>JANIIA010000004.1:41445982-41462573 GCA_027478495.1 Erythroxylum alaternifolium
AATTATATGTTGTTATAATTTAAAGTTGTCACATAATACATATATTAAAAAGAAAGAAAGGTGAAAATTTTATTAATATGAAATATGAATATATCATATATGATATGCTTATAACACTTTAACTATTTAAGGACGAGAAAGATTTAAAGTAATATTCATACCTTGTATCAAGGTTTCCATTAAGGATCTCATCTAAAGAATTACTCTTAATAAACTTTTAATTAAAGTGACTTAGGTATAAATGAATCTTGTAATATTAGAATTTTTATAAGTCAAAAAAATATGAATATAATTTATATAAATTTAGATTAATTATAATATAATGATTTTAGAAATAAAAGTAAAAGCACTATTTTTGACTTAATAAAATAAATAATTTATAAAATATATTCTAGTTTTAATAAAATAATAGTTATTTTCAATGTAATATATTGTACTTATTTATTTTTATAACAGAATTACTTATATATTATTTTGGAATTGATACATTATGATTAATAAAGTAATTGATTCATTTTAAGATTAATATAAATACATATATGCATAATGCATATATTATGTAAATATGAAAAATAGAATAAAAGTTTAAATTGAGTTAATTGACATGTTTACAGAGAATAATTATGACAACATTATCACTGCTACATATTTTTAATAAATATAAATTAGTTTGTATTTATATAAATATTTTTGTATAATTTATGGGTAATTTCATCTTATATTTTACTATAATTGATTATGTTATAATTTATAATTTATGAATATTCAAATATATAACTATAATTTTTTAAAAATATCTTTAAAAAATTTTAAAATTATATTAGAGACCCGGGCTGATTAAGGCCCATGGCCCAGGCGAGCTGGGCCATGGGCCGTATCACGGGCTGCCCACAAGTCACAGGTTATTTTTGGCCCGCTCGGGCCTGTCCATTCCGGCCTACTTGTAAAATTTTTCCATGGGCTAGGCGGGGCCTTCGATGGCCCGGGCTATACCTAGCCCATTGACATTCCTAATCTTATCTTGTTGATTTGTATTTAACCAAAGACCAAATACAATTTAAAAATTAAATTGTATTTTTAATTTTTTAAATTTTCCTTTCAAATAATATCATGTGTCATATTTTGAGTGAAATGAGGTGATAATTTTCATATTAATCCATATGAAATCATATTTAATAGATTGTATCAATCACCCAAGATTATTATGAGGACATGCCATATATGAGCAACGATTGTTCTAAAAACAGTTTCTCTACTCATTAAGAGCAAGGGTGAGAAATTTGGTCTGGTTCAGCACAATTTGGCTAAAATTTGGCCTGAGTTGATTGGGTCACGGGTCAATCGTTACTTCAAAAATGACATTGTTTTGTTAAAACGACGTCGTTTTTTTACGTTTTCTTAAAAAAAATATACTGGGCCTAGCCTATAGGGCCACGAGTCACCCTAGCCTGTGATAAGGGTGGGCCAGGAGCGACTTGGGCCTGACTTGACCCATTGACATTTCTAGTTGAATATTACCGGACTTCTCAAGTTCTCAAGTCTTAGCGAAATTTCTACTGAGTATTATTATTGTTATTGAGAATAACACTATTGCACTCGTTGACAAAATTTATTGAGAATAAATACAACAACAATAGACATGTAATTAATGAGGTAAACATTTCTGATAATAAATTTATATAAATCTTGGCAAATGAAAATTTTTAATTATTTTATAATTATAAATCTATGATATTATCAAATTAATTCATCAAACCTAGATAATTAACATGAATTTGAAATAAATATATTATAACATAATAAGATTTTCTTTATTATATTTATTAATTAAAAATAATTGTATTAATAAAATATATTACAAATTGAAAATTATCATAGTAGAAAGTGCACAATGTATTCATTGTTTTAAAAATCAAAGAAAAGTTAAATAAAATTTAATATTTAAAAGGTTGGTACAAAATAGGTTAAACTTTAAAAATATAATAAAATTAAAAATTTTAAAAAGATTATTAAAATAAAATAAATAAATAATTAAAAATCGAAAATACTTTTTTAATCATTGGTTTTGTCATTGCGCAAGACTATGTGAAACAGGCATTTAATCCCTTATAACTTATCCACAAATTAAACGCCGTCGTCAACAACTCCCGGGGTTCAGCTAAAATAGGACTTCAATATGGGCCCATCAGAGAAAGCATACGTGTGACTTCATGTGTTCTATGCTCCATTGTCCTTGTTTTGAGTTTTGAGGGGGTTTTAGCCATGGGAGGGTTAAAGGATTTGGTAAAGAAGGGACTTGGAGACATGGGCTTCAACGCAGAGGGCGGAGTTATCAATTGGTTCCCCGGTCACATGGCAGCCGCCACTCGCGCCATTCGTCATCGCCTTAAGCTCGCTGACCTCGTCATTGAAGTCCGCGACTCTCGTGTACGTAACTCCTTAAACTTTCTCTTTCTCTGTTTTTACTTGTTATTTGTCTGATAGGTGATCAACACAGATACCCTTATCGTCAGCTAATGAAGATTTGCAGCCTCAGCTCTCTGGAAAGCGACGTGTGATTGCTCTTAACAAGAAAGATTTGGCAAATCCTAACATTATGCATGTATAATTATCTTTTTCTGTTGCATCATCATGTGCTTATTAGCTTCAGTATGAGTATTTTTATTGTTTTACTTGTTCGTTTCTGTAGAAATGGATTCACTACTTTGATTCCTGCAAGCAAGACTGCTTGCCTATAAATGCTCACAGCAAGAGCTCTGTCATGAAGGTTAGTTGATAGTGTTATTGTTTTACACGGAAAGAAATTTCTGATCTTTCTGTCTTTTTGTGTAAATCATGCTCTTCCCCTGCTAAGGCGATTTCTTTTTATTTGCTTAGTTGCTAAATTACTTAACATTTAAGAAGTTCAATCTATGTTGTTCTTGTGCTATTATTTATATTTTGTTTCTTGTCAAAATGATTTTTCCCGGCTGGTTTTTGGGCCAAAGCTTCTTGAACTTGTGGAGCTGAAATTGAAGGAGGTTATTTCAAGGGAACCTACCCTCCTAGTTATGGTGGTTGGTGTTCCTAATGTGGGGAAATCAGCTTTGATTAACTCAATTTATCAAATTGCCTCATCACGCTTTCCTGGTAAGATAACAGCGTATCCTGTCTCCTTCATAATGTCTAAGCTAACTATCAATGCTCACAATCTCAATGCCATTCAAATGAGTAATGAAAGTTTGAGTTCCTACATAGTGCGGGAGAAAAAGAAGAGAGCCACAGTGGGCCCTTTGCCTGGTGTTACTCAAGATATCGCAGGATACAAGGTAGAGTGCTTCTGCATTTACTTTTCTCATTGACTACTTGCTATGAAAATATTGAATCTCCAGCTCTATCCGTCAACTCACCCTCACCCTTTAGTGGAATAGAAAAGGCAAAAGAAGATTTGAATATTTTTCTTTTGACATGATTTACATTAATGAGTTGGTTATCCACTCCAATTTTTCACATACTCAATTTTTACCAATATTTCTTTGATTCTTTGTCAGCATTTCTCTATTTAATATTTACGATTTCAGTGTTTCTGTGCAGATTGCTCATCAGCCTAGCATATATGTCCTTGACACCCCAGGCGTGCTGGTTCCCAGTATACCTGACATAGAAACAGGATTAAAGCTAGCACTTGCAGGTGTAGACCTATTGTGTTTCTCATGATATAGCATTTGCAAGTTACATATTCTCTTTAAAAACTATATTTGAGTGCACATATTTTATATGTGCTGGAAATTAGATTGCTCAGGAATTTTACCATCCGTCAGCACCAGCCTATTATCTTAATCAGAAAGTTGGTCAAGGAAACTTACCTGTCCTTTTCCAGTAGATGCAGGATGATATTGCAAGTTTTATGTTATGTGGTTACTTTTATTTGGTATGTTAGATAGTATATGAGGAATCATTTAACTGATATAACTTGCTTTCAACTTTGTCCTGTTAGTGAAAATACAACTGATGAGCATACACTCTATTACTACCGTTGTACCAATGATTAGTGTGAGATAATGCTCCTGAACGTACTTTGCTCTGAAAGTAAAATTTGATGTCTAGTTATGTTTCTCTGTCTTTGAGCTAACATAGGAACCTATAATGATCCAAAAGTGTTAGGAAGAATTGAATTGCTCATCTGTTGTTTGAAGTTGTATTAATTACATAGTTCTATTTAGTTACTTCATGGGTTTCTAGCAATTTGAAATGTTAAACCTTAAAGTAGGCGTTCCGAGAAACATTGCAAATCCGTCAGCTCCAACCTATAAGCTTAAGGAAAAGACAAAAGAAATTAGGAATGATCAAGGAAACTTAAATATTCTTTTCCAGTAGATTCAGAATGCAATATTGCAAATTTACATTTTTTTCGTTAATTTGCTTTGGTAATATTTGATAGTGGGTGGGAATTATCTGACTGCTGTAACTAGATGTCAACTTTGTCCTGTTAGTAAAAGTTCAAATAACCCAGAGCATGTCCTTTTATATACCCTTCTATTACTATCTGTTGGCTCTATGAAATAGTGAAAATTTCCTGTCTTTTTCTATTACTCTGCCTTTTGAGTTAGCATGGGAATCTATAATAATCAAAAAGTCTTAAAAACAGGTCCTCATCTGTTGAAATTATGGCAATTCCATAGTTCTACTTGGTTGCTTCATGGGTTTCTAGCAATTTGCAGTGTTAAACCTTTAAGTAGGTGATCTGAGATCTTGCGTCTATATTCATTCAAATGATGATGGTCTTGGTTGCATTGCCAGTTTCTTCTATTAAGGTATATTCATCACAAGGGATCTCATTGTGATATGATTACTCAATGCTGCATAGCATCATCTGTAGTTTTATGATAGTAATTTGTCTAATACCAGAGTTTGATTGATCTTCGGCATATAAGTTTCATATTTTTCTCTGAATACTTTGTTTTATTTACCTTAAATGTGGTGGTATCTAGAAATCATATGGAGTTTATAGATCATGTTGCATCACATGGCCGATAGATTCTTAGGATGAGTATAGGTACATATTGTTACTTTAGTAATTGAACCTTCATGGAAATGACAAGCCCCAAAGTGAATGTTTCTTGTATCTTTTTTATTTGTTTGTGTAACTTTACAGCCCATTCCATTCTAAATACTTCTATTTAGTTTGAGCTTGCCCTCTGTAAAAAATATTAGCTTGTATTTGTAGTATCTTTCAAACATGCATCCATCTACATGTGCCAACCAATTAATATTTTGCATAATTAGCTGCACTTTACTTTGCTGAAATATTTATTCACTTGAATGCTTCTACAGGTTCTGTAAAAGACTCTGTTGTTGGTGAGGAGCGAATTGCTCAATACTTGTTAGCAGTTTTAAATACTCGAGGGACTCCACTCCATTGGAAACCCTGGAATAATCGAAAAATGGAAGGAATTTCCTATAACACTTCACAGAATGACAAGTTTGACATTAAAGATCTTTCGCCTAAAAGGAGGAAGCCACCTGATGTGTCTGATTTGCTATACATTGAGGTTTCAAAATCGTGCTACCTTTCCTTTATGTTTATGCACCAGATATTTTGTTAATGGGTATATGGTTGCCCCAGTCATTCTGTGGTGGGTATCAAGGCTGATCTGCCAAAGCTTTGACATGCTTTGCTGTCAACTTTGGAAGCTAAATCTCGTTTCTTGCTCATGAACAGGATCTTGTGACAGAAGTCCAATGTGCACTTTACAAATTGCTATCAGAATTCAAGGGCAATATCGAAGATGAGAATGACTTGGAAAATCTCATAGAACTACAATTTCAGGTGCTACAGAAGGCGCTGAAGATACCTCATAAGGCATCTGAAGCACGTTTGATGGTATCAAAGAAGTTTCTAACACTATTTAGAACAGGTAAACTCGGTCCTTTCATCCTTGATGATGTACCGAATTGGAGCTCAGGAGCATAAGTTGAGCTGGAATTTTAGGTTCTGTTTGTTTTTTTCTTGCATGGTATAATTTTTGGTTTGCATATACTTCAAAGCCTTAGTACTGACGATATCTCATGGTAATACGGCAAATTTTTGTTTTGTGCAAATTGACATTGCCTGTCAATTGTTATGTTACAAGATCTTTCATTTCTCATTTTTCTGATCATTATGATTTTGACGCATACTAATCATAAACTAATCGCATTTCATGGTTTCTGTTTGATAATTCCTTTTTCATATTTTTAAAAAATTGGTCTTCTAACTTTTTTCATTGAAATGCTTTTGTATCATGAGCTCTTTAATGGAAATCCACTATCTATGTTCAATTATAGTTGGTTAAGGTTTTGTTTCTATGTTTATAGATAATATAAATGATAATTACTACCCTTGTGAACACTTGAACTGTTCAGTTCTCTTTTTACAGAACAAATAAACAATGACCTAACTCATTGGCAAAAGTTGGTTCGGATGTTTTAATATTTGAAGGTTGAAGTAGAAGCTGCAATGGTTAATATCTTTGTTGATAAATAATACGATGAATTCTTTTGTTCTGTACGAAATTGAAACAAACGCTACAATCTCTTCATTATATCAATATGACAACCAAAATTTAGAATCAACGACTGAATTTGAATATAGCATTTATTCAAGTGATTATTAAGAATAAAAAGGTCAATGCCTATATAGATACTGCCGTTACTATTTGTATAATATCTAGAATATTTTAACAAATTTGGAAAAAATTAAATAAGCCTTTCCAAATTAGAATGGATCTATATGGTATGTAGGCTATAATAATAATAATAATATTATTAAAATCTATACTTTTATTATACCTTCGATTTGTCGACGAGAATTAAAATTATTATTAATTTTAGGAAATAATTTTCTTAAATCATACAATCTTTTTTGTCAATATCGACATTATATTAACCCTAAGAACAATAATAATAAAATCTTTAAATCAATAATCAATAATCCTTAAAGTTTTTATATACCATACAACTTACTACAAAAATCTACAACTTATAACAGAAAAATTAAATCAGTAACAATTTTATCTTCTTAATAATCTTACTTTGCAAACAACTTTGTAGTGAAAATCTACTAGACTTTAAAAAGAATACTAATAATCAATTAATTGAAATAAAAGGAAAAAAATTCTATACAAGAAATTAATATTAAAAATAATATTCATATGCACAACAAGATATTAAAGAATTTATCATTGAATGTTCACAATTATTACACAAACAAATAATAGCACCAAGTACAAGTAAACATGATGCTCCAGCCTTCTATGTAAACAACCATTTCGAACAAAAACATTGCAAGAGAAGAATGTTAATTAATTATAAAGAACTAAGTAAAGCTATTATAGGTGATGCATACAAATTCCTAGAAAAGATTATATTATTAATAGTTTAAAAGGATATCATTGGTTTACTACACTAGACGCCAAATCTGGTTATTGGCAACTGAAATTACATGAAGAAATAAAACCTTTAACAACTTTTACATATTTACTACAAAAGCATTATCAATGGAATTAATTACCTTTCGGATTAAAAACAAGTTCCTGGTACTTATTAACGATTTATAGATAACGATTTAGAGGGATTAGAACAATTTACACTAGCCTATATTGATGATTTTATTATATTTTCAAATAAACATCATTTGAAAAAAGTAAAAACAATCCTTACTAGATGTCAACATAAAGGATTAATTTTAAGCAAAAAGAAAATTAAATTAGCTCAACAAAACATTGAATATTTAGCTATAGAAATTCATAATGAATTTTTAAAATTACAATATAATATTCTTGAAAAATTACAACATTTTTAGAGACATTAAAAAACATCACTGAAGTTCAAAAATTCCTTGGATTATTAAATTATATATCTGATCAAAGATTTTTAAAAGATTTAGCTAGAGAAAGAAAAAAGTTTCAACTTAAATGCAGTACAAAAACCCAATGGACATAAACAGAGAAAGATACAACAACGGTATGTATACGCAAATTTGCAAGGATTTACCAGCATTATATAATTATAATGCTAAAGATAAATTATTAGTACAAATTGATGCAACTATAGGTAAATGGGCCTGCTGCTTTTTGGCACAACTACTCAATTCAAGAAAATATTTGTTATGTAAATGTATCAACGAGACTTTTAATCCTACTGAAAGGAAATATCCAATTAACGAAAAGGAAACACTTGCATGTATTAAAACATTAAGAAAATGGAAAGTAGATTATTACTTGTCCAATTTCTAATTCAAATAGATTCCAAATATTTATGTGGATTAATTAAATATAATATTAAAACAAATTATAATAAATTCCGATTAATTAGATGACATTTGGAATTAAATCAATATAATTTTCAAATTGGTTATATAAAATCATTTACTGACAGTTTTGTAGTACATTAACCAGAGAATGGAAATAGCTATCCTAAGCCTAAAGGATTCACTCACTAAGAAGGAAGTAGAATTACAAGATCTCTAGCAATAAGTAGGAACCATAACAAAAGAAATTAGTCAATTAAAAGCAACCATCACTCTTCTTGAGAAACAAGCATTACTGGTCAAACACCGCATACTTTACAACAAATTACACCTCAACAAATATCACAAACAACTTTGATCTCATCCACTACTACACAAAGTCCACAACCAAAAATAGTCATCCCTAAAAAACAACAAGACATATCAGAATCCAAAGGATATGTCATTTTCAATAGACCTATGATTGGACTATATGATGAATGACACAAAGCTGCTGTCCATATCATTGGCAAACCTTCAATAATTCACCAGAGTTATATTGATAGATCTGAAGCAGAAAAAGCATTAGTTGAATTCAAAGACCCATCTCTCAGACCACACTATAAACAAGCATTGGAAAAACTATAAGAAGACACAATGATTAAAATATTGGAAAAACCTGTCTAAATGGACCAAATGAATTCAATAGCTATAAAAGAACTTAAAGAGGAAATGAGATGAATTACTCCAGACATTTTTTATGAATGCTTTCAAGCATTAAATGATTGGAAGGACGAAAAAAAAAATTTCAGTATTATCTCCAAAATTATGGCAGATATGAACCTAAAGTCATTATATTCTCCGAAGCTAATACACTCACCACTTACCTATTTTTTCAAAGTGGCTTAATATATACCATTTATTTAACCAATCTAAATATCCTTTTTGAATTTCCAGCAAGATTCATCCTTGCAGTAAAAAACTACAAAGAACATTTTGCAAAGGAAAGGAAAATTTTTATCAAAGTATTTAGCAGTTACCATATTTTCAAGAAAGCAGAAAATTTCAAGGATTCAGACATACAACTATCTTGTATAAATTAAGTACAAATTGGAATTAACAATGGAATGTATCCATGTATTGATGATCCTCTAAAATACGACTTTGATGAGGATCTCATCAATTAGCTCAACTTACATTGCCTCAAAGGGGTTTACAATCAATGCTTTAAAATTACCTAAGAATCAATGATCAAGTTGAATTATAGAGGACCCAACTTATTGATGACATCAAGCTATAGGACAAACATCTCCAAAGATTCACTTTAGATTATCAAACAAGTGGAAGAATTATTTTCAACATTATTAGGAGGATTCACCACTCTCTCAGAAGATTGGAAAAATGCAATTTGTCAACAATTCCGTCAATATCCAAGTCATAAATCTCCACACTACCCTTCTACATTAAGGAACAAGACAAAGATGACACCTCATCTTTTGATGTAATTATCAAAAAATAAAATGTGACAGCTTTATAAAAAAAAATATTATAGGCCAATTTTCGGCCACTCCAACAAAAAAAAAACAGATTCCCTGAACAATAATTCAGGAGTCTACTTTTACTGTTATTTTATCTTTAGCTTTTACTTTTTCTTTTAACTTTCTAGTTGTTGGACGCAACTAGGCGCCCTCTTTATATAATGTAACTCAGAGCATTTGCTCGATATGAAGAAATAAAAGCTCAGTTATCATATTCCTTTTTAAACTCTTCACAATCTCATTCAAGCCTAAGGAGGTCAAAGAAGAAAAAAAGCAAACAGGTATGATTATTTGTGTTTTTATCTTTTCATCATTATTATATATTTGATTTCAGTTTATTAATTTCTATTATTCATGTTAAATTATGTTTCTAGCCCTCTTCTAGTTAATTATTCTAGTTAGTTAATTATTGTAGTTATCTCTTGTTAAAATGCCTACTTGTACAAATTGTAGAAATATTCATCTATTAACAATACATACTGAACAAAAACTTAAACTTAGTAAAAAATGTATTAAAACTTTTCGAGATACTCATAACTATCTAGAGCATATAAATGCTTCTAAAATCACCCTTAATAAAATTAAAGAAATTCTAAATAGAGATATAGAAAAGTACAATAGAGAAAGATCGGAATTAAAACAACTATATAAACAATTTCAAGAACACTATAAAATTCATTATTCATGAATAGTTGTCCTACTTGTCAATTTATGTTACAATTTTTCCTAATGAATAATTGTACAATCTGCAATCAATTACTAACCGAAATTATTCGTTTAGAAAATTTAGTCACTACATATAGATTAGAAAAAATTTATTATGAACAAAGATATAACTATTTACAATTTTGTATTAATAATATTGACTTAATTTTTATTAAAGAAAGACTAGATATTGCAACTACTCTTTATCTACAAGTTAGTTCATAAACACAACAAAATCATAGAACATCAAAGAATTCCTCATTAATATGACCGAAATAACTCACGAACCTAATATTAATATTAATATTAATATTATAGATGTAAATACTTTAGAATTAACTGAATCTACTGGAATTTTCCATATTAATACATTATTATCAAAAGAAAAACAAAAACAAATAACAAAAACACAATTAAATCTTTTATATCACACATCATCCATTAAAAAATTTAATTAATAGAAAAAATATCATTTGTTATGGAAAAATTATAAATGAAACATCTGTTAGAATAGATCAATGTAATGGACATATTCGAATAAGTTTAATAGACCAAAACAAATTTATAAATAGTTACAAAAAATCCCTTAAGAAAAGAGACATAAAATTGGATATATGCATCTTTCTACAATCTAAATTTTGTTAAAATCTACCTTTCAGGAAGGAATAGATTTTCCTTTAATAATGACTATAATTGATGAAAGAATGTCTGATTTAAAAGATTAAGTAATTGGAATCATGAATGGAAATCTAGCTTATGGAAAAATTGAATTTAATACTCTCCTTAAATTAGGAATTCCATTACAATCACAAATTTAGATGAAATAATTACTATAGATTTTAAATTTTATTGAGAAAATTTAACGACAATAGGATAATATCCTTTTTCAATTACTTATTAAATAAGTTATGCTTTAACTAATTCTCATCGTAGTATTAAATTTAAAAATATAGACCAAATTTATATCGACCAATTATTTGACAAGGTAGCAAAAGTTGGACTAAATTTAAGAACTAGCTTAAAAGAATTACCAAATATTAATTATTCTATAAAATTACAAAACATAACAAGTTTAGATGATATTCCTCGCTTATCTTTATGTGAAAATTAGATACTTAAAAAAGGACATATTCCTTTACGATCACAAGATGTAATATTAGAAAAACTTATTAGATTTATTGAACCTGGAACATCAAGTGAAAAGTAGAAAGGAATACAAAACAATTAGTTAATGAATTAGTCAATATTATAAGACAACTTCAAGAATTATCAAGTCATCTTAGGAATACATTATGAGTGTTGCTACACAATTATCTGAATTATTCGATAAACAAATTAATATTGAAAT
Organism: Erythroxylum alaternifolium; assembly: GCA_027478495.1. NCBI lineage: Eukaryota > Viridiplantae > Streptophyta > Magnoliopsida > Malpighiales > Erythroxylaceae > Erythroxylum > Erythroxylum alaternifolium. The sequence goes on from JANIIA010000004.1 coordinate 41,457,822, forward strand.
TCAATTAAAGGAATTAATAACTATAATACAACCATTGATTGATAAAAATCATATTGATAAAAATAAAAAATATCAATCACAAAAATTTAATGAATTTCACAAAATATTAGAATCTTTAATTATTTAAATTAATAATCGAATAATCAATATTGAGTACAAATGCTAGAAATATTACTTAAAAATAGATGAAATAGATGAAAAATTAAAAAAATATCATACCAAAAATTGGTATAGGAGCCAAACTGCTCATCTAACCCAAACATAACTCTAGTAAACCCATGGAAGACATAGAAAAAGATATAAACATTCAATTAGATGAAATTACCCAATTAGTTAATAAATTAACATTAGATAAAGAAACAGTCCTTTAAAATATGAACTTATAAAACCCATCACTGATCAAGACGAAATAATTTAAGGATATGAATTTGATCAAGAAATATATATGGAACAACCAAAACTTGTTGAACAACCTGAAACTAGCCATAATAGAGAAAAATGAAAAAGAGAAAATCAATCAAAATATGATTGGAATTATAGACCGATTGAATAAGAAGAATTAAATCATTTTGGATACTATAGAAAAGATAATAAGATACGAATATTCCCTACAAAACATACACCAAAGCATGTAACATTAGGATTAGATGGAATTCTTAATTTAGATTGTGTTATATCTCCAGAAAAATTATTACTTGAATAGTCTAATAGATTGGCATTAGTTATCCAACTCGAAAAACCTTTTGAAGGAATAACTAATATAAGTACTTTATGGAATTTTATAACCTATAAAACTACCAGTACAATATTAAAATTTCTATTAGATAATGAAATACGAATAAAAAATACCGTTGAATTTCTCAATGCTATTGAACCTATAAAAGCTTTTCAAGTAGTAATCAACGAAATTTATACAGAATTTATAGGAAAAGATATAGCTTAATATAAAGAAGACATTGAAAACGAAGAAAGAAAAAATGAATTATGGCATCTAAATAATATAAGAATTTGTAACATGTTATTTAGAAGAATATATTTGTGAATATAAAAAATATTATTATAAATTTACACGTCCTGAATAAGAAATTTATATACAAATCTTTATACAAAAATTACCTTATCCTATAAATAAAACAGTATAAGAACTATTTTTAATTAAAAAACAAGATAATTTAGTAGCTTACAATTTAGGAAGAGCTATTTTAATAGTAAATGAGGTATTATCACAAAAATGTTTAGAAGCCAAACTAAAGAAAAAATTAAGACATATAGATATTCAATTATGTTGTTCAAAATATTCGGAAGTGCTGCAAAAATATGGATGTGATTCTTTTCATTCAAAACAAAGAAAATCTAAAAATAAATGTAAGTGGCGAAAATATCCTAAACACAATTATAAAAAGTCCCTATTTAAACCTTATAAGTTTTTTAGAAGAAAAATTATAGACAATTTAAATCAAAGAAAAAATATTGTTCTAAAAATAAAAAACACATGTAAATGTTGGTTGTGTAAAGAAGAAGGTCACTATGCAAATCCAAAACGAAATCAAAATAAATATAAAGAAAAACTTAATATTCTAAATTCAACAATTAAGTACAATTCTAATTTTTCATCTAATTTTTAAGTTAATTTTTCATAGCATTTGCATTCAGTATTGATTATTTGACTATTAATTTTAATAATTAAAGATTCTAATATTTTGTGAAATTCATTAAAGTCATTAAATTTTTGTGATCGATAATTTTTGTTTTTATCAATATGTTTTTTATCAATCAATGGTTGTATTATAGTAGTTAATTCCTTCAATTGAATGTCATTATTAATTTGTTTATCGAATAATTAAGATAATTGCTTAGTAACACTCATAATGTATTTTTAAGATGACTTGATAATTCTTGAAGTTGTCCTTTAATATTGACTAATTCATTAACTAGTTGTTATGTATTCTTTTCTACTTTTTCACTTGATGTTCTAGGCATAGGAAATCTAGTAGTTGTTTCTAATCTTATAGATTGTGATAGTAAAAGAATATGTTCTTTTTAAATTATTTTACTTTCACATAAAGATAGGTGAGGAATATCATTTAAATTTGTTTTGTTTTGTAATTTTATAGGATAATTAATATATGGTAATTCTCTTTAGCTAGTTCTTAAATTTATTCTAGCTTTTGCTACCTTGTTAAATAATTGGTCGATATAAATTCGATATGTATTTTTAAATTTAAAACTATGATGAGAATTAATTAAAGCATAACTTATTTGTTAAATAATTGAAAAAAGATATTGTCCCATTGTCATTAAATTTTCATGATAAAATTTATAAGCTATAGTAATTGTTTCATCTAAATTTTGTGATTGTATAGTAATTTTTAATTTAAGATGAGTATTAAATTTGATTTCTCTATAAGAAAAATTTCCATTCATGATTTCAATTACTTGATCTTTTAAATCAGTCATTCTTTCATCAATTATAGTCATTCTTATAGGAGAATCTATTTCTTCCCGAAAGGTGGATTTTAACTAAGTTTGGATTGTAGAAAGATGTATGTATTGAATTTTATGTCTCTTTTCTTTAGGGATTTTTTTGTAATTGTTTATAAATTTGTTCTTGGTCTATTAAACTTATTCGGATATGTCCATTACATTGACCTATTCTAATAGGTGTTTCATGTATAATTTTTCCATAATAAATGATATTTTTTCTATTAATTAAAATTTTAAATGAATGGTGTGTGATATCATGTCCATCATTTAGATTTAATTGTGTTTTTGCTATTTGTTTTTGTTTTTCTTGTGATAATAATGTATCAATATGGAAAGTTCTAGCAGATTCAATTACTTCTATAGTATCTACATATACAATATTATTATCAAGTTCGTGAGTTATTTCAGTCACATTAATAAGGAATTCTTTGATGTTCTATGATTTCATTGTGTTTATGAACTAACTTTTGGTTATATAAATTATAAAGAGTAGTTGCAATATTTAGTCTTTCTTTAATAGGAATTAAGCCATTATTATTAACCAAAATTGTAAATAGTTATATCTTTATACATAATAATCTTTTTCTAATCTATATTCAATGACTAAATTTTCCAAACGAATAAATTCTGTTAGTAATTGATTGCAGATTGTATAGTTATTTGTTACGAAAATTGTAACATAAATTGATAAATAGGACAACTATTCATGAATAATGTATTTTATAGCGTTCTTGAAATTATTTATATAATTGTTTTAATTATGATCTTTCTTGATTGTATTTTTCTGTATCTCTATTTATAATTTCTTTAATTTTATTAGGTGTGATTTCAAAAGCATTTTATGTTCTAGATAGTTATGAGTATCTCTACAAGTTTTAATGCATTTTTAACTAAGTTTAAGTTTTTGTTTAGTATGTATTATTAATAGATGAATATTTCTACAATCTATACAAATGGGTATTTTAATAAGAGATAAATAAAATAATTAATTAGAAGAGGGCTAGAAACATAATTTAACAGGAATAATAGAAATTAATAAACTGAAATCAAATATATAATAATGTTGAAAAGATAAAAACACAAATAATCATAACTATTTGCTCTTTTTCTTCTTTAACGCCAATCTGTAGGCTTGAATGAGATTGTGAAGAGTTTAGACATGAATATGATAACTAAGCTTTTATTTCTTCATATCGAGCAAATGCTCCGAGTTACATTATATAGAGAGGGCACCTAGTAGCGTCCAACAACTAAAAAGTTAAAAGAAAAAGTAAAAGCTAAAGATAAAGATAAAAGAATAGTAAAAGTAGATTCCTAAATTATTGTCGGGGGAAACTACTTTTTCTGTTAGAGTGGCAGAAAATTGGCCTACAATAATTGAATATTTTTTATAAAGCTGTTACATTTTATTTTTCAATAATTACATTGACAGATGAGGTATCATCTCTGTCTTGTTCCTTAGATGTAGAAGGCCAGTGTGGACATTTATGAGTTGGATATTGACGAAATTGTTGACAAATTGCATTTTTCCATTCTTTTGAGAGCGTAGTGAATCCTCTTGATAATGTTGAAAATAATTCTTCCACTTATTTGATAATCTGAAGTGAATCTTTGGAGATGTTTGTCTTATAGCTTGATGTCATCAATAAGTTGGGTCTTCTATGATTCAACTTGATCATTGATTCTTGGGTAATTTTGATGCATTGATTGTGAACCCCTTCGAGGCAATGTAAGTTGAGCTGATTGATGATATTCCAATCAAAGTTGTATTTTGGAGGATTATTAATAGGTGGATACATTCCATTGCTAATTCCAATTTGTACATAAGTTATACGAGATAGCTGTATGTTTGAATCTATTGGCCCCCAGATTTTTTTCTTCTCTAGTTAAGCATGATTTAAATGAGTTATGAGGTTTTGATGAATTTAATTTTTAGAGTTATTATGATGTTAATGTTAGTAAGATTATATGACATATGTTAATTGAATTAAAGTGTTAAGGTAGTAAGATTTCATAAAGGGAATTTTTGGAAGACCACTTAAGGTTAAAAGAACCTAAACTTATAAGAAAGGGTAAAGTAGACTTTTAGCATTAATCAAGGGTAGAATGGGAAAAGGAATTGTTTTCTTGTTATTTTAGAAGAAGCAAAAACGAAAATTTAAGGAAAGAAAAAAGAGAGAAACGAAATAAGAAGAGAAAGAAAGGAGAAAGAGAGGTTTCGGTGAAGTTGAGAAAAGAATAGAGTTTTGGGCTAGGTTACATCTTTTC
>JANIIA010000004.1:41485635-41504677 GCA_027478495.1 Erythroxylum alaternifolium
AACACAGAAAATAAAAGTCAACTACAGAAGATAGAACGCAGACCATAGGCCAACCATAGAGGATAATGAGGAGTTAAAAAGTTATATTAGTTGAAGAATATCGTCTTTGTTACTATACACAGATTCGTCCGTGTCACTGTACATAGATTCCTTTGTGTTACTATTCACATACTTCGTCTGTGTTACTGTTCACGGACTTCTTCTGTGTTACTGTTCACAGGCTTCGTTTGTGTTGCTGTTCACAGACTTCTTCTGTGTTATTATTGACAGACTTCTTCTATGTTACTGTTCACGAACTTCGTCTGTGTTACTGTTCACGGACTTTTTCTATGTTACTGTTCACAGACTTCGTCTGTGTTACTGTTCAAAATTTATCTTCTACCCTATTTTCAACCCTTCAGAAGATACAATTGGTCTTTGAGGTCTTCATGAAAGTTGTAGCTCTTGAAGTCCTCTTTCAAACTATTCAGAAAAACTCTAAATTGGATGTGTAAAGAAAAAGTTATGCCAATAGCCCCAAAACATGTACATATATAAAGTGTGGACTCACCAACGCTGTTCCTTGAGGTATTCAGGTTGAAATGGATAAATGGACTAGTTGACTATCATCATATTAGTCGAATATTCGAAGAGCAAAGCGGAGCTTAGAAAGAGGAGTTTTGAATGCAAGTATAGTTGATGAATGCATATTATCTGAATGCGATCGCCTGCTCTGGACACGAGGTCCGATATCTTATGGTATCAGAACAAGCATAAAAGTTAGACTCCAAAAATAGGGTCTAACACCTTATGGTATCATAGCGAGAAGATGAACCGATAATGATTAAGGTGTTCTCTATTGGAAATAGCTCAAGTCGTATGATTTTCTGCAAGAATTAGACTTAAGAAATGGGGTCCAACAAAGATGATGTTCTGCTGCCTTAAGCCATTCATCTTACCTCTCCAACTACTTTCATGGAGTACCAATCACTGTTAAACCAATTAATAACATTTGAACGGTGGACAAACGAGAGGCTATATAACATTAAGGCTAGTGTGACAGAGATCAGAATGTTCATAGTCAATTTGAATGCTTGCTTTAAACAGCCCCTACCCCGTCTTAGTACCGTATTTCTATCCTTATTCTTTTTATTATTTTAATTACTTGTTTTAATTTCTTTTAGTTTTAATCTTTGTCCTTTTTTGCATTCTTTTGCATCTTAGATCCTTATTTTTTATTTTTTTATCACATTGAGGACATGTAGTATTTTAATAATTGTGGGGGGAGTATAGCAAAATAAATGTTATGTGTTTGTTTTCCCACTTAATAGTTAGAGATGCATAGTTATGACATAAACTCGATCAGGATTAGAAATTCATAGTACGAGTGAATGAGTATGCTTGCATTCTTATAATGATTAACTTGTATTTCTATTAAAAGGAAATTAGCTTCTTGTGATATATTAATTACACTTTTCACTTGGTAAGAATTTGAGCCTTTTTGATCTATTAAACACCAAATTTAAGTATTCTTTGTTGATAGTGTTATTTCATGATTAAGAAACTCTAGAAATTGCTTGTAAATACTAGTTGAGATCTTATATCTTAAGCAAATGTTGAAATGATGAAGGCAATTAGGATTTACCCTTTTTGCTTAAAAAGCCACCATGATGTTAAACTTAGTGAGCCCTTTTGAGCTTAACATGAAACCTTTTCTTTCTTTAAACTCGAAATATGAGCATTAACCTTAATTATTTATCCTCTTTATTACACATACCGTAAGGCAAGTTGAGCATTTGAAATGGTATTCCTAGGTTTAGGAAGTAATTGCTTGAATAAGTGTGGGAGGTCATAGCATATAGTTGGCTATTGCATTAAGAATGGGTATGGTTGTAATAATTATCTCTCCTCTATATTTTTCTTCTTTTGATTTCCTAGTTTTAAACAAATAAAAAAGAAAACAAAAAGAAAAAAGAAAAAGCAGAAAAAAAGAAAGAAAAAGAAAAGAAAAGAAAAGACAAAGAAATAGAAAAGTAACAAAGGAAAGATAAGACAACCAGAAAATGAAAAGAAAAAGAGCGACGTAAAAATAGGGAGTGCTAATTTTGGTAAATAAGACAAAAAAAGTTGAGTGATTTGTGGTTCATTGTTTTGTATTATTTTAAATGCTCAATTTTTGTTGTGGTTTTGAACTAAAATTTTTCTTTTTCCTACCCTTAATCCGACCCCATTACAACCAAAATAAAGACCTTCAGATTGATGCTTGTGTTTGATATAAGTGGTAGAGATTGGATTAGTAAGAAGTTTACGGTAGATATCTTACAAGAAATAAATGATGAGTGAATATATCCTACCTTTGAATGCTTAAGAGAATGGAGAGTAGAGTGAGTATCTATCACACTTGTTGATGGTCTTTGAGTTGAAGTACTTGTTGATTTTGGCTAAATATGCAAAGAATAGCTTGTTCATGGGGTATTATGAGTTTCAAGTGCTTAGGTTATGTTTATTGAAATGATCGTTGATATATTTGACTATTATTTAGGAAAATTTTTGTTTCCATTGTTTGTTTTTATATAGTCTAGTGGTCTTTATTTTGTTTGAGGATAAGAATATTTTAAGTGTGGGGGAATTTTTGTGTCTAATTCTGTTGAATTTTGCTTCCATTCATACCTTCATTTTTAATCCAAATTTATGATGAAGTGAGTGAAAATGGTTTTAACATTGCATAAATGCTAATTGGATTATCTTGTGAATGTTGCATGGAAATCAGAAGAATTTTGCTTGAAAATGGGCATGACACGTTAATTGCATGTCACAAACTAATTGCATGGTCACACTTAAGACTATGTAAGTCACGAGTGTGACATGTGAATTATATGGTCACAGCCGTGACCACGTAACTCACAAGCGTGAATTGCATTGTCATACCCGTGACCATGTAACTTAAGAGTGTGACAATGGGTCACACCCATGACCATGGCTACACGGGGGTCACAAGATATTCGATATTCTATCATTTTATACATTCTAAAAATAGTGGGAATTATTTGGGGACAAAAAAATAGATAGAGAGAAAGAAATTGGAGGAAGAGAGAAACATAGCTGAGAGGTGGAAGCTTTGGATAGAGTCAGAAAGCAAGAGCTGAAGCTGAATCCCAGTGAACTTGAGCAACCATTCGGCTGGGTTAAAATCAAGAAAAAGTAGAAGGCGAGAGCCAATGCAGGAAGTTTAAGAGTGGCAGGAGATCACAAAGACTCTCTCATCTGAACACTCGTTTGCTCACTCTGTTTTTACTTTTCTGTTGTTTCACTAAACTTACTCCTCTGTTAGTTGATAGATTCATACTTTATTAGCTTTTCATAGCTCATTTCAATTATTCACTTGGTTTATTACTTTAATACTTCTTTTATAATGATTAAAAGGGGATTCAAGTATTTGAATATGATGAATCTTATTATTTCCATGATAAGTTGATCTCTTTTTCTTGAGGATTAATGTAGCAATTTTAGTCAAATATGCATGATTGAAGGACTATATTGTTGTCTTATGTTTGCTATAGTTTCTGAGCTGAATGGATGTAATAGCATGACCAAAATTTGCATCATTTTGGTATTACACCAAGGATCGAGAGAAGAAATTTAATATAGAACGAGAAACTATAGACGCTTAAGTTATGAATTAGAAATATATTAAGTGGGTAATTATTAGTTAGATTTAATAATTAATTTGGATGATTAACTTGTCGAATACAAAAGTTAGATTAGTTTGTTATTTGAATCAATTTTAGAACCCAATAGGTAACTTTAGTAGGATAACTATCCAATCATTTCCCCTTAGTCATGCATAGGAGATTAAATTATTGAAATTAATTCTCAAGAGTTTCCCACTTCAATTTGTCTATCCTTTCTTGCTCCTAATTAATTCCATTTACTTTTTAGTTTAATTTTTAGTTTTCTTTAAAGCCTTCACTCCATAAATTGGGACATAATGTTTAGGATTACATCTGTTTTTATTTTTTGCAAGGTTAATTTAAGTTAATCAATTTCACCTCCGTGGGAGACGACCTTGGGTAATCAACTACAACTACCTCGTATACTTATGAATAGGATAGCCTAGGTATTTTTAAAACTTATTTTGGGTACAGCTTGAACCTTTGCCCCTTCTTTTTAAGATCAATAAGCTCCACATCTTTAGTGCATTTAAACACATTCATATTATGATTATATAAGTTAGAATTGACATCTACGTCTAATCTACATAGAGTATTGTTGAAATCACCATAAGCAAGCCAACGACCTAATGCAGAAGCTTTTATGCTTCTCAGAGAGTTCTAAATCTCAGTCCTTTGGAATGTAGTATTGAAACTATAGACAAAGGCAGTCAGATAAGTGGTTTTTTCCATTTTAAAGACCAATCTTAAGTGAATAAATTGCTCATTTGTTTTTAAGGACTCCACATCTAATAATTCCCCATTATATACAATAATAATGCTTACATAGATATGGCAATGGTGATTTGATATAACTTTCCATTATATTCCTAAGCTTCTCAGTTTATTCAAGTTTTCTTTTTTCATTTTATTTTCTAAAATAAAAAATAAAAAGGCTTTTCCCTTATCATGAAATCCCTTAATGCATTAAGCTTTGATGGGCTGTTAATATTTCTCACATTCCACACTACAATGAACATTTAATAATGCCTTTACCTTTGGAGCTTTTCCTATTGCTCATGTTGTTTCTTCAAGACTACAACTTCTCAAGGTTTTCATCCTGATTGATTTCCTATTGATGATTTACCTCTAGCTATAAAGGTTTTGTGGTTGAAGTCATTTACTCTTTACCAAGGTCTTGGGTTTGAGGATGGGCCTGCTTGTTTACTAAGGCAGTAACTATCAAATTCACTATTTAATTTTCTACTTTTATCTTCTTATTGACCTCTTCCGAACTAGGTTCCTCCAAACCCATTAAGTCTAAAAAATCTCCCTTTTTGAACATTTTTCTAGTGGCTTTCCACTCTTTTCATTGTGCTCTTAACGAGGGCCTACTCTAATAAGTTACTAGGACTTTGTCCTCCTTAAGAGAATTACCATATGCTAGTCTCATTATAGGGATAATATCCTTCATTTCTTTATAAATATCCATGCTAATGGCAAATCCAATTCTTTTCCTTATGGAAGTATTTTCATCCATGCATAATGGCTTACCCAAATAACTATCTAACAAAATTAAGCCCTTAGTGGTTTAATATTCCAAGGGAATATAGTGTATATTCACCTATAATAGAGTGTTCTTCATTTGGATTTTCTCAAGCTCCATTCCTAGTCATCAATTTTGTAGAAATAGAGGGAGATAACAAATGTTCCATGGTCCTTTCTCAATCAAATTTTGAGTTGAATGTGAAAATTAGATTATCATCCTTTGTCAGCATAACTTTCAACAATCCCCTACCTTTCCAATGTCTTTGAGTCTATGGTTGGATAGCTAGAAATAAAGGCCCTTTTTCCATGAAAAAGTCTACTAGCAATGCTTCCCAGTCCTAGCTCTTTCCTGTAGTATGTCAACACTTTGAGCCACCATTATCTTCCTATAATGCTCAATAGGGTTTGTTAGGTTGAACATAAACTGTAAATGCAATAAATAACGATAATATAAGGTTATATTATGATTCTAATACTAAATATTTTTATGTAGACATTAGTGAAATCGATGATGACTTAAACACTATTGAATAGTGCTCTTGTTCTTTAGACATGGTATTTATTATGTGATTGATGATAATGGAAAGAAATTGAAAGTCGTCAAATTTTAATCAAGGTTATGGATATCAAATTCAAATGGAACTGTAAGACTTAAATTTTTTAACTCAGATGATAAGTTTGTAATTAACTTTTTAAAAAGAACATATTGATATAAATGTTAGGATATAAGTGGGATACGTTCCAAATATACAATTAGTTTCATATATTACAAAAGGTTTATTCTAAACAAAATTTTCAAACTTATTATAAAAGAGAAACCTATCTTAATTATTTGTAAAAGTGCATTGATTCTTTAAAAGCATAAGGTAATGTTATGTTATGGAATATGAGCTAACTTGTCCATTAGAAAAGATAAAAATACTAGAAAAGCCTAAAAAGTATATAGGTGATCTGTAAAAGAATCTAAAAAAAGAAGTTGAGAAATGAAAGAGTCTCAATGAGGTTTCAGCATTATTTGCAATATGGACAAAATAGAAGGAGCTACCTAAGAATGATAGATCACTAATAAGTGAATTTAGAGACCATTAAAAGTTTTATGTATCATTGTAGGTATTTTTTTACGCCTATTATAGAGAAAGAGAGGTAGAATAAGAAGGATATGAGAAGGTCTAATTGGATCTGATCCATTCAAATTCCACAGATCCAGTCGATTTGGTTTGGTCCTATCCGTCCTAACCCCATAACTGTGAATGGTTGACATTTTTTGACCAGTAGAATGGGAAGAATGGGAGTAGTGCCTATTATCTCTCTGGGCACGAGTAGGAATATGAAAATGTAATTGTTGATCGAATATATGTAAATAAAGGAACGACATATTACAAAAAAAGTTTCCTGCAATAAATCCTGTGGGAAAAGTGTTTTGAAATTGTTACCGTCCGTCATCTCATATATAATTACTGGTTGAACCAAAACAAAAGAGTTTTTCTTAGTAAGTGTGATCCATTAGACATAGATCTAATTTTTGGCTTTTCTTGCTTCCTTAAAATGGGTTTTTATCGTTCTCCACTTGACAAAAGAAGAAAAAAGTGGGGAAGATGACTCTAAACATGTTTTTTAATAGAGGAGCAAAGCATACTCGACCGAACGAGAGAGGATCAGATAAAGAAATTTGAATAATCAGCTAAAGCTGAGCCCAGGGCTGCTTTTTCTCTATCTCAATTTAAACAAACTAACCCATATGAAGTTGATGACTATTGGTATGTTTAGTCGAGCAGTGACCATTAGACCACCTATTTTGAATTATAGACACAGAAGGTAAAAACATGTGTATAAGGCGTGCGAACCACTAACTCAACCAACTAGCAATGGGGAAGAAAACAAATCATGTCATAATAAAAGCTTGATTTGAGGCGTCAATGAAAGACTGCCACTTGTTCCAAAACAAAATCAAGCCCTTTAGTGCCCCAGAATGGGAGCGAAGGATGTAACCCCTTTAGAAGACTACTTTGTGCTTGCTGGTATCATTCGTTCTTTCGGTCAAGTTCAATTTTACCTAAGGCGATGCTCGAATCCTGATGAGTTGGACTGATGACGGTCTTTTAAGGACCCAAAAAAGTCTCTAATGATGATGATCAAACCTTGCTACAGATGTGTATGAGAAAGAAGCTTCTCACAGATATTAACTATTAGATCAAGACTAGCATAGTATCTTATTAATAGTTTCTTGAACTTGGCTACACTCGTAACGGCTCATCATATGTTTACTACTGGTTTAAATGTTGATACCCATGCCTACTTCACTACAGTTGCTATAATAAAAGCAGTTCCCACTAGAATCAAAATCTTTAGTTGGATTGATACCATGTGGGACGGTTCGATACAATACAAAACACCTATGTTATTTTCTATAGAGGTCAAACTGGTGCTTGTTGTTACACTAGGAGCCACTACAATAGGTACGTCAGCATCAGTATTTTGTATCCGTTGAACAAAGAAGGGTTTTCATTGTATAATTATATTTGCAAACTTGGATTGAGGGCACCCGAAAGTGCTTATGGTATCATTATGAATATATAAACCAAAACTATGAAAGCTTAAAAACATACATACCCAGTTAAGATGTGATATGATTACTTCAATATGCCTAAGAACACGATCTAATAGATCGTTCAATCGAGTAGTTGGGTCATAGTCTCCTACTTATTGAATCAATCATTTGGGCTCATAATAAATTCAAAGTTCCTCTTGCTACTTAGCCTAGAGGCTTAAGCATTATCTAAGGATGTGCTGTAGGAGTAACTCACTACCTTCTGCGTGGAGCCCCTTCTTTCAATTGTAATATAATCCCTATTCCTATCTCTTCATACCCTCTTTTGGTTTATCTACGTTCCAGGCCTCGGACCAATGTAACTCAACAACAGAAATTGTGGAATCCAAATTGCACTAGTAGATAATATCACCTCCCTATTTTCCCTCACCATTGTATGGTGAAACTTTCCCAGTTGATTGTGATAAACCATATTAATTACTGATAGGCTAGACCTTGAAGGAGGTAGAATAAGAAGGAATTAAGAGATAATTAAGAGCCATATATCAACAAAAGTAATCAACTTACTTTTGGCATCCTCTTAGAAGCTCCTAATGAAATTGTTCCATGGAGAAAGCTAGTTTAGTCTAAGGGACACTATTGAAGGCTTCTTTCACCTTATAGATGACCATTAGAAAGAGGCTTATGAAACTTGATAGGATAAAGTGGAGCTCTACTCATAATGGTTTAGACTCTCTGTATAAAACTTCACCTAAAAGTATTAAAAACTTATTCTTCTTATATTATTATACTTATCATATATGAAGGCATAACCTTTTTTCGTGTAGTCTACATATTCATTTAAGTTAATGAGATCAAGTTATTAACTAGGCTTTAATATCCAAAACTCAAAACAATCGTGACTTAATAATCCTTAAGTTATGTATGAGCTATTGTATCTATAGTGTGTGGAGGAAAAGAAACATTAGAGTTTTCAAGAACAAACAAATGGATCTTTAAGAACTAATTAATTTATTCTACAACCAGACAAGAGAACTTATAATTAGTAAAAACTTACATCTCAAATGTAGTGAATGAAGTATCACTGCCTGGAACCTCCCTTTAATCTCAGGACCTTTCAATACCTCCTCAACATAAGTTTCATTTAGGGTGAAACGACTAATCTTGATTATTTGGTTTATTTTAAGTTATAGCCATAAAGAGATTCCTCACTAGTTTACTTGTGCCATATAGTATACATATTTTTTTGGGTTATACTCTAGACTATCTTATATGTTGTGTTGCTTTTTAATTCCCCTCTTCTTATAACATTTGTACTTAAATGGTTTGGTATATTTTAATTACGATTCATTTCACTTTTTTTAAAAATTAACTTAAGGTTATGGGGTTTACAAGGAGAAGGAGAGGGAGAAGGAGATATAAAATAGAGAAAACATTAGACATAAAAAATCAAAAAGTTAATAGAAAGGATAAATTAAAGAGAGTTAAAGGAGGAATTTGAATCCTTTAAGGAAAATACTGAGGTACGTCTAATGATAAGGTAAATTTGTTTATAAATTTGATGCAAATTTTTAATTTTTTTATGTTACTAATCGCTAACATTCACAAAAACTGGTATTCATATCTATAAAGGAACATTTTTCAAGCTTACAAAGAAACCAAATTCTTTAATATCTAAGATTCCATAAAACTACCTAAACCAAACTATATCTCACAAGGGTAATATACCATGCTCTCAATATACCTAAGTTTCTCAAACTATAGTTCCATATGACATCATATCTAATCAAGGCCAGTTTTGTGAGTGTTGCTAAAACTCAAGAAAGATATGGGCAAAAATGCCAGTTTTGTAATTGTTTAAAATTAAATGTACTTATTTTGTGAGCCTATAGTATAATTCCAATTAATTAAATGATTATTTTTGGTTTTAAATTTCTTGATTTTGATGTTTAAGATTTAGTTAAAAATAGTTATTCATTAACCACATATAATTGCCTTTGCTTCTAATCCATGCTTGCTTCTTAGAATGGCCACACCTAGGCAAATAACTTCCTTTACTTCTTTTTCCCTTGATTTTTAAATTAAAACATTAATTATTGCACTAATTCTTTGGATAGAGGAGACTTCAAATTGGTCCCACCCTCGTTAGCTTCCTTGTATGATAAGCACTAATCTATAATGAATGTAAGGTTTGTATATTCTTTACTCTCTTATATGATTATTTATTTCAATTCCATCACCCTTATTTTTTGTATGAATTATGGATTAAACATCCCTAATTCTTGGGGAGTTTAGGAATTTAGTTCTCATTTGCATGTAATTGCTTTGCTGCACTATATGTGTAGTTGAAGTGCAAGTACTTGTTCCTTAATTTAGCTAATCAGTTTATATACTTATATCCTATCCTCCTTCTTAATACTTTGAAAACTCTCCTATTGCATTCTTGTCGTATTGTAAGTACTGTTAATGATGTTGTTACCATTTGGATCTTTCTATCTAATTTTCCCCTTTCTTTAGGTTTATTGAACCATTTCTCCAAATCTTGAAGATTTTTACCAAAATTCTCTATGTAATATAGTTCTTGGATCCTTCACCATACTTCCTTTGCTTCTTTTGCATATAAAGAAGAGATGTTCTTTGGATTCAATTTCATTTTGGCAAAGCATACAGTTAAGGGTTATTCTCTTCAATCTTCTCAATTTGTCCTTTATATTAAGTCTATTTTTGTAGGCTAGCCACAAATTTCCATCTGCCCATAAATTGAAATTTTTATTCGAAATCTAAGAAAACCACCTCACTTTTCTATAGTGTTCCCTTAGCAGTTCCCTACATGATGCATTAGTGTAAAGACTAAACTGAGTGCCTTTCCATATTATGAGATTCTATTTGACCACTTCTAATCTAGTGTTAGAATGCTATTGGTAATTATTGTTCTAGGGAGTTGTTCTAACAGTAAGTTATTATCCCTTATTACCTAGCATATCTTTATATTATCTAGTATTTTTCTTCTAAATGGGTTGAAATTGGGGACCTTTATGAGTGGTCCACCCTGTACCCAATTATCTTAATAGAATAGGGTTATTTTTCCATTCCATACTTTGTAAAGGAATTGATCCCTTACCATTTATCTATGCTTGAACAAATTGAGGAGAGTCCATGAAGTATTGTTCTGAGGATGAATGCTCCATGTGTTCTTACCATCTAGATAGTAGGCATGCAACCATTTTATCCATAATACTTCCTTGTCCTTAAATATCCTCCATGATTTCTAGATGATCAGTGCTTTACTGGTGATCCTTATAAACTTAATCCCTAGACAACCCTTAACTAGGAGCAGATAGTCCCTTCCAATTTACTTTGGGAATTATTTGCTTGTTTGGATCCCTTGCCCATATAAATTGCCTTATAATCTTCTTAATAGACCTAATTCTTATATAGTAAATGTGAAGACTATTGACTACAGTGTTTAACAATTAAACCTTACCAATAAAAGAGAGGGTTTGGTTGCACCAATTAGTGATTTTTTTGTATTTTCTCAATTAGTGGTTTTAAGTTTTCCTATTAAGGCCTCTTAGATGATATCGGGATTCCCAAATAAGTAATGGAGTTTTCCCAATTTGTATCCTTATAATAGCAAATAACTAATTAGTAAGGTCAATGGCACTAGAAGATATGTATATTAGTTATTGTCAACATCAAATAATATTTTATTGCTCTTGTTCACACTTAATATGGCATGAGGATATAATTAAAAACAAAAATTTTGGAAATTTTGGTAGATGCATAATTGACCATATTTATACCTCATATTTGATGTATTTTTGCTTGATATTTTAAACTTTTATTGTATATATGGTACTTAATTCTCTCCAACTACATTTATAGGATATGATTGCCTTCATGGACTAAAAGGAGAAATATTTGGATGAAAATGCGGCATAAAACAAAAATTTGTAGCAAATAAGTGATATATGATCGTGTATATTGTCTCGTAAATCTCTTATGCTGTGCAGAATCATGAATTCTGGGATTTTTAAGCATACGTGGTCTAGTACACACTCATATATCTCTTAGAAATCCTAAATTTTATTATAAAAAGACATGAGTCGAGAAAAAAATTAGAGAGTAGACTTTAAATACTTTCAGAGGCAATTTCAAACGTAGAAATCATTTAGAAGTGCTGATTTTGTTCTAGAGAGGTGGAAAACACAAAGAAATCATCCATAAGTCCAATAGAATTCATCATCAAACCTCCACCTTGTATGAACATTCAATAGGAGATAAAGGGAGATTTAGAATAATAAAATCTTTTTTCTATTCTTTTTTCTTTTTGGTTATGTTTGATTTCTTTTTTTATCCTGAGTAACTAAACATCTTTAGTATCTAGGTGAGATGACCCTATTTTGTGCTATAACATGTTTTGATTCGCAATTGTCTTGATTGATCTATTATGATTCAATTATGTGTTTAATATATCTTCTAATAAATCTTGAATATTAGTGCATAATTTGATTTCATAACATAGAGATTGAGAAATCTTATGTATGAATAGATCTACCGTAATTAAAAGGAGTTGATTGTAAGCCTAAAGATAGGTCTATATAAATCCCTTGGATTAGGGTTAAACCGAATATTAGAATTCACAAATCGATAAAGTAATCTTAGTACCTTTGATCTGAATATTATCAATTGATAATTCTAAGATTAGTTGTTAGTAGTCTCAAACGATCTATTTGCATAGATAGGAATTTCCACAGTCTGATTGTCAAGAAAATAATTGTACAATAAAAGGTCAATTATTTAAAGGTTTTAGGGGGATTCATTATAGCACCCCACTCCCATCAGACATTTGTGCCAGTAAGTCCTTCAGACATTCGAGCACTTACCAGACGGAAGCAGTGCACTAACTATATCACTTTCACTTAACTCATGGGATCACAAATTAAAAACATGATTATCACAATGTCTAAGCCCACATTTCCTCATATCATTCCATAAAACATGATATAAAAGGTAGCATTACATAAAACATCTATCTATATACTATATCAACGACCTATCAGAGTCTATAGCTCTATCTACAAAACATGCTACATAAATGAGGAATTACAGAAAAAGTTTATCTAATTCCTTCAATCCCAACTGACCGAACTTTGAGCCATCTCTTCTATCTAAAAGTAGTACTAGATCTCTTCTAAACTATCTTAAAAGCTATGTCATCTCTCTCGAACCTCAAAAGTCAACGTTGTAATGTTGGTGAGTTTTGCAAACTCAGTGAGTTAACCATCGATGGTTCACCCATATCACATAACACATGAATTCATACAATCACATAATTCACATAATTTCATTTATCATCATGTAGCATCATAAAACATTTTGTTCATCAATTTTCACATTTTTCATTCAACTCAATTCAACAATACATTTGAGTCATTCAAATTATACATATCATGTGTATATGCAATGTTCATGAGACTCAAATTTGTTTATTACTTTGTTATAACCGAGTGCCTTTTTCACTGTCCCATATCCGTTGTGGATATCGGGTTCATTAATACTATCCTTTATCCGTTAGGGATATAGGGCTCATTTTACATAGTGTGCTAGAGACTCTGACCACATTCTGAGCTTTAAGCTCTTTTTCATTAGCAACTCTGGTCATAATAGCCTTTATGTTGTCATGCATTCATGAAATGAAATGCATCACATGTATTCAGTCAATCCATTGTGCTCAGTCTTACACATTCAAATTTACCATCACAATCTCATTCACATTTGTCATCAAACTTTGGTTTGACATTCAACATTTAAGTTGAGAATCACTTATTCAGTCAAATTCAGATTCAATGAGCACTTCCAATATGTTATTCGTGCATCAAATTTCTCGAACATTCAACATCCAAAATTAGTACATACACATCACATAATAATTCAATACATAGGTTAACAAACAAACAATCAAAGTGAGACCATCTTTGGTTACTTACAATTTGCTCTAGATAGCTTATTGCCTGGACGTCTGGGCAATGTTTGGATGCAATCGCTCTAATTGCTCCTCTATATCATGCAAACATACACATTTACACATTACTACTTTGCACAATCACATAAGTACACATTTATGCACATATGTATATATGTTATGTACAATGAATGCTCAATGACAATCCTGGGTATATTTCCATAATATCTATTTCATAATCAATTAATAACACCATTCAATAATTCTTTAATATATGATACACTTTACTCACTTTAATCACCTCATTCATCATCAACTAGGTTCATTCAAGCCTAAATATCCCATATGGATGTATCCTAGCATTGATTGGTTTATACTTCACTCAAAAGAGAACTTTTTTCTCTATAGGTCTGGCCATGACTGTAGTGTCCCTGCCATAATCGTGACAGAAACTTTTAGAGCTAGCCATGATCGTGGTGCTCCTACTACGATCATGACAGAAACATTTTCTAGCCAGGCCACGATCGTGGGCAAGGGCCATTGTGGTAGAAACTTATTTTATCAGGCCACAATCGTAGGGTGAGAGCCACGATCGTGCCCTACATTTTCTTCCTCCTTTCGTACGAATTCAACATAATTCTAACAACAATTCACACCAAAATTTCCAAATTCACTTCCTCTAATGCAACATAATTTTATACTAATTCAACTACCAATTTGATGGCATTAAACTCTCAAAACTCTACTCATTTAATTTATCATTTTCAACTAAATCTCATCATTCATGAAATCCTATCCTTTTTTTATAATATATCTTATTTATAAATATCAAACAATTCACTTTCAAAATTCATCATTTCAAGTTGATAACCTATTCCTTTATACCCCAATTTCAGTTCAATGTCATTCAACACACAATCAAAATCTATGCTTGATCATAAACACCAAAAATAGAACATATTCCTATACACTTTCATCATCAATTTTCTACACATATTCTACTTCATTTTTCACCTTCATTTCTTTCATAACTATCTCCTTAATTCATCTCATATGAAGACCCCATAGTACTCCTTCTTATTAGCTCTAAACTTATATTAGTTCATCTTTACATAACATAAACATCCAATTACAAGTCAGAATTGTTGCACTTCTTTCTAAACCATTTTTAATGATCTTTTTATCCTAAAATCTTCTTTACAACCACTTATGAAAGGATAATCATCATATATCCAAAAGCAAGACATCTAGGTGCTCATTTCATCACTCATGATTTTCATATATATGCCTCACCACTTCATGAACATTTACACACTAAAATGTAGAACATAATTCCTTCGTTATTACACCCACGTTAAAGGACATTCAAAATTTCATGATCAAATCATCAATGTCCAATCATCCATCATATTAGTTTCATTTAACACTACCCATGAAGATTAATAAGCTACTTACTTGATAAAACTGCAAGTTCTTCAAAAAAAAAACACCAAGAAGCCCTAACTTCTCATGTCACACGATCATCATCTTGAAGGTGGAATAGGTTAGGTTTTCTTTATGGAAAATGAATGAGACAACAAGATGGAAGTAGCAATTGTTAGATGAAAGCAAGGTGTAATGTTAATGAAGGTTTGGTGAATCAAAATGGTGAGGAAGAAAAGAAAGCCACAAAGAAGATGAAAACAAGAGTTAAAATGAAAGACAATAAGGAGAGTGCCTAGCAAAATGAGAAATCGTGAGAGATAAGTAGTGTGCGGTAGTGACACTTGTCACCTTCCTATGGTCCCATTTGGACCCCTTTTTAATAACTAGGCCATTTAACTCCAATTTCTTCTCCAATTATCTCTAAATTTTAATATAGGTTATCAACAAATCCTAATGTCATTTTCCAATTATTTCCATCAACATCCATCACTTATTTCTACTACTATTTGTCAATTGCCCTACCACTTGGCATATTTTTGAGTCCAAAATTACTCAAAATTTTAGAAATTTTCTTAAATTTCACTAACAATTCTAAATCAATACTTTTACACTCCAATTCAATTTTCAATACATATAAACTACAATTCATGTCAAAAATAACATTTATAAGTCAATTATATCCGGAAAAATGTCAATGAATGCATGTGCAATCAATTTAATGTGCAAATTCACATGTGTGTGTATGCTATATTATGTATGAGCATGAAATGCACTTCTAACTTCTCAATAATCTCTTATGTACAGTATTATAGGGTTCTAACCGTTAACATGGGATAACAGGATGTTACATTTATAACCTAGATACTAATTCTTGATATTGATTATTTCTAATTGATTTCTTTACTTTTTTCTTAATATTGTTTCTATTTATTTTAATTTTTTAATTTTTAATTTTTTAAAAACCAAAATCAAATTCGTAGACTAGATAATAGGATAATGGTAATTACTAGTATTCATTGTCTTTATGGGATTCGATCGTACTTACTAGTACTAGCTACAGTTATGCTGTGCACTTATGGATAAATTAATATTGGTATAGAAATAAACCAATTAAATTTTTAGTGTTGTTTTCGGGGACATTAATATTAAAAAACTTAATTTTATTAATCTAGTCATTACTTTATTTTATTATTGTTTTTATTTTACATTATTTTATTA
Organism: Erythroxylum alaternifolium; assembly: GCA_027478495.1. Taxonomy (NCBI): domain Eukaryota; kingdom Viridiplantae; phylum Streptophyta; class Magnoliopsida; order Malpighiales; family Erythroxylaceae; genus Erythroxylum; species Erythroxylum alaternifolium. The sequence continues at coordinate 41,501,969 of JANIIA010000004.1, forward strand.
GTTTATTATCTTTGTTTTTAGAATTAGATTCCTAGGTAGTTTATGACCCAGAGTACATCTAAAAGCATAATAGACATAGATCTAAAAATTAAAAGAATAATACAAAAGAATTAACTGGGGAGTTTGAGCTAGACCATTGAATATAAGTCTTGGAAGGTCATGTAAAACAAAAGAATCATACAATGTGGCCGACCAACCTCCTACCATGTTCGACTACGCAAGGCCAAACTTGACTGGTGCAGAATCCAGTCTAATGGGATCAACTGTTCAGGTAAACAACTTCAAGATCAAACGCAACATCATTCAAATGGTGTAATAGTTAGTACAGTTTGATGGAATCTGGGACGAAGACCCTAACATGCATATCTCTAACTTTATAGAGATCTATGATGCATTTAAAATAAATTGAGCTAATGATGACGCCATCAGACAGCTTCTATTTCCACTATCTCTAATAGGAAATGTTACGTAGTGGCTAAATTCCATACGACATTCATCTCTAACTTGATGGGAATAAATGGTGGAAAATTTTTTACTAAAATACTTTCCCCCTGTAAAGAGTGAGAATTTGAGGAATGACATCTCCTAAGTTGAAGGTGAATCATTGTATGACATATGGGATAGATTCAAGAAGATGCTTAGATGATGTCTATATCACAGAGTACTCCTGTGAATGCAAATCCAAACCTTTTATAGTGGGTAAGTCAGAGCACAAGGCAGTCCACAAATATAGTAGCCAGAGGGACGTTAAATAACAAACCACCTAAATTAGCCTAAGAGTTGATAGAGGATATGGTCATGAATAACTACCATTGGTGCTTAGCTAGAGCACGAACCAATAGGCCAGCTGGAGTTTACGAAGTAGATGCAATGATGCAATTGGCAATCTATGTGAAAGCCCTAAGCAAGAAGATGGATAAACTAACTATGGCTCTACAAGGAAGGGTGATACATTGTGAAGCGTACGGGCTTAATCACCAAGGACAAGAATGTCAATCACTTTAGCTTAAGCATGTGGATTATTTAGGGAATGTTCCGAGACCCCAAAATAATTTCTATAGTAGTACTTACAATCATGGATAGGAGAACCAGCTTAAATTTTCATAGGGAAATTAGGGGTAATAAAGAAAACAACCCTCCAATTGGATTTCAACAATAAGCATCATAGCCTAAGAAGCCTAGTATGGATGATCTAATCATAGAATTCATTCAAGAATTAAAGAGAAAAATCAACAAATGGAGTCATCCATAAGTAACTTGAGGTTTAAATCGACCAACTTGTAAAGTCAGTGGCAAAGAGACCGAAAGGGACTTTGTTGAGAACAACATAAACAAATCCTAAAGAAAGAATAATGGCAATCAGCCAGTGTTTTAAAAGAAAGATCCAAGAAGAGAAGGAAGTGACTATTGAGAGTCACTCGAAGGTTGAAGGTGGACAACACTTGAAGAGAGTCAAGCAGTATTGACCTGTAATTCCATATCCTATCATAGCAAAGAGAAATTCATTAGAGGTAGAGTTAGATAAAGTCCTTGAACTTTTATAACAACTAAAGAATGAATTTCCTTGTGTTGAATCTCTTTTGCAGGAACTAAAGAGAAAAGAATCTTTAAAAGAGATATCATCACATAAGGAGGAACCAATGATGTTGGAAACTATAGTGTTAAGTAAGGAGCGCTTAACTAAGAAGACCAAACTATCGAGGAAGCAAACTGACCTAGAGAGCTTTTATATCCCTTTTACTATAGGTCGTTTAAAAGTAGATAAGGCTCTAGTTGACCTAGGGGCCAGAATAAATATAATGCCTTACACTTTATTTGAGAAAATAGGAATAAGGGAAGTTGAACTGACTAGGATATATGTTCAAATGGATGGTAAAACATTAAAACATCCTAGGGGAATCATAAAAGATGTACCAGTTAAGGTCGATAGGTTCACATTCCCAACTAATTTTATAATTCTTAATATAGAGGAGGATTCAGAAATACCTTTAATCTTTGAACAACCTTTCCCAGCAACTATCAAGTTAATTATAGATGTTGACGAAGGCATATTAACTTTAAGGGTAGGGGATGAAGAGGTTATCTTTATAGTCTCTAATATCAGAAACAATTCTCTTGAATTGTTTGATGTTATTGAGGCTAACGAGTCTTGTCAAGGTGTTTTGTAGGACTCTACATGCAAGGATCCACCATAACTGTTACAATTCAAGGGAACAAATCAAAGGAGAAATGTGGCAAAAAGCGTAAAAGTCTGCCCGTAGGTTATGGACCTATGGTAAAGCTACAAGAACACAATTTATATAAGCCATTTTTTGGAGTGTTTTAGGAAAAATTTTTTAATTAAGCATCTTGGAAAGAATTGTGTATAATTGTGACATTAAGGGATGCGTGTTATGAGTTATTGTAACACCCCACTCCCGCTAGACCCGAACCCGATATCGATAATGATATCCGAATCCGTGCCCCGCGAGGGTGGCGTGTCACATCACTTAACACTTAAACTTCGGTATACATATTTTTTTAAAAAATACTCTTATCAATGATCCTTAATTTGGGCCCACCTTTTCTTTTTCAAAACATTTTGTTTACTTAAACTGAAAACGAAACGCATCACCTTTTAATCGATGAAACGTAAAGAACAGAAAGTTAATAACCAAACATTCACTTTGTTTTGTCATCATTTGATACAAACACAATAAAATCAAAAGT
>JANIIA010000004.1:41509239-41521389 GCA_027478495.1 Erythroxylum alaternifolium
GTTCATTTATTTCTAATATTATTATTATTTGATTGTCACCAAAATTAATAATCGTGAAGTCATCTTGACTTAACAATGGGCTGTGTCAAACTTTATTATAAGAAACCATCTTCCTTGTTGCTTATTATTCTAAGTGTAAAATTTCCCCTCTAACTTGAGATCAATCACTTGTAATTTACTCATGCAGTCCCCCTAAAATCATCAAAGAAATTCCTAATGCACCCATCCCCTTCAAATTCTAGTTTGAATGAAGTTGTTGAAGTCTTGAAGTGTCAACCAAGGATTATTTATACTAGCTTGTATCTCTTTCGTCTTATCCCATTGAGAACTTCTTTGAAAAATAAATTTGAAAGCATAAACAAAGGTTACTTGGAAACTAATCTTCTCCTATAATAGACTTACTTACAAAAGCTAAAACAATTTTACCATTGTGGTTATTTGTATGATGATAGACTAATAACTTTGAAGGAAGTTTAATTCTTTTTTAATTTTTTTAAAAAGGCTAGTTAAAAGAGGCTTAATTTCATACAAATAACCACATAAATTTTTTTAAGGCTATTAAGCCCTCTAACATTCCCAAATAGTATTGAAATTAAGAGAGGAAAAGGAGTTAGAATTGTTACTCTTGTTTTTCCTTTTAGATTTCCTTCTAATAGCTATTTTGAATTTTCACATATATGATAATGACTATTCTTGCACTTATTTGACATTTTCTGAGTATAACTGATTTTAATGTGATTATGATGTGGATTATGATTATTATGTCATGAATTATGATTAATAAATGATAATTGGTGATATATTAATTGTTAAATTGAGAGATTTATGAAATTATGAGTATTTTTGGACTAGAAAAAAGGCCAAGTGATAGAAAAATTGATACATGGTAGTAGAATTAAGTGTCAATTAGCAGTATAAATTATTAATAAGAGACATTAAGATTTAATGACAAGTGTTATTGAAAATTGGGAGACAATTGGATTAGAAATTGGAGACAAAATGGATTAGTTATTAAAGTGGACTAAGTGGAACCATAGGGAGGTGAGAAGTGTCAGGTGACAAGTGTCACTTTCCTCGCCACATCTCACCCACAATTCTTTCATATTGCATGACTATCTTTATTTTTTTCTTTCATTTGGTTAAAACACGTTTCCTTCTTTTCTCTACATTTGTTCTTCATCTTCTTCATTATCTTCTTCATCTCCACGACACTCACCCACCTTCATAAATGTTGAACCTTATTCTCACCTTTCACTTGCTACTTCCATTTTAACTTTTCTTCTTCATTTTGTCACTTAAGGACCTAACCCTTCCATCCTTGGATAATGATGATCGTATGATGCTTGGAAGCTAGGATTAAGTGTGATTTGAAAATCTTGAAGTTAAACAAGTGTAAAGTATTATTCTTCATGATTTGTTGAATGAAACATGTATAATAATAGTTAGATGAGTTATGAAGTATGAATGATCATAATATGTTAATTAAAGAAATATACCTGGAATAGTCAAATTGAGCATGCATTATACATTACACACATATATATGTCTACAAACGAATGTTTATATGAATGTGCAATTTGTAATGTGTGTGCAATGTGTGTATTGAATGATGTTAATACACAAGATAGAACGTTAGCATCCAGACGTTTCCAGATTTTGGAAGCAAATGCTAATATGGAGTATACAATGAGTCGACCTAGATGGTCTTACCTTAAATGATTATTCTGATTAAATTACTATAATGAATTATTATGTGATGTGAATGTGTTGATTTCAGACATTGAATGTCTGAGGCGTTTGATGGATGAAAATTATTGGAAGTGCTCAGTGTATGTGAATTTGATAAAATAAGTGATACTTTACCTAATTGTTGACTGTTAGACCAAGGTTCGATGAAGAATGTGAATGAGAATGAGAAAATTTGTGCACAAGTGATTGATTGAATATTTGATGCATTTCATTAAATAAAAGCATGACAAGATAAAGGCAGTTATGACTAGTGTTACTAGCAAAAAAGAGCCTAAAGATCATAATGTGGTAAAAACCTCTAGCTCATTATGTATAATGAGTCTTGTATCCCCAACAGATAAAGGACAGTTATTAATGAGCCCGGTATCCACAATGGATACAGGACTGTGAAAAAGGCACTCGATTATAACAACGTAATAATTGAAAGTGAGTTTTATGAGCACTGCATATACATATGATATGTATGTCTAAATGATTGAAATGTAATGTTTGAATTGTTTTAAATGTGAAATGTGAAATAAATGATCAAATTGTTATGTGATGCTATATGATTATAAGTGAAATGATGTGCATTATATGATGACATGAAATGTATGTGAATTTGAGGTATGAGCTGTTATATTATGTGGTTTGAGTGAGTCATCGAGGATGGTCTGCTCACTGAGTTCGTAAAACTCACCAAATAGTAATGTTATTTTTTAGGCTCAGAGGAGATACCCAATTATAAACTAGAATATAGCCACTGAAATCAAATAAGAGATAGAGATCGGGATTAGTTTGCATCTTCATTTGTCGTTTGCCTTTTTTGTTTCAATTTTTTTTTCACAACTGTTAAATTTGTATATATATGAATTCTGTACAATGTATACTAGAATTTGGTTTGTAATAACAGTTGTGACTAAAATATTTTGTATTTGAAATAGGCCCAAGTGATTACTGAAATTTTGATGATATGTATATTGTTTGTAACACTTGTGATTGAAAATGTTTATGAGTAAAAAAAAAGGCCGAAAATGATTATGAGTTTTTCTGAAAATGCATGTGATGTGTGTGAAAATTTTACAATGAGTATGATTGATTGACTATTATAGTATGCCATCCTCGTAAAGTGTGTTCTCGAATACTGATAGTATGTTTGAGAATATGCCCTATGAGAGTGGGGTGCTACATATTAGCCAATAAAGCCCAAATTTAGTATCTTATATGGGCATTTTTCAAAATATGTGTCAAGGTACATGCATTTTAGACATGTCATAGCATACAGTGACAACTAATCCCTAGTTTGAGTCGAATATATATAAGTCACAAGTATGAGCATTCATTAAGAGTTGAGCTGTTAGAAGCAATGAGAAGAATGATGATCCGTCAAAATGTAAGAAAATGAAAGCTTATGGATATCTAGAAATGAGAAATAGTATATGGTTGGATGTGATATATAAAGATTCACTACGTTTGTATTTGTGGTTGTATCACTGAATATGATATCAATATTGTATTATGATGGTATATCCTTGAATGTGATATAGATGTGAATACATTGTCGAGGATTGACTGAGGAAAATAAAGATATGAAAAAAATGACAAGATTTAAAGTGTATAAGCTAAGCTGAACGAAAACAAAATTTTCGATGACATTGAGAAGTTGATCTTGGACTTGAAAAAGTTGTATGATTAATGTGTTAAGAGTTATGATTTAGTATAATATTGTGTTAGTAGAGTTGAGAACAGAACTTCATGGTGGTTATGTATCTATAATTCTAAATTGATTGAGAATGTATATATGTAAAATGAAATAAATGATGACTGAGAAAATAAATAATTGACAATGAGATATGTGGAAGTCCTCGAGGTTAAGTTGATTTGTTATTGTGAGTGCATATATGATAATATGATTACCATAACAAATGATGTTATTAAACACACATATATTATAAGCTTGGAGATGATATAGGAAGTGATATATGACTTATTGAATGCTTTTAGTCATAATTCCCACGGTTAAAATTCTGAGATGACTCAGATTAGTGCATGAGAGCAGTTATAGTGATCAATTGAGGATGGATTGAAAATATAAATGATGTTATTATGTGTGATGAATTCGAGGAAAAAGGAAGGAAAAAAGTAGCAGGGCATGATCGTGGCATAGTCCCCACAATCATGGCCAGTTCCACGAGTTTCTGTCACGATTATAGAAAGGTCCACCATGATCATAGGTAGGCACAAGGAGAGAAATGTTATCTAAAATCAATTGAGATTAAGTTATCATTACAATAAGATACTAATTAGTGACTTGTCGAGAATACATCTCTAGATAAGATATAATGATCTTAATGATACATATCAAGGCATAAGAGTAAATGAATATGCCTCCTACTTCATCGAGCCTTATTATAAAGAATATTCTGATCATGTAAGATATAATAGAAATTGATCTTATTGAGTTATCATGAATAGTTGAAATTAATCTTATTAAGGTATTAAGAATGGTTGGAAAGCGATGATGAATATAGTTGATTGATAAAAAGTATATAAAGAGTACAGATGATTGAGGAGAGAAATCCTCTTTTGATATAGACATTCATCAAATTGTATCATATAAATCAAATGTTCCATTTCTAGGAATGAATGACTATTGAACAAATTAGAACTGAATATTGGAGTCCTATTTCTAACTGAGGCTTAGGCATAGGAACTTGAATATGCTAAAAAAAGAGCATGTATTTTGTTTGATATAAAGCATCCAACTGCGTTTTTTAGGTTTATGAATTGGAGATGATGTTATTGCTATTTCTAAAGGAACTTAAGTTCACAATGTACTCCATACTAGCATATTCAGAAGATATAACTTAGGTTTGATGGTTATATTCAGAAAATTGAGATGTGTGAATAAATTGAAATGTGTGGAGAAACTAGCATGAATGGACAAATATTATAATAAGTCAATAAGAAATCAGAGGAAATCGAATGAATGGAGAGAATCATTTGAGAAAAGAAGTCAATCGAGAGATTAAGAAAATATGAGATAATATTGCCTTATTTGAGAAATTAGTTACTTTAGAATTTCGAGAACTAGTTATGGGCACTTTAAGTTTTGGCGATACCTTTTGGGTTGATAAATACCCTGAACAACCGTCATGCCAATAATGAATAAAGTGTTCCAATTTTATTTGGATCGATTAATGACTGTAATCATAGATGATATATGGAATGTATTCAAAAAGTTGAGAAGAACAATTTGAACACTTGAGGTTAGCCTTACTTAACATCAAGGAAAAACAATTATATGCCAAGTTTGATAAGAGTGAATCTCAGCTTGATTAAGTAATATGTTGGGTTGTATAGTATCTGAACATGGCATATTGGTAGACTTAAAGAAAGTAGAGGTAATGATCAAGTGAGAAACTTCTGAGGAAAAATGTGACATTCAGATGGACTAATGATGTAAAAAGAATTTTTGAGGAATTAAAAACACCGATTAATTACAACATCGGTGTTAACAATGCTATTTAGATCTAAAAATTATGTAGTATATAATAAGTTTCACACTAGAGATTAAGATGTAATCTAATGCAGCAAAATAAAGTGATTTTATATGCATCGAGACAATTAAAGTCTCATGAGTTAAATTATTCGAGATATGATTTAGAATGTGTTGCAGTAATAATTGTTTTGAAATTCTTAGAAATATTATATGTAGGGTGAAAAATTTTTAATTTATCCAGACCATTAAAGTTTGAGGTAATTATTGAGTTTGAAAGAGTTGAATATGAGACAGAGATAAGGGATAGAATTATTGAAAGATTTTGATTGTACAAATGAGTATTATCCAATAAAGCTAGTGTTGTAGTCTAATACATTAAGTAGAAAATCCAATAGCAGAATAGTACAAATTCAGATATTGAGGTACCAAATCTAGTGCATTAAAGAGCATAGAATGATTGAGTTGAAATTGGGGTAAAATGAAGTGTCATTAGCTACAATGAAATTAAGACCAGTTCTGTATGGAAGGACTAGAAAAGCCCAAAGTGAGGATTCAAAAATTGTGGATCTTATTGAAAAAGTGAAAATGAATCCAAATTTGTGTTTGAATAGGAAAAATGATACTTTATGATTGTAGTAAAAATTATATGCACCCGATACAGATGATTGAGCAAAGAAATTATTAAAGAAAGCATAAATAGCAATCTATGGTATACATCCTAATAGGAATACGTTGAAACAATATTTAGCAACCAAGGATGAAAAAGAAAAGGCTGAATGCATGATCAAATGTTTGATTGCTAATGTTCTTAACTGTTGGAAATATGGTAGAGCTTGTATTTTTGAGTTCCTAGGAACATGAGATCAATAGACAGTTATGATTGAATTTGATTGTGACAATCATTATCACTGTAGTCTTAGTATGACACTGTATGATTGACAGGTTAAATTTGGAACTGTGTAAGGCATTATATGACAAAAAGAGTAGTCTGCCTTTATATTGAGATGAAGAATGCCTGAGAATAGTTGAAGCCATAATTGATTCTAGATGCTATTGATAAGTGAAATGAATTTGTAATAGAAATTGAGTGATTCAAGATAGAAAGAAGTTTTGAAAAAGGACAAATTAAGCCAGGATATATTGCTCCTTATAAAACTATTGAGAGAATAGGATCATTGACTTATGAATTAGCATTACCGACAAAAGATGTCTCAGATTCACACAGTGTTATATGAGTATGTTTAAAAGATATTGGTATGATGCTATAGATGTATTATTGACATAGGAAATGAAATTTGTGAGTAGTTCGAGATATGTATTGAGGAACTAGTTAAGATAGTGAGGTTTTTGAATAAGCAACAGAAAAATCGAATGACTCCATTAGTTGAAGTTTTTCTAACAAATGGAGTTGATTACCTTGCATTAGTAAAGTAAAGTAAAGTAAAGTAAAGGAATCCTTCTGCCAAAAATAAAGAAAAGAGAAAATAAAGGCTAACCCTATATACGTATGTTATACATATGTACTGAATTCCTATCTTAAATGACAACCATCAACCTGATTCTCCTTTTTTGGATATTTATATGAAAAAGGAAATAAAATAAAAACAAAAAACGATTCGTTTAGAAGGGATATATTTTTATCTATTTTTTAATAGATTTTGTACAATAATACGTATGAAGATTATCAGAACGCCTCTAGAAATGCTAAAATAGGAATGATACTTGATATTATTAGAAATGCCCATAAAATATCATATTCATAAAACAAAAACATAGGTGCACTCCTATGAATGTGGAGAATATACTAAGGTTTCTGAATAAGCAACAGAAAAATCGAATGACTCCATTAGTTATAGTGCTTTGGAAGAAATCATTTGAGTGAAGGAAAGTTACATGGAAAATGGAGGAGCATATAAGGAAACAATACCCCCACCTTTTTTAACAATTAGGTAAGAATTTTGAGGATGAAATTTAATAAAAGGGAGAATTATATTATCTCGTTTCCACACTAAGGGTTAGAACCCTAAATTTTTGTGAATGAGAAATAGCAAGGAGAGATTAGAAAAATGCAATTCATACTTATGCATAATATTAGCATACACACATATGAATTTGAATTTTTGCACACATTACAATGACTGTTTATGCAATCATTTGACATTTTCTGAGTATAAATGATTTTAATATGATTATGATTATTATGTCATGAAGTATGGTTAATAAATGATAATTGGTGATATAAGAAATTAATTGTTAAATTAAGAAATTTCTAAAATTATGAGTATTTTTGGACTAGAAAAAATGTCAAGTGGCAGGACAATTGATAAATGGTAGTAGAATTAAGTGTCAATTAGCAGTAGAATTATTGATAAGAGATATTAAGATTTAATGACAAGTGTCATTGAAAATTCAGAGATAATTGGATTAAAAATTGGAGACAAAATAGACTAGTTATTAAAGTGGGCCAAATTGAACCATGGGGAGATAAGAAGTGGCAAGTGGCAAGTGTCAATTTCCTTGCCACATCTCACCCACGATTTTTACATCTTGCAAGACTATCTTTATTTTTGTCTTTCATTTGGTTAAAACATGCTTTCTTCTTCTCTCTACATTTTTTCTTCGTCTTCTTCAATATCTTCTTCATCTCCATGATGCTCACCTACCTTCATAAATGTTGGACCTTGTTCTCACCTTTCATTTGTTACTTCCATTTTAACTTGTCTTCTTCATTTTGTCACTTAAAGACCTAACCCTTCCACCCCTTGGATGATGATGATCATATGATGCTTAGAAGCTAGGGTTAAGTGTGATTTGAAGATCTTGAAGTTAAACAAGTAAGTGTAAAGTATTATTCTTCATAATTTCTTGGATGAAACATGTATGATGATAGTTAGATGTTGAAAGATTATGAAATGGTGATAAAAAGATATTGAAACATGGACGATAAAAAAGTGAGCCTATAGATGTCTTGTTTTTGTGTATATTATGAGTGATGATTTTTAGCTAGAATGATCATTTTAAATGTTGTAGAAAGATAGCAAAAATTTTATAAAGGGATGATATATACTCATGTTCTGTTTTGAGGTGTGATCACATGGATTATTGGTAGCTGTTATAAAGATGAACTAGAATGAGTTTAAAGCCAAAGAAAAGGCTAGTGTATTGTCTTGAAATGAGAAGAAGTAGGATGATGGTTTTGAGACAAAGTAAAGTTTAAAATGAAGTTAAATGTGTGCTGGAATATGTTAGATGGAGTGTTTTACTGAATAAGCATCTATATTTTGGCCATATCTTGATCTGTAGATATCCAAATGGGATTCTTTTTATTTTATATAAAACTATAGACATATGACTACAATTTTTATTAAGGAATTGAATTTGAATTCTGTCCTTAAGGGTTCTGAAATTTGGCTTGAAGTTGAGTACTGGGTGTTGTCACCGTTTGAGAATAGTCTTTAGTATTTTGGGTATAACCCACAGAATACTAAACCAAACTGAATAAATTTTATTTCATTAGAAACTTTGTTTAGAAGAAGGTGTTGCCTAAATACCTCCTTTTCTATATCATAATGGTCATACAAAATTGACTCGAAACCTGTCCTGAGCAAATCTAGAAAAAGTGTAGGAAAAGTATGTGAACCAATTAAGGATAAGGTAATGATTTTAAATGGTAATGTTTTGATTTGAGCAATTGTTGAACCAATTAAGGATAAGGTACTTAACTATGATGCATTTGGACTTAATTGAGGCTTAAATGGAGCTTAAATTGAACTTAGAATGATGCTTGGATTAAGTGACTAAATGTGTGATATGTGTGAGGTGATAATTGAGGATATAACTTAGGTATGAATGATTGATATGAAGGATACCAAATCTGGAAAATGAGAGACACTAGGGGAATAAAAGTGATCAATGATAACTTGGATGTTTTGTGATCTTAAATTACTATAATAAACTTAGGGAATGATTGAATGGTGAACTTAGAATAATCTTATACAAACAAGGTGTAAACCTAAGTTCATATTTGACATATATGAGTTATGAAGTATGAATGATCATAAGATTTGAATTAAAGAAATATACCCAGAATAGTCAAATTGAGCATGCATTATAAATTACACACACATATATTCTAGTTGCACAATCATATAAACATTCATTTGTACACGTGTGTAATGTGTGTACTACATGATGTTAAAGCACATGATAGAACGTCAGCATCCAGACATTTCCAGATCTTAGAAGCATATGCTAATATAGAGCGTACTGTGAGTCAACCTAGATGGTCTTACTATAAATGATTGTTCTGATTAAATTTCTTAAATGAATTATTATATGATGTGATTGTGTTGATTATGGACATTGAATGTCCGAAGAGTTTGATGCATAAAAATTATTGGAAGTGCTCATTGTATGTGAATTTGACAAAATAAGTGATACTAAACTTAATTGTTGAATGTCAGACCAAGGTCTGATGAAGGATGTGAATGAGAAAATTTGAGCCTAAGTGATTGATTGAATACATGATGCATTTCATTACATGAATGATGACAAGATAAAGGCAGTTGTGACTAGAGTCGCCAATGAAAAAGAGCTTAAAGCTCAGAATGTGGTAAGAGTCTCTGGCTCATTATGTATAGTAAGCCTTGTATCCCTAATGGATAAAGGACAGTTATTAACGAGCCTGGTATCCACAATGTACATAGGACGGTGAAAAAGGCCATAGATCATAACAACATAATAATTGAAAGTGAGTCTCATGAGTATTGCATATACATATGATATATATGTCTAAATGATTCAAATATAATGTTTGAATTGTTTTAAATGTGAATTGTGAAATAAGTGATCAAAGTGTTTTGTGATGCTATATGATTATTGGTGAAATGGTGTGCACTATATGATGACATGAAGTGTATGTGAATTTGAAGTATGAACTATTGTGTTATGTGATTTGAGTGAGCCATCGAGGATGGTCCGCCCACTGAGTTGGCAAAACTCACCAAAATTGTAACATTGTTTTTCAGGCCAGAGGAGATACCCAATTAGACAAACTGGAATATAGCTGCTGAGATTAAATAAGAGATAGAAGTCAAGATCAGTTCGTATCTGCATTTGTCGTCCGTCCTTTTTGTTTCAAAATTTGTTTTCCGTAACTGTTGAATTTATATATATATATATATATGAATTATGTACAATGTATAATATAATTCAGTTTGTAATAACAATTGTGACTAAAACGTTTTGTATTTGAAATGGGCCCAAGTGACTACTGAATTTCTGATGATATGTATATTGTTTGTAGCACTTGTGATTGAAAATGTTTATGAATAAAAAAAGGGGCTAAAAATGATTATGAGTTTTTCTAAAAATGCGTGTGATGTGTGTGAAAATTTTGCAATGAGTATGATTGATTGACTGTTCTAGTATGCCACCCTAGTAGAGTATGTTCTCGAATACCGACGATATGTTTAGGAATATGCCCTATGAGAGTGGGTTGCTACATATTAGCCAACTAGGCTTATTTTATTATTCCCAATTGATGTATGGGATTTTGTAGCTGTAATATAGTTGGCACTTTCTCTATCTCTGGAAACTGAGTGCATTTTCCATTTTCCCCAGTTATGTATAAAGCTTGTGATATTTCAACTTTTTTGGTCATTTCTTACTTGTTTTCACTATTGTATATATTATCTCCTACTAGAGCCTTTATATATGCCTAATGGATTATAAATTTAGCATAAAACACTTGGTGATTAATGCTATGAAAAATTTAAGAAACTCATTTTGGTTCATATGTGGTTTTAATTACAATTTGGAAGTTCAAAAGCTAAAGTGAGTTAAAAGCACTTCTTTAAGCCATCCTCTTGATGTTTAAACTCAATTGTCTTTGTGGAATAAGAAGGAGTTGGATTGGGGTGAAGGTGGGACAAAAAAATGCATGAAAATGAAGTTTTCAAGATGACTTGGAAGATGCACAACCATGTATCTACTTACACGATCGTGTCTATGTTTTGGAAGATAATTTTGATATACATTATTTGATACACAACCATGTATCCAACCATCCAACCATACATCTTTATAAAATCTTCATTTTTTCAAGTTGCGCAGTTGGATGCACGGTCATGCACCCAACTATGCATCTTTAGAGAACCATATTTTTTTCATATAAAGTAACATTTGAGTAGCTTAGAGGGGCATGAAACATTTTTGGATGAAGAGAAGGGGCAGAACTCTTGATACTTTGGGATCTGTGGAGGGTTGGTCTTCCTTAATCCTATTCGAAGGTGAAATCAAAGCCAAAGAACACATTTGGGCATCCTCTCGTTATATATTGATGTTCTTTTTCTTTTTAGGTATTGTTTATATTATTCTATGTTTATTGATTTGGGTATTCATATATGGATGATTAACACTCTCATTCTCATTTAATTGTTTATGTATGAACCCGTCGCTAGAATCGTAAATACAATATGAAAAGGTTGTGTTTTAGATTCATTTGTAGCAAATAATGGTCTTGAATCATTAAGGATAATATAACATAGGTTAAATAACCCAAGCTAATGTGGTTGTTGCCTAAATTAATCTATTTTCTAGCTTGCAATGTGACTGCCCTATTAAATTTAGAGAGCTTATTCTAGGTTGTTTGATAGCTAGGTTTAGTTAAAGAACTTGTTTTAATTAAACACAATCTAAGGGAATATCGTGGTTAGTGGAGCTTATTATTAATCCACGATTAATGGTTTCTAAGAGAGGTGTGAGACTAACAGGACAATGAGATATGTTTATTCGTGTGTAGGCTGAAAATGACCTAAGAATCGGATTCCAAACCCATTGATCACTTTTATCACTTTTTGTCTGTTTGTTTTAATTTTCTTTTATTAGTTTAATTTCACTTTATTTTCTTATTTGACTCT
>JANIIA010000004.1:41583699-41609130 GCA_027478495.1 Erythroxylum alaternifolium
GGTGACCTCCTGGGAAGTCCTGCGGAAAAACAAAACCGTGAGAGCGCGAGGCCCGAGAGGCCGAGGCTCAAAGCGGATAATATCTGCAAGCGGGTGGTCTGGGCTGTTACAATATTCCTTTCATATGGAGGCAGATTACAACTAGCTATCTTATTCCTTAGCAACTGGCAAATCTGCTACTTATCTCACCTTGCTCTGCCAAACAACATCTTGAATAAAATTGATAGAATCATCAGAGAATTTGTATAGAAAGGGCATCATAACTCTCATGGAAAATTCCCTAAGGTCAAATGGAGTACAATCTACTTGCCCAAGGATTATGGAGGCCTTGGAATTACATCTGTAATCAAGATGGCTAAAGCACTAATGGCTAAGAGATTTTAGAGAATCAGTATTGAGAAAGGCAGTCTTTGTGTGAAATGGAACCATATGGTTCATGTCAAACAAGAGAGCATATGGACCATTCAGTGTAAACCAAATCAGTCATATGCATTTCAGCAGATCTTAAATACTAGACAACTTATGCAACCTCTTATTAAGCATTATATTGGAAATGGGAGAAATACAAAATTATGGTATGACAATTGGTATATACTGGGGCCATTATATCTCACTCTATACTTCCAAAGTCCAAGAGGTTCTATACTTGTCAATATTAAGGTTTAAATGTTATCCAAAGTTACCAACCTGATTAACTCCAACCAGACTCCACACAATGGGAGCTACATAAGTCCAAACTATTCTCAACTGATTTGTGGAAAAAGATATTATTGGGATCCCTGAAAAATTCCAATACCCAAAACTCATGTGGGAATCAAAAATTGCACTAGCCCACTCCTTTATATTATGGTTGGCAACATTACAGAGGTTAGGAATAAGATACAAGTTGAAATTTTCAGTGCCTGATGTGAAATGTGTACTATATGGAGATATACTTTAGATAAAAGACCACTTATTCTTTAAATGTTCTATAATTAACCAATTGTGGAGACATTTTCTTCTAACTTTAAATATGAAGGAAAACAACTAAACATGGATAGTGATAAACAATTAATTGACTAAATTTATAAACCCATATTTAGTGTGTTTTGTTTGTTATTTAATAGTTTTATAGTATTTTTAGTACTTATTTTGTCTCAAGTGTGTTTTCTATCTTATGAACTAAAAGGAGAAGAATTCAGGTAAAATCATGGCATAAAATGGAAGAATTGAAGCAACTTTAGAGATATACGGTCATGTATAGGGATCGTGTAAGTCACTGTAAATGTGTTGAGTCTTGAAGATACTATTTATGCCTTATGAAGATACATGTTCATGTATGTTGACATACATAGCCATGTATGTTACCCATTTAAGCTTTTATGATTGTGCAAAGTCATTATTCAGAGAGTATTTTAAGATAAACGATCACCTACATAGATTTGTAAATGACCTTGTATATTTGAGAAAACTTATTTTTTACTATAAAAGAATATCATTGAAGGCTACAGAAAGAAAGGAAGATTTTAGAGTCAGTATAAACACTAGAAAAGGAAGAAAATAACAAAAAGGAGCTGCACATCATAAAAAAAGAAGACCAAAAGTGGAAACATTTAAAATCAATTCACTACAAAAAAAAAGAGCTTTAAGTAACGAAATATTTACAGCAGTTTAAAAAATTAATATTAAAAATTAATATAATGCAATATTTTTTAAAGTATTACCTTTAATAATATTAAAAAGCAATGATAGTGTAACACCCCTATACGGATCCTACAACCACATACACACATGGCAACTAATTTCTTGTACATACATTCATGGCATACATTTCTATTCAATGTTATACATATACATATTACAAAATTTCACATCACTTAACATTATTATTTAAAAATAGTATTACATATTTATATGATAATCCAAAAGAAAATATTACAATGTCCTTCATTATATGTACAATCATCTTTAACTTAAAAAAACACATTCCAAAGGTACTTTTACTCCTAACAATTGGCCTTGTTCCTTGCAGATGCCTCCTATACCTCACTCCTAATACCTGGACCTATATAGATTAACACCCATGCTAAGCTTGAAAGATTGGTGGGAAAACACTTAGTTTGGATGACCACTCATAGCAGTCATCTGCCAAGCACACACATTTATAATCATCACAACTCATATAAATAGTGATGCCACACTTAATCAAGGTACATAATGCAAGCATGCTTCAATATGTTATTCATATACCATAAATTCACATTCATAAGCCAAACATTGATGTTCAATGCTCATTAATACAAATTATCAATACCAATGTAAATGCTCATCAATACCAATTATTTATGTTGTTATGCTATATTTCTTATTTATAACCATTAGGCCTGTACATTCTTGTGGGTGTGGTTAATGGAAGCTGTGGATATCTGAAGATATCAAAACTATGGATATCTAAAAGTATCTAACTGTGGATACCCGAAGGCATCAAACTGTGGAGACACTATAGTCATGAAATGAAGACACCAATAGTGTCAAACTATAGCAGTTGTACTGTAACCTATAAGCATGCCTACCTATCCACCACTAAAATAATAGAGCAGGAATTGTAAGATTTTTTAACCACTTCCCATTTCATAATTCATCATATGATATTCACTTGAAGTCACAAAATCTATATTAAAGTCTACACAAATATGAGTAATAAATATGTATACAAATCTTCTATGTACATGTAAATTGTTTTTAGCATGCATTATGCTCACTCTTAAATTCTAATATTTAATCACCCAAATCATATGTGGTAAGCCCTATTTTATTTATTTACAGGATTTTGAAAAGTTTCATACACATTCAAAAGGGTTCAAATAAGATATGGTAAAAATAAAAAATGAAAATAATGTCACAATCGTGACAGAAGACCCTTCTCCAGGGCCACGATCATGTTTAGAGTGTCACAGTCATGATAGAAGAGTCACAATCATGACAGAAGAGTTCTCTACTAGGTCACGATCATGATACCCATGTCATGCTCGTGACAGAAGATCTTGATGTTGTGTCACAATCGTGAGACCCCTGTCACGATCGTGACAGACACTCACCATTCATACCTCTATTTGTTATGTAATATTCATATAGAAAAAATTAGAAATAGGTTTTAAAGTCTTCTAGGAATTTATTACCCTATGTCTCTATTTTCCAAAGAATTAAAACTGAAACCATTTTGACTTCTAAATTATGAGATATAGACTAAATATCATAAGCTTCTCTAAATAGAGGTAGCATCTATTCCTATGTCATAGATTTCATATACAACTAAAATAACCCAATTTATAGGTCCACAGGCTGAGTTGATTCAACAAATATGACTAGTTTAAACAAACCTAAGACACAATTCCACTACAAGATAATATCTTGACATATTCAACCAATTCCATGCAAGGTAACACCGAAATAACACCAACACACCATCCCAGAAACCATTCCATATATAAATGAATCTTTGTATCCTTTCAAACATACGCACCAAGAGAAATTAAACTAAGTGTAGTCCCAAACCTTAAAATTGGCCAAGTAGTTCTTCTAATGCCTTTCCTTCCCTTCCTCTTTGACTTTGCTTGACTCACCAACTAGAAACACCACAAATACACATATCAATCCCAATTTCAACCTTATAATTCCAATTCTTCATTATAAAATTAGAAAAGATAAAGATGAATAGAAAACCATTAACTTTTACTTTGATTTCCACCTAAGATTAGCTTAATTCCTTACTTGCAAAATGATGGGATCAAGAAGATGAAATGGAGAGAAAATGAGAAGGAAAAATATGAAATTTCAAACCCTGAAATGCCATCCCTCTCTCCTCTTCGTATGCCTATTTCATGCACTTTCAAGACTTACACACATGCTTAAGTCCTTTTAGACATATATGTTTTATTCTTATTGGTCACACATGCTTTAATCCAATTAGTCCATGTGTTAATTTTAGGAAATTTTCATATTGGTCCTTCTTCTTCCTTTAATTCCCAAATTGGCATATAATCTCATCAATTAATTTCATTCTCATCCATATTTCACGTATAAGTATGTATGTCCATGCCGAAATGAACAAATTACCCATTTACTTATATCTTTTACATTAAGTACCATTGTGTCTCTTAGTATGCTTAAATGCTCTTAATTCGTTATGTTCACTTCTTAATACACCCTAAACATGCTACAATACTTCTAGGGTATATGATGGGGCCTTACAGATAGTATAATTTGTTGTTACATATAAAAAGGCAATAAAATTGAAAAATTGTTGCAATAAAGTCTTATATATGCAACATTTGAAATTGTTGTTATAGTTAATTTATATTTAAAATATAAAGTTTCTCTATTTACTAATGAGTATTCAAAATATGTACAGCAAAATTGAATTACTGGCTAATTTTTATTTAGTAAAATTAAAACACATTATACAATTTCTCTAATATAAATTCATGAATAAACTTTTTTCAAAAAAGATTCTCAAATATACTTACTATCTCATAAAACGGATATTTTGGATTAGATACTTAATGAAAAACAAATCAAATGATAAAATCTACTATAATGATACTTGCAATTGAATAATTCAACATTTCTCAAATTAAACGAATCAGGGAATAAAAATCAAGTCTTAAACTCATTCAAATCCAGTATGTTTAATTATAAATTAAAAAACAATTTTATTGTTATGGCATAATGGTTTATAATGAAAATGTAATAAAAGTATAAGGATAAATAAAGGAAAAATTCAGGGTAGCCATTAGGTTTAAATACTATTTTATGTGGCCTCTCTTTATTCTCTTGTTATGCACCCTAATTAAAACCTAGCAAAGTGATTAACCTTATGCAAAGTGATAACCTCATTTCCTTTTGAAGGATGATGCAAAAACTAGAGAGCTAGTGGATGTGGAGTCTACCTTCTGTCAATCTGCTAGATGTGATCTATTCTCTAAACTTGGCGTTATCATGCTTCCATTGTACTCAAATCAATTGAGATAGGATGGATCCATCAGCATCTTTTTTTGGTATAGGATGGATTCGTCAGCATCTTTTCTTACTCCTTGAGATTTGCTGTAAGAAACTAGTTTCTAGATACTTTTGCCTATAGATTTGACTCAGCTTTGATTGCATGTATGATTTTAATGTTCCATCCTCTTCTATGAAATCTCCCATCTTTTTTATTATTGAAGTTGCACATTATGAAATCACCTCCTTTTGAATCAACTTCTTCTTTGGTATGTTGATTATTCTATCTTTTACTCTACAATTTATGATTATTTTCATATATGATCATAGTGTTATTTTCATATTTTCTATTTGCATCTATCCCCCACATATTCTTGAAAATTAGTGTACAAATCCAAAATGGATTTTAATATTTGTTCTCCTCATATGGTTGTGATTGTCACTTTCAATTTCAAGTACAAAAGTTAAACAAACAAGAAAATAACAACTCGAAAGAGACAAGAGAGACTTGAGGAGGGCTTATTCTCTTCTTCAAGAAATTTTAGGTTTGTTTAAGGTTTAAGCTTCTCTGTTTTCAATTTTTATTCATTTTTTTAGGTTGTTCTTTTTCTCTCTATCTATGTAAACCTAATGTAACTTCATTATAATACTAGATAAAGTTTGAAGCTTTTTTTTTGGCTTTCTAATCTACTGATCATTGCTCAAAGGCTAAAGGAGTGAATCGAAAAGCAACCTCAGTTTATGATCTAACTACAACAGAAAATGGTATCTTTATTTTGCATTTTATCTATGGTATCTTTATTTTGCATTTTATCTCTATTTTGGTGTCAATAGCTTCTTATTGAAAGTTCTCTCATGCAGTTGATAGATGGATATTTGACTATATTTTTACACCCATATTTGATGTATTTTTCTTGAAATTTTAGACTTTTATCGTATATTTGGTAATTAATTTGGTTCAAGTGTGTTTACAGAGTAAAATTGCCTTCATGAACTTAGAGAAGAAGATTTTAGACAAAAACATAGTATAAAATTAAGATTCGATGCATAAAAGTGATGCACGACCATGTATGTCTCCTAGACAGTACAGTTTTATGATTTTCAGAGAATTTATTGATGCACAATCTAGTGCACAACTATGTATAAGATCATGGATTAGTCAAAACCATAGAATTCTATATATAAAGACGTTAACAAAGACTTGAGAGTGAGGGAGACTTTGCGAGGTGATTCCAGATATAAAGATCATTCTCAAGGGGTGATTTTGGTCCATATAAGCAAAAAATATGAAGAAATCTTTGAAAGATCCATTGAAATATAAGATCAAACCTCTACATCACAACAATATTTGACAA
Organism: Erythroxylum alaternifolium; assembly: GCA_027478495.1. NCBI lineage: Eukaryota > Viridiplantae > Streptophyta > Magnoliopsida > Malpighiales > Erythroxylaceae > Erythroxylum > Erythroxylum alaternifolium. Next base: position 41,590,032 of record JANIIA010000004.1, read on the forward strand.
GAGACAATTAGGGAGATTTAGAATTATGAACCCATTGTTTTCAATTCATTATTCTTTCTATTTATGTTTGATTTCGTGTTCGACGATATGTAGCTAAATGTTTAGTTAATGCCTCGGTTAGATGAACCTTATGTTAATCCTTTGATATGATTTGATTCTTTTTTTTAATACAGTTAGTTAAATTGATTCTTGTGATTTGATTACATGTTTATAAATGTTTTAATAGGCCCGAGAATATTAGATCATAATTTGACTTCATACGTAGAGATTAAGAAATTCTAGGTTTGAATAGATCTACCATAATTGGAAGGAGATGATTGCAACCTTAGAGATAGGATGACATAAATCTTCCAAATTAAAGTTAAACCTAATAGAGGGATTCATAAATTGGCAAAACAATATAAACTTTAACCTAAGTAATTTGGTTGAAAACCTTTGGATTAGTTATTAGTAGACTCAAAGTCAGCTATTAGCATACCATAATAATCTCCACGGTCTAATAATTCAGTAAAAAAATTGTATAATAAGATATTAATTTGTTAAGAGTTAAGGGGAATTCGAAACGTAAATACTAATTTTTGATTTTGATAATTTCCTAAGTGCTTCCTTAATCCTCTATTTAACTTAGTTACTTATTTTATTTTACTTTCATTAATTTCAGTTTCCTTTTATTAAAAATATAAAATCAATGTTTAGGCTAGATAATAGGGGAAAGGTAATTACTAGTATTCATCGTCTTTGTGGGATTGACCCATACTTGCTAGTACTAGCTACAGGTACATCGTGCACTTGTGGTTATTACAATATTGACTGTCATAAAATAAGTCAATCAATTTTTTGGTGTCGTTGCCAAGGACCTTAATATTAGGAAATCTCGAATGCTATTACTCTAGTCATTTTCATTTTATTTTGTTTTATCTTTGTTTTTATTTTCTTTTCTTTTAATTTTTCTTTTATATTTATTTTATTTTATTTATTTATTTGTATCTTACTATTTTTGGCTAGTTTATTTAGTTTTCTTTTGAAATTCTCCTTTTGATCTTGAGTTTGTGGTTATTGTAGGTTTTAAGATTGATTGTCATAACCACAACTCAAAATGGAAGAATGAAATAGACAATACTTTTATGGAAGCCAAGATATATTTTCGCAATCTGTGACATCATTGTACGAAGGACAAAGGTTTTCTCACATGTTTTCGGAAGCTCAACTGATATCTATACCATGTCACAAAATGTGTGGGAGTTATCACTATAATCATGAATGTTGAGCACTAACATATATATGGAAGCAACTGAGCATGTGCTATCAACCTCATGGTGCATTATACGAGAACATATACAATTCATAATGGAGCAACTCTTACACATATGGATGGGATGATTACACTCTAGTTGGACATTTGTGGCATCAAACAACCCCAGCTAACAAGCTAACTTTAGAAGATATGATGGTTGATTTCATTCAAGAATCAATTATGAAGTATTAAGAAACAGAGGCTTGTATACAAAATTTGGTGAATCAGATTGGCCAGCTGGAAAAGATATTATCTAATGAGATCTAAAGGAATGTGCCTAGTCTTACTAAAATAGATCCTAAAGAATATGGAATGACAATCACCCTTAACAATGGAAATGAACTTCCAGAAGACGACGAAGAAGAAGAAGAAGAGCAAGTCTTAAAGTTTAATTAATGGAATTCCTTGCTAAAATGAAATCTAACCAATGTGAATTTGAGAGTAAAGAAAAGACAAAGGTTGGTTTTATAAATAGAAGGACGTTCCAAAAAGAGCTTCTTGAAAAAGAAGACGAAGAAACCTCCATTTAGAGGAGTGGAAAAAGATAACTAAAGAAGATGAGCCAAAAACCTCTGTCCAAGAAAAAGAAGAAGAAGAGTGGACAGAGATGACTAAGGAAGAACTGGTAGAGGAACCAAGTAAGGAACCTACTGATGAGGCATTGGCAGTAATCTTAAGTACGAAGGGTTCCCACTTCCTCAAAGACAAATTATTCGAGTTAGCCGATGATTCAGGAAGTTTTTATCCCTTATTTTATTATCAGTTTGTCATTAAAAAGGGCATTAATTAATGTGACTGGATTGATTAATTTTATAAATTATTTCATGATGGTTATCTTGCAAAACTACTTTATAGGGAAAAGATTGGAAGCAAGCCATCGATCATAGACCTTGGATGATGGAAACGTGTAGGTTACGTCAAGCTACTGAAGTTAAAGAAGCACTACATAGGAGGCAATCCATAATTTAGTTTTCATTTATTTCATTTGTGATATTATCTTATGTTTGCTTCATGTTAGAATAGGATTTTATTTCTTATTGGTTATTTCTTTTTGTTTCTTTTTATCCTTTTGTTTTATATTTTGCAAGGATGTTAGTCTCATATTAGATGGATTCAAATCAGAAGTCATCATATTTAGGAATATACCAACTCAACCCTCTCACTCATTATACATGTTCATATTGTGTACATTAGAGATAATGTACGACCTTAAGTGTATTAATGATGTCTTTAAGATTATTATAATCTTTATTATAATATTTTATGAACTAATATCTTAAATTGGTTGAATATGTCCATGAATACTATATTTCCTTGTTGAATATTGATTGAATTTTTATGCAAAAGGATGATGATTAGAATAAAATTAGTTTTCTAAGTCATATTTTTCAAAATCATTGTAAAATTCAAGTTGAATGAAATTGCATATTATTTACACACATATATACACATTTTTCGTGAGTATTTGAGCTTGGAGAGAAAATTGTCAAAATTTTTAAAATTCTTATTATTCTTTTATGTGTGTTTTCATGTATAGTAGAATAATTCTAGAACTTGCTTTTATTATGCATATTAAGACCATATTTGTTAAATTAGAAGCATTGATATGATGAAGGTACTTAGATTCACTAATTGCTTAGCCTATTTCTTTGAAATTACCATACCCTAAAATTTGACCTTTAGAATAACCAAGTTGAGCGTTAGCCTTTTTCATTGATTAAGCTCAAATTATAAACCTTTATCCTTTTTTTTGAAGACCTTTTTATTGTTTTGAACCTTAAAGGTTATTTATATTATTTGCTTATTTGAAACTTGAATATTTGAATGGCTCAATATTTCTTTAATTGTGATACATGATGAGACTACTCAAAAGTATTGTGAAAAAAGAAGAAAAAAGAGAAAAATGGGGAAAAGTAAAGAAAAATCGAGCTTAAAAAATAAAAAAGTATGTAGTACCATTTGTATTGCGATGAAAGGACCTACGTGTATTGTGAATAAGTTTCATGTAATGTTCTTTTTAGTAAATTTCCTTCAAATCAGCCTTTTTATTAACTCAATCATACCCTGCTTAAGCTTTGTTACAACCTTATAAGATGTTTTGATTTTTTTTCTAGTTTGTACATAAATGGTGGAGATGTGATTTTATTGCAACATGGTAAGAGTTCCACTACGCATTGATTGAGAGTTTTGATACTTTTCCCCTAATCACTTGAGTGCATTGAGTGAAATCTTAGTAAGGGTGTAAAGATATATGCTTTTGATTTCAATGCAATTGTTGATATGATTACTATTAATATTGCTTAGAAAAGTTAATTTTAAGATAACTTGATTCTAATTGTATGTCAGTTTGATTCAATAGGATATGATGACGTATAATATGAATGGACATATTGAAATTGGTGATGGATTGATGTTATAAAATTTATAATTTTTCTTATGATTTGCTTAAAGACAAGCAAAAGCTTAGGTTGTTTTATAGATGGATATTTGACTATATTTTACACATATATTTGATGTATTTTTCTTGATATTTTACATTTTTATTGTATATTTGTTACTTAATATGTTCCAAGTTTTTTTACAGAGTAAAATTGCCTTGAAGAACTTAAAGGAGAAGAATTTGAACAAAAACATGACATAAAATTAAGATTCGACACACAAAAGTGATACATAGCATCCATGTCTCCTAGGTCTTGTAGTTTTATGATTTTCAGAGAATTTGGTGATGCATGGTCTGATGGACATCCATGCATAAGACTGTGCATAGGATAAAACCATAGAATTCTATATATAAAGACGTGAATGGAGACTTGAGAAGGAGGGAGACTTTAGGAGGCAATTCCAAACATGGAGATCATTCTCAAAGGGTTATTTTGGTCTAGAGAAGTGGAAAACATAAAGAAATTAGCGAAAGATACATCAAGATACAAGATCAAACCTCTACATCATAAGAATATTCGATAAAAGACAATCAGGGAGATTTAAAATTATGAACCCTTTATTTTTAACTTGTTGTCCTTTCTGTTTATGTTTGATTTCATGTTCGATAATGTGTAACTAAATGTTTGCTTACTACCTAGGTTTGTAGAACCTTAGGTTAATACTTTGATAGGATTTGATTCTTTTATTAATACAATTGTTTGGTTGGTTATTGATTTCCGATTATGTGTTTATATAAGTTCTAATAGACTTAGGAATATTATATCATAATCTGATTTCATACATAGAGATTGAACAATCCTAAGTTTGAATAGATCTACCATATTTGGAAGAAGTTGATTGCAACCCTAGAAATAGGATGATATAAATCTTTCAAATTAGGATTAAACCTAGTAGAGGTATTCACAAATCGGCAAACCAATCCTATAAACTTTAACCTAAGTAATTCGATTGAAAACTATATGATTAGTTATTAGTAGACTCAAGGTCAACTATTAGCATGCCATAGGAATCTTCATGGTCCAATAATTCAATAAAAAAATTGAATAATAGGAGATCAATCTATTAAGGGTTTAAGGGAATTTGAAACCTAATCAATATCGATAATTTCCTAAGTTCTTCCTTAATCCTCTATTCAACTTTGATACCTATTTTATTTTACTTACCATAGTTTTGATTTCTTTTCGTAAAAATCTAAAATCAATCCTTAGGCTAGACAATAAGGGAAAGGTAATTACTATTATTCATCGTCTTCATCGGATTAACCCATGTTGGTACTAGCTACAGATAAATCATGCACTTGTAGTTATTACAATATTTACTATCACAAAATAAATCAATCAATAGTCATATATCCTATTTCTGGTATGTCCATAAATCAATGAATAATTTTCATAAGCCTCATTGTCCCATTTGTAGGCATCCATATACTCACTTCCCAACCATCTGCTAGATGTTTTACTTTATGCTTGTAAAGATATACGTTGTTGCTTCTATAAGGAGAGAGGATAAAATTGTAGCTATTTCTTTATCCTCTCGTACCATATGATAGAAACATAGTACTAGGTGTAAACATCTACATTTTGAATGTACTAATGTTCCTGTTATCTGAAAAATGCTAAAGACTCTGCTCTTTTAATATACCTTCCTGTTGTTAATATGCTGGTAGATTAAGGATGACATTGGTTTAATATAATGTACATATAACTAAATTTAGCATAGATATCTGTTTGCAAGTAAGAAAATTTTTAGAGATTGAGTTAATTGATTACTCTCAAATCAGGAATATTAATAACTAGAGCTTCTTATAAGTGATCAGGATAGAATTTGAATGTAGTACATCTTCATCCATTTAATAACATTTTTAACTCATCATGGTAATCCCTTTAATTGGCTAATACAAGATTATGTTTTTCACATTGTTGTTATTTGTCTATAACAGAGGAGAAAAAGCAAATAGGCTTTTTCTCTCCATGTTTAACATTAATGCATTTGATTCACATACCAATCAAGAATATGATAGCTACATGTGTCTTTCATATTCATTATCCACAATAATCAAGCCTAACTTGTTCTTAGAACCTTGCCCTACCGAGGAGAGTGTGTAATCGAAGGAGTTCAATCCTATGAACCAAGATACTAGCATGTATATTTCCATTCAAAACACTGATATGAACTACAAAGTGACCAAAAGCAATGAAAGTGACCAAATTGTCTCACCTACATATAAACCTAATGAAGATTGCAAGCAGGTTTCAATTGTTGAACTTTAGTATGTTGCATGCAAGCAACTACTTTTTCATCTAGTGGTTCTTAACTATGGCTATGGTACTTTTACTAGAATTGTTCATGTACAGTGTGCTACTTCCAAGTAATTGCTCTCTTAGTTGAATTAGCTCTTTGATATGCTTCAAGGTACCATTGCCTTTCTGTATAATATTTTTCAAAATTGATTTTGTTCTTTTCCTATCGTTCATTAATTGTTTCAGTTTATTTTCAAACTTGCATCATTAATCCATTAAAGGAGATGCTCAGATGCTAAAAATGACAAAGTTTGCGCCCAACAAGTTTTCCAAAATTATTTTTAGAGTTTGATCATTTCCTAGAAGAGTAATTCCTTAAAGAGTATGTATAAAAAAGAAATGCTCGTTAGTTGAAACAATAGCATATCAAGAATAAGGAACCAAAATACCTATATGTATTGCTTGATTCTCTTGCATTATCCAAAGAATATTACTTTATTTTAAGTGATGTGTTACGATTTACATTTTTTAAAAATATAGTATTCCTTTTTATTTTTGTTTTATAATCACCTATAAACTCTTCTATAAAGAAACTCCTATAAATATAAATTATAAATATAAATTCTTTCAATTCTATTTTTTTCAATTTAATTGTTTTTATTTTATTTTTTTATTTGAGCCATTTGAAAACAACACTTTGCTTCATGATTGCTTAGGTACTAGAACCTTGTTGGGACTAAGGCTTTAGATTTTCTCCTTTTAGTTTGAATGTTTCAATCAACAAAATTAGAATAACCTTGCTTAGATGCGGTTTAATTCGATACAACTCCCATAACCTTGCTTATGTTTATGCTTTCTGAATTTGTTTGTAAAAGGAATAAAGTATTGAATTTTTTGAACCAAAGTGTTATTAGTTTTTGGACTATATTATTTGTCTTGATTAAATTGAGGAAACAATAAAGCAGTTCGTATTTCATTCTTTAGTTATACTAACCTTTTTGTGAGCATAGTAGTTTTTGCAATTCTATTATACTTTTTGTTTGTTTTTCTTTTATAGGAAGATGATGATTAGGAAAGAAGTGTTTGGTGAAGGATTTTAGAGTGCCCATACATATTGGTTTTTTTTTATTTATATTAATTCACTTGTATTCCATATGAAATGGAGGAAGGTAATGTAAATTAATATTTTAGCTAGTTACTTTTTTTCTTTTGTATTTTGAATATGTTAAAGGTTGAATTTTACAAGTCCTTATGGACTATATAGGATATATAAATGCAATTTTTTGGTCATTTACATTTGATAGTATGTACACAATTAAGACATGCATTAATATATTTTTAGATGTTGCACATTTAATGACAAGATTTAGATTTAACATTAACATATTATTAGTAACAAAAGAATAAATTATTACTTTTATTATTACAATTTGCTGCCTAAAAAATCCAATTCATTGCCTTATAAAGATTCAAACTATTGTTATATTATTGAATATTGAACTATAGTTTGAGACTGTTTTGTTGCCTTAGTAAAAATTTTAAGCAATATTATTCATTTTATTGCCTAATAAAAAAAATTTTGTTGCTTTACACCTATAGCAGTGCCACTTTATTTGACGGTATGAATTTTGTTGCCTTGAAAAAAAATAATAATAATAATAATAATTGTACTTATAGTTACGCTTTTGTTTGTTGCCTAAAGTTCTTTTAGCTGTAGTGAGGGTGGCAAGCTATGAGGAGCCATAAATACTAATGAAAAGTAGTGTAACAATAGGTGAGTATTGTGGGGAAAAAAAAGTCAATGGGCTTATAAGATGTAGAAGTAGGATCTTGGGAAACAGGAGAACAAGTAATAATAAAACAAGACGCAAAGGAATGAGTATCTAATCCCTGATAAAACTAGTTAAAGGATATAAAGGAGGGAACAATGGTATTATCCTCTTATAAACGAACTAAGGATCCTTTGAGAAAAAAAGGCATAAAAGGAATAGAAAAATCAGCTAAAATAGGTCCTAAAGTCTCCAATCATTATACTCCTAACAATATATCAGCTCTAAAATGGGTAAGAAATAGAAAATAATTTTAAAAGAGTGACTTTTGTAAAGTAACAGTAACATCAGAACAATATCTTGAACAAGTAGAAGTCTCTTCATTGCCCACCAAAACTGGAAAAGAAGTAGAATCTCTAACATACCACTTTAATGGAGCATATTCCCGAGCATATAAGAGGATATTCAAGGCTATACTCTACTGAAATGATATGTCAGAAAACAATTCAAAAAGATTTTTTCACCTTACACATAATATCATATAGCATGGAGGCATTTTCATCAACAAATTGCCAAAGTTCGACCTTACTTTCAAAATACCTTCCATATTTAGCCTGTGTAAACCACATAAAGGAAAGCTCAACTTTCTTTTAAATTATTCATAAATCTTAGCATTATATTTAATACTCAAAACATACACCAAGTAGCAACCGACGGTATATCACAATTTGAATAATATTCAAAAGACATAAAGAAAGTATGATATCAATAAGATAATGCGACAATGTTATTCTTGATGTAAAATAACTAGAGACATCTATAGATACAACTGATCCCAACCACTAACTCGTGTCCAAATGTAGAAGTTATACTCTAACTAGACTAGCTAGATCTCTGATAGACCTAAAAACAACATTGCAATTTTGATGAGTTTGCGAACTCAGTGAGTGAACTACCATTGATGCACTCACATAAGACATATCATAGAAAACAATTCCAGCAACATATTATTGCATATTAACAATCACATCACATAGAATAGTTTTAATCACCACATCACATTGTCAATGATATCCAGTTGTATTGCAATATTTTGATTCAATTAGAACATATCGTATATGCCAAAATGCGAATGAAAATGCACATGTGCTTTATTTATTCCTTCTTTTTGTTGTGATCAAATATGCCAATTCATGCCCCAGGTTTTAAACAACATTTTACTAGCCAGCTTAATGAGCATTATAACCCTGATCAGATTACGAGCTTTAAGCTCTAATTTTAAATTACGAGTATTGAGCCCTTATTTCACAATACAAGCCTTAGGCCCTAATTACAAGCATTTTGAATTGAATATCTCCATGTTGGTCATTTTGATCATAACTCCCATTAACTTATCATAAATGTCAAATCCAATGATATAAATCATCTCACACATCATTTGCTTCCATTAGTGTAACTAATTTTCCAAAATTCACGGTCAATTTGAATCAAATAAGCATTTCAGGGATAATCACATAATCAGCAGTTGACATTCAATTTGAAGACACTTCCATATATAGTCCCTAGTATCAAACTCCTCAGACCAACAATTTCTAAAAGTATAACAGTCATATAAGTAACAATTCAATAATTAAACTTTAACCAAAAACAAATCAATCATAGTGAGAAACATCTAGGTTAACTCACAGAACACTCCAACGAGCTATTGCCTCGACTTCCTAACAATATCTGGGTATTGACAATCACTTTGAGAACCTATTAGACATGCATATAAACATTGGTCACTGATAACGAATAGTGAGAATATATATGCAATCCTTAAGTGCAATGTTTATATCCTTTTCTTCCTAATGTTTCTTTATGAACAAGTTATCTTCTTTTAATCATAACTCTCTCTACAAAAATCCAAATACCATGATTCTTGTATCCCCTAAAACTAGACTCCATTAGTCTTAATATAGCTAAAAATTAACATCCATCGGACATTTAGGTACATGCCCTAATGAAAGCGGCATATTAGAGCACTCACATTCACTTATAAGGCATGATACATATAACACAATATTTTTGAAAGATCAATTCCTCATTTCATTGATAAAACACAATTTACATTGTAGCATTTGCTACAAAATTCATATATACATTATTATAGAACTAACTTAGAGTTTGCTACTCTTTACAACATTCTATATACAATGAGCAACTAACAAAAGCATTCTCTCTAAATTCCACATCTCAGCTAATCGACCTTTGAGTCATTTCTTGAGTCTAAAACGTAAGTATAAGACTTCTTCTAGAGTGTCTTAGAAGCTAAGTCTCCTCTCTCGTACTTGAAAAGTCACGTTGTAATTTTGATGAGTTTTACGAACTCAGTGAGTGAACTATTATCGATGTACTCACTCATATCAAACACAATGACAATTCACAGACATATCACATAATCAATTATTGCATATCATTTCACATTTCAGTTTCAAAACAGTTCAAACAACTTAATTCAATCATTCATTTCATACATATCAAATTATATATGCAATGCATATGGGACTCCACTTTTGTTATTACTTTATTGTGATCAAGCATCTTTATAACTATCCTGTATCTGTTGTGGATACCGAGCTCATTGATAATTGTTCCGTATCTATTGTGAATATCGGGCTCATTATAATAGTGAGCTTGTGGCTCTTTATACACATTATGAGCTTTAAGCTGTTTTTCACTAGCCACTCTGGTCATAACTTCCTTTATCTGATCATAAATTTCAATAAAATGAGATGCATCATTTCGCATTATAAGCAATCAATCACTTTCATTCAGTATACACATTCACTTTTCACATTTTCATCAGATCTAAGTTCGATATTCAATATATTTGTTGAGAACACATATTTTTGTCAAATTCACGTACAATCAGAACACTTCTAATACATTCTCAATTATCAAACTCCTCAAACTCTGAATGTTCAGAATTATCATATTCACATAAGTATCAATTCAATAGTTGAAATTTAAGCATATACAATCATTACTAGTGAGAAACATCCAGGTCTATTTAACGTAAAAGTAAACCAAATGACATCGTTTTCATTTACTTTAAAATGCTGAAGCCGAAGCAAATGATGACATCTACGTTGAAAATTTATCGACGGACTTTATCGATAAATGCATTTCCTTCGGTAAACTCAAAAAATTACCGCCTTCTTTACCGACGGGCACGTTATACTGTTGCTAAAGTCCGTCGCAAATTTTACTGGGGATGATTTCCCTCCATATTTACTGACAGATATTACTATTGTCGCTAAATGAAAATTTTTCCATCAAAGTTACAGATGGAAATTGAATTTCCGTTGCTAAAGTCTGTCGTAAATTTTACAGAGATGATTTTCCTCCATATTTACTGACGGATATTACTACCATCGCTAAACGAAAATTTTCTTGTCAATTTTACCGACGGAAATTGACTTGCCATCAATAATTGGCAATAGTTTAGTTTCCGTCGGTAATTTTCCGTCGTTAATTCCTACTTTTCTTGTAGTGTGGATATATTTTGAATATCAACGTTTTCGTCATAATATAACTTAAACCTTAACATTTTCAAGCATTCAATTTGAACTTTAATAGGCCTTAAGTACATGAAAATTTTAGTAGTTATTTTAGCTTATGTTGTCAATGTTCCAAACAAACAGGAGAGGATTCTATCTGGAGCTCATCCGTATTGTTCTTTGGAGAAGGGAAGCATGTTGTTTAATTATAGATTTGAACATAAATTTTATTCTGTTAGTAAGAGAACTCACTAATTAGATATTTTAATATTTTAATAACATAATTAGGGATTAATGATAATTATTGTAAGAAATCTTTTTAAAATTTTTGACAATAGGTCACGGTATGCTACATGACATTGGGTTCATTATGATCGGTGGTAATGGAGCTCAATTTTTAATTATAAAACGACAACATAAACATTTAACTGGTGGATGATTAATTTCATTAATTTTATTTATTTATTTAATGTCTGTTTAAAATATTTCAAAATATTAAGTTGAATTTGCATTAAGATATATGCGTTGAAGTTAAAACTTTTCCTTTCAATCCTTTTAGGTGTTATATCTTTTAAATTGAATGTCCCTAAAAGTTGGATATAAAGAAGCATATGTATGTACTCACTCTGTTGAGGCTTCGATGTGCTGTGTAATTAGCGAGGTCATTCAATTCCGTACTAAGAATGGGTTTGACATTATTGCATGTAATTAACAGGTTCTGCCTTCTCGCGAGTAAAGCCGATACGGAAACCTTTGTCAGTGGAACCGATTATGCACACGTGGCAAGGTTGTAAATTTTTTATATTAATTATTTTTAGAAGTTTGATAATTGACAATACAATTTAAACACTATAAAAATTTGTATTATAAATAAATTAAGGAGATGTAATTTTTTTTGCTAGTTATAAATAAAATTGAAAAAAGTTGTCTTTATTGGAATACTTCATGAAAAATAAATATTCTCTTTCTATAATTTGATATTTCCAACTATATCCTTATTGTGCAATTTGAAGCTTGGCACAATCTTTTCCTTTTCTTATATGGAGCCACTGATAACATCATATTACATACTAGGCAATCAGCTAGCTTGCACCAACAAGTTCCCAGGATAAAGAGAGACAAACTAAGAAGCGAATGCATTTAGTTTGAATTGGAAATGAATCCAAAAATAGATAACTAAATGAATATATAGTATTTAGTCAAGTAATTAATAACCCTCCGGAAAATGGGATGTCAGTCTGAGGCAACCATGTATCTCCCATTGTGAAATTATAAACGGTGAAATTCATAGCCTGTGTAGCATTCATCAGAGTGTAACCAGGCCACCGCACTCTCATGCTAGTATTAGCTCCAGGCCCATAGTTCTGGAACTCCCCATAGTAAAGTGTGTCCAAACCAACAGTACCGTTCCACTCCAGCCACCCAACTGGACTAATCACTTTGCCAATATAGGATTGCATGTACACGGTTCTTGAGTACAACTTCCATGGCCGACCCAAGTAGCTGAAGGTGGAGTTCAGGTCCATAGCGAGGTCAGGTGCAGCCTCAATGGTGCAGTTGTGAATGGAAATGCCAGTGTTTTGGTTCGGATCAGTACGCCCCTGTGCTGTGAATGCGTTCTTCTGGTTGGCCAATGGCTTGCGAGCGTAAAGGTGACAACTTTGAAACACAGCAGCTGCATTGCCGAAAATGAAGTCTACGGTTCCGTAAATGTGGCAGTCCCTGTAGAATTGTCTTAAGGAGTGTACGTAGAGAGTGTCTTGATACCCTTCGAAACTGCACCTGTAAAACGTGGAGATGTCGGCGTTGTTCCGGACAGCAACTGCCTGATGCTTTTCTGGCCCAGCTGTGTTTCTGAATGTCACGTCCACTGCTAAAAACCGCTCCCCGGAAACAGCTGCAATCGTAACAATTTCTAGTCAGTTCTAATTACTACAATTAGGTATAATGAATATTAGTGCTCTATCACTTCAAAAATAATTTTAGAATCATCAATCTCCGATGCTATTACTATTTATGTCAACCAAAATTAAAGATATTATATTAACAAACCGAAGGTTGAAGAATTAAATGTAGTCCATCCATCGATGACGCTGTGATTCCCGGTGATGACAGTTCGATTGATTCCATCACCAATGAGCATGATGTTCTTCTTATGCTTGGGTACATTAACATATTCATAGTAGTAACCTTCCCTAACGTAAATTACAAAGTAGCCAGCTTCAGGGATTGTATTGTTGGGAGCAAAAGCAACGGCATCTCCAATGGAAGTGAAATTGTCAGTGCCACTGGAGCTTACAATCACAGTATCGTTTATAAGAATGCCATTTCCCTCCAAATCCGCAAGCCTCCGCTCCCTCCTACGACTACAACTGCTTAATGATTCACAGGAGCTTTTTCTCAAAGCCTGCAATAGTATCAATAGGCATCTATAATTAAGTGGACTTTTGGTTAATTTGCACAAAACTTAACATTGTTATTAATATAAACTATTGTTGAAATATGATTGCTTTGTATCAAAATTTTACATGTAACAGATTTTGTGAAACTAAGTCTATTTTTAAGAAATATACATTAAACTAATTAATATTAATTTTAAAAATAAAATGCCTATTTATAAAATCAAAATAATTCACAAATATTGAAAATTATCGATTGTTAATAAAATTTAAATTATTTTAAATATATGCACAATAAATATCTTTGATATTAAACTTATACATTTAGTTCACATATATTAAAATATTCTTAATTCAAATTGTACCCTTTTTCACTTTAAAATTTGTGTACATTAATTATTTTTATTTAAAAGTAAAAATAAATTATAAATATTGAAGAAATTTAATTATAGTAAATTTAATTATTTTGAAAAATGTGCACGTTTATATATATATGCTTGAATTTTAATGTACTATTACTTAAAACATACATGTATAATATATTATGATGAAAGCAACTATTATTTGTTAATAATTTATTATATATTATAACAATTAAAGTATAATATAAAAATATTTGAATATGTGATTATAAAAAAAATATCTTATTTATTTTTAAAATGTTTATTTATGCTAAGGTGATTGTAATTATTCTCGATGTGAAAAGTGAATGTGATATTAACTTCTAAAGTATTAAACTTTTATTATAACAATTAAAGTGTAATATAAAATTAAAAAACTAACACTCATTTATAAGAAATATAATTGATTTCATGTATTACTTTAATGCGTCAAAATATTTTCATAATTAATCTATATTATTAGAAGTGTATTGCACTATTTTAAGTAGGTCTTTTAAGTTTATTATACAAGACTTTTAGATTTTCACATAGTTTTTAAAATTATAGATTACAATTAGCAATTATACATGTATTTTTTAGTGATTCTTATATTTATTTCTTTCAACTATAAATATCATTCGCATCTTTACAGTTGAAGAAAGTAATAAAAACTTTTTTTATATAAGTTTAGATTATTGTTATATTTTTATTTATATCATGTTTATTAATAGATGATTATTATCATTTTTAATTTTTATTAACAATATATTATTAAAAAGTAATTGATATTAATTCAGTTTTTAGGAAGAATACTGCAAGAGAAGTCGAATAAGAAATTTAAAACAAGATACTTATAATTTATTAAATATGCATATTGTTAAACATAAGTGAAAATGTAAGAGTATATTTGATTTAATTTTGTAATAAATTAAGAATTATTATCACAATAATTTGTATTCATAATGAAATAAAATTATTTTTCTCAAATGATTATATTGAAACATGTTAACTTTCTCTAAAAAAATATAATTAATCAACGTAAAATTAATATATTTTCATTTATTGGTAAATTATAAAATATTATATAATTAAGATTAAAATTATGCTTACTAATTTAATAATGTATGAACTATTATAAATAAAATACAAATAAAGAAACATATTTTAAATAAAAATTATTATATAGTTATATTAATAAGATAATAATTACATATTATATAATTATTGAAGTTTATTTTAATATTTAAATAAATTAATGGTGCACACCGAGCTAATTCTAGTTTTTTTTTTTACTATATTCTGTGGAAATAAATAGCAGTTATACTATGCTAGCCTGCAGAAATCAGAATGTCCAAACAAAACAAACAATGGTAGGGCAACGGGTACCATTGTTTAGTATGTTACGGAAATGGGAACCTTAAATGACGTCTTAGTCATTAATTTAAGATTTTGAAGTTAAATTCCCTCAACAATGCAACTTGTCATTCGACACAGTCTTAAGAAAAGAAAATAAAAAATGAAATGTGCCCATCTTGTTGAGAATACAAAAGTTAGAATGCAAGCTTCCCTTTTGAGGTAACGTTGGCAACACTTCAATGTGAGACCCTCAATTACTTCACGATTGGAATGAGAACTTGATTATTCTTTCTCAAATATTGGAAAAAGTGACAAAGATCGATAGAAATCCTAGCTAGCCTAGGTTTTAATACATAAGATTCTATCTAAATTTGAGTTCTAAACAAGGAAGAGATGGTCAATCTGATTTTTTTCAGCTGTAGACCAGATTGCTAATTAGTTTCTACTAAATCAGTAGAAAGAGTGCCTACTAATATTGGTAGGGGCAAATCACGTAATTTTTATTTTTAGTGATCGGCATAGGAGAACACGGCCAATGGTAGGTACGTAAGTAGGTAGATAGTATTAATTAAGCTATCCAACTTCTAGACGAGTTTTTTGTTTTTTGTTTAAAAGAAGTCCTAGACGAGTTTTGATAGCCTTTGACCTGATTATTTTGTTTAAAGAATTATTACTTCAAAATTAATAGTACAACATTTATAGAGCATAAATTAATTGGACGCATGGAATCACTGAACTGTAAAACGAATTTCGATACCTTGATGAGAGTTTCAAGGGGTTCACGAACTGCGCTAGTTGTGGAGCCTCTTCCTTGGTGAGACTGAGACCCTTCTTTCCTCTTCTTTTTCAACTTCTGGTTCAATGAATGAGTGACCAGTCCAAGAGACACGCTATACAACTTCGTACCATTTGACATAGGTGCATATATTGCATCAACAATGCCACTCTTCGTCTCCACCAGCTCATCCCAGCAAGTCTGTTGGTTCGTAACTATCCCACTTAGAAAGCTCCTAATTCTCTCCACCAACTCATTACTAAAAGACTCTGCCATTTTCAACTCCGTAGATATCGTCTCTAAATACTCAATATTGAGTTCCATGAGCTCCCGACAATCGTCCAACGCTCCAATCTCTAGGTGGGTCATTCTGGATCGTTGCTTTCTGTGAAACAAGTAGTAGTCTATGGCCTTGGAGAATCGACGTGCTTGTTTCAGGCATTGTTTCACTGAGAACTCGCCGTAGTCAAAAGGGTTATGTGGAGATGAACGATAAGTTGATAAGATTGAACGGCAGAGCTTGGGATAGAGAGTGGATGCGCAAGCTTGGGAAGGTAGCTGCGGAGGAGAACCGGCAGAGATGAACCAAGCTGGCGAGGTCAAAGAAAAGATTGCGAAGAGAAATAAGGATGACGTAGGTAACATCCTGGGATTGCTTCGGCTGGTTTAGTTTCTTCCGAAACTGGATATGGCACACATTTACAGATACTATACATTTATATTATTATGTGTACATTCAGGACCGACAAAAGCGCGTTGTCATTATTGCGTGGGGTGAGGTTAGATTGTCGGTTCCATCAATTAATAAGTGCATCGGACATTTACATTGACTAAATAGAAGACTTTGAGCAACGCGCCAAGTTGCGTTTGGAAAGATACCCAAAAAGATTAAAAAATAAAAATGCACTCCGTGAGATGTAATCTATCGGAATGTTTTTCAAACTCCTGAGCTTTTTCATCAACATCCAATGGCAGTGATTTTTAACCCTCCCTTCATAATCCTATTCTTACCAGTGCTTGTATGTCTCACGCCTCTCCACGCTCTCGCGTGCCATAGCATTCACAGCCTCCCACCCGTGGAACTCCTTCTCTATCATCAATCTCTCTGGATCATCGCGAGGTATACTATACTACAATCCAACATATCCAAAATTAATCAGAAGGGGAAAAGTGCTTCCTGTAACCTTGTCACGAAGAATGGAGCATTTCCATTTATCACAGAAAGAACAAAAATATCTGGTTTCATCTTCCTAATTAGGGCAAGGACAGCATCCCCTGGTCAGCTCAATTCGTCAATTTCATTATGCAGGTGCTTGAACCGGCTTAGACAATTAACTGCAGGCACTTTCGTCCCTAGTAATTTTTAAGTTCTCAATTGGGATTTTCTCCCAATGCTGTGCAGGAACAGGATTGTACTGGAACGGAACATTGAAGCCATCATGATATTTAGCCAGACGGCGTCCTTTCTCCTCAATCATTTCTGCCAGGATTTTCGGTTTTTTAAGTTTAATTATTAGAATTAAATTTCACACATACATTAAATAATATGTGTTATACATGACGCAAAAAGATAATTTAACGTGGCAATGTTAACAGCATATTATTTGTGTAAAAAATTGAAATTTTGAAATTTTTATTATTATTTTTTATGATTCAAGTTAATATTATAAAATTGAGTAAGAATGAATATTTCTTTTTATAATTAATCCTATATTTATCTTGTTGAGCAAGAATATGTAATAAAAACATAATTTGTAAAAAATAATGAAATAAGAATAATAAGAAAATTTTAATAAAATTCGGTTAATTAGATATGTTAAATCCTTAAAACTTAAAAATATTTGATTTTATATCAATTTATTTTCTTCTAATAAAGATTACAAATTTCACACACATACACACCCTATATATATTAAAGCTTAACTGATATAATCTCATACAATTTCGCTCCTTTAATAAACTCAACCTAATTTGAATATGATTTTAATAAAGTTTAAAATCCTTTTTAAATTTGAAATTTACCAAGATTTTTTTTTCCGTTGCAAACATAGTTATATCTTCCGTTGTGTTTTTTATTGATTCTTTTTGAAACATGAATATAAGATTTAATATGCCTATAACCTAGGCCTATGATTAGTATGAAAGCTCGAATCTACTTAACCCCACCTAACCGAACCCAAAATTAATAGACACTATCTGATTTGACCTATGCATTTTAATTTATAAAGTGACATCATTTTACTTTAGGTAAAATGACATCATTTAGTAACTCTCTTGTCTCTTCCTGCGTTACTTATGTTGGGAATTCAGGTCGATTTCTGATCCCGACCGTAGTGAAATAATCACGAAAATTTTCGTGACTTTTGATTTCTCGAAAATCAAGATCTTTTTTATTCTATAAAATGATTAACACAAATCATAATAAAGCAGAAATTTAATTCATACCTTATTCTGAAGCTTGATCTTCATTTTGTCGTATCCCTCAAACCATTCTTGAAACCGATCTGTCTTAACCACCGTAGTCGCATAAATGTTCAGCCTCTAACGGTATCCGCAGAACAAGTTGAGAGAACTCTGTAACACTTACAATGTAGCACCCTCTTACCGTAGGGTACGCACCGGGATGCCCGCAAGTCATTCCGGTACATATCCTATGATAAGAGTGAGCTACTTGCGATCACTACATTCACTCCACATGGCATTACGTTAATTTTAACAAGAAAGCATTAATAGAAAACTGCAATATTTTTAAAATCAACTTCTTCTTTATTTCATTCCATCAAAATCAAAGGTTTGTACATCTATCATACTGTACTGTCTGTACATACATCCAAAAAGCCTAGTACAAAATGCTACATGAAAGAGGAAAAAGTAGCAAATCTATCTACGTCATCCCAAAAGT
>JANIIA010000004.1:41609230-41619579 GCA_027478495.1 Erythroxylum alaternifolium
CGTGTCCGTGTCCACCAAATTTTAGAAGTTGGTGTGTTCCTGTGTCGCGTGTCGCGTGTCCGTATCCTTATCTGTGCTTCTTAGCCATGGGGTCATTCAAATTCTCATTTTATGCTTGTAGTGAATTAGCTAATTTACTTTTCCCTGTTGATTGCCAATTTCTTTGATTATTAGTTTTCCTTGTTAGTAGTTGAACTACAATACTCAATTTTTGTTTATCCTTCTTAGGAAAGAATTTATCATCTATAGGATAATTCATTTTAGAATCCTAGTTTTACGATAATTAATTGTTTATTATATATGCTTAAATTTACTATTTTATGAAACACCAGACCTTATTTCTGTGATTACGAAATTTCTTCTTTTGTTTGATTCTAGGAACTAGAATTGAAGTTGTAATTGCAGTTTCACTTTCAATTCTCATAGAATTGGAATTGTAATTTCAATACATAGTAATCTGGTGAAAATTAAGATGTTCAAAATTGAATTTCCTTTTATCTTAAAAAATCTGAATTCTTTAAAATTAAAATATAAATTCGAATTCTAAATTTGTATTAATTCTTGACGTATGAATAGCAAATTTTGAACTTAATTCCAATTCTAAGACTGAACATAACCTTAAGGAAAGCTAGTGCTTTCTTTTTTGCCGACTTATTCTTAGATCATATGATTGATTCCTAACCCTTAACATATCTCTTATTCTTAATTCTGAATAGAAGCATTAAAGTTTGTAATATGCTTGTTTCTGTGTCAAATCAAAATCTTCTCCTCCATTATTACAGTTTGGTTTGGGTGATGAAATTGTTTTCTCTGCATGATTTAATAGTCTATTGACAAGAGTTGTGGGTGTTGCAAATTCATGTAGTGAATATAAAAACAAATGTTAATCCTAAAGATTTTAAATGTGTTAAAAACAAAAAGGTTTACTAATTGAAGGAATTTTTGCTACTTGATTTTGACCCTACAGGGTTGGCCTATCATGGATTTCTGCTGTTGTGAAAGTATTTTGGTGCAACATCCAACCAAGTTTCTTTATCAGTTTTATTGGGAATAAGAATTTCTAAGTTGATATGGTTGAAATGTTGTTGATTTTACAACTATAAATATTTAATTTTTTAGTTATTGCCACAGAATAGGAAACTGTTTATTTAGCATTAAAAGTACGAAATTATTTAGATCCTCAGTTTATATTTTATATCTCCTATAAGTACCATTATTGAATATAGTTTTGAAATAGAGCGAATAATTGAATCATTCATTTCAGCTTATATAGTGTCAAAATGAGGACATATTCTCTGATTAGTGAAGTCTTTGTTAAAGTTCGAAGGGATGAAAGTCATTAGAATGTCATGCTTGGTTAAAGGAGTGAGGCTTCAACTGTGGAAAATTCAGCCATGAATGTATCAAAAACAAGTGCAAACAAAGTGTTTAAACCTCCATAATTAGAAAAATCTCACGCATGGTGTGATCATTGCTACAAATGCCGCCATACGTGAGAGAGATGTTGGAAGCTGCATTGGAAGCTTGCAAATTGGAGGAGCAACAAACCAAGTGACAGGCCAACATATACATCCTTTTATGCCAATGAAGCTTAATTAACTTTATTCAATAAGGAGAAACAAGACCTTCTAAACTTTTTAAAACCATTTCCTTATCTAGTACTCCTAGTGGTTCTCTTGCACAAACATGTAGCAATCCGAATGCTCTTATCTTGAAATAAAATTTTCCGAATGGGTCATTAATTTAAGGGCATCTAGTCACATAACCCCATGTTCTTTTTTCAAAACTTAATTTTCCTATTCTGGAAGTGAAAGAGTTAGGATATTTAAGAGGAGTTTTAACTCATTGTAGGAAAAGGTCAAATAAAAATTTCAAAACCTTTCCTCTTCAATATGCCCTTTATGTTCCTAAACTAGCATGCAATTTATTGTCTGTTAGCAAATTATCTAATGACTCTAAATGTCGTGCTGTCTTATTTGAATCTTATTGTGAATTTCAAGACCACAAGTCAAGGAAGATGATTGGGAGTGCTAGAATTGTTAATGGTCTTTACTATTTTGATGGGGAACTCTTTGAAATTAAAATAGCTCAAAGCTTTGGTAATGTATTAGTTCAATTTTTGTTGGTAAATGAATGATGCGTTGCCACCATAAATTAGGACATCCTAGTTTCCATATCTCAAACATTTGTTTCCTAAGTTTAAAAATTTTAGTTTGTTCTTATTTTCAATGTGAAAATTGCTATCTTTCTAAAAGCCAGCGAGCCACTTAGTTTTCAAAACCTTATTATGTTTCCAAATCATTGTACCTAATTCATAGGGATGTATGGGGTTCCTTGGTCACCACCATGATGGGTAAAGGATAGTTTGTTACTTTTATAGATAATCATACCTATCTTTGTAGGGTTTGTTTGATGAAGTATAAAACTAAAATAAAAAATGTGTTTAAAGAGTTTTATACAATGGTCAAAAATCAATTTAAGTCTAAAGTTAGTATTTTTAGATTTGATAATGGGAAAGAGTACTATAAAAAATTACTTGGGAATTTTTTGAAAGATACAGGCATTTTACACTAATCTACTTAGTCAGAATGCTCAACAAAGTGGTATTGTTGAAAAAAATAAACATTTATTTAGCTTGAGCCATAAATGTTCCAAAATATCTTCAGGAAATGCCATGTTAACAACCTCTTATCTAATTAAGAGAATGCCTAATTGATTTCTAAAATATGTTACACCCCTAAAATATTTCAGGGAAACCTTTCTTGATGTCAACATATATTTAGATTTGCCTTTAAAAGTATTTGGATGCATTATTTTTGTTCATATACTTAGTCAATTTAGATCTAAACTTGATCATAAAGCTATAAGTGTGTTTTCATAGCTTTGAATAAAAAAGGCAACAAATGCTGTAAGTCTCAAATAGATGGAATACAGGTAGGTATGGATGTCTCATTTGTAGAAGATCAATCATAGTTTTTTGAAAATACTCTTCACGGTGAGAATGAAAGAAAGGAAGACAATTTTTGGAAGACAATTATCAATCCCTTTCCAAATCCTATTCTCGCTTCTCCATCCTGTCTTTTTGTACGAATGCATAATTAGGGTGTTAAAAATATGGAGGACAGACGAAGTTCTAGTCAATCTCTTTCAAAAATAATTGTTCTTGCACTTGAACTGGTTGTTTACACTTGGAGAAACAATTTTTTTTTTAAAAAAAAGAGTAAAGATGAACAAAATATTCTACCATAAAGCCAATCAAAATTTTCACAAAAATAGTCTCTTAAATAATTTAGGTAATTTTGATCTTATTCCTCAACTTATCACTTAATCACTAGCTCGTATACTAAGGATTAACCAACAGAATATGATTTTCATATAACCTTCAGAAAATGAATTTAAAAAAGTATTCAAGATTCCCTTGCTAAATATTTATCCTATCATGAACTGTCAAATGGTTAAGAGCATTTACTTCAAAGATATCTAACTTATTTGATCCTATAATTAGCAAGGAAGTAAAAGATGACTCAAATTATAAAATAGCAGTTGTGTAAGAGATGAAAGCTCTGGAGAAGAATGTCAATTGGGAAATAACAATTCTATCTAAGGACAAGAAGATTGTAGGATGCATGTGGATACTTAAAGTGGAAAGCAAACGGTAATGTGGAAAGATACAAGGCAAGTCTCGTAGCCAAATGGTTCACACAAACATTTGGTATTGAGTACCTAGAGACCTTTGCTTTGGTAGCCAAGATGAACTCAATTTGAATTTTACGATCTCTAGTAGTAAATTGCAAAATTGGAGCAATGTGAAAAGTGCTTTCTTGCATGGGGATTTGGAGGAAGAAACTTATGAGTTTACTTCCAGATATTGAAAAGAAATTTGGTGTTGATAAAGTTTTCAAGTTTAAAAAAACCTTTGTATGGTCTGAAACAACCCCCAAGGGCATGATTTGAATGCTTTGGGAAGTTCTAAAAGATATGATACAGTCAAGTCCAAGCAGATCATATGGTGTTCTATAAACACTCAAGAGAAGGTAAATAGTTATCTTGATTGTTTATGTAGATGAAAATTTTCTTAACTTAATGAAAACTCGAAATTGGAAGGTTTGAAGAAAAAGCTTGCTGAAGATTTTGAGATAAAAGATCTCGAAACGCTAAAATATTGTCTTGGAATGGAGTTTGCTAAATCCAAGGAGCATTTCTTGGTCACTCAATTCAAATATGCACTTGGCTTGCTTTATGCAACAGGTCTGCTTGGATAAAAAGGTGCTGAAACACCAATAGAGTGTAACCTGAACCTTCAACATGCAAAAAGGAAGCTGTGATGAATATATATCATTTGCCATGACAGTTTTGAAAACTGTATCTGCTATCTCATACATGTCTAGACATAGCATTTGCAGAAAGCAAAGTTAGTTAATTCATGCATTCAGCGGGAAAAGAACACTTGAAGTAGCATACAAGATACTAAGGAAGACTCTTGGTGAAGGTCTGTTATTTGAAAAACAAGGACATCTTCAAACAGAAATATGTACATATGCAGATTGGACTGGAATCATCACCAGCCGAAAGTCTATTTTAGGTTATTGTGCCTTCGTTGAAGAAAATTTGGTGATTTGGTATTGTAAAAAGTAGTCTGTAGTAGCTAGAAGTAGTGCTGAAGCGGAATTTAGATCTTTGGCTCATGGAATTTGTGAAGCTATGTGGATTAAGAGATTATTAGAAGATTTAAAATTTTTCCTAGTATATAACCAACGAAAGTTATTGTGACTACAAGGAAGCAATTACAATTTCTCATAATCCTATTCTTCATGATAGAAACAAACTTGTGGAAGTTGACAAGCACTTTATCAAAGAAAAATTGAGAATGAACTGTTTTCAATGATTTATATATATTGTTCTCACTAAAGGTTTACACAAGAAACAGTTAGACTGCCCAATCAGTAAGCTGGATATGGAAGACATATTCAAGGCAGCTTGAGGGGGAGTATTGGAAGCAGGAATTTCTGCCTTGATGTGGCTGAAATCATGTTGATTTTACAGCTGTAATATTTAGTTTTTCATTCACTGATACAAAATGGGAAACTATATATTTAACATTAAATTTAGGGATTATTTTGTTCTTAGGTTTATACTTGTATCTTCTATAAATAGCATTTTTGTGTATAGTTTTGAAATAGAGTGAATAATTGAACCTTCATTTCAACTTATAAGTTTTTGTCTTTCATTTATTTATGAGTTGTTCTATTTGTGATTTAGTATAGGCGATACAAGGTTTCCATGAAACCTAATTACCCAACCCATCCCAACACCCTAGTTTTTTTGTCCAACTTGTCTTTGTAGTAAAAACTGATGTAAATTTCAAGGTGGGTCTGTTAAATCTCTATTTTTGGTGGGCAACAAAAAGATCATGTCATAGTTTTTCTTTTGTCCTTTTAATATTATGATATTATATTTAGTTATTAATTTCCAAAAAAAATTATATTTAGTTATTGCTACTGCTTTCAGAATTTGATCCATAGAGTTCTATTGATTATGAGGCTGAATTAGTAGATTGAATAATACTGGTGTTCTGGATTTGTTGGACAAAGGTAAATATTTACCATTCAAAAAGAAGAAAAAGACAGTCATTGTCTAAAGAAATGCGGTGAAAAAGGATATATAACCTTTCTATGAGATAGTGCTTTTTAACTCTCTCAATGTTGAATCTATTTCAAGCATATGACTCTCTCATTGTTGAATCTATTCAAACGTAATATGCAGTGGTTCCTTACTTGGACATGATACAAGGATCTTAATTTGATATTTTTTAGGTACCTTTTAGGACTTATTACTGATATTGAGTTGCAATAAAAATTTGTATCCATTTTTCATGATGCTATTCGGATTAGATATATTATGGAAATTCTTCTGAAAACAAGAATATTTGTACTTGAGTCTGCCTTATGTTCTGTTTACTCTCACCTGTATGTTCTTCTCGAACTTTTTCTTGTTTGTGTGATATTGATTGTTTGTAGTCATGTTCATAATTTTGCAGACTCAGCTAGCAAATCATAATCAACTTGGTGACCATTATGCTTCCAAGCATCCTAAAGAGATGCCTCCAGTAGAATCGAGTTGATTAAGGTTTAGTTGTGTAAAAATTGCTCAAATTAATGAAAGAAAAAAAGAGATTTCCTCCTTGTGTATTTGGTACTGGTGCATGTTTGCAGGTTATGCTCTATTCTGTCGTATGAACCATCGAAATTGTTTTTATTGTCTGATTTTCCCAACACCTTACATTGCTTTAATTACAGCTCACTGACGGTATAAAATGAAGGCCTAATCCACCCATTGTTGCATTGTTTATTTCGTATCTCCATTATAACTGAAAGTAGAATAAATCATTTTCATATTCCGTAGTTATTCTACTATTAACTTTTGATGCACAAGTTTTGGCTTAGTTCATATTGAAGAGCTAGAACTCATCAGAATGGAAAAAGGATAATACACTTGTCTTCGTTTTGCAATTTGGCCACACTAAGGTTTGTTGTATGGAATGTCATTATTTACCCAACTAAATACAACGGATACTCATCCATTATGTCGCCTTTTTCCTCTATTATATACATTGACCGAATGTGTCAAGTGAAAATTATGAATAACTTATTTAGATAATCTATACTCTTTATTACATGTAACATTAATATGTCTAAAGTAGTATCTAACTTCAACTTAGGTATGAAACTTAAAAAATAACTATGGTTAAAATTCATTTTATGATTTTGCTGATATAGTATTTTCATTATTGATGATCTCATCTTTTTGTGTAATAAAGAAGTAAAATTTTGGCTAACCAATAAGGTTGGTAAGTCGAATAGCACAAAGTTAAGTCTCTCAATGTTCATTTTGGAGCAATTAATATGAGATTTAATTCTAAAGTATTGATTGTAGAGTTAAAATCGGTTCTTCACGGTTTTGGCTGTTGAAACTTCTTTATAGTATTGATTGTTAAAGGATTCGAAAATTTTTAAGTCAACAATGCGAATTGGGTTAATGAATTTAGAAGTTTTTGTTCGGTGAAACCACTTTTAATCTTGTGTCTTACAGAAAATTATTTTAAAAGAGATTTTTTTTGGCAATCCAAGTGCAAAATAAGTGAACAAAGGTTCTTTTTTAAAAAACCAATCAAAGGAATAAGGTCCGAGATTAGATTAAACCATGATATTGGAAAAAATAAACTACTTTAAAGTGTTATTGCATTTCTTTTTTATATGTTTTTAATTAAATTTATAATTTATTTTGTTATATTTGGTGAATTTTCTTTAATCTTATTTAGTTAATCCATGTTTTTTTTTGGAAAAAAGAAAGAAGAAAATGTATTAATAAAGAAAGAAAGCTTACATGAGAGTCTAGAGGGATACCCTTTGAAACTAAAGAAGTGTAATGTTTTTAACTATTTAAAACATAAAAGAGAATATGATAGTTATAACTGGAGAAGGTTGAAACTGTTGGGTATACAATTTAAAAATGGAGCTCTTTGATGCTATCAAGAGTTTCAGAGATGATTAGATTTATATGTTTGGATTTGAGTTCAAACCTCTTGGTATTTCGTTCTTTCCATATTGTCACACATATACTCACAACTGCGATATGGGGTAACTGTAGGGGAGCTCTTTGAGCAGCTAGTCGCTGGATTGCACTGAAGAAAGTAGTAAAATGATTAGGCCATTGACAACTTAGTTGTGTTGCTTTCCAAACCTGATGCGTCACCTCACACACGAAGAATAAATGATCTCTTGTTTCTTCCTGAGTTAAGTAGAAAGGACAACATATATTGATGTTTAAGTAACTGAGTTGATCAACTATATTTAATCAATTTTGTATAGTGAATCACAAAAGAAAGGAAATTCTAGGGTATAATTTTGTGCTAGATGATTCGGTGCCATCCCGCTTTAGGTCTTCTTACTCGTAACATGTCCCTGATTTGTTTATTTGAGAGGAGATGGTAGGCTTGTTATATGGTAGAAAGAATTATGATGAAGGGGGAAGCATATGAAGGTTGCAAGTAACTGAGGTTCTTTGGAAAATGCCATCTATCACCATTGATGAAGGATTCCATTTTGCTGTTTAGAGGGAAATCACTATAAGCTCTGTGAAATTGTTGTGTATGGTAAAGAGTTCCATGGCCCGTCCAATTATCAAACCATAAGGAAATTAGCTTTTCGTTACCAATGGCACAAGTCATATGGTCCTGTACAAGATTTCTCAAGTGTAGTAATTGATTCAGAAAGTAAGAGTTACTTGGAGACATGCAGACAACCTAGATGCTTTACCCTTTAAGAAAATAAGAATGTATCCACCGTAGCCACAAAGATTTTCTATCTTCGATAATCCACCATAACCTCTTCAATATAAGGGACTGGTTTGTGAGTTTAACAAAAGTAATATTTAGCCCTCCTTCCTCTTTTAGGTAGCAAATGTCAATCTATTTGATTTTTGCACTTCCTTTAACTCCCATCGACGGATACTATAAGAAGTCTTCGAGTATTCTTTTTATTGCCAAAGGACAATATGTGAGCACCAGTAGTTTGCAAAGAACTCAGAACTCATTTCATAAGTTGAATTTTTTCAGCAAACAATAAGAATTTATTCGCCCAGGATTTTATTCTTCTTTAAATTTTCTTTACAATCAGAGTACATTTGAGTGGTAAGTTTTCTTGTTAACTGGCAGACCTAGATAGAGTAAGTGGGTGCTTTCTCAACCATATCAGTGAGTGATGCTATTCGGGTAGCCATTGGAGCAACTCCTTTGGAAATGGTAAAATGACTCTTATGGATAGAGTAAGTGGGTGCTTTCTCAACCATACCAGTGAGTGACGCTATTCGGGTAGCCATTGGAGCAACTCCTTTAGAAATGGTAAAATGACTCTTATGGATGTTGATGCGCAAATACTATATTGAATATAGTACTAGATTTAGTTCTGTTATAATACAGTATAGATACTTCAAGTAATGTCCTAAAATTATAAGATAATCCTTTAATTTTATAAATTTATAAAATAGTCTCTCAATATATTGTGTTATATATTTTTAGTTTTACTTCAACCATATCTCAAAAAATCTTAATAATATAGATTTTATATAATAACTATCTCTTTATTCTTATTAATATTACTTTTTGTCTATTTCTTATATATAAAATCATAACTAATAAAAAATTGTTTAGTTTTCACACGGATATAAAACTAGGAATAATTCAAAGTTCTTAAAATGTTACAATTGATCACATCAGAACATCATATAATAAGAACAACTTATGTTTATAAGCATAATAACAAAAGTTTGTGTCGAGGAATTCATCAACATATGAAGTTAAATTTTATATTTGTAACACATACATTAAAAAAAAGAAGAATTGAAAAAAAAAGAAAAAGTGAAAAATTTGAAACGTCATTCCATTCAATTGTATTAGCCTCTATTTTTTTCTTTTTTGCTATGAAGTCCTTATTATCAAGGAAATTTTCACATTACCATCATTCAAACTCAATGCAATGAATGACATGTCTATAATTTTCAATCTAAGATTATTTTCTAAGTCACTTTCATCTATAAAACTTGATTCCTAAAAAATCTAATATGTTAAAAGGTTAATATAATCAAAGCAAATTGGATCTACATAACTGTTTATTCTATTAAGCATACTAGTAAATAAATAAAATAAAATAATTATGAAATTATAAAAGTTTATATTGAACTTAATAATGATAATAACATGCAATTTCTCAACGATTCAAGTTATATTAAAAAATAACAGATCATTTAATCACTTGTGTTCTAATTTATTTCTTTCTTTAGAATGAATAAATTCAACTATGTTTCACTTCCTTTCTCACCTAGTTATATTCACACATTGACTAAGAATTCGAATTATAAACTTTTGCAATTCTAGAACACAACTTCTAAATTGGTCTCATTAAGCAACAATAAAATGACAATAGTAATCTTATAAATAAAATAAAGTAATGTTTAATTTTAAATAAGTAACAAAAATGAATGAATGTATACCTCGATTAAGTTTTTCATTTTGGCATATTGTACTAGGGATCTTGAGATCACCAAAGGCATCTTTTTATGCCTTTATTCGTGAGTTATAGAGGTCTTGCATAATCTTTTATGAAACAAATATTATGATAATTAATAGCATTCTCTTACTAACTTTAGCTTTTTTGTGAAACTTGGTCTAAAATTGACATTCATATTGTAACATCCCCTCACCAATAGGAAGGGTAAATTGGTAAATTGCCATGTTTAGGAGTGTATAAATGTATAGTGACATATGCATGCATTCATATATGCACATGCATAGT
>JANIIA010000004.1:41685404-41702815 GCA_027478495.1 Erythroxylum alaternifolium
ATTCATGTGCATATATGAATGCATGAATATGTCAAAACACTTTAAATATTTCTAACCCGATCCAAAATGACCAAAATGCCCTTCCCATAAGTGAGGGGATGTTACAAGTCTACTCCCTTTATTTGCATCCACTTAAATCTTTTTATAGTGAATTCTAGGATTTTTTGGACATACACAGTCTGATATAAGGCTGTGTATCAAACCATGTCGCTCCAAAAACAATTAAAATAATGACTTTATGCGTTTTTAGAGTCTTACACAGTCGTGTATCTCCTAATTGCTTTAAATCTTCATTTTCTGCAATTATTTCACCTAAATTCCTCTTCTTTTGGTCCATAAAGGCAACTATAACCTATAAATGCACTTGAAGTGAATTTAATACCAAATTTGTAACAAAATTATGAAATATCAAGCAAAATACATTAAATATGGGTGTATAAATATAGTCAAATATGTATCTATCAAACATCCCCACACTTAACCTTTTTCTTATCCTCAAGCAAATCATAATCAAAATTATAAATCCTACAAAATCCATCCTTCATTAATCTTAACCTTGCAATTTGTACTTTAAATCATAATATCATATGAATCAAATTAACATACAAATAGATTCAAGTTATCCTAAAACTAACTTCATAAGTCTACATTAATAATAATCATGTCAGTATTTTCATTGAAATCAAAAGTATAAAACCTTTACATGCTCACTAATATTTCACTCAATAAACTTAGGTGCTTAAGTTGAAAAGTATCAAAACTTTCGAATCAATTCATAGTCGAACTCTTATTATAAGCTTGTAATATTATCACATCTCCCCCATGTTTGTATAAATTAGAAAGACAAATAGAAAGGTCTTTATAAAGGTCATAATGGCGCTTAGGTAAGGTATGATTGGGATAATTAAAAGGGATGATTGAAGGAAATTTACTAAAGAAAACATTACATGAAACTTGTTACAATATACACAGGTCCTTTCATTATAAATCTATTAGTACTCTCACTTTTCTTCTTTTCTTTTTCTATGCTCTTTTTTTATTGATCTAAATAATTCCAAGCATTCATCATATACCAAAATGAAAGAAATATTTGACCTTTTAGTTTTTCAAGTTCAAACAAACAAGTAATGTAAATAATCTTCAGGGTTCAAAACAATAAAAGAGCTTTAAAGAAAAATATAATAAGGGTCAATAATTGAGGTTACAAACAATTAAAAAGGCTAAGGCTCAAACTTGGTTACTCCAAAAGGATAAATTATGGGTGAGGTAATTATCAAAGAAATAGGTTTAAACAAGTTGTTGAATCTAAATGCCTTCATCATTTCAACGCTTCTAGTTAACAAAATATGATCTCAATATGTATAATAAAAGCTAGTTCTAAATTCATTAAACTATACATGATAACAAACATGAAAGAATTCAAGAGCTTAAAAATTTTGAAATTTTTTGTTCTTAGGTTGAAAAGCTTATAAAAAATGGGTATATGTGTGTATATGTTATGCAATTATCATTCAATTTGATTATTTTAATGATTATTAAAAATATGACATAAAAGCAATTTTATTCTAACTATCATCCTATTGGATACTAATTCAAATTAATATTCAATAATGAAATAAAGTATTAATGGACATATTTTAGTTTAGTTAAGATATCGATTTATAGATTTAATAATTAAGATTATAATAAGCTTAAGAAAGTCATTAAAATCATTAACCCCTTCCCCACACTTAAAGTTTGTACATTGTCCTTAATGTACAAAATAAAAGCCTATAGAATAAATCGAAAGGTTAAGTAGTATTTTCCTGTGTAAGACGATTTTCTATTTTCTGATCCATTTGATATTAGAATAACATGCTTGCAAGATGCAAAGAAAAAGGGATAAAAAGATAAAAATCAATAAAAATGACAATGAAAAAAATAACTAAGAAATATGAAATAATAGTAACATTAATGTTAAGAAAAAATGACAAAAAATAAGAGAAACACACAAGTAAAAAGAAAAAGAAAAGATATAACAGTTAAGCACCTCCCTTTTTTGTGTCGTGACTAAGGCATGACCGACGATGGAACGTACTCTAGTTGATGATCTTCAGAAGGTGGACGAGTTGCTGATGAAGTATCTCGCCAGATGATAGAGGCTAAAAATTGATGTTTTGATGGCTCGTCATTAACGACAATAGCTCTCTCATCCATCCAACTGAGGTCTTGAGTCTGCTCATTTGCTCCATAAGCTCTACCTACTGTCTCTCAGCTCATTTGCTCCACAAGCTCTGCCTATTGTCTCTATGGCAAGGTTAAGCATTGCCATAGTGCTTATCTACTGCATCAGTGGTAATCTATCAAATACTACCATCCGTTGTGCCAATCTGGTCACATAAGGCCCGACACAGATTATGTTGACCTTCCTTTCCTCACTCTGATGCCTAAAAAATTGGGCAAGTGTGTGCCCCTTGTGAATTGGCATCCTCTCACTCATACTCCATAAGTAATACACATCCATGTTCCTGAAAAATCCCCAACTGTTACCCCAATCGCTCAACATATGACTCAGAATACCATGGATGTATTTAAGCATAGGATGTCGCAGTGTAGAAGCCTTGGATTTGTTTAGGTCATAGACTTACTCTGTGCTAATCATCTTCTAGAAGTGTCGAGGGGATAATCCATATGAAAAATTAGTTTGTAATGTCATATACTCTATCGTTCCTATGTACTCCTGGTTGT
The DNA here is from genome assembly GCA_027478495.1 of Erythroxylum alaternifolium. Classification (NCBI taxonomy): domain Eukaryota; kingdom Viridiplantae; phylum Streptophyta; class Magnoliopsida; order Malpighiales; family Erythroxylaceae; genus Erythroxylum; species Erythroxylum alaternifolium. The sequence continues at coordinate 41,688,132 of JANIIA010000004.1, forward strand.
ATAGACCCATAATGATGGAAAATTCTAAATAGCTTATCTGGAACATGTCTCTCGTCATCCAAAACTGGATCGCATTAGGTTAATCCCCATTATAGCTACCTCTCCCTATGAAGAACATGGAGAGCACCTCCAATGTAAGCTCTTTGTAAACTAGCTCCATAATCTCTAAAAGTCAAGACCATGCACCAACATTGAAAAGGTCCTAAACTTGTTGTACAAAGATAACTTGCTCTAATGCCTCCCATTCGATGAATTGGTTACTACCAAAATTCTTATCCTTTAGCCTCTGGTATTGTTCCTCTAGGCCTCAAAAGTGAACAATAACATCCTCCGCAGCTCTGGGGGCTAGACTGAAGTTCAGGAACCTTCTCCTCTTTGTCCCTTCCTGGGAATCTCCTTTTCTCACCAAGATTTCATCATTATGCCTAAAACTTCGAATAAACATGAGAGAATTCTACAAATAAATCAAGTGCCTACCCTTTTCCCCACACTTAAAGTTTAATGTGCTCACAAAATAATTAATTATGAAAGCAAAATGACAACAAAAAATAAAATTTATAAAAATAAATAATAACTTAACGCCAATGAATAAATAAAGAAATAATTAAAAAATTAGCTGACAATCTAATTAATCTCACAATTAAAATCAGAAATATTGTAATTAACAAATTAAGCTAACCTAATTGTTAAATTACAAAATTTTAATCCTAAATTTGAAACTAAAAATCCTAATTTTACAATTATACAAAATTGATGAAATTAAATGTTAAATTCATGCAAATAGTAAAATTACCCTACAATTAAACATAAACCCAATGTTAATAAACACTAAAAAAATAACCAATTAACCTAGTTTTATATAAAAATTATCACAATTAAACACTTAGCGAGCCAAAATTACATAAATTTGCAATTGAATTGAATTTTAATTTGATTATCATGCAATTACATAAATTGAATCATAAAATCAATTAAGACTTAAATTCAACTATTAAACCACAATTAAGCATAAAATCACAATAAATCACACAATATCCAAAATTTGGAATCTTGGATTTTTTTAGCAAGAATCACCAAAATAAAGCAAAAGACCCAATTAAACATGCATAAATGAGTGAAATTAATAAGATCACTTACTTGGGTGTCATTAAGTTAGCTAAAAAGTGTGATAAATTGGAAGGGGGAAAGAGAGGACGATAACGGTTTAAGAGAGGGAAGAGGGGAAAATAAGAAATATAAAAGAGTTAGGGTTTTTAAAGGTGTATCGCATACTCGTACAGTCTGATACACGACCATGTATCTGACCATATACGTCATTAAAATTTAGCTTTTTAGCCTTACACAGTTTGGTACACAGGCATGTATTAAAATGTGTAAGTTTACACCAACGTGGCTAGAGAGCGTGTAACTCTCTATAAACGTGTGCAACTTTAAAATTGGATGCTCAAACATAAAAATTTTGCACTTTAGCATTATGAAACATTACAATACATCCCCTAACATCACAATTATACACAATCTTAGTACAATGCTTAATCTTTATATCCTAAAATATGTTAAAACTTGAATAATCCCTATTATAACATAAAAGTAAGAACAAACCAATATGAAATTAAACTAACTAATTCATATCTTGCCTCCCATGTAGCATTTGTTTAACGTAGTTAGCTTAATTTTACTCTATATATTATTGTCATCCTAGGTCTATGATAAGTGACTTTCTTTCACTCGTTTCTCCACAAGGTAGTTTAGTAGCTTGTAAGCAAGCCACCTGTTGTAAGATAATCATAAAGGCATAATTGATTAGATTAATAACATTAATAGACTCCATTAATGCCCATTTTAATGACAAACTATTAAGGAAATGAGGCATAATGAAACTTCTTGAATCTTTTATTAATGCAAGAAGTTTGTCTTTGAGGAAGTAGGAACCCTCTATACTTAAGGTGGCTACTAATGATGCATCAATAGTTTCCTGGTTGGGTTACTCCACTAGTTCTTCCTCAACTACCTTTGTCCATTCTTCTTTTTCTTCTTCCTGGATAATGGTTCTTCTTCTTCTGGAAGCTCATTTCGATTCTTAATGGTGATTGTCATTCCATGTTCTTTAGGATCTGTTTTAGTAGGACTAGGAAAACTCCCTTGCATCTGGTCATATATTATTTTCAACAACTAATCAGTCTGATTCACCATATTTTGTATACAAGTCTCTATTTCCTGATGACTCATGATTGATTCTTGAATAAAATTGGCCATCATATCTTCCAAAGTTGACTCCTTAATTTAAGGTACTAGAGCATAACCATTCCACCCATAAACATAAGATTTGTGGCATTCTGAATTGTAACTATTTTTGTATAGTCCAAATTGAGGTTGATTGTATATGCTCAGTCGCTCCCACATATAGGTTATTGCTTGACATTCATTATTGAAATGGTTACTTCCACCAATGTCGCAACATAACATGGATTTCAGTTGAGCCTCCAAACATATGTGATGAAGCCTCTCTTTCCTATATGGTGATGTTATGTATTGCAAAGATACATCATAACTTCCATAATGGGGTGTTTCGTTGCGAGTAATAGGTAATTTATTACCCATCTATTCCTACTTATTAAGTAATCTTTGTTTGGTTAGAATAAAACCTACAAAATAACCATTCCTAAGCATTATAATTCCTGGACACGGGGGAATAACTAAAGATGCTACCCCCTTGTCTTTACCTATTTCACACACATCTAGATTAGGTAAACAAAACATTTCTTTCTCTTAAGCAAATTCTATCCCTCTCCTGTTGTTCCCAACAAACTTTCTCACTCACACAGCAGCATACCTCTCTCTCCTCTAGTCTCACTCAAGCTTTTCATCTCTAGCTCAGTGGCCCTCTCTCGCTCTTCACGCGATCGTCTCTTTTCTCCACTCTTTGGTCAACTCTCGCTTATGCTCTTCATTTCTGGCTCAATGGCTCCGTTTATGATTTAACCAGTAATAACCTTTTTGGTTCCTAAGTTGTTCTCTGTTTATTTTCTCTTTACTCACTTCTCCTGATCATACTTCTTTCTTTCTTTATTGTTACTCTGCCTATCTATGTCATAATGCATATTAGGCATTATAGTAGAAAATATTAAGTAAATAATTGGGTGTCTTCGTGCGATCGTGTAATGGACGAAGTAGAGAGAGTATGTGAAGCGCTTGCTATTAGAGTGCTTAAGTCTCTCTTCAAATTCATCCAATTCTACATATGGTCCCCATTCTCTCTCTCTCTCATTTTGTTTCTGTGTTTATTTCCTTATCTTAAAGCTTATTTCTTCCTGCAAAATTGTAACTTGACAAAGACGATGGCTTGATGGAGACACTCGAAGTACCTTTATTTTTTGAGACCAACGTAAGTTTCAATTGCTTTATAACTACATGATGTCTTTATCTGTGCTTAAATTGCTGGTTTCAAGGTTTTTGTTTGTTTTGTTATTGAGGGTTAATGCCCTTGCTCTTCAAGTTTAATAGGGACAAGAAGTTGATGTCCACTACGTGTTTGTTTAATTACCCCAGAAAAAATTGCCTAAAAGAGATGAAGATATCAACTCTAACATCAACGTACCTAATGCTAGTGAGTGTTTTGATTATTTTGTGCCTGCTTTTTATCAGTCCATTTTAACTTTACCTTTTTATGCTGGGCTAGTTGATAGTTGTATCATGTCTTGTTTTCTCACTATTTTCTTCTCGATTGATTGAATTTTTTTAATGTTTAGTCTTTATTTTTTCTCGTTAGATTTTGTTCAAACATTGGAGGACTCAAAATTGAAGGAACATATGGATGCCTTGGGCCTTTTGATATTTGTGTTTGGGATGATGTTTTAAGGTGTAATCTGGTAAGTATTTAGCATTAAATTGAAAGTTAAGTGTGTGTTTATATGTTAACTATGTTAGTTTGTATGTTTATGTGTCTTTTATGGGTTAGTATGAATCTTTGAGCTTAGTTGTTATATTTTTGAGGTAGCTTGATGTGTGTGTTAGTGTTGCAGGGTAAATAGGGAAGAATGATGAAGATTTAAAGAGTTTTGGGCTAAAAGACATAGGTCACGATCATGTACAGTGGCCACGATCGTGACAGAGAAGGAAGAACCAGAAGCAGTAAGGCCACGATCGTGCACCAGCGGCCACGATCATGACAGGAAGCATCAAGTCAGGCCACGATCGTGCACTTCAATCCATGATCGTGATAGAAAGGATAACTCACTAGCCATAATCATGGCAGGTAGGGCCACGATCGTGCCCTGTGCTGGGCTAACACGAAAACTCAAATTTTAAGTAATTTTTCATACCATTTTGACCCGAGTTTGACCTAAGGCTACTATAGAATAAATAGCACACTACAAGATAGCTACCAGTAGTCATTAGAGAGTGAAGAGAGTCGTGCTGAAAGAGCAAAATTTTGTCAAATTCGAGAGAGACCTAGAAAGAGATCAAGAGATTGAGAAAGGAGACAAAAGAAGAGAAACACGGAGACATGTTGGACATGATGTACTTCCCGAAATAGGTGGTTTCCCAACATTACTGCTTAAAGATTCTGTTCCTGATAGTATTTTCATTTATTTTAGTTTTATTTAAGTATAGAATTGAAATAGGTGTTGAGATTCGTTGTGTGAATGTTGAGTTTACGTTTATACTCACTTTCAAATTTTGACTCTTGAGATTAATAAAATTTATTCGATTGGATTTTCTTATTGAGTTGATTGTGATTTCAATTCTATTCTTAATAATTCAGCAACAAATTGAGAGGGTGAGCCGAGTAAAAATCATCAATTTGGGCTAATGAGAGTTAGGTGAATTGATAGGTAGAGAATTGAGTCAAACTAGTAGAGTCGCGTAATGAGAGATCGAGCATAGATTCCCAGTAGGTTAATAAGCAATTTTAAAACTAATTTAGGTTTCGGACCAATTACAGATTGAGAGATCACAATTCTCGTAATTTGAATTAGGGATTACTAATTAGGGTTAAGAATTATAACTCGAGAGAGAGTAATTTACCCTAGGACTGCCTAGACCTGTTAATTCAATAATTGCATAATTGGGTAGGTTTTCTTAGTTTCGAATTAAAATCCCCTTTCTCTCCCTTGGTAGTTTCTAAGTTGATTTTAGGTTGGGCTATGATTTTGCTATTTTGTTTACTGTCTAGCACTTTAATTTCTCATATTGATTATTGATTGATTTAAATTCTGAATTAGTTGTTTAATTAGGTTAATTGCGAACTTAGCTGCCTTTAGATTTTAGGACTAGTTCCCTTCCTTGTAGGATCGACACCTTAGGTACTACGCGAACAACTCGTGCGCTTGTGGTAATTACCAAGATTATAATTAGTAAAACTTAGCGCGTGTAACCTTGAGCGAATAAGTTTTTGGCGCCATTGCCAAGGAAGGCAACTTAGTTCTATAGTTTAAGGTGTTAGAATAGTTTAAATTTTTTATCTTCATTTTTGGTTAGTTTTACTCAGAAATCGTGCTCTTGCATGAACACAAGAGTCACGAGGGGTAAGAGTCGTGTAGCAGAGACTCTAGATTTAGATATAACTTGTTTAGAATGAACCCTTAGGAAAGCTCAGTGAGAAGAAGAAGAAGAGATCGAGAAAGCACAAATGACCGAGGAATTCCAAAGAAACATGGATCAAGAAGCCAACCCTGGTAGGCAACAACAGAGGACCCTCATGGATTTTATGAGGCCAGGGTTTAATCCTGCAAACCAAAGAGTAGCTAGATTGTCAGTTCAAGCGGTCTCATTTGAAATTAAGTCGGCACTCCTGAATATGCTTCAGCAGAACGTCCAATTTTATGGACTGGCAAACAAAGACTAAAACGCTCACATCGTGAATTTTCTTGAGATCTATAATACTTTTCGATATCACCAGAAGTTGGAAGACGCAGAGAGGATTAGGTTGTTTCCTTTCACGCTTAGGGATAGAGCGAAGGCTTGTTATCATTCACTGAGCCTCGGTAACATTACAACGTGGGAATAGTTACTGCATGCCCTTTTAGATAAATACTTCCCGTTAACAAAGACCACCAAAATTATTAAGTAAATTACAAATTTCCATCAAGGTGACAGGGAGCCTATTTATGAAGCGTGGGAACATTACAAGGATCTACAGAAGAGATGCCCATACCATAACTTACCTAAGGAATTCCTACTGCAGACATTCTACAACAGAGTGGACCCACATACCAGAGGCACCATTGATGTGGCATCGAGAGGATCGTTAATGAGAAAGACGATCTATGAAGCAAAGGAGTTAATAGAGGAGATGGCCAACAATAGTTGTTTGTGGGCGAGTGAACGTAGTAGGCATTCTACTAACTTTAGGGAGCAATAAGGAGTTGTCGCTGTGTATCAGATGAAAGAAATGTAAACTAAGATCCACAACTTGACATGACAACTCAGTAATATGAAGGCATCATCCTCAGCCACGGTAAAGACCGCGCAATTGAAGTGTGAGCTATGTGGCCAATTGGATCATGATATGGTGTTCTGCTATCTGATGAGAGATGGTTACTTAAAGCAAGTTAACAATCCCTACTCTAACACATATAACCCTGGGTGGAAGAATCACCCTAACTTCTCTTGATCAAAAAGCAATAATGGAGGGCAATTTAGGCCTCATGGGCAATCAAGCTTTCAGCAAGATAAGACAAGCTCGATGGATTCAAATTTGGATAGGATTTTGGACAAGATAGGAGGTATGGAGGAAGCACATAAGAGGCCCGAGAGTAAATTCAAGTAAGTTACAAAAAATCATGCTTCGTCTATACATAATTTAGAAGTCCAAGTGGGCCAGTTAGTGGAAGCAATGTCGACTCGTAATGTTGGAACTCTTCTAAGTAATACCGAGTATCATGGTCATAACTTAGACTCAGGATGGAGAAACTTCACAAGTGCAGGAAATGGTAGAAAATAGAGAAAAGGGTCAAGAAGTTGAAAAAGACCTTTCGATGAAGCCCGCGATGGAATCAATTCAAGTAACTATACGGGTATTTCTGTTCCCTATTATGTAGCAGCAAGAGTTATATGCAAAGAGAGAAGTGAAAGAATTATGGAAAATCGAGCATAACAAGATCGAGGAAGTGACGGACCAAATACAGTCAAAGCTCAAACTACAAAAGTTTGTCAAAAAGAAGTTTAAGGAGCAACCATTAGGGGATGACCCTATCATTACGCAGAAGGATGATCCAGGGGATTTTTTCATCTCCTATAGTATCAACAACATCATTATAGATAGGGCATTAACATATTTAGGTGTGAGTATAAATATGATGCCCTACACTTTCAGTCTTAAACTGGGGTTACGAGAGTTAGTGCCCACCAAATTTTTGGTTAAGACAATAGATAGGACTTCACATAAACCAATAAGGATTACAAGAGTTAGTGCCGATAAAGGTTGGTAAATTTACCTTTCTGATAGACTTCTATATTTTGGATATTAGTGAAGATAAGGACACCCCAATAATTTTTGAACGACCATTCTTGGCCACTGCACGCTCAATTCTTGATGTAGATGGGGCGAACTATCTCTGCAAGTTGGAAAGGAGAAATTGATCTTTAAGGTGATAATTAAAGAGAACAGAGCTCCTTCACCTCCAGTGGATCTCAAGGAACCTGAACCTTGAAGCGAATGGGAGGACATGGAGGATCTTGGGAATGCTTCCTGAAAGAAGCGTTCGCAAAGGAGAAAGCGAGGCAAAGAAAATTGCAAGGAAGGTGGTAGCGAAGGTTCAAACTCTAAGATTAATGGCGATGCTACCGTCAAACCATTCATTTCAACCACCTTGAGCGTAAAATTAGCATCGAGCTACTGACTTTAAAAGAAACGTTGCATGGGAGGCAACCTATAGGAAAATTAGCTTCGTGTTGAATTTTTGCTAGATTAGTCGAATTCTATAGTAAGGTTTATTTCTATTTAGGTTGAATAAAAGTGAAAAGAGGAATAAAAGTTTGGAATCATGGGGAAGAATACGCATATGTATAAAGAGAAGTGAAAACGAATCACAAAGTGAAGGAGAAAAGAATTAGAAAAGAGAAAGGAAGAATTTGAGACAGCCACAGTATTCCAATTTACACGTCCACCCATGTCCTTAATGTCATTGCTGCAGTTCCGCATAAGCGAAGCAACCACCTGGGAATGAGGTATATAGTATCGGCCATTGCCAACCATTTTGGTGTGGAACGAAGGGGGTTAATAGTTCACCCTCCTAACTTCCCCAATCACCAGCATTTATTCCAGGCAGGGGTCATCCATTCCACGAACATGAGTCTGCGGAAGATTCACAAGAAGACATATGTGCAGCCCAGGGTAAGTTGAGCAAGTTCGAGTATAGTGCAGCCTCAGAAGGATTCAACTAGTGAAGAATCGTAAGAAGAAGAAGAAGAAGAAGAGGACCAGCAAGGTTGGAAGAAGGTTTTGGATGCAATATCTGAGACCAATAGAACATTTACGGAGATGGCGCGCACACAATGATGCCAAAGCTGAGAGATCCGACAGATCCATCAGTATTTCGAGTCTCATGGTGTTCAACTCCCACCTCTGACACCATCACCACCTTCGTCACCTAAGCATCCAAGTCTAACCAAAAATTTTCTTTAATTTTATTTTGTTCCGTTTATTTTTATGTTTATTATTTTTAGTTTTATTGTTATTATTTCTATTGCTAATTTTATCTGTTCTTTGTTACTTAAGTTTTTTTCTTTACCGTTCGTGTATGGGTTGTGTGAGTTTCCTTCTCACATTGAGGACAATTTGTGGTCCAAGTGTGAGGAGGGATTCTGTGTTTTTTTAATGTGAATTTTGCATACTATATGATAGTAGTAGGCTACATTGTGTGAAGTGTGTGAATGTGTCAATGGCTTAGAATGAGTGAAATTTATTTCATTTTGGAACATAGTATATCATTAGCCTACAAAATTAGTAAAATAGGGGGCCTTTAAGTAAATATACAGCGTAATTTGGAATTAGTGTAAATTTGGCACTCTCTAGATTGTCACATTAATTCATAAATTGAGGTATTTTAGGTTAAGTAGCTTAACTAGTATTTTTCATAAAAGCGAATAGATGAAAAATGTTAGTTTAATAAAATACTATTCCGTTAACCTTCGAGTTATGAATAGAGCTAGTAGCCAGTTGAAATGTGATGCAGCTGAGTAACCGGATTGACACGCATCATAAATGTGTGCCTTCGCGTAAAAAGACTATAATGACATTCCAACCAAGTTGTTTAATAAATAACTTAGTTGAGTAGCTGGATCGACATTCATCACAAATGTTTGCCTCTGAGTAAAAGACTAAGTCCTGGTTTAAATAAAAATTAAAGAAAGAAGTGTTTTAAATAAACACCTACTGGTATTGTAATAATCTTAAATTTTCATGGAATTATACTTAGGAACAATTACAAAGTTTGAGGAACCAAAGATTTATTAATGTGAGTGTACAATTAAAAAGGGTAACTAAGTAACACTTAGGTCTTGATTTAGTTGTATATTTAGTTCAAAGCCCTAGACACATATTTTGATTGTTAATGATTTGTCATAATTCGAATGATTGTGTCCAAGATTAAAGTTATTTCATGAAGTTAGAGCCATTGTCTCATTATTGCATTGTGTGTTATATGTTTTTATATGTTTTTTTGTTTTGTTTGCTTAAGGACAAGAAAACATTTAAGTATGGGGATGTTGATAGTTTCGTTTTGAATGATGCTTTAGGGTGTAATCTAGTAAGTATTTAGCGTTAAATTCAGAGTTAAGTGTGTGTTTATGTGCTAATTATGTTAGTTTATATGGTCATGTGTCTTTTATGAGTTAGTTTGAATCTTTGAGCTTAATCGTTATATTTTTAAGGTAACTTGATGTGTGTGTTAGTGTTGTAGGGTATACAGGGAAGAACGATGAAGATTTGAAGAGTTTCGGGTTAAAAGACATAGGCTATGATCGTGCACAGTAGCAACGATCGTGCACCAAGGGCCACGATCGTGATAGAGAGCGTCAAGTCATGACATGATCGTGCACTTCAGGCCACGATCGTGACAGAAAGGATAAATCACCAGCCATGATCATGCCCTGCATTGGGCTGACACGAAAACTTAAATTTTGAGTGATTTTTCGGACCTTTTCAACCCCAAGTTTGACCTAAATCTGCTATAGAATAAATAACACACTACAAGAAAACTGTCAGTAGTCATTAGAGAGTGAAGAGAGTCGTGTAAAAAGAGTGAAATTTTGTCAAATATAAAAGAGACCTAGAGAGAGATCAAGAGATTGAGAAAGGAGATGAAAGAAGAGAAATAGAGAGATATATTATATGCGAAGCATTTCCCGAAACAGATGGTTTCCTACCGTCACTGCTTTGAGATTCTGTTCTCGATAGTATTTACATTTATTTCAGTTTTATTTATGTATAGAAGTAAAATAGGTGTTGAGATTCGTTGTGTGAATGTTGAGCTTTTCTTTATACTCACTTTCGAATTTTGACTCTTGAGATTAATAAAATTTATTCGATTATGTTTTCTTATTGATTTGATTGTGATTTCAATTCTATTCTTAATAATTCGGAAACAAACTGAGAGGGTGAGCCAGGTAAAAATCATCGATTTGGACTAATGAGAGTTAGTTGAGTCGATAGGTAGAGAATTGAGTCAAACTAGTATAGTCATGTAATGAGAGATCGAGCATAGATTCTTGGTAGGTTAATAGGCAATTTTAAAACTAATTTAGGTTTTGGACCAATTATAGATTGAGAGATTGCAATTCCCATAATTTGAATTATGGATTACTAATTAAGGTTAAGAATCATAACTCGAGAGAGAGCAATTCATCCTAGGACCGACTAGACTCGTTAATTCAATAATTGTATAATTGGTTAGGTTTTTTTAGTTTTGAATTAAAATCCCTTTTCTCTCCCTTGGTAATTTCTTGGTAGATTTTGGGTTGGGCTATAATTTTGCTATTTTGTTTACTCTCTAGCACTTTAATTTCTCATATTGATTATTGATTGATTTAAATTCTACATTATTTGTTTAATTAGGTTAATTGCGAACTTAGCTACCTTTAGATTTTAGGACTAGTTCCCTTCCTCGTGGGATTGACACCTTAAGTACTACACAAACGACCTATACGTTTATGGTAATTACCAAGGTTATAATTAGTAAAACTTAGCACGTGTAACCTTGAGCGAACACCTTCCTTTTGCCTTCCAGTCAAATAAGGAGGTACCTCACAAATCCCTTAATTTCTACTTTGGTTGGTCACTTAGTCGTAGTTTTCCTATGCATTAAATTAATTGGAGGTGATCCTTGTAAGGAAATTGGGAAGAACCTTACTTCATAGACTCCAGATGATGTCCATATTTTTTAAAGTGGATTGAGAGATTGTTAAGTCAGGAGGACTTTACGATGATTAATTTTGATGACAATCAAATAATAATAATGTTAGAAATAAATGAACTAGTTTGATGAGTGTGTTAAGTGTGCAGAAGTGCAAAACATAGAAAGAAGCAAAACACAGAAGAAGCAAAACATAGAAGGAAGAAAAATACAGAAGAAGCACAAAGCACAGAAAAAGTAAAGATACAGAAGAAGTAAAAATATAGAAGAAGTAAAAACACAGAAGAAGCAGAAGATACAGAAGAAACAAAACACAGAAGAAGCGTAAAGCACAGAAGAAATAAAGATACAAAAGAAGTAAAGATACAGAAGAAGCAAAACACAGAAGAAAGGAAAACACAGAAGAAGTGGAAAACACAGAAGGAAGCAAAATATAGAAGAAGCAAAACACAGAAGAAGCAGAAGATACGGAAGGAAACAAAACGCAGAAGAAGCGGAGAACACCAAAGAAAGGAAAACACAGAAGAAGTGGAGAACACAAAAGAAACAAAACACAGAAGAAGAAAACACAGACAATACAAAGCAGAAGATACACTAGTACGTCGAGCAGTTAGTTAGTTGGAGTTAGTTACAAAACTTAACCAAATAACAGTTATCAAGATTCAAGAAGTGGTTATCAAGATTCAAGAAGAAGTTATCAAGAATTAAGAAGCAGTTGGAGACTTAGACTATAAATACTAGTCGTAGTCGAAGATTGAACAGCTTTTCAGTTGTTTCTGAAAACCTTTGAACAGTTTTTGATCTTTGAGTTTTCAAGTGTTTACTTAGAAAAGAAAAATTCTGTAGTGTGATATTGGAGAGCTAACCCTATTGTAAGAAAAGCTCACAATATCTTTCTAGTGAGAGAAAGAAAAGGCTAAGAGCCTGGAGAGGCTAAGATAGTTGAAAGAATACTTGGTGTAAGAGACCTGAAGAGGCCTTGGAAGGGAAGAAAGAATACTTGTAAATTTGCTGAAGTATAGTGAAAACTTAGAAGAATTTTGAGGATTGGACGTAGCCCATGGTTTGGAGTGAACCAGTATAAAATCGCAGTGTCTATCTTCTATCTCTCAACTTATTCTATTTTTTTTTAAAATAAGCATATAGAAGTTATTTACAATTTATCTACGTAACAATTTTCGTATAATGTTAGTAATATTCTTTTAACAAGTTAGAGAAGTTCTTTTCAGAAATATTAAAGATTTGGTATTCACGAAGAGAATACACAATTCAACCCCCCTTTTGTATATTTTGTCTATTATAAGTAATTTCTATATTAACGTGTGATTTATTTCATAATGGTATTCGAGGGCTGAGAGCAGTCCCAACCTTAGGCAAGGATAAGAAGGGCTATTGTTTCTTTCATTTCATTTGGATGTATTTCTTACCCTTTAGTTTTTTTATTTCTATCAATATATAAATATAATATACTCCAACTTAAGAATTGACACCGAAAGATTTTCTTAGTTCTAATTTCTGAGTGATAATTTAAAAGTGAAGTTTCTGATTTTTTCTATGTATTTTTCAATTTATTAAATACTTAAATATAAAATTTGTCTCCCCTTACAATATTTGCTCATACATACAATGTCTGACAATGTTTATGTGGACATGATATTTGTACTCTTAGATTGTTTTTTTTAACTCTTCATATTTTTCCAATAAATCGGTATTAATATTTCTCATTTTTATTTGGTAATATGTTCATGTTATTATTAAAGTTATTATTAAATTTATTTAAAATATAACTTAAATTAAGTTAAGACTTGTATATTGCTAATTTATATAACTTGTATATTGCCAATTTATTAGGACCCCTTCCTTTTACTTTTTCCTAGGGCTTATAAAACGATATGAACGACCCTCCCTTAGAGTATAATGTATCTTTATATTAGAGTTTTATCTCCAGGCTTAAAATAGATTGCCTTTTAGATCTGCCTCAACTGCATTCTATTGCTTTCCAAATGCACCTTAGTGTTATAAACCTTTGTCCTATTCAATGCCTTGAGTTGATCTTCATAACACATTTATATTCCACATATCACCTAACTAAACATTACTTTCCATTCTTACAACTTCTTCATATCCCTCCACCACTGTTAGATAATCACTAAATCTGAACTGATAGAATTTTGGTGTTAAGAACCTTAGTAAAACCTCAACTGGAGAATGATCAGATGATAGATTATTGCTAAAGTGTACATTGTTTCCTGAATCTCGACAACCATGATGAATTAACTATTGAGCAACTTTTATATCTAATAATAAAACTCTCAATACACCGCAAGTATACCGATCGTATCTTGTAGTATAAGAGGTTATTGTTCCCACGAAGATTATGCAAGAATTAACAATTTGAACCTAACTTTGTTTAAGGTATTCAGAAGTTGATTTGACGTAAATTTAAATAACAAACATTAAAAAGAATGATAAAACAAAGCAAATAAGAAAATAAACAATGAGCTACCAATAAAATTTTGGGTTTTTATTAAGATCGAATATATAGGACTTATTCTTTCTTTATTTTGTTTCCATTAATCTTGTTGATTCAATTATGTGTTTACTCGTAGATTTCCTAAGGTATTGATTACTCTCTCTAAATATTTAATCCAATAATCCTAATTGAATTCGAAATTTTTAGACCTCTCAATTCACAAAACTATCTCAAAAGTCTTTAATTAAATCTGAAGTTATCTAATAGATAATTAATTCCTCAACCAAGATCCCTCTTAGACTGATAGTTAATTTGATAATTGTGGGTTTATTAAACTGCCAACTCTTATTATACAACCTAACACTGATTACTTTGATTCACTTTCTTGATTTGTTGTCAAGTTTATGCATAAGCAATTATCACAAACATCTAAGTACGTATTAAATTCAATAATAATCAAAAGTCACAAAATAATTTTAGAATAAATACCGAAAATTTAAAACTCCATAGACATGCTTAAGATCAAAGAATTCATATTACACATAAAGGATAATGAAAGAAACAAAGGAAAAGAAGAAAAACTCTATTGAAACCTTAACTTGGAAAGTTAGAATTTGTGGAGCTCTTCTTGATCTCACCATATTTAATTCACTTTCTAATGTTGGTTGGTGCATTTTTTATTGTATTTCACATTCTTGTATAGTACCTTAGGTCTTGGGGTCGTGTCTAGGGTTTTCCCACTTTGTTCGGTTCCAAAAATAGCCTTGTATCGTAAAACAGATGAAAACATTTGAGCCTAAAAACCCTCTATCACAATTATGACATATGAGTCACGTTCATGCTCCTGGTGTTTT
>JANIIA010000004.1:41812495-41828187 GCA_027478495.1 Erythroxylum alaternifolium
AACATTGGAATATAAGATTGAGCATAATGCATTCCAAAGAAAATTTACATGTACATAAATGATTTGTATGCATATTCATTATTCATATGTGTATAATGTGATTATACAAGTGTGTGGTAAGCCATGAATTGCATGTATAAATACAAATATAGATTTTATGATTTGTTAATATATTAATTGTGAAATTTGCAAATGGTTAAAGGAAATGTTATAGTGCCTGCTCTATTGTTTTGGTTGTGGAAAGATAGGCATGCCTATAAGGTTACAGTGTAGCTGCTACAGTTTGACCCCATCGGTGTCCATAGTTTGATACCTTCGGGTATCCACAGTTTGATACCTTCGCTTATTCAAAGTTTGATACCTTCAGGTATCCATAGTTCGATACCTTCCGGTATACATGGATTGATATCTTTAGATATCTAAAGCACCCGTATCCAAATATGCAAGCTTAACACAAAAAGGAAACTTATCAGTTATAAATAAGAAATATAGCATGACAATATGAATAATTGGTATTGATGAGCATTTTTATTGGTTGTAATGATGAATTGTAATGTTGTGCAATTATATTGATAATTTGTATCAATGAGCATTGAATATCAATATTTGGCTTATAAATGTCCATTTTTGGTATATGGATAACATGTTGAAGTATATTTGCATTGTGTAGTTTGCTTAAGTATTCCATCATTGTTTACATAAGCATTATATGAGTTATGATATTTCTGAATGTGTGTGCTTAGTGGATGACTGCTGTGAGTGGTCATCAAATTAAGTGTTTTCCCTAATAAGCTTTCAAGCTTAGCATGAGTGTTAATCCGTATAGGTCCAAGTAATAGGAGTGAGTTACAGGGAACATCTATAGGGACCAAGGCCAACATATAGAAGAAAAAGTAATTTTGGAATGTGTTTTTAGTTACAGATGATTACACTTGTAATAAAGAAAGGAAATTGTTTGTTTTCTTTTGGATTACCATGTAAATGTAATGTGTATTACTACTATTAAATGATAATGTTAAGTATTGAGGAGTTTTGTAATGTGTATATGTATAGCATTAAATAGAATTGTATACCTTGAATGCGTGTACAAGAATAAATTTGGTTGCTATATGTGTGGATGGTTGTAGGTTCTTTAAAGGGGGTGTTATAGTATGTAAGGTATTATTATTTGCTGGTTTATTAAGTCATCGAAAGAAATCATCTCTATCAAGCTTTTATAGACGACTTAGTAACCATAATCCTTACATCACCATGATCATCAAATGCCCTATAATTATTAGGAACAATGGTCTACTTTCGTGATGGCATGTTAGTCTCCTATGACTTTCTAATATATGTATCCTCGACATCTTCCTCTCTAGCTGGATTTATGACATCTTCGACCTCCTTTGGTATAGCTTCATCATGCACGAGGTTTCCATTTTGGTACTTTGACTCCATATATGCAACTAGATCCTATGGCTTTATGGGTCATACTAGTAAAAATGGGTAGTTTAAGATGTTGCACTATTAACCCTATCATGTCACCCAGCCAATGCATATATAGCTCTTTAAATAAAGATGTAAATGGATAGATTAATTTTGATGTACTTTAGGGTAGAGATGGAGTTAGCTCTCACATTGCTCCCATATTACGGTCCTTTTAGATAGGAGCAATTTATGATGATCCACCAATAAGTGAGATATATTGTCCTTGATCTTCAATCTAAAGCTCTACCATGTGCTTTATCTATAGAATTTCCATTATGATAAGCATAGGAGTGACTAATTGATAGGTGTAAATTATACTATATTTTTCTAGATATTTAAGTGTGTTTTTAATTGTTTCTTAGATGATTATCATATGTATAAACTTACATTTATCTTATTGTTAATGTTTATATGTATTTTAAGTGTTATGTGGTTTAGAGCATGATTTTGGATCTTGATCTTGTGTTCTTAAGGAGTTTTTATGTGATTGTTAGTGAATGAAACCAAATAAGTGAAGAATGAAGAAGAAGGAAGCTGAATGAAGTAGTGCAAAATCGTGCATAATTGGTTCATGATTGTGACAGAGTAGAAATTTCTAAATGCACGATTGTGACACCTAGATTCACTGACTTGATAGACACTTTCCAAGTGCAAACTGTTTAGTATCTTTTGACATTTTGGGACTATTTTAGAACAAAATGGCCTGGGTAAGCCCTAAAACTAATCCTAAGATACAAATGAACATTAAAAGACCCAAAAACATGAGCCTCCATCTTACCAAATTGGGGAAAGAGCAAGGAAGATCAAGAAGGGAGCATCAATTGTTCCAACATTTTCTATACCAGTCTAACTTAAGTTCTTTCTTCTTCCTTTGTTTATTTTCTTTTAGCTTGATGTATGAACTAGGATTGTAGATGCTATACACGTTTATTATGTTTTAATTTTAGATTAGGATTTGTTCTTGAGTTATTTTATTACTTGATCATTATTGATTTTAATATAATGTTATGGTGTTTTGATATTTGTATTTGCTAATACTTCAACAATAAACCGAGAGAGTGAGTCAAAAGTAATCCGATCAGGTTGGATAATGAGAGTTGATGACCTAATAAGTCACACAAATATCAAATTGATAATCATACAAAGAGAGATCTTATGTGAGAACTCGATTATCCGATAGATTGCTTAAGAACTAGTTGAAAATGTTAGGTTATTTTTATGGATTGAGAGATTGCAAAATCTAGAATTTCATAATCAGTTAGGGATAATTAATTGGTGTTAAATGATTAGGTCTTTAAAGAGATTAATCAACCCTTCAAAAATCTAGGATCAACACCTAATTGAAATAATAGTGATTAAGGAAGCAAAATAATAATAAAATGGATCTTAGACTTTTATCCTTGATCATCTTTGTTTTATTGTGACAACTCATTTATTAAGTGATTAAGTGCTTAATTTTATTTTATTGTTTTAATTTCTTATTATTCACTTTCATTTAAATCACTTTTTTAAACCTTAGACAAATTTAGGTTCACTTAGTTTTACCTATTTTCTCATGGGATCGATCCCTTTAATACTACAGGTTTATAACCAGCATACTTGAAGAATATTGAGGGTTTTATATTAGGTAAAACTTGCTCAACACTAATGCAGTCAAGTCAATGTTACTCCTTACGCTTTGTCCCATCTCATAACCACTAAGCCTCTACAAGTGATGCTAAAGTTAGCCCGATACAAGTATCTTTAAACTAATTGGATGAAAAATATGATAAGGTGTATGTTGAGCAATTTTTTCTAATAAAACTCTCAATACTCACAAGTATCTGAATCGTATCTTATAATATATGATGTTATTGTTCCCACAAGGATTATGCAATAGTTAACAATTCAAACCTAACTTTTTCTAAGGTAACAAAAAATTGATTTTAATAAAATTAAATAACAAAAATTAAAACATAATAATAAACAAAAAAATTCAACAATGAGTTGCTAATTAATTTAGGGTTTTATCAAGATTGAATGCTTAAAACTTATTCTTTCCTTATTTTGTTTCCTTTACTATTGTTGATTCAATTATGTGTTTGATCTTAGATTTCCTAAACTATTGATTACTCTCTCTGAAGATCTAATCAATTAACTCTAATTGAATTTGAAATTACCATATTTGCAATCTCTCGATTCATAAAACTATCCCTAACATCTTCGATGAGATTTGAAGCTATCTAATAGATAATTAATTTCTAAAACAAGATATCTCTTTGAATGATTGTTAATTTGATAATTGTGGGTATATTAAGTAGCTAACGCTCATTGTAGAATCTAATAATGATTGCTTTTAACTCACTTTCTTATTAAGTTTATGCATGAACAATTATCACAAATATCTAAGTATGTATTAAAATCAACAATAATTAAAAGTCACAAAATAATTCCAGAATAAATCCTAATAATAAATTTAGAACTCCATGACCATGTTTAAATTCTTAGAATTCAAACTACACATCAAGTCTAATGAAAGGAAATAACAATAAAGAAAAAAACTCTATTGAAGCCTTGATTTAGAAAGTTGAAATTCCTAGAGCTTATTCTTGATCTCTCCTTTTTGATTCACTTTTAATTATGGCTACTACATTTTTTCTAATGTATTCCACATCCTTATATAGTTCTCTAGGGTTCAAGGGATGTAACTAAGGTTTTTCTCACTTTTTTCAATTCCAAAAATAGCCCCAAACCTTAAAATAGATGAAAAATTTGCGTCTGGAAGTCATGATCATGCTCCGCCTATTTTCCAAGGTCATTATCTTGCTCCTAGTATTCTCCTCTCTATCATCATTGCTCCTACTATTCTCCTCTCTTTCTTGATTGTGCATGAAGCCCCATGCACGCCTGTCATGAACACGCTCCTCATACACGACCGTGACACCCTTAAAATAGCTTCCATCTTTCTTATTCTTCAATTATTTGATTTCCAACACTCACAAACACATCGAACACCTCATGAAACATAAAATTGAAATTGAAATCATGCTCTAAACCAGGCAAACACTTAGAATATAAGCAAACACTCCCAATGACATAATTCTAATCCTATACATACGATAATCATCTAATAAATAATTGAAAACACACTAAAACATCTAGGAAAACATGGTATGAACTATACCTATTAGTGTATCTTATGTCTCCAACACATGCAGCATATCAAGAAAAAGTCCCTCTAGCTTACCACACTACTACTCTCCCTCCATATGAAAAGTAAATGCACTAAGAACTTACACATATATCTCATCATAAGAAATCAAAATCTTGATGCCTTAGATTTTATGGGATAAGTATACATAATGGTTATTGATCTCCAATAATTCCTTAAATAGGTGTTTGGCCAATTCTAGTCTAAGGAGATCTCGTTAGACATTAAGGTTTAGGCACACTACTTTAGGTAAAAACTAACATGAACCTAAATTGACTGTAATTAAGGTTGTTGTCTATGCTTCCTATCTTAAATGTAAGGCAGTATCATACCCCTATAACTTCTTAGTGTTATCAATCTTTAACATACATATAAACTCCAATATAAGCTCTTGATAGACTAGCTTATAGATAGGAAAGAAGTTTGACCATCTGTTGAATGAAATGATCTTTCACACACTGTCAACAATATTTACCTCCCTCAGGATGTCCCAGTTTGTATGTCCAAATGCCTCAAAATTTTATGTCTAGAAGGTCTAGTAACGCTTCCTTTATGCTTGGTATTAAGTAGTAGTAATGGATGACCTAATTGCTCCCTTGGATTAATCAACATTTATGACTCATTTAAATGTAATAGTGGTGGCTATAATGCATGTGGTCTTTTTGGTATATGTTTCCTAGAAGCTATCACTTGTGGCATAGATGTGAAAGCATATACTCTAGCACTCTTTCACATAAATAGTATTGAGAGACTCCTCTTTTGGGCAGTCTTGTCCTCACTATAATGTGATATCTGAAGCAAGACATGAATAAGCACTTAGAAAAAATAATTGATAGCACATGTATAATTATGGAGTATAAATCAATATAATAAGAAACAAGTAATGAACCACCAAATGAAGTGTTAACGTAACCTAAAACATTCCCATGTTTGATTTTTCATTATTTATATATAATATAACTATCATTCACATCTTATAATAAAAATTTTCTAGCTCCCTATAAATTCATCCTAGTATAGGAATTGTGCTAACCAATTTTGCAATTTAAATGTATATAACAAAAATAATTTGTAGAAGCATCTCTAACCATCATTAGCATATATAGTTCATCATTTATTTAAGTCATTCTTCCTAGTACCCTAAATGTCATACATAATGGATATTTAATCATCAATAAGAAAAGAATTCATAACTCTAAATAACCTAAAAATAAATGAAAATAATAAAATTAAAAATGTAATAAGGAAAATACCTAGATGACACTAAAAAATATGGCAAAGAACAAGTGAAAATAAGTACTAGGCTATACTAAATATGGTTGGTTATGGCTTAGGGGATTGGAAATAACTTTAAAACCGAAAGGGAATTTGAAATTCAAGAGAAACAGAAGGTTGATGTTATTAGAAATAAGAAAACATGGCTTAGACACATCTTTTATAGGGTGGAAAACAACTACTACGTGATACTATACAGGGGTTACGTATTACATAAACGTGGATACATGTTGTATTACACAGGGGTATGTTAGGTAAGCATAGATAACATGGAAAATACATAGTGGAGTGTATGATAGAATACGAGTGTTATAAGGGTAAGAAAAGGGCTATATTTATTGAAATAAATGTATAGAAAATTTTTGGAATTAACATAAGGCTGGCACGTGCATGTGTAAGTTTTATGTTAGACCATGGCATATTCTATTTCTTTAACATGGTCTTAACTTATTATCATTGATGCGTGTTGAACATACCAAAAAATAAAACCTAACTTTGCACACTAAAATTGAAATTAAACTAATGAAAGCAATTTAAATCAAACAGTCAAAAAGTGATAAAAAATATGAACGAGTTATAATCTAGTTCTTTATTCAAGCTCAACTTTTGTACAAAATAACATACTTCATTATCTTGTTGTTTTCACACCTCTCTTAGAAACTATTAATCATAGGTAAATAATAAGCTTTGTTAACCTTAGTTTTCCCTTAGGTTTTTTTAAATCAAAATAAGATCTTTAACTAAACCTAGCTATCGAACAATCTAGAATAAGCTCTCTAAATTTAGTAGACAACCATAATACAAACTATGAAAATAGGATAATATGGGCAACAATCACGTAAGCTTGGGTCATTTAACCTATGTTATTTTATTCCTAATGATTTAACACCATTAGTTTACTACAAATGAATCAAAAAAGTAACAATTAGACATTTTATCAAAGATTCTAGCCAAGGGTTTATAGAAAAAAAATCCAATGAAAGCATTTAAAACATTCTTACACAATACCCAAATTAATAGGCATAGAATAACATAAACAATCTTTATGGAGAGAAGATCAATAATAAATAGTGAAAAGATGTTCAAATGTGATCTTCAACTTCGATTTCCCCTACGAACTGGAAGGAAGAAAACTAGGCCTCCATAGATCTCAAAGAAGTCAGTGTTTTGCCTCCTTTCGTATTCCAAAAAAGATTCATCCTTGTTTTGGGTGCTCATTTGTCTATTTATATGAAAAATTAGGTTTCTGAGAATCCAACCATGCATCACAAAAGTGCCACTTTTGAATTTATACATGGTTGTGTAATTAGATACACGATCGTGTACCTTAGAAGTCATGCTGAATTCTTCATTTTCTTGTCCCATCTTCACTCTAATCCATCTCCTTCTTATTCTATAAAGACAAATGAGTTCGAATATTGAGATGACTCAAGGAATGTGCTTTTAACTCATTTTAACTTTTTTTCTTCCAACTTACACCTAAAACTAAATGTGAACCAAAATAAGTATCTTAAACATTTCATAATATTAATTGCTAAGTATTACGGAGTGAATATATAAACAATCAAGCACACATCAAGTTCTCCCACACTTAGCTTTTGACTATCCTCTGGAAAAATAACAAAATCAAAGTCACAAACTAAAACACTTTCACATTTTTCATATTTCCTAGAATAAATAGTTATAAGAAAAGAGGAATAACTTTCAAAACCAGGAAAGAACTAAACATTAAGTACTTTTACTCATGATAAATCTAGAACTGAGCAATCTAGGGGTAGAATTTGACAATATATGTTTAAGAATAAGATAGATATATAGGAAAACTTAAACACCATTCATAATCAAGACATTCCATGACTTTGCATATCATTTCAATTATCCACCACCAGGATTCACATGAATAATCATGAATCAAAGGACTTTTTAAGGTTATAATATGGGAAAAGGTTAAGGTGAGTTGTATTTAGATAGTATAGTGTAAAAGTCATCAAAGCTAGTGAAGCAAGAAAAACACTCAATGTAATATCAAGTGAAAAATCCAACATTCACTTAAAACTAGGCACCATCAGTTATGATGAATGCAAAAACTATGTTTCAGAGCTCATATTTAAGCTCTCACACCACAAACCTCATAAAGCATAAGGAATAAAAAGGAATCACTCACAAAAATTGATGATAAACTACACATTGCAACCATGAGGAGTGACTCTTCAAAACAACATATCCCTCATTTGAATTTCAAACCACCCCTTCCTTATAACTTTAGGAAGAATGAGTAATCGTAAATAAATTTGCAAAACAAATGAATTTCCTCCTTGATAATTTTATTTAAATACATATTTTCTTCTTTTTCTTCTTTATTTTCTTTTTTCATATAAAGTTTGAAGAAACTACATCATTATTGGAATTTGTTGATAAGAAATAAAATGACATTTCATAAATTATAACCATCCTGTATATATGCACAACCCCACACTTACACTTTTGGACATCCATAATCATTAACAATCAACAAATGCTTCACTAGCTTTAAAGCCTAAGGACAATTGTTTAGGTTAAAACCGTGTGATGTGTTTAGTAAAAAAAGAAAAGATAAATAAAGATCAAAGGGTCTTATCAAAAGGAAAAATCATATCGATAGGTAGGCTATTTGGATATTTTTAGCTTGTAAAACAAAGAATGTCTATATCATTTTTATGTTAATGCTAATGCATGTGATAAAAAATATGGTCTCAAATAGAAAATCAAAGCAAAGTCAGGATGTTATTGTCATGAAGGTCTCACATAAACGAAAGATAATGAGATTGATATGGACGTGTCAGTTTATAAAGGCTAAAAATCTCACTAGCTTGTGTCTATCCATTAGTCACTACTCTTCTAAAGATATTGTATATTGACCAATTACAAGAGTAAAAGAACATGATCAAGTTTCCATGAATTTTTCTACTTAATTCTAGGCTTTATTTATGACTATATAATCCTATAAGTAATAGAAAAAGAGAAAATGTTTGCTTGTTTGTTTGATTTTTAGAAGCTCTCTAATTACGACTATATAGTCCTAGAAGTAATAGAAAAAGAGAAAATGTTCTTGTTTGTTTGATTTTTCATGTAAGAAGTAAACAATTTAAACATTCATGATAAAAAAATTAAAACACATATGAAAACTAAGATCCCCATCCCCAAACTTAAAGCTTACACTATCCCTAATGTAACCTTAAATGTATGAAATGGAGTATTCAACAAAACAACAAATTCAGAAATGTAAATGAAAAGAAACAAACTTCTTTTGGGTTGCCTCCTAAGCAGTGCCTTTATTTATTATCATTAGCTCAACTCCATATTTTTCTCATCATGTTATGAAATATTAATCTCTAGGGATCATAGCTTCGACATTTTCCACTTAAGCTTCTTCAGGATAAGGCTTGAGTCTATGACGACTTACATGCAATGTCTTACCTATTTTTAGAGTCTTAATCTCTACGGCACCGTAGGGAGAGACTTTAGAAATCACAAAATGATAACCTAATAAGGACATAATTTATGTGGAAAAAATTTATATATAGCACAGTAAAGAAGCACTTTTTGACTAATGATAAATATTTTTAAAGAGACATAAAAAGATTTGGTCTTCTCCTTGGTTGAAATTGTTTTCAATTTATTTGTTTGCTTTTTCTCATAATTTTCTAACACTAAAGGGGTCAGTCACATTAATTGCAAAAACACAATGGTCATTTTGGGGTTGTTTGTTAACATGAAAAATATTGAAATGAGTAACTTCCCTATCAAATTCCATTGTGAGGGTACCCTCATGAACATCCATCTTGGTTTGGGTTATGTTCTGAAACGGTCTCCCTAGTAAGATAGGGATTGGGTTACATGTAGTTTCATCATTCATGTCAATCATATAAAAATTATTAGGAAATATTAGTTCATTTACCTGCACTAACACATCCTCAATCATCGCATATGGGTAAGTGAAATTACTATCAAACAATTGTATGATAACACTAGTTTCTTTTAATGAGTCTAAACATACATTGAATGAGGTATAAAATTAATTGATGCTCCTAATCTAACATAGGCTATTTAATCTTAGTGTTACTAATTTTGCAATGAATAGTATACATGCTCGGGTTTTTACACTAAGGGGGAATTTTCTTTTTACTGTATAAACAATTTCATGGTCCTAATCATTTTGTTACCTCTTAGTATTTTCTAAGGAATTTTGTATACCTTGGCACTTGCTTGATCACATCTAATAGGGGGATATTTAGCTCAACCTTCTGAAAGGTCTCCTAGATCTCCTTATCCTTATCCTCCTTCTTTGACTCTGCTAACCTAGTAGGGAAAGGTGGAGGATTAATCTTAATAACAACTGGAAATTCAACATTTGCCTTTGAGATAAAAGATATATCCCTGTCTTCTTCAAGCTCCTTCTCTATTTTATCTTACTAGCCATCCTTTGTGTAATCTTTTCAGGATCCTCAAGCTTCCTGCCACTCCTCAAAATAATTGTGTTGACATTCTTTATATTTATCTGAAGTTAACATGGCAATTTTCCTCCTCTTTGGGGTTCAAGATGGTTAAGATCCATTTCCATCTTGCTCATTTGGTTCTATAGGTTATGAATACTAGACTTTGTCTCCTATTGAAACTGTTGTGCATCCTATTGAAATTACAAAGTGTTAGATGCAAAAAATTTAACTGTATTTTCTAGAGAGTTACTTATGTTATAAGAAGAGGCTTGTGACCTAGGCTGGAATTACAGCACTCCTTATAACCTGCTCAGGAAGTGATTTTATTGCCTTTTCACACCATAACTCAAGTTTAGATGATCTCTCCATCCTAGGCTATAAGTTTAGGAATACAGTTGTATTGGTTGGAAAAGTTCCCCTTGCAATATTAACATACTCCATACTTCCTTCTTGTAAAGTCAGACACCCATCTGTTAGATGGTTTATGCTTGCACATAAACCATAGGCTTTTACTTATGCTTATCCTACAACAATTTGTCTAAAAAAGTATATTATTTCATCTAAACAATGTTCTATAGATGAATTATTTACCTCATTTACCTGACGAATATTGTTGCAAGTGCCAAATTGTTGAGTATTAGCTCCCATACGTTCAATTAAAATTTTGGGCTCTGAGGGAGTCCTTTCATAGAGTGCCTTGCTACTAGCTGCATCGATTAAGCTCCTTTCTATAGGTAATAATCCTTCGTAGAAATACTAGATAAGGAGTTGTTTTGATATATTATGGTGGGGACTGCCAGTACACAACTTCTTGAAATGCTCCCAATACTCGTAAAGGGATTCTTCCTTGTGTTGCTTTATCCCACATATCTTTTTCCGTATACTGGTTATCTTCGATGTTGGAAAGTATTTCTCTAAAAGTAGCCTTTTCATTTCCATCCATATGCTAATGCTCCCAATGGGCAAATCAAAAGCCAGTCTTTTACTACATGCTTCAATAAAGAAGGAAAGGCCCTTAACATGATCTACTTATCTATCACACTTAGAGATTTTATACTATACAAACCACATCAAGCTCCTTATGATGCTTATATGCATCCTCACCTATAATTCCATAAAATTTAAGTAAAAGATGGATTAAGATAGACTTAAGTTCAAAGGTAACATGTTTAACAAATTTTGGAAAAATGATGCATAAAGGCCTTTGAGTCAAATTTGGGGCAACTAACTCTCTTAGAGTTCTTAGGTTGGCCATGACTTCCTCAAGTTCAATTCCTTGTTCTATTCCTAGAGTGATTCTGGTTTCAGTACACAATCTTCACAGTGTCCTTTCGATCTCAGGATGAAATTGTACAGGGTTTTGATGAGGAGATCTTGTAACTGCTATACAAAAACATTAACAAACATGAAAAGATCAAGAAATAATTGAAAAAATGACTCTAAACAAATATATATACAAAAACCTTTTTGAAATAAAAAGAAAAAGCAAAAACTAAAACTAAAACTAAAACACCACACTCCTTGAAAATGGTGCCAAAATTATTAATGTGTGTTGAATATAACAGAAAATAAAACATAACTTTGTACACCAAAATTTATAGCAGTGGTAAGTAACGACTGTATACATAAGTAAGGTATGTGTAACTTTTATAATGAAAAGAATCAATGTTTAGGAAATAGGGGGTTTTGGTTTGAATCACTAAACAAAATATAATGAAATTGAATTAATGAAAGCAATTTAAATCAAAAGTAAAAAATTGATAAAATTGATGAATGAAATCGAATTTGGTTCTCTGTTCAATCTTAATCTACACATAAATAAACATACTTCATTGTCTTACTGTTTTCATACCTTTCTTAGAAACTATTAACCGTAGGTTAACAATAAGCTCTGTTAATCTTGGTTTTCCCTTAGGTCTTGTTTAATCAAAATAAACTCTTTAACTAAACCTAGCTATCTAACAACTTAAAATAAATGACTGTAGCGAGTCGTAACACTACTTAAAATAAACTAGACGTGCAACTGTAGTAGTGATGAGTCTAGGTCGATCTCTTAAAGAGTGTGTGTAAAGCTTTTGAAATGAAAATAATGAGTGTTTAGATTTTTGGGAGGGGAGTTGGATTAGTTTAATAACAAAATAAAATAAAACTAAACTAATGAAAACAAATTAAATCAAACAACCTAAAATTGATGAAATTGATGAATTTGTTAGGGACCCAATCATCTGTTCAATCTCAGCCTACACACGGTTGAACATATTCCATTAAATTGTTGTTCTTATATCTCTACTAACAATTATTAATCCTAAGTTAACAATAAGCTCTGTTAACCCCGATTTTCCCTTAGGTCTTGTTTAATTAAGAAGAGCTCGCTAATTAAACCTAGCTATCAAATAACCTAGAAAAATATCTCTAGATTTAATTGGATGGTCACATTACGAATTAGGAAAATAGAGTAATCAAGGCAAAAACCACACAAGCTCAGGTTATTTAACCTAGGTTATGTTATCCCTATTAAAAACCATTAGTTGCCACAACGAATCTCAACGTAATAATTACTAATTATATTGAAATTCTAGAAATGGATTTTTATAAAAAATAATTAAATAAAGCATTTATTTATTCTCACATAACACCCAAAAATTAAACATAGGATAATAAAATCAATCCCTAAGAGAAAGAAAAACAAACAATGAGAGAAATGCTTAATCTGGTTATCGACATCGATGGCACCTCCAAACTAGAGTCAAAATGTACAGCTTTCCATGGATCTCCAAAGGATGATAGGTTTACCCCTCTTCATTCTCTCGAAACCTCTCTTTCAGCTCTTTAAATTTTTCCTAGATGAAAACATAACATTCCCATTACAAAAAAACAATGATTTTATACTAAAAAGTAGGGTTCAAATAAGTTGGTCGTGACTACTTTCTCACAGTTATGAAAGGTGTTTCACAGCTGTGAGAAAGTCTCTCACAACTGCGAGAGTCGTGAGATACATCTCACAACTGTGAGTCAATACTCACAGCTATGACAAGTTTGTTATTTGGTTGTGAGCTCTCCTACAGTCTCCTTCTTTATGTTTTCAACATGTAATCATCATCTCATGCATTTTCTTGTCTTTACTTGCTCTAATCTTCCTCATATACAAAATCATAGACCCAAAAACATTTACTCATTTTCCCATATTTCTCAAGAATAAATACTCATCAGCAAAGATGAATGAATTTCAAATACCATAGCAAGAAATTAACACTCAAGTCTTCTACTCATAATCAATCAACATTCATCACCTTTAGAAATTGAGAAATCTAGAGGTAGACTTAGAAAATAAATAAGATGTATTTATGGGTGCATTCAACACCATTCATAATAATGACATTCCACAACTTTTCATTTCTCCACCACTAAGGTTCAAATGCATAATCATGAATCAAAGAACTTTTAAAGGTTGTAATGTGGGCAAAGATAAGGTGAGATGTATTTGGGTAAAGTAGCATAAAAGCCATCGAAGCTAGTGAGACAAGAAAAACACTCAATATAACATTAAGTGCAGAAACCAACATTCACTCACAATTGTGTACATAAACTATGATGAATGCAAAAAAGATGTTTCAGCTCAAAATCAAGCTCTCTCACCACAAACCACACTCAGCAAAGTTAATCATAAATAAAACTTCATAACCATAGGGAGTGACCATTGAAAGCAGCATCCACCTCATATCTAACATACTTAAATAACCCATTTAATACAAATTTAGAAGGAAAGACTAATCATAACTAACTTTACAATACATATGCATTTTCTCCTTGATATATTTATTTAAACATTTTTCCTTTTTTGTTTCTTTTCCTTTTTGTTTGATTTTCTTTTCCTTTTTTCCTTTTCTTTTCTCTTTTTATTTAAAAATTGAAAGAAGCTACATCAACATGGAAATTTCAATGATAAGACATAAAATGACATCCCAACAATTATAACCATCCCACACATCTATACTTATACTCTTGTACATCCACAATCATTAGTAATCAACAAATGCTCCACTAGCTTTATGGCTTTGGTAGGACATTTGGTTAGGTTTAAAAGCATGCAATGTGGTTAATACACAAAGAATAGGTAAATAAAGCTCAAGAGGCTTATCAAAAGGAAAAATCATAAAATGGTTAGGCTATTTGGCTAATGTAGCTTGGAAAAACAAAGAATGCCTAATCATTTTCATATTAATGCATGTGATAAAAATGTGGTCTTAAATAGAAAATCAAAGCAAAGTCAAGATGTACATGTCATGATGGTTACACATAATCAAAAGATAATAAGACTAGTATGGATGTGTTAGTCTAATAAGGCTCAAAACCTCACTGGCTTTTGTTTACCACTAGTCACTACTCTTCCAAAGATAATGCACATTGACCAATCACAAGAGTAGAAGTACATACTAAATTTGCCATAAATCCTTCAAGTCAATTAAAACTCTAATCATAACTACATATCTTAGAAGCAATAAAAAATAAGAAAATGTTTTTGTTTGTTTAGTTCTCTTTCTCTTTCTGTTGAAACTTGAAAAAAGAAAGAATAAATAAACTTTCAAACATAATTGCATATAAGAAAGAAATGTGAAAATGTAAAGGAAAAAAATTAACTTCCCTTAGGTTGCCTCCCAAGAAGCACCTTTGTTTAGTGCTATTGACTCAACTCCTTGTTCTCCTTATCACGTGAAAAAATTATGATCCTCAGGTGTCACGTACAGTTTCTCCACTTAAGGTTCTTTAGGATAGGGCCTAAGTTGATGATTATTCATATTCAGCGTCTTCCCTATTGTTGATTGCAAAACCAATTCACTAGTTTTACGCTCAAAACTGTAAGTATACAGGGTGTAACTTGTATTAAAGAACAAATATCGATCCTCAGAGATTATGTTTAGACACTACTTAATTTAGGCTGCTTCCTTTGAGCACCAATTTTAATGAATACAAATAGAAAAAGTAATCTAAATCAAACAGCTAACAATGAACAAATGATAAAGCAAAAGTGTAGAAACCTAGAATTCAAGATTTAACAATTAGAGATCACTTTTTCCTATCTTATCTTCCTCCTACCTTATTAATTGAATTGTGCCTCACCTAAGATGTCCTAATGTATTAACTACCCTTTCTTAAGGTATAATTAATTTTCCCTAGCCAAATTAAATGGAAATGATTAAGCAATATCTCAATCTACAGAATCAGTCCACCAATTCAACTAGTTATGAAGTTATCCTATGGGTAATCAACTAATTAGCCAAGAT
>JANIIA010000004.1:41836893-41862216 GCA_027478495.1 Erythroxylum alaternifolium
CAAACATTTCATGTGCAAAAATTCACTAATTATTATTCATATGCATATATGAATGCATGCATATGTCACTATACATTGATACACTCCTAAACATGGCAATTTACCAATATACCCTTCCTATTGGTGAGGGGATGTTACACCAGGGATAAAGAAGCAAGTGGATGAATATGTGGCTAATTGTTTAACTTGCTAACATATTAAGATTGTTGAGGATATACTCAGAGCTTGTGTTTGAAGTTACAAGGAACATAGGATCAATATGTAGCTCTGATTCAATTTGTATATAGTAATAATTATCACAGTAATACCGGTGTGGCATCTTATGAGGTGTAATATAACAGAAAGAATTGTCCACCTTTATTAGGATGATGAGGGCCTAAGGATTGTTAGAGGCTCAGAATTGACTCAAGATACTGTTGATAAAGTAAAATTGATCTGTAGTAGAATTTAAGTGACTCAAGATAGACAGAAGAGTTTGGTGGATTAACACCGAAGAGATATGGAATATCAACTAGATTATAAAGTGTTTCCGAGAGTATCTCCTTGGCAAGGTGTGCTGAGGTTCGGTAAAAAGGGTAAGCTAAGCCCAAAATATATTAGTCCTTATGAGATTATCGAGAGAGTTGGACCATTGGCTTATAAGTTAGCCTTACCAATTAAGATGTCTCAGACTCACAATGTGTTTCATGTGAGTATGCTTAGGAGATATTGGTCTAATCAGACACATGTTTACCAACACAGGAAGTGGAAATTGCTGGCAATCTGAGTTATGATGAGAAACCAGTTAAGATAGTGGGTTATCATAATAAGCAATTGCGAAACTGAGTAATTCCATTGGTTATAGTCCTTTCGAAGAATCATTCGAGTGAAGACGCTATATGGAAAGGAGAACATGATGAAAACAATATCCCCACCTTAAGGGGGAGAATTGTAACATCCCGATTTCACATACTAAAGGTTAGAACCTTAGATTTTTGTATGTGATAAATAGCAGTGAGAAATTATGAGAGTGCATTACATTTACATGCATATCACTAGCATAAGCATACACACACGTGAATATTGATTTTTGTACACAATACAAAGATTGTTTATGCACTCCTTTGACAAAATCTGAGGTATGAATGAATTTAAATGATCATAATGTGAATTTTGAATTATTTTGTCATAAATTTTGATTTGGAGATTTATAATTAGTAATTTGGAATTTTTTGGTAAAAATTAAGAGATTTATGAAATTATAAGTATTTTTGGACTAGGAAAAATGCCAAGTGGTAAGATAAATAGATAAATAGTAGTAGAAATAGTTGATATATGGCAATAGAAATAATTGACAAGTGCCATAAAAAATTGAGTGACAATTAGCTTGGAGATTAGGAGACAAATGGATTAGAGATTAAATGATAATAGATAAAAAGGTTAAAGGACTTTAGCATAAATTATTTAAGTGGAAGGTGTTATGACAAGTGTTATAACACCCACCAATTTTTAAAACCCACATAATATGCCCATTTGAAAGACATCTTCGTTGTCTTTCATTTTTTTGTACAAAACACTCTCATCTTCTTCGTTATCTTCTTCTCTTCTTCTTCACTCACGATCTTCTCACCAACCTTCACAACGTTGATCTTTGCCCAACTTCATTACTTTGTTTCTTCAAGATCGTTGTTATCCCTTCTTCTTGATGAAACCTAGCCTATTTTACCTTAGTAAGATGATGATCGTGTGATGCCTAGGAGCTAGGGTTTTACGTGATTTTGAAGAAGTTTGGAGTTTAATCAAATAAGTTATACATTAAACTTCATTGGGTTGTTTTTAAATGAAATATATATGGTGATTGTTTTGATGTTAAATGATTATGAAAATGGTTTTGAATATATATGTAACGTGGATGAAGAATAGGTATGTTCATATCCTATTTTTTTATATTCGATGAGTAATAAATTATGAAAGGTTAGAATGATAGTTGAGATGAAGTGATTTAGTGGAAATGGTATATGATAATGTGCATAAATTTTGATGAAGGAATGAGATCAAAATGTTCTATTTTGGGTATATGAAAGTCCCAACTTATTCTAAAGTTGGTCTATTAAAATATTGTGAAGGATAACTAAGAAGTGGATTTCTATAAGTATCATATGTATCACCAATATTAGGATTCCAATGAATTTATTGTTTAATTAAATTTGGTTTTATATGCAATGAAGTTTGTAAGTTTAACTTTTCTATCTGTTACATTTAATTCTTCAATTTCTAAATCAAAAGCTTGTATAAAAATTGTCCATTTTATTTATAATTATCACTAATATTAAGATTTCGATGAATTTATTATTTAATTAAATATGGTTTTATATGTGTTAAAGTTTATAAGTTTAAATTTTCTATTTGTTCATTTAATTCTTTAATTTTTGAAATAAAAGCTTGTACAAAATCATCCATTTTTGTAATTAGGAGGTATTTTTATTTTAAAATTAGACCAAGTATTTGTTTTTCCAGAAAATTTTTATTTGATTTATTCTCTACACCATATATTTTTTCCATCATCTCTTGCATATCCATAATTTGTTTTGAAGTTTTTGTATATGAATAAGAATGTTATTTCTATAATATTCTATTGTTTCTTAAATTTATGCCAAATCACATTCTATTTTTAATCTTTTAGGCTTTAACTTTAGATACTTATCTTCGACTATTTAGATAATAATTTATAAAATGTCTAGTAACTTCTAAATGTTCTTCTATCTGCAGATTTTTTTTATATCTTTGATATATTTGATCCAATTCTTCCATAATTGCTTGTAACTACTTTTATAGCCTTTTTATGACAATAATATAAATAATATCTATTTTTATGACGATCTAATTCAATCTCGTCTTCTTGTTCACTGGTCTTAAGTTTAATTAGTTCAAAAAGTAAATGATCACAATAAGGACAGTCACTTATAGTTAACACCATAAGATGAATCATCTTTAACAACCCTTATCTAAATGTAATATATAATTCTCAGAGAAGCTAAGACGTAACTCCTTATGTTTATCTTTATGCTCTGATCTTCTAGATGATATTAAAAATTATTGCTTTAAAATCTAGTAAAGTATCTATTGGAATAGTGATGCAAGTTATCATTTGTAAGTAACAATTTTTTGTTTATAGTATATATGTATTATTACCGGCTATCAAATATCTTTTTTCCTAAATTTGTTGATGGATATTTTCATAAGTTAGGCACCAAATAGCCATGGCTCTAATACCAATTTTTAGGTAAGTTAGGCAGATGAAACATGGAAACTTTGAGCACATAAGGAAGTAAAAGCTTTTATCATATCTAAGCTACTAATAATATCAAAATTTAAAGAGATTTGAAACAAATATTGATCCTCTAAGTTATCATTATTCGCTATAATATTAGTGACTTCTTGAAAGAGGGATGTGATTATCTCATTCATATATGCTAAATAATTTAAATATATTCCCGACAATCCATATATTAATTTTTTCATTAAATTAGAAGTCAATGGCATAATTATATGTATAACAATTTCAAAATTTCTAACCTAAAGGATCCATTAGGCTTATGTACCTATATCTTTAGTTTTTTAATGATAGCATGCATTACTGGGTTTTCATCGAGTATCTTAATGAGCATTCTAGCTCTAACCTTAGAGTAAGGTAACTACGCTTGATGATCCTTTAGCAAAATCCAGCACAACCTTAATTGATTTCCTACTTTAAGGCATGTACTAAAGATTTATGAGAAGAATAAGGTTTCAATTGAAATTGTGAACCATAACAATGGAAAGGAAGATTTTATTTCAAAGTAGAGGATATTATACTGATGATATATTTACACAAAGTTCGATACACCCATTTTACTAACCTAGGGGTTTTATTTATATAAGCGGACTTGAAGTCTGAATTTAAACATTACAAAAATAACTTCGTATCAACTTTTCAAAAAGTATATTTTATATTTATTGATAATGAATTTTATTTTATTTGAGTGGTTAGAGAGATTTCCATATTATCTTCTTATCTTTTTGACTCAAAATTATCACCATCGTATATAGATACTCTTGATGTTTCAACTTTATCTTTTCCTTTGAAGGTCTTCCAGCCACTTGTACAAGACGGAAAAATATTTTTTGTATGTTTTTTAAGTTGAAAAAATATTTTTTATACCTTAGGATTGGTTCTTATCTTTCCTCTTTCAATCACACTTATCTTCATTTTTATAAAATATTTAGCAGCTAATGTTGTCTTCTTAGTTGGAGCTATCGTTAAAGAAGAAAATTTGTTTTCTCGGTATAGGCTCGAAATCCTTTCTTAAATGTTGCCTCTATGCTAGAAATAACATTTCTCATACCAATTCATCTTCTGTAATGGATATCATCTTCATTGTATTTAGATTTTTTTTTTGTTAAGTTAGTATCCATAGTAATGGCAAAATGTCCTGCCTTTCCTAAAGTAATGAAATGATAGGTCATAATTATGAGAAAGTCTCTCATGGCCATGAAAGGTGTCTTACGACCATGAGAAACTTCTCATAGCTATGAGATACCTTTCATGGTCGTGAGTCAATGCTCATAGCTATGACAAGTTTGTTGTTTGGCTGTGAGCCCTCCTGCACTCTCCTTCTTTGTGTTTTCAACATATAATCATCATCTTTATTCATTTTCTTGTCTTTACTTACTCTAATCTTCTTCATTCTTGCTCCATGAAGACAAAGGATTGTGAATCTCCAAAAAATGACTTAAATATGGTGCCTTTGACTCACTTTAACTATTTCGCTTCTGAGTTATACCTAAAACTAGATATGAACTAAAATGAGTTTCTTAAGCATTTTCGAATCATTAATCACTAAGTGTTATTAAATAAATATATAATCAATTAAATACATCTCAATTTCCCCCATACTTAGCTTTTGACTGTTCTAGAGCAAAACATCGTATTTAAAATCATAGATCTAAAAACATTTACTCGTTTCCTATATTTCCTAAGAATAGATAGTTATAAGCAAAAATGAATGACTTTCAAAAACTATCACAAGAAATTAACATTCAAGGCTTCTACTCATGATCAATCAACATTCATCACCTTAGAAACTGAACAATCTAGAGGTAAACTTGGAAAGTGTGTTTAAATAAGATGTATTCATGGGTGCACTCAATACCATTCATGATCATGACATTCCATAACTTTGCAAATAATTTTCTTTCTCCAAAATTGGTAGTGCGTCATAACACTACTCAAAACAAAGTAGACCTACAATTGTAGCAGTGGTGAGTCTAAGTCGATCCCACAGAGAGTAAGGGTTTGGTTTTGTTTAAAACAAGAAAATAAGACAAAACTAAAGTACTATAAACAAATTAAAGAAAACATGCAAAAATGATGAAAATAATGAATTCGTTAAGAATCCGATTCTTTGGTTCAATCTCAGCCTACACCTAATTAAACGTATTTCATTGATTTATTATTTTTTTCCCTCTCTTTAAACTATTGGTTGTAGATCAACAATAAGCTCTATTAACCCTAGTTTTCCCTTAGGTTGTGTTTAATTAAGAGATGCTCGTTAAATAAACCTAGCCACAAAATAACATAGGATCTGATCTCTAGATTTAATTAGACAACCACATTACGAATTAAGAAAACAGCCTAATCTAAGAAATAACCATATGCGCTCGGGTCAGTTAACCTAGAATATGTTATCTTTAATAATTACGAACCATTAGTCGCTACAAATGAATCACAAATATAACAATTACAGATTATATTGAAATTCTAGCAAGGGGTCCACACATAAACAATCTAATGATAGCGAGGATACGATAATCCATATATGAAAACCCAAACAATTAATATAGGATAATATAACCAATCCATAAGAGATAAAGAAACAAAAAATACAAAGAAGAAATGCTTAATCGAGTTGTTGACGTTGATGTTACCTTTGAACTGACTTTGGGATGCTAGCTCTATATAAGTCTCCAAGAGGTTAGAGCTTTGCCCCTTCTTCTTTTCAAAACCAAGTCTTCCACCCCTCTGGATGTTTTCCCTAAACGAAACATAACATTATTGTCAAAAAACGGTGATTTTATACTAAAAAGTAGGGTTCGGGTTAGCTGGCAAAGTAGTCATGGGTGTGACTGCTCCCTCACAGCCGTGAGAGGTGTCTCATGATGGTGAGAAGTGTCTCACAACTTTGACAAGTTTGTTGTTTGGCCGTGAACCCTCCTGCACTCTCCTCCTTTTTGTTTTCAACATATAATCATCTTCTTCATGCATTTTCTTGTCTTTACTTGCTCTTATCTTTCTCATTCTTACTTTGTGAAGACAAAGGATCGTGAATCTCTAGAAAATGACTCAAATATGAAGCTTTCGACTCACTTTAGCTCTTTCGCTTCCAAATTATACCTAAAACTAGATATGAACTAAAGTGAGTATGTTGAGCATTTTCGTATCATTAATCACAAATTGTTATTGAATAAATATATAACCAATTAAGAATATATCAACTTCTCCCACACTTAGCTTTTAACTATCTTTGGGAAAAACATCATATTCAAATTCATAAACCTAAAAACATTTACTCATTTCCCATATTTTCCAAGAATAGATAGTCATAAGCAAACATAAATGAGTTTTAAAAACCATAGCAAGAAATTAACATTCAAGGCTTTTACTCATGATCAATCAACATTCATCACCTTTAGAAACTGAACAATCTAGAGGTAGATTCATAAAATGTGTTTAAATAAGATGTATTCATGGGTGCACTCAACATCATTCATAATGATGAAATTTCATAACTTTGCAAATCATTTCATTTCTCCACCACTAAGGTTTATATGCATAATCATGAATCAAAGGAATTTTCAAGGTTGTAATATGGGCAAAGGTAAGGTGAGATGTATTTGGGTAAAGTATCATAAAAGTCATAAAAGCTAGTGAAACAAGGAAAAACACTCAATGTAACATCAAGCGCAAAACCAACATTCACTCACAATTATGTACATCAACTATAATGAATGCAAAAACCATATTTCCTAGCTTAAAGTCAAGCTCTCACACCACAAGCCACGTGAAGTATAATCAATTAGAAGGAATCACTCATAAAAATCATTAAATTCAATGATATTAATACATTGAAATTATAAAGAGTGATCTTTGAAAGACAACATCTACCTTATATTCAGCATACTCAAATCACCCATTCAATACAACTTTAGGAGGAAAAACTAATCATAGACAAAATTTCAACACATATGCATTTCCTCCTTGATAATTATATTTAAACATATATTTTTCTTTTTCTTTTTTCTCTCTTTTTCTTTATCTTTTTAATTTTTCTTTTCTTTTCTTTTTTGATTTTTAGCATTGAAAGAAACTAATAAACTTGAGAATTTCTATGATAAGACATAAAATTAAATCCCAACAATTATAACCATCTCACACATATGCATAACCCCATTCTTAGAATTTTGTACATCCACAAACTCAACAATCAACAAATGCTTCACTAGCTTTATGGCTTAGGTGAGACATTTGGTTAGGTTTAAAGCATGTAATGTGTTTAATATAAAAATTAAGGCTAATAAAGCTCAAAGGGGCTTATCAAAATGAAAATCATATAATAGGTAGGCTATTTAGCTAATGTAGTTCAGAAAAACAAAGAATGCCTTATCATTTTCAGTTAATGTATGTGATAAAAATGTGGTTATGAATAGAAAATCAAAGCAAAGTTAGGATGTACATGTCATAAAAGTCACACATAAACAAAAGATAATGAGACTGATAAAGATGTATCAGTCTGTAAATGCTCAAAATCTCACTGGCTTTGTCCAGCACTAGTCACTACTCTTTTAAGGATAATGCCCATTGACCAATCGCAACAGTAAGATTACCTGTCAATTCACACTCTAATTATGACTATATGGTCCTAGAAGCAATAGAAAAAAGAGAAATTGTTTGTTTGTTTGTTTAATTCTCTCTCTCTTTTTGTTGAAAACTTAAAACAACTAAAAACAAACAACTAAAAACACACATGCATATAAGAACTAAATGTGTAAATGTAAAGAAGAAATTTAGCTTCTTTTAGGTTGCCTCCTAAACAGTGCCTTTGTTTGGTGTCACTGGCTCGACTTCATGTTTTCTCCTCACGTGAAAAAATTATGATCTTCTGGTATCACAATTTGAGCCATTTTCACGTGAGGTTGTTTAGGATAGGGCCTTGGTTGATAATCATTCACATTCAATATCTTCCCTATCCTTTGAATTTCAATCTCTACTGTATCCCTTCACTCTAAAAATATTTTAATCGTAACAACAATTAAGAACTCAGTATTTACCTTCGAGCTAAAAGATGTAACCCTTTTGTCTTCGAGCTCCTTCTCCACTTCTTCCACAAAAGTAATTCCTTGAGTAATATTCTCAAGATTCTAAGCTCTTATTCACTCTTTAAGGTCTTTGCACTAATGTCCTTTAGGTACACCTCAGGTTGAGATAGTTGTGCCTCTTCACTTTGTGATTTTAGGAGGTCTATAGCTTCCATCATATGACCCATCTAGCTTACCAAGTTTGTATGCTCACTTTTGTCTCCTTTTGAAATTGTTGAAACTGCTGCTATATACTTTGTTGAAATGGAAAAGTCTTAAACATTCATAATATTAATCAATTCTTCTAGAGATCTACCTGACTTTTGTTGGCTCTCAAAATTTTAAAAACCAGACTAAAATTACCTTTCATCTTGCTAGAATTGTAGAGTATTAACAGCAACAACATTAACCAACTCTTCCAGAGATAGACCTG
This sequence comes from Erythroxylum alaternifolium, assembly GCA_027478495.1. NCBI lineage: Eukaryota > Viridiplantae > Streptophyta > Magnoliopsida > Malpighiales > Erythroxylaceae > Erythroxylum > Erythroxylum alaternifolium. Next base: position 41,845,700 of record JANIIA010000004.1, read on the forward strand.
AGTTGTAATAAGAAGCTTCTGGTCTATATAGGAATTGATGTGTCTTACGTACTATTAAGGAAGTAATTTTGTGAGTTATCCCATCCATAACTAAAGTTAGTACAATCATTCCAAACATGGTCATAAGATTGGGAATATGAGTTATAGAAAAATTTACTTCCGTCCATGAAATTTTTTTCACCATACAAACACTAAACAAAAAGTGAAAAGATCAAGAAATAATTGAAAGGAAACTAATTACAAACAAGTATGTACAAAAAAACAATTAAAATAAAAAACAAAAACTAAAGCACCACACTCCCTAGCAACGTCACCAAAATTGGTAGTGCATTGTAACACTACTCAGAATAAACTAAACCTACAACTGTAGTAGTGGTAAGTCTAGGTCGATCCCACAGAGAGTTTGTGTAAAGCTTTCGAGCTGAAATTAATAGGTGTTTAGGTTGGGGGTTTGATTTGGTTTTAAATAAGAAAATAAGACAAAACTAAAGTAATATAAACAAATTAAAAAAACATGGAAACATGATGAAAGTGATGAATTCATTAGGAATCTGGTTCTTTGGTTCAATCTCAGCCTACATCCAATTAAACATATTTCATTGACTTGTTGTTCTTTTACCTCTCCTTGAACTATTGGTCACAGAGTAACAATAAGCTTTGTTAATCCCAGTTTTCCCTTAGGTCGTGTTTAATTAGGAGACGTTCGTTAAATAAACCTAGTCAACAAACAACCTAGGATATGATCTCTAGATTTAATTGGACAAACACATTACGAATTAGGAAAATAGACAAATCTAAGTAACAATCACATACGCTCGGGTCATTTAACCTAGGATATGTTATCCCTAATGATTACGAACCATTAGTCACTACAAATGAATCTCAAGTATAACAATTACAAATTATATTGAAATTCTAGCAATGGGTCCTTACACAAACAATCGAACGATAACTAGAATATGATTATCCATATATGAAAACCTAAACAATTAACATAAGATAATATAACCAATCCATAAGAGAGAAAGAAACAACAAATATAATGAAGAAATGCTTAAATGGGTCGTCGGCATCTTTGTCATCTCTGAACTAATGTCAAGATGCTAACTCTCCATAAGTCTTCAAGGGATTGGATCTTTGCCCCTTCTTTTCAAAACCAGGCCTTCGATCCCTCTAGACATTTTCGCGAAAAGAAACATAACATAATAACCTATTCTCTCGTTCATCCTTTCTTTTAAAAGGTAATTTGGTCATCTTGCCTAGCAAGCAAGATTCACATTTTTCATGTAACACACCGCTCTCATAGAGCATATGGCTGAACGTACTGACAAATGTTTAAGAACATACTTTACAAGGATGGCACATTCAGACAATCAAATCAACTCTTTACAAATTTTTCTTTCAGGCATCAAACTCTTAAGAAACCAATATTCAGTCTTGGCTCATTTCATTTAGAAACATATCCAGTAATAAATGTCAGTACACTTTAGAATTCACACATACATTTTTACAACAGTTGAGAAATACAATTCTTGATATAGAATTACAAAATTAACTAAAGACATGTGCAGGTACAAATTGATCTGGAGCACTAGCTCATGTCCAAATGAAGTAACTACTTCAACTAGTCTAGTTAGATCTCCTACAAACCTGAAAGATATCGTTGCAATTTTGATTAGTTTTGCAAACTCAGTAAGTGAACCATCCTCAATGTGCTCACTAATATCAAGCACATGGATAATTCACATTTCAATTAATGGATAGATCATAACATTAAATATTGCATATCAAGTCACATTTCATCGTGGTTCAACTAATACAATTTGTGTACATTATTTCACATTTTCACTTCAGAACAGTCCAAACAATTCATTTTAGTCATTCATATAATTCATATCAAGTTATATACAAATAAATTTATGACTCCACTTTCTTTGTTACTTAATTCCTATCAATTATAATAGTTGAAATTTAAAAAGAAATAAATCAATCCTAGTTAGAAACATCTAGGTTGACTCACAGTACGCTCCAGATTAGCTATTACCTCGCAGAACTGGCAATGTCTGGATGCTGATGTTCAATCTTGTGTATCTAACTTTATGCAATGCACACATTGTATACACATACTAATTTTATCAATCACATAAATATTAAATCATACACATATGTACATGTGTTATATTCAATGCATGCTCAATTGAATTTCCCAGGTATTTATCCTTAGACACGAGTCATGATCAAACATATTATCACTTGTATATGTCTAGTTTGCACTTATGTCTACACCTCAAAGCATATTCCTTTTGGTGTATTCTCCTTTACCTTCTTCTTAGCTACACCTCCCACAAGCTTCTTGGACTTCTTCTTCTTCTTTTGGTTCCTCTTGCAGGAACCAGAAGCAAAGTCCACCAGTATAATAGCCTTACTGTCCTTCCTAAAAGTTTGCTTAGTTGTTTTGAGTAGATTAATCATATGAAGTGTCGAGGTTGATATTTGGTTCATAGGATAGTTAAGCACAAGTTGTGAACAACTATCAATCAAACTAGTCAAAATTAAGTCTATATTTAATTCATGATCCATTATGCAACCCAAACTGGCTAACCTCTCAATGTATCCATTCATCTTCAATGCATACTACACTAGAGACGATCCCTTAACCATCTTAGAGCAGAAGAGCAACCTCGAGGTCTTGAACCTTTTGGACTAAGATTGCTCATCAAACTATTCCCTTAAATGGTAGACAATGGTATGAGCATCCACAGCCTCATATTGCTTTTTTAGTTCTGGTGAAATAGAGGCCAGCATAATACAACTAGTGAGTTCACTATCATGTAGTAGCTTCTAATAAATTTTCTGATCTCATCATAGGCATCTGTAGCAGGGGGATCAGGAAATGACTTATTTAGGTGATATCCTAGTTTTTCATATTTGAGAACAATTCTCAAATTTCGTATCCAATCTAAGAAGTTTGGTCCCGTGAGTTTGTTGGAGTCTAGCGGAGAGCGTAAGTTCATCTGGATGAAGACATCATAGAAATTCACTAACCTAGAAGAATGGGAGAGAGCGTTATAATGTACATAAATGCATATTGATAAGGACTTTAATCACATGCATTATAGGTCCCACTATTTTTTCCAAATCTATAGCCCTCACAACTAATATGAGAAAACTTATAGTTTTCTTATTAGTTCGATATCCAACATCACTAAGAATGACCTTAGGTTTGCCCAATAAGCCACCTTAGGTCAATTAGTAGGTATCATTCATACCAATTGCATTTAGTTATATAACTATCAATTTGTCCCATCAACTGTTGATTTAGCACACTCATTAGGTTATTAACTCTTGATACTTATACATCCCATGTATACTAACCAACTTCGCCTCTATCCACGTTCAATTTGGGTTTGCTTAACAAATTAACACTTCCAGTTAGGACTAACCCATTAATCCAAAAATCTAATTTCCATTATTGAAACATATTTATGTAGAGTGGGCTTGGGTTTGGCCAATAACCCAACTCTAGAAGAACTCTAGTTCTTGCCATATCAATGGAAGGTGTAAGTCCTAATATTTTGGTTGAGAGATTTGTTCTTAGGTCTCATCAATACTTAGATGGACTTACGTATATCTTACATATATATATTTAGATAGTTACTATAACTATATGGTAAGATTATAGATGCTTCAATTAAATTGAGCCTATTTCCATAACCACCCTATCATGCCTTTTTAACCAACCCTTAAAATGCATCTAATGCATGTAACACACAAAGGAGGTTTAATTTAGGTTATGAATTGACTATGCATCAAAAGTTCGTGATTCGATTTAATTTTTGAGTTGAATCACGTGCTAGTGTTAGTTTTGGCTAATTCAATTATTTCGATGTAAAAATTAAACACTTTAGTTCTACTACACATATGTTTTCTAGTCACAGTAAAAATGCAATGCTCTACTTGGATTAGTTCTAAATTAATCCCTACGATTTCCAAAATTCCTGAACATCAATTAGTCATTTAAAACATCCCTAGGACATTTCAAATTTACCAACAAAATTTCAGCACAAGCTAAAAATAATGTGATGGCCAAATTTATCAAGATAATTGATTTAACCAACTAGACACTAAAGAGAGTGATTCGATGTCCAAAAATTTTTCAAAACCCTAATTTCAAGCACATGCACTTAGCATGCTATTAGCATCAATATAATACATTTCTTATCTCATAAAAATTGTTCAAGATCTTATAACCGAAACACATACATATAAGTATTCAAACAAGTCAGCCCTATCAACTTTTCAAACGCTAACGATTGTTGACTTTGACTTGATCTATTAATTGAATCAAGTTCAATTAATTTTAAAAAAAATACAGAGTCTTATAAACATTCTAAATGTGCCTAATAAAAAACTCCAAAATCTAATTCCTAGGAATTCTTTATGAAATAAATGGAATTAGCCAGCACATCATATGTCCACTACCACTTGTCAGCATGCATGTAAAATCGAGAATAAATAATTAATCACTTAAAAAAATAGGTGTCATACATCTCATACACGTGAAAACATCATATATGCATGTTCATGAATGAAATTCTTAAAAAAAGTTATAAAATTATTCTAGAATTTACAAGAATGCATGTTCATCATATTTCTAGAATTTCCCAAAACTTCATATATGCATTAGGCAGAAATTAAAATTGTAATGAAATAGAAAATGACATTCAGTTGTAATTTCCTTTGACAAAAAATATAAAACCTTATAAACATTTTTATAAAATAAAATTAGAAAAAATTCTAGAAGGATTACGAAATTTTCAAAATCAATACATGCATTCTATTTTCTAGAAATTCCTAGAAACCAACATATGAACAGTCTAGAAATTAATTCGCAATAAAATAGAAAATGAAATTTAATTGTAATTTTCTTTCACCAAAACATTTTATAAACATTTCAGTTAAAGAAAATCTGAAAAATCATTTTTCTACTATTTATACAAAATTTTCCAAATCAACATGCATGTCAATCACAACCTAGCAAACAATTTGCACATGTTCAATATATCATTTAATACATGCTTAAGTAGCTCTGATACCACTATAGGGGAGCCATGGGTCCATGCATCTCATGCATGGCTATATAGTGGAAGCATTGAAATCAAAATTCCAACCCCACGATGTCCCTAGAAAATATAGAATATATGTATGTAATAGACATAATTGAAAGAACATGTAATTAAAATTGTGTACCTTAAGGATAGCTCCCCCTTTCTTACTTCTTCTCCTTGTTTGGGTTGTTACAAACACCAAACACCTTGGCCTCTTGAGCATGAAAAGATGGAAAATAACAGTGTGTTTGGGTGGTTAGAGCACCAAATAAGATGAATTCAAGTAGATGCTCAATCGAGAGTTAGATCATAATCAAGTTACATGCTATTAAACTTATGCAATAATTGTATAAAATTGCATGAACAAACCTCTAGATCATTCCTCTCAACCTCCAGAACTCTTCTAAACCCTTAGCCTCTCAATACAATGTGTTTTTTACTAAATTTTGTGTGTACATAAGTGAATAACTCACTTGTATACCATATGCCATCAAGTGGGTCACAATCGTATAGGTCATGATCATGACTTACTTAAAATGACAACCCTGCATACTTTATTTTTCATCCGATCTTTTATACGTGTGACCTTTAGGTTCCTGGTTATTTTAGTCACTTGAATTAACTCTTAATCCGAACATATCATGAATGATTTCATGTCACTTGAATTAACACGTAATCCAAGCAACTTATGAATGTTTTCATGATGCCAATTTACCATAATGTAAGTGAATTAACACAAGAACTCTTTGATAGTTAATTATCTGACTTACAAACCTTTCCATAGATAATTATCATGTAATTTGTCCCTTCACCATCCTAAACCCCACTTGGTTTAGAGTATGGGCTATGTGTTAACTCCCACTAGACTGGTTACGTCACATCTAATCTAAGTGATGTTAGTTCTTATCCTGGGGATCCCATTACTCTATGTGTCATTGAAGACTCTCTTCATGACACATAACTACTCTGGCCAGAGACTCCCAAGTAATGACCCTAATAGGAGGTCCTAGGTATCATCTTCTTCTATTAGGAGTGGTGAATCCTTTATTGGCTACCCAATTACCTTCAAATATGAATAGTTGTACCCAATTACTACCCTATGAGTGACTTGGTTTTGAGGCAACAAGGAATGGTGTCAAAGCACAGGATCAGTATCTAAGATATCCTGAAGTACCTCAAGTCTAAGAATATTTGCACCATTACTATAATGAGATTAATCACTGACATTTGATAAATCATCCATATGATAATCTCATAGTCGATCATTTGATGTACTTACTACTCTTAATAAGCATCCACATGTTAACGCTAAACATCTCAAGCTTACAGTTTTTAAGATCCACTACTTGATCAAATTAAGGAATATAACATGTGCTAGTCTATCTGGATTAACAATGTCCTGTCTTATTAATCCTATAACTACGGATAATTTAGATACTAACATAATTGCATATGATAAAAATCTCATTATTATGATCTCATCATGATTTCCTTCATGTTATATTTTGTGTTATAACTTCATTAATTCGATTAAGATTTACATCAACTCATAAATAAATGAACATCAAATTAATGAAAATTGCCTTTTGCTTTATTAATCAAAATAAAGTTTGTACAAAATTAATAAAGGCGATTGTCTTTAGAGCATTACTCTAACAATTGATTGCCTTTGGAGTACTACTCTAACATAGAATCCATTTTTTTAGTTCAATCTCGACCTACACACAAATAAGCATACTTCAATGTCTTGTTATTTGTATATATCTCCTAGAAACTATTAATCGTAAGTTAACAACAAGATCTGTTAGCCTCAGTTTTCCCTTAGGTCATGTTCAATTAAAACAAGCTCTTTAACCAAACCTAACTATTGAACAATCTAGAATAAGCTCTTTAGACTTAATATGATAGCCACATTATAAATTAGGAAACCAAACTAATCTATGTAACAACCATATAAGTTCGGATCATTAACCCTAGGTTATGTTATCCCTAATGATTCAAAACCATTCGTTGCCACAAACGAATCCAAACACAAATATTACATATTGTATTTAATATTCTAGCAATGAGTTTACATAAAAAAAGTATAATAGAGAATCAAGATCATTCTTACACAACACCCAATTCAATAAGCATATAATAACATAAACAATCCCCAAAAGAGAAAGAACACAATACACATTGGAGAGATGCCCAAAATTTGTCTTCCACTTCGATATCCACTATTGATATGTGATTGATTGATTATACATTTATTCAATAACACTTAACGATTAATAACATGAAATTGTTTAAGATACTCAATTTGACTCATATATGGTTTTAGGTATGATTCAGAATTGAAGGGGCTAAAGTGAGTCAAAAGCAACATATTTGAGCTTTTTTTTGGAGAATCACAATCCTTTGTCATTATGGAGCAAGAATGCTAACTATTAGAGCAAGTAAAGACAAGAAAATCAAGATGATGAAGCAACTGAGCTCACAGATTACTAAACAAAAATTACTACACACTCGTGAGCAATTACTCATAGCTGTGCATGGAAATTGCATGTGACAGCCTTATGCAAGAATGTGATTTTAATGGAGTGATGGCTGGATAGTTGGATGATGGATGGTTATAGTAGCTAGGAAGGACCAAAAAATGCAGCAACTAGACCAAAACAGCAGCTCAAGTAGTAAAACACATTACAAGCCTTAGGCCCTGATTACTAGCTTTTCGCCTTGAATGTCTGCGTGTTGGTCATTTTGATCACAAATCTCATTATCTCATCATGAATGCAAAATGCAATTATATTAATCATCTCATATATCATTTTCTTCTATCGGTAATTGATTATCCAAAATTCACAATCAATTCAATTCAAATAAGTATTTAACAATTATTCACATAGTCAATAATTACAATAAATAAAAACACTTCCATATATAGTCTTAAATATCAAACTTCTTAGACCAACAATGTCCAGAATTGTAACAATTGTATAAGCAACAAGTCAATAACTAACATTTAACTAAAAATAAATTAACCATAATGAGAAACATCTATAATAACTTACATAACACTCTAATAAACTATTATCTCAATATGTCGACAATATCTTGGTATTGAAAATCACTCTGAGATCCTATTAGACATGCATATGAACATCGGTCACTGATAGCGAATAAAGAGAATATGTATGCAATCCTTAAGTGCAATTTTTATATCCTTTTCTTCCTAATGTTCCTTTATGAACAAGTTGCCCTCTTTTAATCATAACTCTCTATAAAAATCTTACCAAGATTCTTTTGCTCCATGAAACTAGACTTCATTAGTCTTAATATATCCAAAAATTACACGAACAAAATCTCCCTTTAGAATATAACGTCATCCAAATTCTGTCCTGTTTCTAGTAAGAAACAGGCTGGAAATCAATGCTCAAACAATAATAAATCATTATCAAGACGTCTTATAGGCAAACTGTTTCACAATAGCATTAATAAGACATCAATAATCATTTTTCATGTTTTATCCAGGATCTAAAACCCTCAAAAATTAGGAAATAATACAATGTTCCTATACAAGGGTCTGTTACAGGCAGTGATAGTTGTCAATTGCATTGTGTTTTAGGGTTTAATCTATTAAGTATTTAGTGTTAAATTGAGTGTTGAGTGTGTGTTTACGTGTTAATTGTGTTAGTTTATGTGTTTAAGTGTTTTTATGGGGTAGTATGAGTCTTTGAGCTTAATTGTTATATTTTTTAGGTACCTTGATCGGTTTATTAGTGCTTTAGGGTAAACAGTGAAGAACGAAGAAGATTCAAGGAGTTTTCGGGATAAAGGCATAGCCCACGATCGTGGCACAGTAGGCCATGATCATGACAGATAAGGACGAGCTAGAGCAGCTAGGCCACGATCGTGCACATGGGGGCACGATCGTGATAGAGAGCTTACATTCAGGCTACGATCATGCACATCAGGCCACAATCATGATAGAAAGGGTTAGGTGCTGGCCACTGTTATGGTTGGTAGAGCTACAATCGTGGCCTACGTCAAGCTGAAGTATAAATATAACATTATGGGTTAAATGCAGTAACCTAGAGAGTCATGCAAGAAAACTATCACATCAGCCAACTCCGAGAGAAAAACTAGAGAGAAATCAAGAGATTGATGAAGGTGACAAAGGAAGTGAGACACAAAGAAGAAGCTAAACGCGACGTACTTCTCAAAATAGGTGGTTTCCCGATATCGCTGGCTCCACAAATTCCATTCCTGACAGTATTTTCTACTTATTCAATTTTAATGATGTATGAAATTGCAATATTCATTGAGAATCGGATGTGTTGAATGTTGAGTTTTGTCTATACTCACCTTCGGGTTTTTAGTTCTTCAGATTAATAAAGTTTAATTGATTATGTTATTGTTGATTTAATTATGATTCAATTTCTATTCGTAATAATTCAACAATAAACTGAGAGGATGAGCTAAGTGAAAATAATCAATTTGGGCTAACAAGAGTTAGGTAAATTGATAGATAAGAATTGGATCAAACTGGTAGAATCTCGTGTAACGAGAAATCAAGCATAAGTTCCTAGTAGGTCAATAGAAAATTTTAGAACTATTTTAGGTTGTGGGTAAATTGTGAATCGAGAGATCACAATTCCATAATTTAATTTAGGGATCATTAGTTAGGGTTAAGGATTATAACTCGAGAGAGAGTAATCTACCCTAGGACCGTCTAGACCCATTAGTTCAGTAATTCCATAATTGGTTAGATTTTCCTAAATTTCGGATTAAAATCCCTTTCTCTCACTTGATAGTTTCTAGGTTGATTTTCGGATTGGGTTGTGTGATTTTTCTATTTTGTTGATATCTCTGCATTTTAATATTTATAATTGATTGTTTGATTGATTTATCTCCTGCATTATTCGTTTGAATTATTATAGTTTAGTACGACCTTAGATTTTAGGACTAGAATTCCTTTCTCGTGGGATCGATACCTTAGATATTTTTCAAACGACCCGTGCGCGTGTGGAATTTACCAAGGTTAATAAATATTAAAACTTAGCATGAGTAATCTTGCGATCATATACTTTGGACGATCTAGGTCAAAGTTGGGGTCGAAACGAACCAAAAAATCTTACGAAACTCAAGTTTTTGCTTCAGCCCAACACAGGCCACGATCATGGCCAGTGCCAAAACTTTTCTGTCATGATCATGGCTCAATGTGCATGATCATGGCCTAAATGAAAGCTCTCTGTCACGACCGTGCCTCCATGTGCACGATCATGGCCTGGCTGTTCTAGCTTATCCCTCTCAATCACGATCGTGGCCTATGTTTTTGGCCTGAAACTCTTTGCAACTTCTCCGTTCTTCTCCATTTATCCTGAAACACTAAAAAATATGTCAAGGTATCTCAAATATATAATAATTAAGCTCAAAGACTCATACTAATCCATAAAAACAATTAAACACATAAACTAACACAATTAAACCATAAATACACACTCAACACTCAAATTCAAACTAAATGCCTAACAAATTAAACCTTAAAACATAATGCAAATGACAAATATCAGTATGCACTTCCCCCACATCAAGGTTATAAAATCGAGCTAAAGCAGCAACAACATGAGACAGTCCAAAATATGAACTCCTTTTATTTACCACACTCACTATTGATCGAAAAATTCTAAAAGGCATGTTAATTTTAACTTTTAGATCCATACACCACAAAAAGAAAAGCTCTTTGGCCGAGCATTTGTTACTTTTAGTATTATTGAACACAATTAAGCACATAAATTTGTGTAAAAGCAAATGCTCGACACTACGGATTAAAGAATTTGGTGCATTCTTAGAGTCAAAGTTTTCTTCTCCAGTCAGAGTTTTCCAATAATCATCTAAATAAAAATCAGCGTGATCATCTAAAAATTTAGTGTTTGGAAAATCAAAAAGACCATACATGATAGTATAATCCAATTTGAAAACAATACTGTATAACCTAAACCAGAAAACCTCCATTTTAGCATTATCTTGGACTGTGGTGAAAAAATCTATGGTTATCATAAGGTGAATAGGTACGTCACAGAGAACAAACCTATTCCAACCTATGTTTGCGGCTAGTCGCTCTATTCTCTGCCTCACTCCTATGGTTTCTAACAATTCAAAATTAAAATACCTAGTAGTGACTAGTTCTCTATCCCTAAGATCTCGGAAATGCATACCTTCTTCCTGTTAGTAAATTAGAAATGGAGAACGGTAAGCTACAGCTAAATCATACTTACCTTTCACCAGAGACTTCACGATGAAATTCATCGGTCAGTTCAGTCAATTTCTAAGGCATCATATTCCTTGGTGCCATTGTAAGAAGAAAACCAACAAAAATGAATAAAGATGAGTGAATTTGAGTTTTGGAGAGAGAGAGCAAATTCTTATCTAAATCTTTGTGTTTTTTAATGATTAATGAATGAAAAGATGAGAGGATTATAAGATTAATGAAAAGAGTTAAAGAAAATACCAAGAATTTAGAGGAAAATGAAGAGTTTAGAGAGTGGAGGAGAGAATTTCATGGGTTAGAGAGAGAAAGAGTAAAATTTTGATGAATGGGTGAAAGAATAAAAAGGAACGGAAAGTTAAATTTCCATCCGGATGGATTTCCCACGATCATGGAAATTACCACAACTCCCATGATCGTGGGATTTCTCTCCAAAATGTTTATGAAGAGATTTCCTATGATCGTAGGAATCACCTCATTTCCCACAATCGTGGGTTTTCTCTCTAGAAACTTTCTGGAGAGATTTTCCACGATCGTAGTAGAGTTTTTGGAGAGAAAACCCATAATCATGAGAATCAATCCAATTCCCATGATCATGGAAAGAGGTGATTCTCACATTTCCAAACCTTCTTCCAAGCTTAATATTAGTACTCTATGATCCCATAACCTACAAACACATCAAATTAATATTATCATCAAGAATTTCAAAAAGAAAACAAATTAAAACTCGAACAAAAACCGAATGAAACATCAATCAACCTCAATTCAAACACAATCCTAATTGAATAAATCATACAAACAACTAGATAAAGATAACCAAAAGAAACTAAACATGCTAAGTTAAGGTTATTAGCTTGACCATTCCTCATATATTCATGAAAGAGCAGAAGATAGGAAAGAGATGGCTTCCCCTTCATGTGGATATATCCCTCCATAATATGGCTTACAGCGATGCCGATGGACCTTGAATGTTTCCCTCTTATCATTTTCTGGCTCCACAACTCCATGGGGAAACACTTGAAGAATTTTGAAGGGCCCACTCCATCTTGACTTGAGCTTTTCGAGAAATAGTTGAAGTCTTGAATTAAATAAAAGTAACAAGTCTCCACTCTTGAATTCCTTCTTCTTGATGTAGCCATCATGCCACTTCTTATCCCTTTCTTTATATATCTTGGCATTTTCATAAGCAACATACCTTAACTCATCCAACTCATTGAGGTGAAACAATTGCTTTTCTCCTGCCAGTTTCTAATCCATGTTCAATTTCTTGATTGCCCAATACACTCTATGCTCTAACTCCAATGGCAAATGATACGCCTTTCCATACATAAGTCAATATAGTGTTGTGCCTATGGGGGTTTTGAAAGTTGTTCTATATGACCACAGTGCATCATCCAGGTTCAATGACCAACCTTTCCTTGAAGTACTCACTGTCTTCTCCAAAATCTTTTTTAGCTTTCTATTCACCACCTCCACTCGACCACCAGTTTGGGAGTGGTACCGGGTAGCCATTCTATGATGAACATTGTATCTTTTTGGAAGGTTCTTAAATGGTTTGTTGCAAAAATGACTCCCCCCATCACTTATGATTGCTCTAGGCCTAAATCTAGTAAAAATCTTCTTAATAAACTTCTGAACCACCTTACCATAATTGTTTGGGGTGACGACTGCTTCAACCCATCTAGAAACATAATCAACAACCGAAATATAGGTGTTACCTTCGAAGGATGGGAATGGTCCCATGTAGACCCTATACATCAAATATCTCCACCTCTATTATGTTCAAAAGCGACATTTCATCTCTCTTTGATATGTTGCCCACTCTTTGACATCTATTGCACTTGAGCACAAAATCTCAAGCATCATTAAATAGAGTCGGCCAATAGAATCAACACTCTAAGATTCGTGCAACAGTCTTGCTAGCTCTATAATGCCCTGCATACAATGAGCTATAACATTGTGTTACGATTTCAGGCATTTCATCTTTAGGGACACACTTTATAAAGTGTCAGCATAGATCTTATAAAGTACAAGTTCATCCCAAATATAATGAGAGCATTGAAATAGAAAATGCCTCCTTTGTTGATATGACAAATTAGATGGAAGAATACCACCTAAAAGGTAGTTTGCAATATCTGCAAACCAAGGAAGGAAAGGTTATCTACCATCATCAAGGTCTCACTAGGAAAACTTTTAACAATTTCCTCATCCTCTTTATGATGTCCTACTTCAAGTCTCGATAAATGGTCCGCTATGACATTTTCTACTCCCTTCTTGTCTTTAATTTCAATGTTAAACTCTTAGAGTAGGAGTACCCACTGGATGAGCCTAACCTTGGCGTCCTTCTTAGCGAACAGGTAATGTAATGTTGCACGATCTGTGAAAACAATAACTTATGAGCCTAAAAGATAAGAGCGAAATTTTTCACAAGCAAATACCACCGCAAGTAGTTCCTTCTTAGTAGTTGTGTAATTTAGCTGTCCTTCTGTTTATGTCTTGCTTGCGTAATAGATAGCATGCAACCTCTTGTTCTTTTGTTGGCCAAGTACACACCCAACAGCATGGTCACTTGCATCACACATAGTCTCAAAGGCAAAGACAAATCTTGCAACATCAAAATTGGTGTTGTTATTAGTTTCTTCTTCAACCTATTAAAAGAATCTAAACAGTCATCATCAAACATAAAAGGCGCATCTTTAACTAATAGATGAGTTAGGGGTCTAGCAATAATGGAAAAATCTTTAATAAACCATCTGTAGAACCCTGTATAACCAAGGAAAGCTCAGATACCCTTGATGTTGGTGGGAGGTGGTAACTTTTCAATTACTTCTGTCTTAACGTGATTCACTTCAATCCCCTTGTATGAAATCTTATGGCCTAATACAATTCCCTCTTATACCATGAAATGACATTTCTCCCAATTTAAAACTAAATACGACTTCTGACATATTTGAAGCACTTTGTCTAAGTTAAGCAAACAATGATCAAAAGAATCTCCAAAGACTAAAAAATCATCCATAAATACCTCCATAAAGTATTCATTCACGTTTGTAAATATAGACATCATACACTTTTGAAATGTGGCAGGTGCATTACATAAACCAAAAGGCATCCTTCAGTACGCAAAATTTCCATATGGACATATGAAAGTGATCTTCTCTTGATCTTTCGGGTATATAAATATTTCATTGTACCCTAAATATCCTTCGAGAAAGCAATAAAAGGAATGACCAGCCACTCTCTTAATTATTTGCTTCACAAAAGGTAAAGGAAAATTATCCTTCTTGGTAGCCATAATTAGCTTCCTATAATCAATACGCACTCACCAACTAGTGACAGTCCTAGTGGAAATCTTTTCCCCATTTTCATTTTCTATCACTGTCATGTCGCCCTTCTTCGGCACACACTATACTAGGCTCACCCACTCACTATCCGAAATGGGGTAAATATTCCCTACATCAAGAAGTTTCACCACCTCCTTTTTCACAACCTCTTGCATATTTAGATTTAACCTTATCTATCTTTCTCTCACGATTCTACATCCTTCTTTTAGGTTAATCCTATGCATCACCACATTAGGGTCAATCCCCCTAATATCATAAATTTGCCACCCTACAGCTCTCATCATTTTCCTAATAATCTCCACCACTTTCTCTTCTCACTCACAATTTAATTCGTTGGAGATAATGATAGGTAAAGTGTGATTCTTGCCTAAAAAGGTATATCTCAAATGGGAAGGTAAAGGTTTAAACTCTAAAGTGGGGAGTTTAACAGTAGAAGGTGGTGTATGTAATATCCAATTATCCCATGTTAAGGGTTAGGACCTTAGAATTATGTACAAGAGAGATTATTAAGAAGTTAGAAAGTGCATCCCATGCTCATGCATCATATAGCATACACACATATATGAATATTAAATTTTGCACGCATTAAATGTTTGATCAAAAATAAAAGCATGTAAGATTCGGTTAAACGATAGATTACAAAACTTATTTGAAATCAAAATGTAGCGAAAATAACACCAAATCAAAATGTTTTAGTTATACATAATACGGTGTAAAGAAATAATTTACATAAGAACAAGGTGGTAGAAATATACCGACTCCTTGCTACAGCTTTGACTCCTCGCTTTTGTATCCTTTCCAAATCCTTGCTATAGCTTTAACTCTTTTGTATCCTTTCCTTTGTCAATGTATCCTCTCCTTGTTGTTGTATCCCTGACCAATAGGATCTACCACTTTTTCTTCCTGGACAACTTGGTTAACAACATCCTTTGGTAGGAAAGGAGAAGAAATATTTTGAGGAGATTTTTCCTAGAGGAAAGAAGCCAAAAAATGAGACTCTTCGCATTCAAGTTTCGACTATGCATGCATGGGAGGAGAGAGTGAGTCAAAACAAAATGTAAGAACACTTCTTCCTCTCCTTGTCAATTTCGTTTATGATGAAAGAAAGATGTGATGTGCATCCAATGCATCACTTCATTCTTTAATCAATCATAAAGAAGCCAATAAATAAGGCTCTTCTTATTTCTTTAAAATTGATATATGAAAAGACCAATAACCTAAATGGGACCTTTTCATTTTCGGTTATGGATGGAAGAAGGAAGAGAGAATACATCAAATGCACCTCTTCCTTTCTTTAATCAAATGAATGTTAAAAGGTTACATTACATGCCATCATTAAAAGACAACCGTTGAACCATTTAATGATAAGATCATTACTCCATTTAATGATGATAAAGCATGATAAAAACCATCTTCAATTTAGCAATTCAATACTAAATGTGTAGCTGCACATTTAGGTATAAAAACCAAAATATATCCTCCTTCTTTCTTTAATAACTTTTTTTAATTTAATTAATCTAATTAATCAAATCAAACCAAAGTCAAGCCCAATATTAAAAGTTCCTTTGGGCTTCTAGTTAAAGTGAGCCTAACATTTAATCATGGGCTTTAAAACCTCTATTTATATTTCTTACTTTGCTTGATAACCTTCCTAGAAGCAAAATGGGGAATCTAATTGGACTTATATAATTCAAGCTCTAATAAGCCCCTCATTAGACAATTGACTGAACTTTCAAATTACTAAATATTATGAGAATACATGTTTCAAATAAGATGTCCAATTGCAAACTTTATTATGAACCATATTATAGC
>JANIIA010000004.1:41862316-41875260 GCA_027478495.1 Erythroxylum alaternifolium
TTATTGGCTATAGTCAAAATTAGTTCTTCGTCTTCCTTAACCATGTAGTAAGACTTGTGAAATACTTATAAATAGATTTACCATATTGCGATGATGATCCTTAACAATCACATGAGCTGATGAGCAACTTATTTTACCGATTAAACCACCCCTATTATTCCCTTTTATTCTTTATGTAACATCTATAACTTAGCAATTCATAAAATCTTCGGAAACTAATCGGCACAATAACTTAAAATAACTCCAGAAATTTCCTCAATGAGGTATCAGTTAGAAACTCTAGAAATTCTCATTTGGGGACCTAATTTAAAAAGAACCCAACTGAGTTCTTTTAATTTCTATATCAAGGTTTCATGCAATTTTATGAATAGCCTTTGTCTACAGGAATTTGGAGTAGGAAAAGAAAAGAATGGCATAACAGTTTTGAGGGTAATCATTGATTTAAGGATGAAACGTAGAAAAGTTGATAATTAATTATACGATCATCACTAGTTGATGCCAGCATATGAAGGTTAGTTGGATTTTAGCTCACGCAGTTAACTGCATCAGAATGCCTAGGCACTGCCAAGATTAGCTCTCCAGAGCCTCTATACCAAATGTACACCCACAATCAGAAATGCACCTTCAAAACCTCACTAGGTGAAGCAACAACCATCAACAACATTCCAACATTACTTTATATCTAGAAAGTACTATGAAAAACTTAACAAAATTATCATTGCTTAAAGAGGTTCAGAGAAATGACTCGGGAAGCTATTCAATTAGAAGCCTGCAAAAAACTAATATTTCAGTTTTTATAAGGGAGTTGCTCATTACATAATAAAGCAGTGTAATAAATAGTATCAACTCTTTTGACAAAGCAAATCTGGTCACTTGATGCAATATATTATGTAAGTTCTGCTGCATAATTTCAACATTATCTTAATCTATGAACTACACATTCTTACCATATGCTGAATATAAAGATAATACAATTATATATGCAGAAGCTTCCTTAATGGAGTACCAAAATAGTCAAGTAAAATGCCTCAACTATTGAAGAAAACACAAGCAGTGTCTTTAGATTACTCTTATAGTCTAGGCACCTCTAGTTACAATTTTAAGTACTACTTTTTAGTTCCGATACTAAACTACTTGGTCAGGTTCTAATTTTGATTGTTGCAAAAATGATGGAATCTTCTCATCAAGATGGGATGATAAAGAACAAGTATTAAATAATTTATAAGAAAATAGTTAATACTGTTAATCATGCACTTTAAAATGAAGGAAAAAAGTATCAAACGTGACTTAGAGAACATCACCAATAATTTTTATTTCTTGCAATCAAATAGGAGAACAAGATTAGGAGCGATAAAGCCATGTACATAAAATTATCAAAGATCAAATTCAATAAAAACAGTATGGTAAAATAAAATCAGACTGTAACTCTAAATGGGAAGATTCACAGATCAAATCTCTTATGCACAAACTATGTAAAGGATAAACAAATGCTACAGTTCATTGATTTCAAGAAAAGCGACAAGCTAAATCACATTAGTTGGTTTAAAGGCTGTCCCAGTTTTAGAACAAAATATTGGACAAACACAAAACTACAAGAATGGGCATACCTTGTAGATGATTAGAGGGCTTCAAAATTGGAAACACGTTTTAAAGTAGCTACAAAAGCATTGAGAGGAACCATGTAAAATAAAATAACTTACATTGTATCTGATGAGTTTTGAGAATGATTACACCTAATGCAACTAAGTAGATATAGGCTCTTTGAATTTGTTTTATTAAGTTTTATTTTATGTCTTAAATATATTAAAAATTCCAAATTATAGCAAATGTCTACAAAATTTAATAATAATTATTTAAAATTTCTATACAAAGTGATGACTTAATTTGACAATAACTCCTCTTGCAGATATGCAAACATTTCGTACTCATATGTATCTTTCTCTATAAAGAGTGTAAGTTAAATAATTTATGTTGTTTGATGATAACAATTTTTGGAAAGAAAACTAAAGAATAACAGAAGAAAGAGAAGTGTAGAGAGATATGTTCTACTTGGAGAGTTCCATAATGAGCTATAAATTGAGAGAAAGGATATGATGATGTGACTATGGAAACTTTAACTTAAATCTAGCAATTTTAAATTTTTTCTGTTGCTTTCAAAATAAAGTTAAATATATTACAAGGTAACAAAATCTAACTTTATTTTGTAAAATTTAAAAAACATCTTTAATTTTTGTAAATATCTTAACCATAACAAGCTAATAACATGGTTTTACCAATAATATTCATCTTTTGGAGGTCAGCAGTTTGATAGATTAATCAAGGACCTGAAGAAGGAGTTCTGCGTAATGGTACAATGGTGTAGGATCCTAAGCTAGGACAGGTGTGTATTTAACCTCCACAACACTACACTAAGTTTTACGTGGTTTTTGCTTGTTTAATTTTGGTCAATTTTTTGTAGGTAATTTAACTTCAAGGTGACCAGAGGAAGAATGTCTTTACCTTCCTTAATTTAGGTAACTTCAATTTTATTTGTTTTGGCTTCATTTATTAGGTGGTGTATCTCCTAATACTATTGTTTTTATTGGTAGGCTGGCATTATAAAGAAGGATAATATCAAAATTCATGGTTTTTGAGCTGTAAAAAATTAATTGAAGTGCATTACTATGCAGGACATGTGTGAGGTTTAAAAACATCCAAGCTATTGTATTTCAAGTATTGTGGTGGTGGTGTTATTGTGAAGTTCTGTGGTTACTGTAATGTTGGATGATAAGGGCGATTGTGATACTTCTTCCATCTTAAACTGTTTTCATAATAAATTTACTGAAGCTTTGCTAATATAGTCAGGTTGCCAGTTGGTTACGATAAAAAAATTTCTTAATTGATCTCTGTTCCTTATGGATGTACCCCACTCCCTGTCAACCCCAGAGGAACCCTTAAACTAATTATATTAAATTGCTAACAACTTCCAACTGTTGCAAACTACTACAGAAGAACCCCTTCTATATGTTCTAAACCACAGGACTTTTAAAGTCAGCAAACATCAACAAATCATTTACTAGAAATACAAAATGTTTAAAACTAAGAAACTCACAGAAATTGCATGAGACAAACATCAATGAAAAATCCTACCAAATTCTAAGAGAAAAGCATTCAATAATCAAACTTGCAGATAATCAAACTTTTCTGAAGAAACTTATAATTTTCAACTAATAAAAGAAATGCCCAGGTGAATTATCCAACTTTGAGAACACAATTAGAAAATTTCAACTTCTTTATACCAATCGTTTAATAATCAAATAGAGAACTTAAACGAAATTCATTTTCTATTTACTGGAAAACAAAAGAAAGAGAAGTGTAGAGAGATATCAAACTTACAAAGATGAAAAAAAATCCATCATCAAAACCTAATCCCTCACCCATTCGAAACAAAACACAAACATAACTCCATCATCAAAACCCCTCACCTAATCAAAACCCATCACCCAATCGAAACAATAGTAATAACTTACGCAGAAGAGAAAAAAATGGTAAAAGGCTAGGTTGACTTCAATAGAGAGTGAATCTAGAGAAGAGAATCACAAACTTGAAGAAGTCGAAGAAGTTTCAGGAGGGAGGCTTGAAGAAGTAGAAGATATGGAAGAAGTTTTGGGAGGCTTAAACGTGAGAAGCATAAAATTGTCTTCTATAAGAATCGTTATGCTTAGAATAGATAAAGATAGGTATACTTTGTTTTTACCTATTTCTTAAAATATCAATATATCTATTCTTGATGATTACTTATTCTCATAATGGTTTCTAACCAAACGCAGACTTAATAATATGCTAGGAATATATTAGGAATAG
Organism: Erythroxylum alaternifolium; assembly: GCA_027478495.1. NCBI lineage: Eukaryota > Viridiplantae > Streptophyta > Magnoliopsida > Malpighiales > Erythroxylaceae > Erythroxylum > Erythroxylum alaternifolium. Next base: position 41,866,160 of record JANIIA010000004.1, read on the forward strand.
AATAGATATTCTGTTCAACCAAACTTCCCTTTAAGGGATACTCATATTTCTTGCTTTACACGAGCATGTTCAATTTCCTTGTTAATTACCTCCACTTGAGTTTAAGTGGTAACTTCTTTTATAACTAACTCCTTTTAAGTAGTGTTTCCAATAATCTTCCTATGACACATCTAAGTTTCCCTAAACGCAGAAGGAATTATTTTGCTTAAATGTGATGTAATGCGTCGTAACACTACTTGAAATAACTAGACCTACAACTATAGCAGTTGTGAGTCTAGGTCAATCCCACAGAGAGTGTTCGGTTAGCTTTCGTAATGAAAATATTTGTTTTTGGGTAATGGGGGGGTTGTTTCAAATAAGAAAATAAAATGAAACTAAGCTAATAAAAAAAATTAAAGAAAACATTGAAAAATGACGAAAAGTGATAAATACGTTAGGGACCGGGTTATCGGTTCAAGCTTGGCCTACTCACGGTTGAACATATTTCATTGAATTGTTGTCTTATATCTCTCGTAGCAACTATTAATCGTAGGTTAACAATAAGATCTATCAAACCCGATTTTCCTTAGTTCTTGTTTAATTAAGAAAAGCTCATTAATTAAACCTAACTATCAAACAACCTATAACAAGCTCTCTAAATTTAATTAGACAACTACATTACAAATTAGAAAAACATATTAATCAAGGAAAGACCACACAAGCTCAAGTCATTTAACCTAAGTTATGTTATCCCTAATGATTCGAAGCCATTAGTTTCCACAAACGAATTTCAACATAATTGTTACATATTATATTGAAGATTCTAGCAATGGACTCTTACATACAATCAATAAAATAGAGCATACAATCATTCTTACTCAACACCCAAGCATTAGATAACATAACCAATCCCTAAGAGAATGAACAATAAACAATGAGAGAAATGCTTAACTGAGTTCTTGACGTCGATGTCACCTCTAAACTGGCATAAAAAAGCTAGACTTCTATAGGTCTCTAAAGGAATGGAGTTTTTCCCCCTTCTCTTCCTCAAAATCGAGAGCTCACACCCTTAAAATGAAAACCCCAAACAAAACATAAGGTTTTTGCCATGAAAACAACATTTTTATACTAAAAAGTAGTTTCAGGTGTGTTATCCACATATCATGGGTGTGACTTAGTGTACTCTAACAGCCATGACTTATTATCATAGCTGTGAGATGTTTCTCAAGCCGTGACATATGCTATTCTTCATTCCTTTTGGCATTTTCTTGTCTCCTTTTTCTCTAATCCTTCTTCTTCTTGCTTCATGAAGACAAGTGAGTGTGAATCCCAAAAAGACAGCTCAAATATAGAGCTTTCGACTCACTTTAGCTCTTTTGCTTCAGAATTGAACCTAAATTCAAGTATGAACTTTAATGAATGTCTTAAGCATTTCATATCATTAAACACTAAGTGTTATAAAATAAATTAATAACCAATTAAGCACATATCAAGATGGTTTTGTAGCTCTTTAAGAGAAGGAGGGCTATGAGAGTTAGAATTAGGAGAGGAGGTTCCTATTAATTATTTCTAATCACCCTTGACTAGACTGTGTCATGTAGGTCATCAAGCATTCCCTTACTATATAAAGGAAGGATACCATTAGTAGGTCATCTTGATAGAGTCCTCAACTAAGGTGTTGCCCTCACCTAGTATGAGAAACGATATCTCTTTTGGAAGTTCTTTCTTAAAGTTTAAACTTATATGAACTCGAGCATAACTTATTCTTTTGCATGCTACTATAGCTTCATCCATGTATAAAGGCCTACCTATAAAGCTTGCAAGGTAAATTAGACCATTTGTGGACCAGTATTTAAAAGGTATCTGGTGGAGGTTCACTTAAAAGGTAGCTTGTTTCTAATTGATCTCCTCCAATCTGATGCCTAGCTTCCACATTTGTCAAAAAATAGGGTAACTATTATAAGCTAGGGTCTTTGCACTACCATTTCAAGAACATTTTCCTTTATAGCTATTACTCTATATTTATAACTAATTATCTTACTTTAAAACCATATTTTCTGTCCTTATAGCTTAGTTCTTTCTGCAAGTTCATTCCATCTTAAGAAAAAATTATAATAGGGAATCTAAGTTATCACTATTGGATCTCTGTATTACGTCGACTACTAATGCATGTCGAATGCACTAAAAAATAGAATCTAACACTGCACACTAAATTTTATAATAGTGATGAGTAGGGATCGTATTTATAGGGAAAGCAATTTAAATCAAATAATTGAAGATTGATAAAATTAATGAATGCATTTAGAATCCAGTTCTTGGCTCAATCTTAACTTACATAGATAAACATATTTCACTATATTATTATTTTCATAGCTCTTTTAGAAACTATTAATCATAGGTTAACAATAAGGTCTGTTAAGCTCAGTTTTTATTTAGGTTTTGTTTAATTAAAATAAGCTCTTTAACTAAACCTAGCTATCAAATAACCTAGAATAAACTTTCTAGATTTAATAAGACAGCTGCAATACAAGCTAGGAAAACAAACAAATATAGGCAACCACGACATAATCTTGTATTATTTAACCTATTTTATGTTATCCTTAATGATTTAACACCATCAGTTTACCACAAACAAATAAAAAGCACAACCATTACGTATTGTATTAAAAATACTAGCAAAGGTTTCATATAAAAACAATCCAATGAAAGCATTCATCATTCTTACACAAATACTCAGATCAATATGCAAAGAATAACATAAACAATCTCTATAGAGAAAGAGAGCTAACAATACACAATGAAGAGATGCTCAATTATGATCTTGGCTTTAATTTTCACTACAAACTAGAAGGAAGAAGCATTAGCCTTTTATGGATCTCCTAAAAGTCAAAGTTATACAGCCCTTCACATTCCAAAAATGATTGACCTCTTCTTTAGTTGCTCACATGTCTATTGATACAAAAAACTAGAATATTAGGAAGATGTACTGTTCGATGCATAATCGTGCAACAAATTGTGCAACACCAAAAAAAATGTTTGTGCATGGCCGCACATCTTGCAAATCACATAAGATCTTCATTTTTTTGCATTTTCTTATCCCATATTCACTCTAATCCATCTCCCTTTTCCACAAAGACAATGAGTTTGAACAACAAAAGAATAGCTCAAGGAACTTACTCTTAACTCATTTTAGCTTTTATACTTCCAACTTGTACCTGAAATCAAATATGAACAAAATTGAGTGTCTTAAGCATTTCATAATATTAATCGCTAAATATTAAGGAGTGAATATATAAACAATTAAGCACACATATACTACCTGAATATAAAATAAAATAAATCAAACTTATATTAACAAAATAATAAAACTGGTTCCTTAATAATAAAACTAAGAAAATGAAACAAAATGGAGCTCTCTCTCTTACAAATTACTATGTAAGTTAGTATACATACTCCACTCTCAGATATAATGGTTAATTCTATATAGCTTCTTTCTTCCCCTCCTAACCAATTACCTGACCCCTTTTATTTGACCCTTGTACTTATTTGTTTAATTCCACTCCACACTCACTTCCTTCATCTAATGTTCTTATTTCTCCTCTTTACCTCTCCTAACCTTATTGCTTTACCTGCTTCATACTCCTCTTTACCACCTTTGCACGGTCCTTTTAATCTAGAGTGTTTTGCAGCTCTCTCTTTACCTGCAAATTGTTCTTTACCTAATAATCACTAATGTTATCCCATGCAACTGGTGTTTTCCTACCCTTAAACTCAAATTGCATTGCTATGCAATCTAAAGCTCCTTCCATAAAAGAACTCCCTAGACACTCTTTATGCAATACACAGACCTTTGAGCTGAATTCTTAGCCAATTTAAGATCCTGGGTGCAAGAAGCTAGTTATCCTAGGCTTGACTTGAATTTAAATTATTTTCCACTAGATAAAGAATCTAAACATATGATATTCTCTCCATCTTTGGGGCTTCTTAGAGCTAAAGTGGAAGATGGAAGTCTACCATCTTTGGTTTTTTCCAAGATAAGAGGATATCGTATCCATTTATAAAACAATGGGCCTTCAATAATTGGAAAAAATATGGTTTGCAGGAAATGCTTGTAAATAATTAGGATGTTTTCCTCTTCAAATTTAAATGTTCTTAAGAAGAAAAGAAAGTAATTCAAGTTGGTCCATAGTGTGTATATAATAATCCATTGTTGCTACAATTATGAAGGCCTAAACTAAAGCTAGAGGAGATTAAATAGGAAAATATATCCATTTGGATTTGCATACATAATGTTCCTTTAGAGTGTTGGACTATAAGTGGTCTTAGCCACCTTGCTAGTTACATTGGCACATCTATATGGATCAAGCCACTATTGAGGATATAAGAGTTAACTATAAAAGGATATGTATCTTAGTCACTTTTATGGTTGATTTGCCTAAAGTGATTCTGTTCATTAGGCTAAATAAGGATCTTTACCTTGCTAAGGATAAATTAAAGACCTCTTATATATGGAAGCCTCATCCTATAGAGAAGAAAATTTAGAAATCTATTGGAAAGACCTTTGCAACTAGTAACTATCAAGAACTAATGAGGTTCCCTACTCAATCTCAATAGCAAACTGATAATAATGCAAAAAAGATTAATTGTTTACTTATGGATGCTGATGCAATAATAATAGAAAAAGTAAACAACTTGTATGAAAACATATCTCCACTAGAAGGAGTGATATATGCTTAAGTGATTATACATTCATTCCATAACACTTAGTGATTATTGCTATATAGTGCTTAAGACATTCACTTTAGTTCGTATTTGGTTTTAGGTAAAACCAGAAGAGAAAGACCTAAAGTGAGTAGAAAGAATAATATTTGAGCTATCATCTTGAGATTCATACTCAATCGATCGTCTTCACAGAGCAAGAGGGAGAAGGATTAAAGTGAAGAGGAGACAAGAAAATGAAAAAACATAAAGGATGTGTGGTGTATCGTCCTGGCCATGACCCATCATCTCACCGCTATGATATTTTTATTGTTATGCCCATGACAAAATGTCACACCTATATATCAAAATTTCACAGCCACAAGCCTTCAATGAGGTGATGCACGGTCGTGAGCCATCAAGTCATACTTTTGACTCTTAGATAGCTGTCCTCGAACCCTAGTTTTTAATATAACTAGAATATATAAAGGAAAAATAAAACAAAAAAGAATGGAATGAATTGTTTAAGGGGTATCAGGAGAAGAATGAGAAGCAGAGCTAGACATGGTTGGAGACCTATGGAGGGCTAAGCTTTTCGATATCCATTCGGAGGAGAAATCGATGCCAAAGAACTTGGTTAAACATATCTCTCATTATGCTTATTGTTCTTTCTCTCTTATGGATTTATTATGTTATTCTATGCTAATAGATTTGGTTTTTGTATAAGAATGATCTTAATGCATTCATTGGATTGTTTTATTCCAAACCCATTACTAGAATATTCAATATAATTTGTAATTATTATATTGAGATTCATTTATAGCTACTATTGATATCGAACCATTACGGATACAATTTGTAATCATTGTGTTCCCTATTGATATCAAATTAGGGATAACATAACCTAGGTTAAATGACCCTAGCGTAAGTGATTGTTGTCTTGATTAATTTATTTTCCTAACTCTTATTACGATCGGCCTATTAAATCTAGAGAGCTTATCCTAGGTTATTCCGTAGTTAGGTTTAATTAATAAGCTTATCTTAATTAAACACAATCTAAGGGAAAATTAGGATTAATAGAGCCTATCATTAACCTACAATTAATAGTTGATAGGAAAGGTATGAGAATAACAATTCAATGAAATATGTTTCGTAGCACCTCCATTACCATAAATTAGATATCAGAACACCTTGAAGACATTCCAGTATATAATCTATAATAATGGCATGTTAACTATCTCACCTTCACTTATGATATGGCCGTATATATCCAACTTAAACATGGCATCGACTATATATGTAACAATGACAAAATACAATGTTTAAAACAAAAATCAACTTATCATTGCATTAATGCATAGTAGCTTACAAACCTTTATAACAAAGTTCTATATATCAAAGAAACTACAAAATGAAATCTACAACTCCTCTGATGTCAGCTGACAAACCTTTGATCCATATCTAGTCCAAAATGTGCTTCTAGAAAATCTTAAAATCTAAGTCTCCTGTCTCGTACCTGTAAAATCACGTTGTAAATTTTGGAAGAGTTTTTGCAAAGTCAATGAGAGACCCATCATTGACGATCTCACTCTAGGCACACACAGATATCATACAACCAATCAGATTCATAACATTTTCTATCAAAATAAGGCATAAAGGATGTCATACAATTCACATACCTTTTTCTAGAATTTGAAACCCATTTAATCATATTATCATGATATATCATTTTAACATCATAACTTCAGACAGAATTCACAAGCACATAATTCATAATCATAATATTCAAATACAAATGCATATGAGACTCTCGATTCGTTATTATTTGTTATGACCGAGTGCCTTTCAGATATAGAAATAGATATTAGCCCATTAGGGTCAATAAGAATAGAAATCACAGAGCAACGCTCTACGTGCAGAATACTGAGCTTATAACTCTTTCAACTAGCTACTCTAGTCACAACGCCTTTATATGAGCATGCATTTTATGAAATGCATCAAATGACAGAATATGTCAAGAATAACATTCACATATGAAACACAGACAGAATCTCATAATTCATCGGACGTCAGTCCAACATTCAACTTTTGTTGAGCATTTAGAATTCAAAGGCAACATATATCATTCAATTGTTAGATGCAAGTATAACACTTTTAATACATTCCCAACTATTAAACTCCTCGGACCTTTAAGTCCAAAATTCATATTCAGATCATAATAGATCAATAATTGGAAGTTAAACAAAATAGATCAAACAATCAATCCTAGGAAGATCATCTAGGTTGACTCACAGATGCTCCTTTTAGCTTATTGCCTTGAAGTCCCGGCAATATCTGGATGTTGTTGCTCAATTTGATCCTCTATAACATATCATACATACACACATCACAATTTTACACAATTATGAATTTATAAATGCACATTTATGTATACTAAATATGTACAATGCATGTTCATTACAAATTCTGGGTTTTTTATTCAATTTCTTGTCACAATGTTCATTCATATCATAATACTCAATTGATAAATCCAGATTTGTCTTAAAACATACTTTCGGGTCCACTTTGCATGATCATTAACATCAGAAAAATGAAGTAATTTGACAACACTTCCTTCTAGAAAATTGTTCCCCCATGTCTTAAGTTTCTAATGACTCCAATATCATCCAATTTGGCTTATATTCTATAAGTTATGCTGACAATATCATAGACTATGTATAATTGAACTTTTGGCTAGTTCATGATCATACCCTCAAATTATACAACTCATGTATTTCAACTCAGATACCCAAAAATTATAAAATTAATACCAATTGAAATATAAAAGAATGAACTACAACTTTTGTGAAGATGCTTTTGTCTAATTCGGCTTCTATCAATGCAATTTATTCAATATCAACAGGATATGATTTCTGTCTCGGGTAGTACTACAGTCTCAGTCAAGACCCAATTTTGAGCCAGATTTTGAAATGGTCAGAGATAGAATTAAACTTAGACTTCCGCAAAAAAGTTGTATCCGTATGACTATAATTTAATCTGAATTAATAATCAACTCATTTAAAAATCTACAGATCAAGATATACTCAAAATATTGAAGCTTGTTCAATGAAAATATTTCAGTTCACTTCCTCATTTTCATCCTATATTCATCAATCAAATCTTTCTTGAATGACTTCATATGGCTATCTATTTTTGTGGAGAGGAAGAAAAATACGTTATGAGTTTTTTGGTTTAAAAATCAAGTCATTTGGAGGTCGGAAGAAGAAGTTATAGCCAAAAGAATGAAGGATGTTCAAAAATGTCAAACAGCATCGTGCACTACCTTTTATTCCAACTTCTCCCAGCTCTTCCCAAAATAGACCTTCGGGTTAACCTTTCATGGTCATTTTGACAAGGAATATGAAAGATTTAGGCAAAACATTCTTATAAAAAATTGTTCCTTTATGCCTTAAGTTTCTAATGAAGCTAATTTCATGCAATTTTGGTTCAGTATCATTTAAGTTATAATAAAAAATCCACATACTGTTTTCACAATTTGGCAGAACACAAATTTCATTTTCAAGCCACATTTCCAGACTCTTATGGACATATTTCGAATTCTATTCCTTCATAAAAAATGTAGTTCTATGTCTCTATTTTACTCTGAATCAAATTCCATCCAATTTGAATATTCAAAGATCAAGTTATGTCCTAAATATAGATATATGTTCAGTAAAATTCTGCATATCTCATACTTCAGCTCACTTCAAACGTTCATCTAGTTATTCATATCTCTGAATCTGCTTCTTCCATCACCACCCACACATGTATCAACACCATTTATGCATGCAGCAATCCACAAGCATGAAAATGTACTCCATTTACGCATGCATCCAGTTGCAAACATTAAAACCTTAACAGAAATCATTTATACTATCATAAAACTTACTTGATCAAGCTTCTCTCTCTCTCTTCAGAAATTTTCCAGAAATTAGGAGAGCAAAAAACTAGTTTTGGTGATGGATAAATAGGGGATTTTGTGTAACAATTAAAACCTCTAATGACAAAAAACTTCACAAGGTGTAACCTTGACAGATTATTCAAAAGACAATGTTCATAAGTGAGCAAGATGGTGTCTTTGGTGATAAACAATAAAGAGAAACTTTTTTGAAGAAGAAGACTTTCGGAGAAAGCAAGGAGAGGGCTGCAGAAAAATTTCTCCTAATGCCTAGGTGTCTCTCTTCAAGGCTTGACACATGTCACTCTTGTATGTAGCCCCTTTGTCATCAATGTAAGGCTACTACTTGTCACTTAGTAATTTGTCCAAATGTCACACATTCATTGATCCATTTGTCACTCCATAATTTTTCTCTTAATTTCTTTATTTTTCTTAATCTAAATTACCTCAAATTTTCAATAGCTTTCCTAAATATCCTAAATGTCTC
>JANIIA010000004.1:41875360-41898558 GCA_027478495.1 Erythroxylum alaternifolium
AGTGTTAAGTGATGTGACACGTCACCCTCGCGGGGCACGGACTCGGATATCACTGTCGATATCGGGTTCGGGTTCAGTGGGAGTGGGGTGTTACAGTATTTATCCTTCAAATATTATCACCTACAAGATAATCAACGAAATATTAAAAAACATAATAAAATTTATAAGATATATTGTAAAGTTTCAAATACCAAGTAAATAAACCTAAAATAAAATATAAAATATTGAACTATTATAATACCCCACTACTACAAAGCACATGCCCGAACATCCAGAGGATATTCGAGAACATACCCTACGAAAATGGCATCTTCGAGTAATTACATTCACTTATTATGGCATCGTACAGAACATAGATAACCAAAAGATCAACTTTTCATTTCATTCACAAACATATTTACACTGTGGCATTACACTATATAATACATAAATTTACGCTACTAAAATATCTTAGAGTTTACCACTCATTTACAAAATGTTCTACATGAAATGAGAAACTATAAAAAATTATTCTATCTAATTCTTCAATATCAGTTGACCAGACCTTTGAGCCATTCTTGTATCCAAAAACGTTGTACTAAACTTCTACTAGTCTACCTTAGAAGCCAGGTCACTCTCTTGTACCTGAAAATCAATATTTGCAATTTGATGAGTTTTGAGAAACTCGGTGAGTGAATCATCCTCAATGTGCTCACTAATATCAAAACACATACATCATGTATCTAAACCAAATTCAAAATATACCTCATCTCAAATATACATCATGAGCTTCACACATTTCGTATACTCATTTCATAATAATCTGATTATTATCTCAATCATTCATAACATCACAATTCAGTAATTCATTGCAATCTTTCACATAGTATATGTATGTATATAAATGTAAATTCATAAATGACTCCATTTTCATTTTTATTTGTTGTGACTGAGTGCCTTTTCATTGTCCCGTATCCATTATGGATACTGGGCTCATTTCATATACTGTCCTGTATCTATTATGGATACTGGGCTCATTAATAACTAAGCATGTGGCTCTTTATGTGCATTTCTGAGCTTTAAGCTCTTTTTCACTGGTCACTCTAGTCATAACTCCTTTTTCTGATCATGCATCATAATATGATGAAATGAATCATTTCACACAATATCCTAATTTTCATTCATTCATACCTAATACACAGCACTCATTCCTTTAGATCACAGTTGTATTCCTAAGAACACCTTCATTACTATATCATTCATAAATTTTCCAGATTTTAAACAAATTGATATTAACAATCCATTCCTTAATTTATAACCTCAATTAACAACCTAAACATATCAAACCTTTAACTAATTAATCAAGCATCAAACTAGGTTCATTTCAAGCCTCAATCAAGTATAAATGCACCATAGTAACATAACTTATCCTTGGTTAGTTCAATAATCACATAAAACAGAAAAGTTCATATCCAATGCCTTTCCTATGATCGTGGAGGCCTTCCCACGATCGTGGGAAGTGTTATCCGTAACTTTTTTCATCCATCTCATTCAAAATTTCCCAAATTTTAACCCTTACATACTACATCCAACACATCTTCTTCATAGTTCATCATCTATACCTAAATTCCTCTTCATTTTCACCTCAATGCCAACTCAAAATCATCCATACAACAATACCTGAACTATTATTTACCATATATATAAAAATAGAATATCAAATGTATCCATCCATTCATCAATGTCCTTCATGCTTTAAACACCATTATCACATCAATTTATCTTTAAACAATCATAATAAATGCTTCTATTAAAACAAACCATGAAGATGAATAATATACTTACTTGTTTAACTTAAAAACTCTTTAAATCCTCAAGTAAGCTAGCTCCTCCATGCTTACACGATCATCACCATTTTAAAGAGGAATAGATTGGGTTTTCATCAATAAGAAGAAGATAACAAAGTGTTGAAATGGTAAGGTGAAAGATTTTAGCAAAACTCAACGTTGTGAGTGTGAAGAGTGAGTGTCGAAAATTGAGAGAAGAAAGAAGAAGAGAGCATGTAGCAAAAAGTAGAAATGAAAGACAAAGATGATATGTCTTGCATGAGTGTTATAGGTTAAGATGTGTGGCAAGTGTTGTGATATTTGTCACTTGCCACATGTCTTCTTCTTATGGTTCCAATTGTCTCTTAATAATTAGTCCATTTGTCTCTCAATCTCCAAGTCATTTATCACCCAATTATTTAAGCCATTTGTTATTAAATCCTAATGCCACGTGTCACTTATTTCTATTACCATTTATCAAATATTTCTACTACCATTCGTCAACTTGTCTTGCCACTTGACATTTTTCCTAGCCCAAAAATGCATATTAATTCATAAATCTCCAATTGTAACAATTAAATTCTAAATTAATAATTGAAAACCATCATACCAAAATTTAAGACATAATAATTCACAATTCACATCATGATCATTTAAAAACCTTTCATAACCGGGAATATGTGAATTGAGTGCATATACTATCTTTGCAAAGTGTACAAAATAATAATTCATGTGTGTATGCTAATGATATGCATGTGAATGCAATGCACTTTATATATTCTTAATGTTATTTCTTATTTACAATGGTCTAGGATCCTATGTCCTAACCCTTAGTATAGAAAATGGGCTGTTGCACCTATCAATTGGTTGACAAATCTACTACACTGGTCAACCGATAGGCCAAACTAGCCAACTATTATAGCGACTAGTGTAGTGATCAATATAGTCCTACAAACTCTTAACATAAAATTTCTTTTTTTAAAGGCATTCCAGTTGACTACTATAATATAATTGTCAATCAATATATGCTAAGTATACCCAAATCACTTTAGAAACCTAACATTGGTCGGCCAATACACTAGATTGATCAACCTAAACTTTCTTAAATAAAATTTTAAAATTTTTTTAGTTCTTTAAAATATTAAAATAAAATCTTATAAAAAATCTTGATCCAAAACTATTTCAAAATTTCATAAAAATATTTCACACATCAAGAGGATTTTCTTTTAAAAAATCAAAATTCCTTTTAATTAATATATACTATAGACAATTAGGAACATTATCAAATGATTATGTAATGTTTAAGACCCAAGAATATTAACATGATGAAGATAAGATTAGAAGAAAGATTATAATGAATTATTTCATACTTAATGGCTTTATTATTTATTGTTCATAGTTCACTTGACTTGAATTGTCTTGAATGGTGGCATTATTTTTTTTATTTAATAAGCATGTCATAGAAGTTAAGCACAGTAGTAGTAGTAGTGATCAATACATACATCTTTACTGTCAATTGAAGGGATAGTAGATCATTTTTTAAGTCTCCTTTATGTATGCATTCAATTTTGCTTTCAATGAGAGAAGTTATGCAAGGATATTTAAGCTATGCAGTATAGTATTACAATCTATGGTTAGTAATTGGGGGCTTTAATTGCTCTTTGAATGCTTATGAGGTTGAAGGGGGAGTTAGACTCACAACAGGGACCGGTAGAGAGCTTACTCAATTTTTATATAAGACCAATCTGCTGGATTTGAGGGGCACTGATCGATTATTCACCTAGAAAAAAACCAACAAGGAACCATATTGATATGGAAAAAATTAGATAGAGCCTTAGTGAATCTGTTTTGGCTCAGTCATTTTCTATAGGCTTATGTTCATTTTGGTGAGAATAGGATGTCAACTCACCCCTGTATGTTTATTCAACAGATGCATATAATGACTAGAGGTAGGATAACCTTCATATTTTTTAATGGTCTTATACAATAGGAAGGATTTATGGAGATCATTAGAAGTTGTTGGTGATATGAGGTGCAGGGGTACAGAACATTTCAACTCATGCAAAAACTTCGCACTATCATGATAGCAATTAAACAATTCCTCAAAATGCTGAATCGTAACATTCATATTTTAAAATAAAACTGGATGAGGTATAGGAGGCTTGTTATCAGGATCCACACAACTCTATATTAAGCCATATGAAGTTGGAGAGGCTTAAGGATTATTATAAGGGTCTTAATCTTCATAATTCAAATACAAAACAAAAGGCTAGATAAATATGGCTCAAACATGGGCACTTCAATTCTAAGTTTTTCCATGCAACTGTGATGGCTCGAAGAAATGTTAATAGCACTTTTGAACTGAGAGACATAAGTAGGATTGTGCATTCAGAACAATAAGAGATGACTCAGTATATTACATGCTATTTTCAATAACTAATGGCAGTCATAAAACTTAACTGAGGGGTTATAATGTGAAAGATGTTCTCGTAGTTAATTTGAATTAGGCGTAATAGGATATGCTTTCAGCTCCATTCATGCCACAAGACATTAAGGATATGCTTTTTAGTCTCAATGCTTCAAAATCTCCTAGGCTGGATGGATTTTTTTCAAAAAACTTGGGACATTATTGGTTCCTTATCATGGATGCAATATTGGAATTCTTTGCTTCGGGTCAGATTTTATAGGAAGTCAATCATTCTTATACATGCCTCATCCTAAAGAAGAGACATCCTTCTTTTATCTCAAATTTTAGACCTATATCTTGTTGTACCAAAGTGTATAAGATGATAGCCAAACTTCTTGCATCAAGATTGAAGGTAGTATTGGATGAGATAATTAGTGTAGCTCAAGGAGCTTTCTTACCTAAGAGGAATATTGGGGATAACATCCTCATTCTCTAGGACCTGGTGAATATCAATCTAGTAAACATATTAAGAATTGTGTATTGACGATTGATTTGTTTAAAGCATATGACACCATCAGTTGGTCCTATCTATGTGCATGTTTAGAAGTAATAGGATTGCCTACTAAGTTCAAGAACTGGATTATCCAATGTATACAATCAACATCTTTTAGTATTTTGGTGAATGGGATACCTTCATCACCATTTAAAAATGCTAGAGTGATTAGGAAAGGGGATGCCCTTCCCGTGACCTATTTGCCATAGTTATGCAAGGATTTTCTAGACTTGTATCAAAGCAAGTGGATTGCAATGGTTTGTTTCAAAACCTTGTTAAATTTCATGAAATCAAGCTATCTTATTTACTATATGCTGGTGACTTAATACTACTTTGTAAGGCTAAACCACATTCAGTTATAAGGATGATGCACATAATACAAATTCTTTCCCGATGGTCAGGTTTCGAAATAAATACTTACAAGACTAAGTTATATATGTCAAATGTCCATGATCCTAAGTAGATTAACCGTTAGGTTGGTTTTACTTAGGAATGTTAATGGACCAGACCGAGTGATAATGGAGAAGCCCCTTTACCATTCTATATAAATCTACTATTCTATTTGTACAGATATGGTAAAAGGGTGCATTCAATCCTTGTTCTTCCATTAGTTCCCAGTTCTTCTCCTATCACGTAGGGTAAAGTAGTTTGGTAGCTCACAAGGCTCTTAACCTTAAGGTCACGGGTTCAAATCTTGTCTTCGCAATATTCCTTTTTAAAAAAAAAGTTGTCCCTATTCACTTTAACTGTTAATTAATTAATTAACAATTTTTTGTTAGAGAATGGGAGGACAGGCTATGGTGGCCCGTGGCCTAGCAGGATGGGATAGGTCGGCCTATGACCCGGCCAGGCCTGGCCATGGGCTAACCAGCCCGTGGCCCTGGCTATGGCCCAAAAGGCCACAGGCCCGACCTGCCATTTATTTTTTAAGTAAAAAACTTCCAAAATGACGTCGTTTTGGAAGTAACGGGTGGGTCACAGGTGAGTCAACCATGGTAGGCCCGTGGGCACCCATGGCCTAGTTAACCCAGGCCAAAAGAGGGCCGGGTTGATTTTTCCATTTCCAGTTTTACTTTGCACTCTCTACCATTTACCTATCTAGGAGTTCCAATAACTTTTCGTAAGCCTCGGTTCTTAGATTTTATGCCTTTGATAGAAAAGCTCAAAATCATAATCATGGCATAGCAACAAAAGTTTCTATCTATAGCTGGTCAGTTGACGTTAATTAGGTTAGTGTTAAATAACATGTATAAACATTAGTTGGCATACCTAGTTTTACCTAAGAAAGTCATCAATGTAGTATCCCATTTTCTCATGCAAAGGGTTAGAACCCTAAATAACCATACATGAGAAATAGCAATGAGAAATTGGGAAATGCACTTCATGCTCATGTATAATATAACATACAAACACATGAATTTGATTTTGTTTGCACACATTACAATGACTTATCATGCACTCAATTGACATTTTCTGGGTATAATTGATTTTTAAATGATTATGATGAGTTGTGGATTATATGTCTTGAAAATTGATTTCATGAGTATAAAAATTGATTTAGAATTTTTGGTGAAGATTTAGAAATTTTCTAAAATTATGAGAATTTTTGGGACTAGGAAAAATGTCAAGTGGCAAGAAAATTGATAAATAGTAGTAGAAATAAGTGCCGAATTGAAATAGAAATATTTGACACCAGGCTTTGGGATTTAATGACAAATGTCATAGAAAATTTGTAGACAATTAGATTAAAAATTATGTGACAATGGACTGATCATTGAGAATTATGTGGTAGCTAATGTTAATATTCAAGTAACTAAAGTTTATTAAGTGGTAAGTGTCATGACACATGTCATGACTCTTACCAAGCATTGTTATTTATTTTATTAAACCCACAACATTCTCCATTGTAAACCATCTTTCGTTTTGTCTCTACAAGTTCATCTCCTCCATTTTTCTTCTTCTCCATTCACGATATTCACCTTACCTCACAACCTTGTGCTTATTCGCATCTTTCACTTGCTACTTCCATTTTTGTTGTCTTCTTTATTTTGTCACCAAAAACCTAACCTACTCCACCTCCATGTTGATGATCATATGATGCTTGGAAGCTAGAGTTAAGCTGTGATTTGAAGACCTTGAAGTAAAATAAATAAGTGTAAAGTATTATTCCTTATGGTTTGTTAAATATCAACTTTTATGATGATAGTTAGAGGTTGAATGATTATAAAATGGTAATGAGAATATATTGGAACAAGAGTGAAAAAATGAGAATATTGATTTCCTATTATTGAGTTGATGGTGAGAAATAACTTATGAAAATTTAAGAGATGTTTTAGAGATAGAATGATTATAAAAAAGATGTAGAAAAAGTGCAGAAATTTTGATAATTAAATGGATATTTTCATGTTATACTTTTGATGTATAATAACGTGGATTTTGTTATTTTTTATAGGAATGAATTAGAATGAGTTTGATGTTAATGAAAAGGCAAGTGTAGTGTCTTAAAAAGACAAGAACTAGGATGATAATTAGAGATAAAAAGAAGGTGATAATGAAGTTGAATGTGTGCAAAAATTTAATGAATATATGTATACATTGATGTTCTGTTTTTGTGTTTATGATCAATCATAGGTTATAATTTGTTTATGAATGATATTGATCTGAAATGGAGGTGAGAATGAAGAGGAAATGATGAGGAATTAACCTAGAAATGATGAACGAAGCATAAGATATGTCAGATGTAACTTGTGGGAGTTGGAAAAGACGAGAAATAAGAAGAACATTTGCTGGGATTTTCGGATGTAAACAACCCACGATTGTGGGAATGCATCCACGATCGTGGGAATGTAGAAAAGAGTTTAAATGTTCTGTTAATGAAACCCACAATCAGGGGAAGTCATCCATGATGGTGGGAATGGCCGTTACGTGAATTGTTCTTTATTTATGTGAGGTTTGAAACAATAAATGGTTAGGTAACCTATAATGCATTTAAGCTTAAATGAAACTTGAAATGAACCTAGTTTGATTATGGATTAAATGATTAAGTATGTGATATGTTTAGGGTGATAATTAAGGTTATAACTTAAGAATAGATTTTTAAATATCAAGTATTCAAATATGGAAAATTAGAGATACTAGAAGAATGAAAGTGACCTTATAAATGTTATAATTCAAAGGAGAGGAGAAATGTGTATTGAGTAAGAATGAATCAGAAATTAAGTATTATGAGATCTTATAATACTAGAAAAAGGATTGAAGATCATGTATGTGATAGATATATGATTGGTGATATTAGAATGACCAAGTTCTCAAAGATGTAAACCTAAGTATAAATTAGACATATTTTGGTGATAGGGTTTGAATAATTGAGACATATGATTAAGGTTATGCATACCTGGGATTGTCATTGAGCATGCATTATACATAACACATATACATATGTGTATGTTTCAGTATTAATGGGATTGTGAAAATTAGTAATGCGTAAATATATATGTGTTGTAAGATATAGAAGTGCAAATAGAGTCACAACATCCAGACATTGCCGGGGCATCGAGGCAATAGCTATCTGGAGCATATTATGAGTAACCTATATGGTCTCACATTGATTTAATTGTTTTGTTTGAATTTTTGTATTGAATTACTATTGATGTGAATGTGTTAATTCTGGACATTGATTGTCTAAGGCGTTTAATGCATGAAAATCAAATTGGAAGTGCTCATTATATATGAATCTGACAAAAATAAATGTAATCAATATAATTGTTGAATGCTGAACTTAGGTCTGACGATATGTGAAAGTGAATGTGCATACTGAAACAAAGTGATTGATTAAACATATGGGATGTGATACGTTCATTACATAATATACCTGATAAGATAAAGGTAGTTGTGATCGAAGTTGCCAGTGAAAAAGAGCTTAAAGCTCATAATGTGGAAAGAGCCGTTGGCTCACTATATATAATGAGCCCAGTATCCCTAGTGAATACGGGATAGTTAGTACTGAGCCTGGTATTTATAATAGATATGGGACAGTTAAAAAGTCACTCAGTCATAACAACGTAATAATTGAATATGAATCACTTATGCACTGCATATGTATTTGATATGTATGTTTTAAATGATCAAAATGAACTGTTTGACTGTTCTGAATGTGAAATGTGAAATAAGTGAACATAATTATCTTTGATTCAACATGATGGTTAGTGAAGTGAAATTTACTATATGATATCATAAATTGTCTATAAATTTGGAATATGAGTTATTATGTTGTGTGATATAAGTTAGCACATCGATGATGACTTGCTCACTGAGTTCGTAAAACTCATTAAAATTACAACGCGACTTTTCAGCTATAAGAGAGGAGACCTAGTTGCTAAAATGCTCTAAAAGGAGAATAGTTCTTGTGTTTTTGGATAGAAGAAATGGCTCAAAGGTCCGTCAGCAAAGACTAAAGTGATAGACAGAGTTTTTGTATAATTCCTTATTCATGTAGCATATTTTATAAATAGAGTTGTAGACTCTAATAAGTTTTTGAGACTGTACATATATGGATGATGTATGTGATGCTACAATGTACATTATATTTTATGAAATGAAAATGAGGAATTGAGTTTTATATATTGAGTATTTGTGTTTTAATTAAGATTCTATGATAAGTGATGTGATTGCTCTAGCGCACTGCTTCCATTGGGCATGTGCTTGAATGTCTGATGGACATACTGGCATATGTTGATGGGGGTGAAGTGCTACATTTTTGGTATCAGAGCATGGTTTGGCTTCCATAGGGAACATATATAAGCATATAGACATGTTATATAGTGAGAAACTTATATAGTAATTGTTATTATTGTCTATTATAGATCATCTATCATAGGTGATCAAGTGGGACAATCAGCTGACCTAGAGTCAGTAGGAGCCAGTAGAGAGTCTTTTATACCTTGACCTGAGAGAATGCCTCTGAGAATTCTTGAGAGAAGGGAAAGGAGGTATGGTAAACTAACAAAGCAGGGGGCTGTGGACTTATATAGAAGTATAGACCCTACAAAGGTCGAAGGGTGGCTAGAGAGAATGAAGAGATTCTTCGATTAGATAGATTATGAGTCAGACGAGAAGTTAGACTATGTAGTCTCGTTACTGCAAGGTCCAACATACCAATGGTGGAAAACTATTCCAGACAGTACCAAGCCTTGTAACTTGAAATGGGAAGACTTTCTGAAGGTCTTCAAAGAGAATTACATGTCCGAGATCTACCTGGACAAAAAGATGAAGGGGTTTTGGGATCTGAAGTAGGGCAATCTCTTTGTGGCAGAGTATGAGATAAAGTTTAATAATTTGATGGGGGGTATGTTACTGCCTTGATTCCTGAAGACAAATGTAGGAGGTTCGAAGATGGGATAAACACGTAAACCCAGATGAGGTTAGCCATTTTAATTTAAGTAGTTTTATGGAACTACAAGCCTTATCGATCCAGATTGAGCAATTGTTGAATGATGGCCAGGCAAAATACAAACAAGAGTCTAGAATGAAGAGACCTAGTAAATCTCAGGTTAGTTCTGGTAAAAGGTTTAGTAAGTGCTAGAATAGAACTTTTTGACCGCCGGCTAGATCAAGATAATTGGGGTTCAGACAGAGGGATAGTTTTATGCAGTCTGACAGTGGAAGAGGTGTAGTATTAGGATAACTACCTAACTGTGAAAATTGTGGGAAGAAGCATAGTGGTGAATGCTAGAAATTGTCTAAAGCTTGCCTTCGATTCGGCTCTTTTAACTATCAGATCAGAAACTATCCTATTGTTTATAAAGCACAGTCTGGAAGGAGAGGAGGAGTGGTAACCGAAACAGCTGTCTCACAGAGCCGAGCTAGTGGATCTAGATAGAGAGGCAGAGGTAGAGGTAAAGGTAGAGTGAATTCAGGGAGTCCTATTGTCAAGACTGAGGTGCAAAGCAACCAACCGTGGTCTCAGACCAGAGTTTATGAGATGACCAGACAGGAGGCTCAGGACTCCCCAAATGTCATTGCAGGTGTGTTGCATATCCTAAAATTTTAAGCTTTTGCATTGTTAAATCTTTATCACACCGCATCTAGCATCTAGGTTACATTGTGATAAAGAATTATTGGAACATGGATTAGAGTTTAGTACACTGATAAGTAGGACTATAGTAATTGGACAAGTTTGTAAGAGGTTTGTAATTAAGGTTAATCTGGAAGACTTAGAAGCTGATTTGATTGTATTACAGTTAAGGGAGATTGATATTATTCTAGGCATAGATTGGCTCACTACTCATAAGACTATCATGAAATGCTATACTAAGGAGGTAATACTAGAATCTCCTAGTTAACCGAGAGCAGTATTCTGAGATATTAGTCAAGTAGTGCCAGCCAGACTGATTTCATTCATGAGTGCACTGAGATTGATTAAAGGTGGATGTGATACTTATCTGGCCCATGTAGTCGATTCTCGAACTGAGCAAAATATGCAGGACATTATTATTCTTAGGGAATTCCTAGATGTGTTTCCTACAACACTATCTAGTTTACCTCTAGATAGGGAAGCGAAGCTTACAATCGACTTAGTTCCAGGTGCTACTCCTATATCTATTCTTCTATATAGGATGGAACCTGTGAAACTGAAGGAACTTAAAGCTCAGTTGCCGGAGTTATTGGAAAAGAGTTTCATCAGACTCAGTATATCACCATGGGGAGCTCTAGTCTTATTTGTGAAGAAGAAAGATGAAACTCTAAGACTGTGCATCGATCATAGGCAACTGAATCGAGTAACAGTGAAGAACAAGTACCTATTGCCTAAGATTGATGATTTACTTGATCAATTACAGGGAACTCATGTATTCACTAAGTTAAACTTGAGATCTGGGTACTATCAGGTGAAGATAGTAGAGGCTGATTTACCAAAAAGTGCATTTAGGAGTAGATATGGGCACTTCGAGTTTCTAGTGATGCTGTTTTGGTTAACTAATGCTCTAACTGCATTTATGGCTTTGATGAACAAGGTATTTCAACCTTACTTAGATCATTTTGTAATTATGTTTATATATAACATTTTAGTGTATTCGAAGATTAAAGAAGAGCATGCTGAGCATTTGAGGGTAATTTTACAGATCATGAGGGAGAGACAGTTGTAATGCAAATTTTGGCTTGATCAAGTAGTACTTCTAGGTCACATAGCATCTGGACAAGGCATACAAGTTGATCCAAATAAGATAGAGGTAGTAGTGAAGTGGGAATCTCCGAAGAATATATCAGAGATCTAAAGTTTCCTTATATTAGCAGGATATTACTGGAGGTTTGTCGAGGGTTCTCATTGATCTCAGCCTTTTTGACCAAACTTCTAAAGAAGAATGTGCCTTTCAGATGGAATGAGAAATATCAGGGGAGTTTTGAGGAGCTAAAACATCAGTTAACTACAACAATGATGTTGACTATTCCATCAGGATCTAAAGGTTATGTGGTTTGTAGTGATGCTTCAAATCAAGGATTGGGACGTGTACTGATGCAGTATGGCAAAGTGATAGCATATGCATCGAGATAATTCAGGTATCACGACCTTGTGCTTACTCTCATCTTTCACTTACTACTTCCATTTTTGTTGTCTTCTTCATTTTTTCATTAAAAACCTAACCTACTCCACCTCCATGTTGATGATCATATGATGCTTGGAAGCTAGTGTTAAACTATGATTTGAAGACCTTGAAGTAAAACAAGTAAGTGTAAAGTATTATTCTTCATGGTTTATTAAATAGCAACTTTTATGATGATAGTTAGAGGTTGAATGATCATAAAATGGTAATGACCACATGTTGAAACGTAAGTGAAAAAAATAAGAATATTGATGTCCTATTATTGAGTTGATGATGACAAAATAACTTATGATAATTTAAGAGATGTTTTAGAGATAGAATGATTATGAAAAGGTTGTAGAAAGAGTGCAAAACTTTTGATAAGTAAATGGATATTTTTATGTTCTGTTTGTGATGTATAATAACTTGGATTTTGTTGGTTGTTACAGGAATGAATTAGAATGAGTTTTAAGTTAATGAAAAGGCAAGTGTAGTGTTTTAAAAAGAGAAGAACTAGGATGATAATTAGAGATAAAAAGAAGGTGATAATGAAGTTGAATGTGTGCAGAAATTTGATGAATGTATATATAAATTGATATTTTGTTTTTGTGTTTATGATCAACCATAGAGTATGGCTTGTTTATGAATGATATTAAACTGAAATGGAGGTGAGAATGAAGAGGAAATGATGAGTAATTAACCTAGAAATGATGAACTAAGCATAGGATATGTTAGACGTAACTTGTAGGAGTTGGAAAAGTTAGAAAATAAGAGAAAATTTGCTAGGATTTTCGTATGTGAACAACCCATGATTGTGGGAATGCATCCACGATCGTGGGAATGTAAGAAAGAGTTGAAATGTTCTGTTAATGAAACCCATGTTCGTGGGAAGTCATCCACGATCGTGGGAATGGCTGTTACGTGAATTGTTCTTCTTTATGTGAGGTTTGAAACATCAAATGATTAGGTACTTTCCTATAATGCATTTAAGCTTAAATGAAACTTGAAATGAACCTAGTTTGATGATAGATTAAGTGATTAAGTATGTGATATGTTTAGGGTGATAATTAAGGTTATAACTTAAGAATAGATTTTTAAATATCAAGTATTCAAATATGGAAAATTAGAGATACTAGAAGAATGAAAGTGACCTTATAAATGTTATAATTCAAAGGAGAGGAGAAATGTGTATTGAGTAAGAATGAATCAGAAATTGAGTATTATAAGATCTTATAATGCTAGAAAAAGGATTGGAGATCATGTATGTGATAGATATATGATTGATGATATTAGAATGACCAAGTTCTCAGATATGTAAACCTAAGTATAAATTAGACATATTTTGGTGAAAGTGTTTGAATAATTGAGACATATGATTAAGGTTATGCATACCCAAGATTGTCATTGAGCATGTATTATACATAACACATATGCATATACACATGTGTATGATTGAGTATTAATGTGATTCTGCAAATTGGTAATACGTAAATATGTATGTGTTGTAAGATATAGAAGCGCAAATAGAGTAACAACATCCAGACATTGCCAGGGTATCGAAGCAATAGCTATCTAGAGCATATTGTAAGTAACCTAGGTGGTCTCATATTGATTTAATTGTTTCATTTAAATTTTCTTATTGAATTATTATTAATATGAATGTGTTAATTCCAGACATTGATTGTTCGAGGCATTTAATGCATGAACATCACATTGGAAGTGCTCATTGTACGTGAATCCGACAAAAATAAGTGTACTAAATATAATTGTTGAATGCCAAACTTAGGTCCAATGATATGTGAAAGTGAATGTGCATACTGAAACAAAATGACTAATTGAACATATGGGATGTGATGCATTCATTACATAATATGCCTTATAAGATAAAGGTAGTTGTGATCATAGTCGCCTGTGAAAAGAGCTTAAAACTCATAATATGATAAAAACCTTTGGCTCACTATGTATAATGAGCCCGGTATCTCCAACAGATACGAGATAGTTATTAATGAGCCTGGTATCTACAATAGATACGGGACAGTTAAAAAGGCACTGGTTCACAACAACGTAATAACTAAATGTGAGTCACATGTGCACTGCGTATATATTTGATATGTATGTTTTAAATGATTGAAATGAACTATGCGATTGTTTTGAATGTGAAATGTGAAATAAGTGAACATAATTGTCTTTAATTCAATATGATGATTAGTTAAGTAAAATTTATTATGTGATATCATGAATTGTCTGTGAATTTGGAATATGAATTGTTGTGTTATGTGATATAAGTGAGCACATCGATGATGACTTGGTCACTGAGTTTGCAAAACTTATCAAAATTACAACGTGACTTTTCATGTATAAGAGAGGAGAGTTACTTGCTTAGATAATCTAGAAGGAGAATAGTTCTTGTGTTTTTGGATAGAAGAAATGGCTCAAAGGTCACTCAACAAAGACTGAAGTGATAGATAGAGTTTTTGTATAATTATTCATTTATGTAGCATATTTTGCAAATAGAGTTGTAGACTTTGATAAGTTTTTGATATTGTATATATATGGAAGATGTATGTGATGCTATAATTTACATTATTTTTTGTGAAATGAAAATGAGGAATTAAGTTTTAGATATTGAGTATTTGTGTTTTAATTAAGATGCCATGATAAATGATGTGATTGCTCTAGCGCACTACTTCCACTAGGCATATGGTTGAATGTTTGAAGGATGTACGGGTGCGTGTCGGATGGGAGTGGAGTGCTATAATTAAGGAGTTGGATCGTATCTTTAAAGCATTTTCATGGTCTGGTAAAGTTGGGAATGGAATACAATCTAAGGTGAAATGGGCTGATATAACGATGCCAAAGCAGCTAGGGGGGTCTTGAAATTACTCTTATTGCCCAAATGCAGAAACTCATGCTATTCAAAAGGGTCTGGCGTTTATTTACAAATAAAACCGCATTGTGGGTCAAATGGATTAATCAATATCATCTTCCTAATCGGAATCCTAGCAAATACAATAGTCCAAAGAATTCTTATAGATATTCAATCATTTGCTTAGCTTACGAGAAATTATATATCCACATATCACGTATAAACCAGGACATAGAGAGGACATATGGTTGTGGTACGATAATTGGACCGATTATGACCTATTATTAACTTAAGTGAGTTGTCTAGTATTTGAAATCGTATTCCTTCTGATGCTAGAGTGTCGACACTTATACATATTGGTAAATGTTATGAATCATTTAGAGGTTTCCATTTATTGGCAGCATATTTACCTACGGTTTCTGCAGGATAGAGAAAGATATCATTATATGGCTACCCCATTCTAGTGGAGTGTTAAACAACCAATCTTGTCACAAGCTAATGGTTCAAACAATGGAGGTAGTCCCCTGGTTTGATTTCATATGGAAATCAATTTTATTCCTCAAAGATGTGTTTTTTACTTGGTTAGTGATTAAAAATCGGGTAAGAACAAAAGATTGATGGTTTGAAGAATTTGACCCCTTCTATATCCTTTGTAAATTGATGAATTAGAGCAGAAACCATCTTTTCTTTGAATGTCAATATAGAAAAGGAATATGGAGTAGGTTGATGGTGATGTTATAACTACATCGATACACTTTTAAGTGGCTAGAAACTTTGAATTTAATCATAAGGTATGCAAAACATGGGCAGCATAATGGTGTGATTATCCAGACAACATTTCATATTCCCATTTACTCTATATAAAGAGGATGAAATTAAAGAATTTATAAAAAGTGTGGAAGCGCATCATCAATAACTTACATAACATATTGTGAATTGGATACGAGTAGCCATTGTTGTTAATGACAAACAAGGATTAGTTACTTATGAAGTAAAATGGCAAGGGTCGCCATAGCTTTCTATAACATTTTATGATGTAACTCAATTGTAGTTACTTAGTGTAATAGGTTCCTCGTTTTGGTCTCGCTAGTATGATTCTTTGTAAAGAGTTACGTAATAGCATTTGTTAAGGCAATATAATTTCAATTTTAATTTTCAAAAAAAGACATAGGTCATTATTCAATTCTTTAAAGTTTTAATTAATATATATTGTCTTTAGTGAATAAACATTCATGGATTCTAGTTTGATGAATGGTTTATGGGGGTTTTACATCGACTATGATTGGAGAGAGAGCTATATGATATAGATATACTCGCTTAGGTGAAGGCAATGAAAATTTATAAATGAAATAGTCCCCCATCAACAAGGAATATATAAGAATGAAATTACCTACATTTAAATACAGGAATTATAATTCACTATCTTAAGTTTTAAGGTTGATACCTAATAATTAATATCCTTATTATCTATGGAAATAAAACTTATGTTTGATTCAATGAGATTATGATGTTATATGGAACGATTCATTTAATTTTACAAAATAATGATTACAAAGAGGAAGCGTTAATAATGAACGAAATATGAGGTAGTTAGCCACACTCAGGCTATATTTACATGCATAAACACGAACAAACGTGGTTCATCAGAACTCGAATTGCATAGTGGAGGTGTATCCAAGTGCATTAAGATAGGCAGCCATCGCCTTGTTCATCCCTGGTGGACCACATCTCAATATCTGCAAATGACATTGGTTGTAGTTTGGTTTTAAAATTTAACAACCCAACGGCATTGTAATACAAGTTCTACCAACAGCATAAATTTCGACATTGCTTTTAACAGATTGAAAACAAAAATAAAACAAAACCAAAAGAAATGACCAACTTCGACATAACCTGAATGTCAGGGGCCGGAGCTGGGCAATGGTTTTGAATAGTTTCCTCGGATATGTAACCAACACCACCATTCCATGCCTCTGGAGGCTACCAAAGTCAGAAGTGTCGACCTCAGTATTTCTAGCTATAATCCTTTTAAAAAGTGCGTATTTGATATGGCTAGTTGACTTTGAATGTAATATAGACTACGCAGGATGGTACACAAATTACGTATAAGTGCCCATATTGTGTTTCTTTATGATCCCTGAATGAAATGCGTAGTAAGGTATTTGGATCATCTTTCATCTCTGAGAGAACTTTGGAGGAATCGAACACACCTTACTTAGCATGTAGTAAACTTGAAAACGATTCGGGAAATTCCTGGCAAAGTTATCAAGCTCCTCCTACAGAATATCCAAACCAAAGCATAATTAATTACATAAATTCTTATCAACCTGGGACAAATACTGAATACCTGTAGGACTTTCCCTATTGTGACAAGAAGAGGTTCTAACCAAAAGGATTATTCTAGTTATTTAAGAAAGGTTTTGATATAGAAGACTAAACATTTCATTCGAACCTATTGTGTCGCAATAGTTCCAATATGAAGAATCAATATGTTCCATCAACCCGTCAGACACTTTTTTCAATAAGATTTTACTCTGGTTTTAGTTTGACAAGCAATAACTCCAGCAAACTTAAGCCTGAAGCCAAATTGATGACAGGACTTTGATGTAGTCAAGTACATGGAAGACTCGAACCCGGATCAAACTAGACTAAGTCAAGAAGTACAAGCCCGAAGGCAATATATTTTTGGGTTCTTGTAATATTTGACCCTTCACCCTTTAAGATACTGACAGAGAATAAGTCTAGTCCTCTTGGAGGAATCAACAGTCAAATTTGGAATTCTTAGTTACATGTTTAAAGTTCAAAATATTTTCACGTTCCTTGAATACAGTCAACGGAGATTGAATTATTTTAAGGCATTACTTTTAGCTTTAGATCGTGTAATTAACCACCAACTCAGCATTCCTTTAAAAACTTGCTAAACTTCAGACCATCCAAAAATAATTAAATTGCAGTCTATTTCAAAGTAAAGTGATAGATTGACTTACCTTCAAAAGAATGTCGTCGGATGTGGTGTTCCCATATATAAGCTGTATATTGGTTTTATCTTTTGGGTTCTCTAATATTGCTCGGGTGACCTGGAAAATTCCCATCATTCAAACTTGGTTTTTATATGATTTAGAACTAGGGGTTCACGAATCCTTTTGTACTTATCACTTACAGACCTGAAACATTGGAGTTATGCCAGTTCCTCCAGCAATCATTCCAAAAGCTCGAACTTGATTAGTTTTGTATTTAAAACGTTCCTTGAAACATTAAATGCAACAATGGTTCAAACACTATAAAGAGGATCTAAATTCTCAGTAAGCCATGTGATTCAAACCTTGCAATATGATTATTCATTAAAAAAAAAAATTATAGCTGCCTTCTAATTCAGCTCTTTTATCAACTTTTAACAAAAGCCCAGTTAGGTGGTCATTAAAGACAATCGAAACAAACTAGGTATGCTTTGACTTCGACAAACATATTTAGATCTAAAATTGGTTACCACTTGAAGGAACACCTATTGGAGAATACAACCTATTATACCTTAGGACCCTTTACGGCCAGGAGATCCCCTTCCTGCATCTGTCGGAAATGGTGGGACATCTTCCCCAATGGATACATCTACTTGGAAGAAAAAAACAATATATTTATGAGAACCAGAAACTCTCAAACCTGGCAAGTAAAACAATATAATAAACAGTCTAACATTATTTAATCTGTTAATTTAGATGTTCAGAATAATTATGTACTTTTATAACTAGTTCGAAGTATCCAACATCAGAATCCAATGTTATTGGTGTATATGGCCTGCTGACTTCACGGTCTTCACTATCCTTACCCCTGATTAACAAATTGGATCACGCAGCAAACACAAGAGGGAAGCTATATAGTTATTGAATAAAAATCAGTTATCGCCGCAGCAGAATAGAAGCAAAACATTAATTGTAACAAAAACATCAGACAATGAATTAAAGCGAATGAAATATGTTTTAACATCGTTACCTGCAAATAATATAACTTCCAACAGGAAGCCCCAACACAGACGTAGGCCTAGGAAGAACGAACGTGAACCTGGCGACGTTATGGCTGATTGGTGCTTTCCTAATTAGTCTGAATTCTTGGAATTTCTCAGGGTTTAAGCACCCTACAATTATATCAATTGTTCTCGTCGGTTTACAGGCAAAAAGAGGAAGAGTACCCTAACAACACTAAAGATGTTTTACCAAACCAGACTGTTAAGGTTACTAAATCCTTAATTCAATTTTAATTGTATTGAAAAATGTTTAAATCTTCACTTTGACTTGTCTGCTGCTGGATGACTTACTCCATTACTATTAGGATCATGTTAATTGCAGAACACATATGATTCGTTGATTTATTGATTTTTCTGCATTAAAAGGAGCAACATCAATCATTTCCTATATTCTCTTAAACTAAAACAATTCCAATTATTATGGTTCCTTTTACAAGAAAAGAAGATTTGTCCAGATAAATAAGCATGACGCAGCACAATTTAACTCATGTCTGGATGATTGGATCAAAGATGTCATAATTAAAATAATGAGGGAAGAAAATAAAAAGGGTAAAGCAGTTAGACAATGAATAGTTGCAAAGACAGACCTCTAGGTTTTCTGCCGAAATAGTGGCAAATAACAGCAATGCAGACTGTTATAATGGAAAGGGCAATTCCCAGCAACTCAGCATGAGGAATTGGCATGAAATCAAATTTGAAGCCAGAGGCCATGTACAAAGGAGTATATACTAATCCTGGTTGCAAAACAAAAGGTCAAGAGATAATGAAAGTAGCACGTCATGTTGTCTATGTATAGGATATTGACGCTCATAAATCTTGTTCACCTGTTTATGCTTTGCTTGCGCCTATCAAATATCTACATATTCCCACCATTTCTGGTCTTTAATAGTCAGAGATCATACCTATCTCATGGGATTGAACAAGAATGAAGCAAGGAATCAAGGAAAATGTGCTGCCGGTGGTAGTAAAAGAAAAGGATAGAACTAAAAATACACCATTAAATTTTAAATTTCCTATTTTATTAATTTTATAAATTAAGATAAATTTTTAATTCTGAAGATCCAAAAGGATGTAGTTTTACAAAAATTCTGGTTCAGCCGCAGTTGTTTCTAACACAAACGAAAACAAAAAAATTAAACGCAAAATAAACAAATCAACACCGAGATTTAGTAATGCAGTTCAACACCCCTTGTCTACGTTTGTGGAGCCTCACCCAACTTAAACACTTTCACTTGTGATACAACAATAGTTTTACTTAGGGCATTACAGAGCCGACTCACCTAACCTTTGACGTTATTCCTTGTCCTCGCGACTTGTGAAAATAAATCACTCCTAATAACTTGACCACATCGTACTAACTTCAATAGAGAATTTTCTCAACAGTATTTGATAATAAGAAGTGAAAATAAACAACTCAAGTGATTGAAATAATAAAGAACATAAACAAAGACATATAAGATAATAAAAACAACTCCCCTAAAATCCAGCTTCATCAACGAAAGAATAGGAAGTTGTCCACTAAGAAATCTGTTATGAAGCTTCAATATTTTCACTGGAACATCCAATGCACAACAGCCACAAAAATCAACAAATGAACAATTGTTTCATCTCCGAAACATCATAAACAAAAGAGTTGTAGCCACACAAAAACTACTAGATGTTTTTTAGTCAAAAACCATTAACTCAACAATGCAGAAAAATCATGTGCAGCTGCCAAGAATAGCTCAATAGAGCATGTAATTGCTCACTCAAAAACAAAGAAACGCAAATATAGAAATTATTAATTAAATAATTTTTTCACCATTAAAACCCCATAAAAATACAGTTGCACACCCACAAAAACTCCTAGATTTTTCGCACAAAACCAACAACAAAAACAATCCAGAAAATCATTCTGAAATTTTTTTCAAAAATCAGCTTCCAAAGATCACTCAAAACCCTAAAAATCTAACTGCAAAGTCACCATGTCCCTATCGGTTTTTCCCACACAAAACAACCCTAATAAATCACACAATAGGCAGATAAAACATAGCTATCCAATGTAGATAATATCACCAGAAAATCAGCTGCCTTAGATAGTCATTATCCCTAAAATAGGTTATCAAGAAGAGTCTAAAAATCACAAACTTTACATCTTATCTTAGTCAAGATATGATGACTTGATTCCAATTAAACATCATCTTCAAAAAGTTCCACATAAAGTAGAATATTCAGCGTAATAATATTCTTTAAATAATCAAAGTTGTCTAATTACAAATAATGCCTAAAATATCATAACAAATATCTTAACAATCTCCCCCTTTTTGACATTACTTATCACATATCAAAACTCCCCTTTAAGATGATAATTGGACACATATCATTAAGTGCACATAACATATAGGAACTCCCGTTTAATCGAATATCGAATTTCAAATAACTTCCAAATAAGCACTTGGCAAATATCCAACTAAACAATACCCCCAAAGTTAACAAAAATAGCCAAGTTCTCCAAGTAAACACAACAGCCACAGCCACAGCCATCACATCATCCATTCTTCCCCTTGGGAGAATAAGATGTCAAAAGGCAAGACTAATAGTCACAAAGATATCTTGAAACCTTCCCCTGAATTGAATATTCATATCAGATGAAAATAAACAATCCTATATCTCCCCTTTAGGACAAAACAATGCCAAAATGAATAATGTCTTCAATGATATCAATCTTAGCGAATAAAGAAGCATAAAAATTAGCAATAGGTGTGGCAAAAGAATCATAAGCACGCGAAGATGATAATTTACTACCAACCAAAGCACTAACTAGTATATCATTACTTACATCAAAGCTATCCACATATGACTGATTAAATTTAGAAACCCCAAAAATGCATTCAACAAATCATAATCAAACTTAACCAACTTCCTCCTCACATAAACCATATGAACGCATATTGCCCAAACTTATACAGCCCATGATATATGGAGAAACCAAGATAAAACATGAAAAACTTGAATCATAGAAAACTTGAATCTTCCTTTATGTCTCCAACCAAGCATAAACATTTTCTGGACATAACTCCATAAATCAAAATCCAAAAGCAAAACTCTCAAATCATCAAGTAGGGCCTCATTTTAACATAAAATATTCAAAAAAATAAGAAAAAGCCAAATACATACCAATCACCTGAACCTTAGAAAACCCATAAATGAAAAACTCAAAAAACTAGACATTAACTCCTTCAAGCCCTCCTCTTTTTCTAAACAACATCAAAATATACTTCAAAAATGTAAAGCACACAATCTATGTGCCTCTCGAAGAAATTCAAACTTGGCCTTATTCCTCATCACATCATCTTTGTCATCATATGTCTGGTTGATTTCTTTTCCAGTGACAGTTAACTATGGATCTAGATAGTATCTAGTATTAACTCCCTTACGTGTCTGTTTTGCTATGTGTAGCTGATTTTTTCTAACTCAAGTTTGCTTTGGTAATGCTGGCTGCTATTGAAGGTTCATTGAAGAGTGTCTAGATTTTTGGTTTTGAGCCCTTTGAAATATCATTTATAACAAAATGTAACATTTTGGCCTTATATGCTCGATAACTCTATAAAAGTGACATGTAGGTATAAATTTTCGTTTCTTCCTCGAAGCTTCTTCTTGGACAGATCTGGCTGCACTGTTTTTCTCATCAATCGACTTAGAACATTCACCTTTATAGTTGATAGTTGTGCATTAGTATATGTTTTTCTAGGTAATTGGCATGTGTTTTCTTACATAATTGTTGATTATTGTATGTTTTCATTTAGTTTGATGTCCATTGTTATTCTTTTATGTTTGATATTAATTTAGGGTAAGGATGGAATATTTTTATGTGGGTAGGAAGATTGAGCAATGTAACACCCCACTCCCACCGAACCCGAACCCGAACCCGATATCGACCGTGATATCCGAATTCGTGCCCCGCGAGGGTGGCGTGTCACATCACTAAACACA
>JANIIA010000004.1:42005391-42016923 GCA_027478495.1 Erythroxylum alaternifolium
TGATTAATTTGGATATGTGTTTGCTCTAACATGCCATTATTATAGATTATATACTGGAATGTCCACAGGGTGTTCTGGTATGCAAATTATGATAGTGGGGTGTTCCATCACTGCCATAATCACTTTAATATTCATTCTCACTTCAAGTACTCACATAAGACTTTCCTTTTCACTTCTTCAAAGTATTAACACATTCTACTTGCACATGTCCGAAGCCTTGACATTTATGACATTGAATTTTCTTCACTTTTCTTTCACCTTTTTTAGTTTTAGCTTGTTATTTAAAGCTTTTGTTTGATGAACTCCCACTGTTCTGTCTAAACTCGTGTCTATCTTTCTTCACTTTCTTTAGCCACTTGCTAAAATTTCTTGTCAATAACTCCATATCCTCATTCTCATCAGATTCATCTTTTAATTCATTCACGTCTTTACCAATCTCAGCTTGCAATGCCAATCCTTTATTCGTCTCTTATTTATCCGTCAACAATTTCATCTCAAAGTTGGCAAGAATCCCAATTACCTTATCCAAAGACAATTCATTGATATCATGGGCTTCTTCGATGGCCGCAATTTTTGGCTCGGAAGTAATGATCTTAATGTCTTCTTAACAAGTTTCATATTCTAATACTTCTTCCCAAGTTGATGTGCTTGGTTTGCTATATCACACATTCTCTCATAAAAATCTCCAATAGTTTTACTTTCATCTATCCTCAACTCTTTAAATCTCAAAACCAACATCTGAACTTTCGAAACTATCACAGATTTCGACCCCTCATGTATAGTTTGCAAAGTGTGATAAGTGTGAATTGCATCACGTTTTAGGGGCTAGTTTGATATGTATTTAAGTGTTAACTTAATCGTTTGGTATGTGCTTAGGTTAGAATTGTGTTTGTTTGTTAATTAATTGTGTTTAAGTGTTTTATGGATTAGTACAAGTCTTTGAGTTTAATTATTATGTCTTTGAGGTATGTTGATGTGTTTGTTAGTATTTCAGGTCAACATCGAATAACGGAGAAGTTTTAGAGATACTCGGGCCGAAATAACAGACAGGAGCACTGGAGTCAGCCCACGATCGTGGCCCATATGCCATGATCGTGACAGAAGATTAGGACACGACCCACGATCATGGCCTGATTGTCACAATCGTGACAGAAGGCTTAGATTTGGGCCACGATCATGGCCTGTGTTAGGCAAACGTGTAAACACTTAGAAAGGTTAAGTTTTGAGGGGGTTTTTGGACCTTTCGGATCTTGGAAAAACCTTAAGGCTGCCCAAAACACAAAAGGCATATAAAGAATAAGACAAAGAAAATGAGGGAGCTTTTTGCATCAGCCATCATTGAGAAACCCTAGAGAGAGTTCATCGAGAGATTGAGAAAGTGAAGAAGGAAGAGAGACATGGAGTAGAAGTCGACGCGAAGTACTTCCCAAAATAGGAGGTTTCCTGACATTGTTGCCTCCATCATCCATTTGGATCTTGTTTTCGGTGTATTTTCAATTTTATTAATGTATAGAATTGGAATAATTGTTGATGATAGGATTGTATGAATGTTGTGGATGTTTAAACTCACCTTTGGGGTGTTTTTATCTTTGTTTTAATAAAAATTTGATTGTTTTATGTTATTTAGATTCATTGTGATTGATTTCTGAGATTGCATAATTCAGTAATAGACTGAGAGTGTGAATCGAATGAAAACTAATTAAATTGGGCTAACGAGAGTTACAGAATTTAATAAAAACGAGAAATTAATTAAATCGGTAATTGTGTGAAGAAAGATCTCACGTAGGTTCCCGGTAGTCTATTGGAAAACTTTAGATGTAATTAGGGTTTGAGATTGTTAATTGAGATATTGCAATTTTTCATAATCTGATTAGAGTTTACAATTTATGGTTAACGGCTATAACTCGAGAGAGAGTAATCAATCATAGAATCGTCTGGGACCAATAATTCGATAATTCATAATCGATTAGGTTAGCATTAAAAAATAGGTAAAAATTTTCCTTTCTCTCAATTGATAGTTCCTTTAGGTTAATTATTGGGTGGGTGTTGCAACTGCTACTTTGTTAATATTTTCATAATTGATTCTTAGAATTGAGTTGCGTGATTGAATTAAATTCTTGCCTTAGTTTTGTTATATTGTGAATTACTGTGAATTGCTTTGGCCTTAGATTTAGGATTAGATTATTCCTCCTTGTAGGATCGACACTTTAGGTACTACACGAATAACCCATACGTTTGCAAATTATCGAGGTTAAATATTAAAACTTACTTTACATTTTAATTTAAAGTTTTGTTTTAAATTATTATTTTTAAAAAATAATAAAATATATTTTTCAAATTTTAGCTTTTTTATTTATCTCCTTATATTTTAATTAATTTTTTAAAAATTATTATTGTAAAAACTAATTATTTTTATCATGAATTTGTTTATTAAATTGAATTATTAATTAGTAAATATAAATAATTTTGCTTAAGAAAAATTGAGAATATATTAAAATAATAGTTAAAATATAAAACAATATGTTTAGAGGGCATTGAAAAAAGGTTAAAATAAAGTTAGAGTTTTTTCTATTGAATTTCTTTAAACATAATTAAACTTCTATGAGTCTTTAAATAAATAACAATATAAAATACAATTTTTATTTTTATTATTATTTAAAAAGTTATGTTAAATTCAATCTTAGTCCAAATTATTATATTTATAATTAGTTTATTATATATTAATAGGCATTAGTTATTCTTATAATTTGTACTTTTTATTTATTCCTATTTTATAGTTGTTTAATATCAATCAAACATTTAAATTTTAATTTTTGACCGATTTGATGTCTAATCTAGTTTTTAGAATGTTGTTATTTTGATGGAAACTTATTTTGCAGGATACTTCTAGGAAGTAAAAACTTAATATTTATCTAGGCTCCATATATAGTTTGTATTTAAAGAATTAAATACATGATAAATATTTACATCAAATTGAAATTAAAGTACGAATTAGGTGAAAATATTTGCATAATTTAAATTAAAGTAGGAATTACATGAAAAAGCAACGCGAAATATGAAACGCATCTGATGTTTTTTCAAATTTCTAATAAGATTAATCCTTTCTTTGGTTTTAGTATTTAACCATTTTTAAAGATGGTAGAACTAAGTAAACTGACCATTTGAAAATGATCCTTAACTATATTTACATCAAACTAGAATCTTATAAATTTATTGATTTTTTTAAAGTTTTAGTTAATATCAAGAAGAGATGAAATAAGATTGAAGATTTGGAATATGATTGGTCCTTCCTACAGAGTCCAAGAGATCAAAACAGTCATCACAGAATACAAAAGTAAGTGCACCTGTCACGTTTTGGAGGTGCGCACATGTACCAGTAAAGTATATCAGATTAGAAAGGTAAAGGGCGATAACGAAATTGCAAAACCTGCACCACATAATAGCATACTACCAGATTCCATTCTATTTTTGGCAAACAGCCTATCAAACAAAAAACTTTGTTCTGAGGCCTGTAAACTATATTCATCTAAATCGTAATGAGTTGTCCTCGAGATTGAAGGATTTATTTCAGCATTCTCCAAGACTTTGACACACTTCTTAACTTGTTGCTGAGAATCGAATGTACCACTTGATTCCTTAGAAAACGAAAAACGAGACTTTCGATCCCATTGTCTGGTAGGCAGTTGTCTTGAGGCCGAGGCATCATCATAGCTATACACACTGCATGCTTCCTGTGGGTAGGAAAATCATTTATGGATAAACCATTGTAACCCGTTAAGGAAATAACATGGATCGTGCAAAAGCCCAAAGAAAAAAAAAAAAAGAGGACAAAATCGTATGTGAAACTAACATTATGAAAAGTCAAATGGATGGCTAAGAAAACTACAGAAAAGAATCGAAGTAATGGCATTTTTCACATTCACTACTGGAGTTCAGAAACCAAATAATAACAAAAAATAGATAATATCTCTTCTCGAGACATCTCATGCTTTCTCGCATTTAGTTTCAGGAGAATGAATACGGAAAAAAAGTAACCAAATGACATAAAGCTGAGGACAGTCAGTCCAGTCAAGAAAAAGAATATACAGATACTCATGCAGTTTGCAGCCATTTCTAACCTCATCTTAGTGAGACCAAAATAAGAGACAAACCTGTTTTTCACAAGGGGAACTGCTTGGCCAATGGTTGGCTCCAAGACTTGAACCTGCTTGAGAAAACGAGGCAGGATCACCACTGGGAGGAGTAATGCCCATTAATTTGAAAGGTGGATCCTCTTGAGACGAAAAGTCAGAACTATCAAAAGTTGAAAGTGACACACATTCATCAAAATAAGCCATGGCTTCTTCTGTTAATCGTTTTGACATCCTCCTCCTTTCAATGCTAGACTGTCGAATAACAAAGATATATCAAATGCAACCTCAAAAAACATAGTATAAGAAATGCATCAGTCGTATAAACAGCAGTGATACCTGAACGCCCTTTTTAACCAAATACACAATATATGGTCAACATAAAAAACAATAAAATGTTTCTACAAGATGGACACATGCGCTTGGTCCATGGAAATTTCTCTCTTTTCTGTCCCATTTCCCTGAACGGTTGAAGAGGGATAGTGCACTCACTAACTACTGTTTCACTTTTCAGACAAAAGGTGATAACTCAAAAGGGAAAATACCACTTCTGTACATCGCACATGAGGCAAGGAAGGTAAAATTAGTGACATTGGTTCTTCTGTTGAAGAGATCACCTTTCTTCCAGGACGAGATTTCTGTACATTCGACGTCTTCGGATCTGGAAGCACTTCCTTCAGTATTCTACTAAGCTCTAAACCTCGGTGCTCCTCAACAGCCAGATCAGCTCGAAGTTGCCTAGCTCGATCCCGGGACTGCATGTCACCATAGCCACTACTTAAATTAAGCTGTCTAACAACCAAATAAAAGAAGATAAGCTAACGCATCTCAAACAGTACATGTCCAATGGGAGATGTTCAAATTTTCCATCTTCAGAAACCCAGGAACTAGACCTGTAGAGTCTGAGACTTTTTCTAATCATTTGACTTTCAATTTATACAATCTGATTAAAGAACCTCAGTTTGACATATATATTCACTGATTGAACCAACTCCTATTTGATTCAGATGCAATCAAAGAAGGAGCAAAAGGATTTCTCTTCAAATGCTGAAATTGAAGTAAAGTACTGATGATATTACTAGTGAATTCTTGCATTCACCAACTTGTTTTCATTTCTTATTGCTATCTGAAACTAGAATGGCCTTAACTCCAAACCTAGAACATGAAGAAAACAGACCTTAACTGTTTAGAGTACATTGAGTTGTTTCAGACAGCTAAGATTTAAAAAGGGAACATACCTGTTCAAGCTTATTGGCATATTCTCTTCTGATGTCCAGAACTAACTCAACAGCACATGGGTTCACTAAGTCTGGCGGAATGTCAGTTATGTTGGTTGTTGCAATATTAGCAACATTATTCCTTCGTACAGCCTGAATCAAGTGACCTTTGGAGTTAATTATCAACTACCATAAAACAGATTTCCTACATAAGTAGTGATAATTGCAACTGAATAAGAATTAGTTTTGATGCGAGCACAACTACCCAATCAATAGATCCATTACAGGTGCCTGATGGACCAACTACAAGTGCCAGAATTTGAGAAGATTGAGACACAAGCCTATCAATTAGGATTAATTTCATTAGTTTGTGCTCATTCAGCATTTTGGTTTTTGTTTAATTGTAGTGGAACAATACTTTACTTAATTATTATTCCCAAATGTATTTGAAATTGTTTAGTGGTTTCCTAGTTAAAGTAGTATTAATAGTTTAGAGTTCCAATTGAAGTAATATTTGCAGTTAATTTTCTAATTGAAATACAAATCTGCAACCCTATATAAAGGAGAAAGAATTTCATCGACACCATACAGAATTTTGAGAATGGTTTGGTTTATTCAAAATTGAGAGAGTGCTTCACGTCCTACATTGTTCATTGAAGTAATTCAAAACTTATCGGGGTTTTTTTTGTGGCATTTCAACCTTTATTGATTCACTTCGTGGTTTTCTATAGCCAAAGGATCAGTTTCAAATTGCTTTATTTGGTTTTACTAGTAAGATTTCAATATTGTTTGCAGTTCTCTAGGATTTATTTCTAGGTGGGTTTGCATCAAGTTTGTAACGTCAGAGGCAGCTGTTAGCACTGGCTCATTGCAACATTCATGAAATCATTCAACCCAAAAGTTAATGTGATGGCTGAAGCCCCAAGACTTGCTAGTCTATTGATCTTCAAAAAGCTGACAAGCGAGCACCTGAAGTGTGCATAGGTCCACAAAGGCCACATAGACCAATAATATTTCCAAAATTTATTGCCAACGTTCAACTTCGAAGTATAGTCCTATATGTCATGTTTCAAATGCTTGTCAACTAAATTTGCTTATTTACTGCTTTCCCTTTTTCTACTTGTAAAGTATTCTTTGATCAACTACCATACACTGCTAGAGCTCAAATCAAATCAAGAAATATGTCATTCTTCAGGCTTCCATATTCAACGTTTATTCAAGAATTAATATCAATACAAGGCAACATTCATTCTCATTTAGTTCTATGTTTGACTCAAGTAATGAGTACCCAACCCCTTCCACACTTGAATATGTCCCCTACTTTTCCTTTTCTTGTAGTGGTGACTAGACTGATAATTTCAGAGCATGTAATGCACTATTATGATCGTAACTATGAAGCACATACTTTTCACGATTCTAAAGCTCCCTTATTGCTTTACTGTTGTAAAAAGTCTCATCTTAATTAAGCTTATTTCCCTGAAAAGTTTACAGAAAAATTTCAATTCCAGAATATATCATAAAGTATGCTAGATCCCATAAAATCGGCAGCTGCAGCAATAGCATCACTGCCAAGAGAAATGGTAGACAGCTACCATTTAACAAAATCAAAACCACATTCCACGATGACATAAACTTATTCAAGAATAATATTGACACAAGGAGACTCATATGGGGATTCTGAGATCCTACAAACAATGACACGACATACATACTACTCTTTACGTAATTTTTTGTACAAAGAACCATGCTACATTCTATAAACGTCAATAGCTTATCAAGGGCCATATTATCTAAACCATAATCATATGATTTCTACTCAAGCTGGCGCAGCCTTTGCACACATAAGCAAACATCATTTTATCTCACATATAATTTCTACTTGAATTGGAAGAGTTGCTCGTCATTCAATATGGACCTCTCAATCCTCTGAAGCAAGTGTCCTTTTCAATGTTTCTCCTAATTTCTGGTATCTAGTATTTAACAAAATAATACAGGAAAATTCAAGAACATGTAAATTTGAACAAAATCATTCTTTTATATTTTGAAGTAATCGCATGGCTTTAAAAGCTCAATGTGTACATGTTTGTACCAGGACTAGATGTCACTTTTTGACCAATATTAGATCGTTGTTTAGCAAAGTAAGAAAGGAATAGAGCTTTCATAAAGTCTGAAAATAGACTAAACCAAAATATAATATGAGAAGCCATGTTAGAAGATGACTAAAAAGCTTTCATATCAGAATCAAGAAAGAAACTGACTGTTTCAAGGTCATCTTGGATGTCAGATATTGCACGTCTTACTTCAGAGCGAACAGTTTCATACATACAGCTAGAGCTGTCACCTCCATAATCATTCCTTTGAAATGACTGCAAAATGAAATACAAGAAATGAAGAAAGCAGTAGGAATTTGTTATTGACAGTTTACAATTATTCTCATCGGAAATGAACATCAAATATCATTTACTCATTACCATTTATAAAATATAATATATATGATTTGGATGACGGCATATGAGTATAAGACTCCACACAGGGATCCGGTAACACCCTCCAGAGCTCACCTTCATTTGTTCATAAACTGCTTTGATTGTTCTTTCTTCAGCTTCGAAGAATGAAGTTCCTAAAACCATATCCTCCAGACTCTGAGTTGGCGAAGAAGGCTAACAAAGAAACACATAAAAAGCATAGTTATATTATTACCAGGAAAGTCCTTCATTTCCAATGGTATCATTAGTAATATGGATGACAAATAGTAATACCAAATTTGAGGAAGAGTCAACTAGTCGGGACTGCAAGCTTTTGGTCTCATCAAATCCACTAGAGTCACTTCTAACAGAAGTATCCTTTCCCCCAACATTTGAGGTTGCACCTGTACTCCAAGCATTTCTATTCTTATACTTAGTCAACAAACTAACATCTTCTTCAACGGCAGTCTGCAACTGTAAGAACAACAAACCAATAACAAATACTCAAAAAATTTATTATCTCAGTCTATCACAAATTAAAACAACCAAAAGGGTGTATATTTCACAGACAAACGGGGAAACCTCGGATTTCACGAGATGGCTCCTGGCCACAGGACGTCGGGGCACCGAGCGAGCCCTCCGGCCAACATCCACCTTACTAGTTCTGTAGTCGCTTTTCACCAAATCTTCCTTTCTGGAAACCGATCTGCCCCTCCTAGAATCGGAAGACGGGGACTTTGGCTTTAAGGGAGCACTTCTGGATGTGGGTTCATCCAATTTAGAAGTATTTGATGCAAATTCACCGTTTTTATCACTCGGAGAGATCGTGGTGGTACTCCAATACAGAGGATTGTCTCTTTTAACCAAGAAATCCCATGAAGAAGATGGTGTTGACGTTGGTGTTTGTGTCCGTGACGAAGGGGAGGCCTCAAGGTGGGATCTTGGGGTAGCACTTACGCTACG
This sequence comes from Erythroxylum alaternifolium, assembly GCA_027478495.1. Classification (NCBI taxonomy): domain Eukaryota; kingdom Viridiplantae; phylum Streptophyta; class Magnoliopsida; order Malpighiales; family Erythroxylaceae; genus Erythroxylum; species Erythroxylum alaternifolium. The sequence continues at coordinate 42,014,167 of JANIIA010000004.1, forward strand.
TGATCTTCGAGGAGGAGGTTTGTTACCGGCAATGCTTCTCCTTCGTGAAGTGGGATTATCTTTGTTTTCCTTGTCGGATGCTGGATTTGATGCTCGCCTTGATGAGGATTTGAAGGCAGCTACCGCCATGGCTGGAAATGTAAAAAAACTGGAATGTGAAAATCACAGACTATTACAGGCAATATGAAAACCTAAAGAACTTTTCTGGACCAAAAAAAAAAGAAACATGAAAAGATTCACAAAGGCTTGACAGATAAGAGTAACCATGTGCCTAAGTCCAACGACTGTAGTGTCACAAAACTTGTATTCGACTCGTTTAAGCGGCTTTGTCATTGACATTGTTTTCGTGTAATGGGAGGCAATAAATGGCAATTGCATGTGGTTTTTAAATTGTTTTATTTTTAAAATAAAAGTAAATTTTATTCAATTATTAATATTATTATATTTTATTTTTACTATTAATAATAATTACATTTTAAATAATTTTAAGATAAATTAATAAAATAAATAATTTTATTTTAATATTAGTAAAACATCTACTACATTTTTTGAATGAATAATTTATAAAATAATATTATTTTATGTAATATATTTTAATTATTGAAATTATTTTTATTTGAAACTTATCATTTTAAAATATTTTAAACTTAAATTATATTTATTAAATAGAGATTAAATTAATTTTTAATTTATAAAAATAAATTTTAAGATAATTATAAATATTAATATAATTTAATTTAATTATATTAATCATAATTCTTATTAGTAATTAATATTAACAAATTAAATAGTATATATTTAATTGATGATATGATGACTAAAAAAAGAAAATAGGAAAAAGATATTTTTTTTTATTTCATAAGTTTTGAAAACTGATACCAGAAGAATACTTTTTTGTTTTTATTAAACACGAAGAAATTACTTTAGTTACTCTTTTATTAATTTTAAAAAATTATCGAATATTCCTTAATAATTATTATTAATTTTAAAGGAGCCTTTTATCGTCAATCTCTATTAAATAGTTTTAACAGTTATCACTTTATATATAAACAACTATCATGTAAGTAAGACTTTTTTATAATTATCAATTATATATATGAAATACTATTGTATGAATACAAGAGGACATCATTAAAAAAAGCTCTTACACAACATCATTATATTATAATATGGATTTTCATATTAGTTAAAGTGAAATAATATTTGGAGAAAATTAATTTTTGAGTTCATTAACATTAATTTAATTTATAGACAAGGTTATTGATCAACTTAATATCATTTGGAATATCTTATCTGTTAAAAATTTAAAAGAAGAGTGTAAAACATTTAGAATATTTTTCTATCTCTTTGTTTCCATTTTTTTTGTCTTTTTCTTTAATTTCTTTCTTTACTTTTTTTTTTGTCCCTTTCTTTCTTTATCTCTTCCTCTTTTTCTCTCTCTTTTTTGTTCTCTTTCTTTCCTTCTCTTTCTCTCTCTCTTATTGTGAGTAGCATATTAGGTGAAAGTGGTGTAATTGATCTAAAATGCTAACACAATTGCTCATTTTAAGTGATAAAACTACTTTAGAAGATTGGTGCAATTGCTTAAGAAGATAAATGAAATATTTATATAAGAGGGATGCAAAAATGCAATTTCTCCTTTTAAGTAAGGCAATTCTTTAAAAGAATGATACTACTAAGGAATGGTGCATTTGTTATATTACTGATGCATGTGTATTGTGTATCATTCGTGTTGAATTAAAGGAGGCTCTAATTTATATTTTGATGATAATAAAATATTGTTGCTACTAATATTCTATTTTTAGTCATTAAAAGAAAGAAAAATCAAATTATTCAAATATATGAATCAATTAAGGCAAAAGACATGACATAGAATAACATGAAGGATTAAGTGATCTTTAAGGCAACAAGGAAGTAATGAAGGAAATTCATGGGACTCAAAGTCAATTAGAGCGAGATCAAGGAAGATTTGAGACCTTTCAATTTGTAAAAATTAATTTAGTGCTACTTGTACCCTTACAATATTTATTTTATTGCTTTAAGGGCTTTATATGCATAAACATAACATACTGAATCTTAATGCATGCAATTTTTTAATCTATTAAGAGAAATTAAGGTTTTATTTTGAAATATATATTTTTATTTTTAAAACATAATTTGAGGAACTTTAAAAGTTAGTTAAGTTTTTATTACAATTAGGCTATCTCATCTTTTGAAAAATTTGAAGTTTTTACAATTTAGTGGCTTAAATGTGTTTTTAAAACTCAATTTCAATAAGGCATCTATTAGTATAAGGTTTTGGATCTACTAGCCTATCTGATTATATATAGAGATAGGATGGGTGGTTATGCATATGCTAGATATTTGATTAGTTAATGTGCTAATTAGTAAACTATTAGCAAGCTGACGAGTTTCATCAACTATTGGGACTCAAAATGTAACACCCCATTACCGTAGGATACGCAACGGGACGCCCGTAGATCATTCCGATACATATCCTATGATAAGGGAGCGCTACGTGTTATCACTACAATACTCCACATGGCATCATAACAATTTGAATAATTAAAGCAGTAATTGTAAATCACAAGATTTTTAAAACCAAACTCTTCCTCTTTTCATTGCTTAAACTCAAAAGTTTATACATCGTCATACTGTACAATCTGTACATACAAAAAAACCTAATACAGATACTATGAAAGAGGAAGAAATACATCAACTATCTAGGTCATCCCAAAATCCAGAAATCCCAGCTGA
>JANIIA010000004.1:42102020-42125233 GCA_027478495.1 Erythroxylum alaternifolium
TCTTAGTGAGTAACCTCAAAATCACTCTTCAAGACTAAGAAAAATCAAACCCTAGCTTAGCTTTCTTTCTTTCCTCTTAACCACCGAAACTCTCTCCTTTCTCTCTCTCTTTCACGATTTGTCCTTTTCTTTTTCACTCCAATCACCTTTTTGGTCTTCCACTTCTCAAGATAACATTTTCCTCCTCTCTTTTTACCCTTAATGAATGTTAAAGGTCCACTTTACCCTTTTTTATAAACTTAGGTTCTTTTAACCTTAACTCATTTCCTAAAATGCCCTTATACACCTTACAACATCCATACTTTAATTCTATCAATCCATGAATTAAATCCTCCTAAACTTGATATAATAGTTACTTCCAAATAAAAATAATCTATCTAACAATACTAAAAAATTTATTCAAATCATGCTTACTAAAAAATTTTCAAGGCCCAACAGTAGCATGAGCTGAAGGTGAAGAATAGTGAAGAATAGTGTGTAAGTAGGAGTGAGGGAGATCAAAGGGAAAAGCTAAGACATTCATGAAAGGTATGATTATAGTGAGAAGGAGGAAAAAACTAGTCATCATTTTCCAAGCAAAAATGAGTCTCCTTTTTACTATATAGTGCCCATATTCTTTTTGTCATTAATGATTTATCACCCTCATGGATTTGATTCCTACGCTCCCTTGTGATTTAAGTATAGAAATGTCTCTCTATTTTACCTTATGAATCCCTTTATTATCCTCAGTCCTACTCTATAAGAAATTTCTAAAGATCCTTTCTATATTTTTGATGATTTTGGTTGGCAAAGCTATATCAGAACTCTAGTAAATGTGCATTCCATCAAGTATAAGTTTTATCAATTAAATTCTTCCAACATAGGAAATATTTTTAGACAACCAAATATAGGTTCTACATAGGATTATATCATATATAGATTCTTTCATATTCTTGATAAGAGGGTCTAGATGTTGTAATTGGTATGCTAAGTTATTTAAGAGGAGCTTTAATCCATTGTAAACTTAAGGCATGAATCAATGACCGTTCCAGTAGATTTGAAATAAAGGATGTAATGATATGATTTTTCCAATGTTTATTCATATTCCAAACATCCTAACAAAATTTTATAAACATTATAAAAACAATTAAATCGATTCTAGGTTATCCCATATAGTAGCAGTAAGTCACTCATCAAATGAAAAATTAAAGATTTTGATTTTTTGCATTTATAGTGATAGTGTCTCCCTTGAGCAATATTGTGATGTATCATTCTTATAAGAACCTTTATTACTAGGTCAAACATATAAGGAGATGGGGGATCTCCTTATCTAACCCTTTTTACTCCTTTAAAGATTGGAGTAGCTTCATCATTGATCAGTACATTGTAGCAAGGGGTTGACATAAATTGATGAATTCAGTTAGTGAATTTAGGAGGAAAGCCAAAAACCTAGAATGTGTGAAGTAGAAATGTCCAATTGAGTGAATCAAAAGCTTTAGTGAAGTTTATCTTCATAGACCAACTCTTTATGGATTTGTTATTGTGATAATCCTTGAAATTTTCTTATGCAAACAACAAATTTTCTTTGATATTTCTACCTGTAATAAAAACTAGACTGAGAAAATTTTGTTAGAGATTTCGATAAGGGATTAATTCTCTAGGCTAAGATCTAGGAAATGATTTTGTAAAGGATGTTACAATAAACAATTGACCTAAAGCCTTAGAAAGAAGAAGGGTTGGATACTTTGACGACTAGGATAGGAAGGTCTTGTTTATTTCTCTAAGTAGGGATCTTGAGTTAAAGAACTCCTTAAACATATTATAAATATAGGGCTTTAATGAATTTTAGGATCTTTGGAAGAAATATGCATCAAGATAATTTGGTCATAAGGACTTGTTAAGACCGAAGCTAAAAAGGGTATATTTGATTTTAGAGTTAGAAATAGGAGCTAAAAGGGCATCTAACTGGGATTGACTTAAGGAGGGGGAGACGAACTTTGAAAGTTAGAAATTAAGCTTGTGGTGGAGGAATCAGCACCTAGGAAAGGTTTGAAATGGGAGAAATGCTAGCTATTTAGACTTGTATTAGTCAAAACAAAGGATTCCTAAGATTTTATTGATATTTCTTCTATTTTTAATGCATCTTAAAAAGTTAAGTGTTTGAGTCCCCTTCTTTTGTCTAAATGATTCTTACTTTTTTCTTTCAAAGAGTATTATAGGTTTCCAATAAGGAGAGCTAAGAATTCAGCTTTGTTTTGTACATTCTTTTCAAATCCTAATTCCCTGGGTTATTGTATAACTAAGTCTGCAAGTTATTCAGTTCAATTATTCACATCTTTAAGAATGTCATCTTTGAAGTTTTTCTTATGCAAATTTTTTAGCTCGTCCTTTATGATCTTCAATCTAGTAACTAGCTTAAAGATTCAAAACCCTCAACTGAACAATTCGAACATTGAGTTATTATGCTCTTATATCCTTCTAGCTCAATTAAAAAGTTAGCTTTTTTATATGTTGAGCCATTCTAATCTCCAATGGGAAGTGATATGAGATCCCAGGATTGGTAAACCAAGCCACTGTATTATGAAATTTATCTGTCAAATATGAATTTACTAGCCCCTTATCCAGTTTTTTCCTTAAATGAAAGTTACCTTATTGTCTATTAGTCCAGGTATATAGATTTCCTATATATGAGAGATCCATTAGTCCTAAATTACTAAGGCAATCTCTTAATTTTGTATCTACCTTTCCTACCTTACTATATATTCCTTTAGCTTTTTGAGGATGGAGGATGCAATTAAAGTCTCCTAGTACAATCCATGGAGCCTTGAACATTTTTGCTAACTCCTTTATGTCTTTCCATAGCTTAGTCCTTTAAAAATCATAGTTAGCAGCATAGACAAATATAACTTGGATCCTTTCTTAAAGTGGATATGAAAGCACTTCCATAGATAGAAACTGTTATGTCTGTTTTGTGTTGAGCATCTGAATATCATTTGGTTTGTAAGCTAATTAATTATTCCTAGCCTATGATGAGCATGATTAGAAATTTCTCCATTTTCCCTAAAAATCGTAATCCTTTATTCAAAATTGACTCATTGATTTTTATTTCCAACAAATATTTTTTCTATTTGATGAAATGTTTCATTGTTCGTTATTTTTTGGGGTAATTCAAGCCCGTTATATTCCAAGCTATAATCATGATGTTGAAGAGCTTATCAAGCCCTTATCTTTTTATTTTTTCACTAGACTTCCTATTGAATTCTCCACAACATTGAGTTCCTTTCTTTTTAATTCAGTTTTGTTTTTCTTAATAAGCTCTTTCTCTATTGAATTTGCTTCAATGGTGTTTAAAGTTTGGAGGTCAAAAGAGGGGTTGGTAAAGAGGACAAGTTTTGGTAGTGGATTTTAGAGTTTGTGCAACTTTTAGAATTGTTTTGGTTTGAAGGGTATGGTTTTGTTTTGCTATTTCCTTGAGAATTAGGGAAGGAGGCCATAGGTTTCTGATTTATAGAGGAAGTTAAATTAGATGGTAGAGGGAAGGTTTGTGAAAGTTTATATATATGTTGTACGATCAGTATCTGGGGGTTGAATAGGAATTTAGATTAGTAACTGAGGGATGAGGATTACATTTTGGTATCCAAACCTTCGGCATAGTTGAGTGACCTAGCTTCTAAGGGAAAGAAATTGATATTTCAATGGTTAGGAGTTCTCCTTCTTCACCCAAGCATAGCTTCTAAGGGAAAGGAATTGATATTTCAATGGTTAGATGTTCTCCTTCTTCACCCAAGCATAGTTGAGTGATCCAGCTTTTAAGGGAAAGAAATTGATATTTCAATGGTTAGGAATTCTCCTTCTTCACCCAATCTATGAACTGATAAAACTTCTTGTAGTTTTGCATTTCCTTCTATTTACTATTCTTCACATTGTTGCTGTTTGATTATTTAGCCTAATCGGTTTGCCAATTACACTTGCCAAATTGCTCATTCCCATATTAGTCCAATACTCTAATGGGATAGAAACTTATCTACAATGGAATAGTTTTTAGAGAGGTTTTATCAAAACTTATAATTGGCTCCGCTTTTATAAAAACATAGGCTTTCCTCTCCGATATCATAGACCTGAATCCAACATTATTGTAATTCTTGCTACATCCCTAAATTTGCATAGAAAATAATCTTTCTTGGTTATTAGAACATGTTCTAACCCATTCATAAACCAAATTGCTTTTAACCAAGCCTTAATTGAAGGACTGGAAGGTCTTTTATCAAAAAAAAAATTTTTGACTAGAGTTGTCTTCCGTTTGGCTACTCCAGCTTGCAAAACGTCTATTGGGCGAGAAATAATTGGGTTATTGTTAACCTTAGGAATTAGTTTAAGCTTTACCGAAGTCTCTCCACTGCCAAGTTCCAAGCTTTGGGAGGGGAGCTAAAGGAAAAAGTTGTAAGAGTGGAAAAGGGGACCGGAGAAGTAATAGGGATAGGAAGAGGGTTAGTTACAAGCAAGCATTCTAAGGTTGAGCTATTTGAAGGAAAGGGATGGATCTGGGAGGAGGGTATAGGATTAGAATAAAGGGAGATCCCTGGTACCGAGAGATTAGGGAAATGAGTTAGAAAGGATATAATAGGTGGCTTAAACTGAGAGGGTAGAACTGAAGACGGATTTGACTTTGTAGTAGTTAAAAGAGGAGGAAGAGGGAGATTGATTAATAACTAATGGCTAATAAAAGTTTTTGAGCTCCTTCGCCGTCATTTTTTAGGAATGCTAAACCTAAAATCTTTTAATAATTTAAATATAGTGATGATAAAGTGAAGCTAGTAGTCAATGCGCTCCAATGGCATAAACCTTCGAGTCAAGATGAAAGACCAGCTACGAAACTCCAACTTTGGACTATTTAAAATACTTATATAGAACTGTAAAAGGAAAACACTCAAATAAACAAGTGAGTATATTTTCATATTTCTGAACTAACTTAATTTTTGTTTTTCACTTATGCTGACGAATAAAATTGATGAAATGATAAGAAACCATATTTAAGAGACTGATAGTATGACTTTACTGTAATCAAAGGCCAAAAGAACCAAGTAATATTTTAAGGCTTTCACCTTTATAATTTTACAGTGAGATTTCCCTTTTATAAGTTTATGAATTAGAAAGACCATTGTCCATTGCATATCCCACTTGTAAGAGTATACTGTTACAGGTTTTATTGATACTAAGAACCCACCAACAATGGGGCTGAGAAGTTTGGAAAATCAGGCAATTTAGTACTCTTTTTAATGCATCCTTAACTATGTAGCATAATAGATATAGCTTTCTACAAAATCAGGCAATTTTGTAGCATAATAGATATAGCTTTCTCATGAACCCTACCTTATTACACTTAGATAAGATTGGAATCGCTGATCTCCCAGTTGTCTCAATGTTGTATGATATTTTTGTCTACAGTCATGATAAATGCAGCCGAGTTCAGCGGTAAAAAGATAGTCGAATTTACATTTCAGAAAATACACAACATTGTGACTACAATGATGAAACAGATGTACAATTTTCCTTATGTGCTTATATGGTAGGATAGTGGTGAAAATAAGGGGAAAAAATAAAAGGTATTTGTCAGAACAAAGCGTACAAGGAAATTAATTTCAAGTGCCGCGACGAGAGATGAGTCGCCTGAAGGACTTAACAAAATACACAGATAATGGGGTTTTTGGAACCGGTAGGAGTTTTCCCACAGCAGCAAGAGGCCAACTGCAAAACGTATAACAGACTGTCAGGTTTTAGGGGGGCCAAAAAGAAAAAGACAACATATTAAGCAATGCTTCAAAGTTTCTTTCAATTCTCTTTATAATTTGGCCCCACAACAAAATTTTGCTGCTTGTGGTAATCCCCTCAATTTCCAAGAGTCAATATGAGGAAGAACATTATGACAAAAAAGCTGTTACTCCTAAGCCCCCAAATAAATATTGGTTACTTAAAAACTCTTTCATTTTCGCTTATTATCTGCTAATTGGTTTCAAGCCCACCAATTTATATGCCAATTTAGTGGAATATCTCATGTAAACTTTATTTTGACGAAACCCCTAAACTAGAAATTCTGATAGCAAGACAAACCTAACAAGACCGATGACAATGGATGTTATCCACAGCTTCCAATTAAGTTTTACAGTCTTGGTGAACTTTCCGGAGAATTCAATGAGAATTATCTGTAAAATGTTCGACAGAACTTAGTGTGAAGTTAATGTGTTATCATATGCCAAAAATAAAATTGAAGTGACATGCTCACCTGGAGTATTAAAGTAAATCCAACTATTCCCATAAACAACCAGTTTTTCGTCACCCCACTGAAAACATTAATTTCATCTGGCTTGCGGGCATTGAACTCATTAAATATCTGTACATTATACGGTAGCGGTTTAGGAACTTCAAAATGTTCATAAAATAAATTGATGGCAGTGTTTGATTTTCTAATTCAAGTTGACCCCTATAATAAAAGAAAGTATAGGAAAATACAACTTGGGATAAATGGAAAACTAAAAATGTGAGTTGGTAAGATGAGATATTATGTTCAGTTCATATTTCCATGAGCATTTATTTTTTTAATGGAAAACATACTTGACAGAGAACAAATGCATTGAATATGACTGTGTTCTTCTCAACTGTAGCATGTTCGTTGCTTTCAAGATTCAAGTGCAGAATACTCTTTCCCCCAAAGTTGAGAACCAGAAGAACAGCAATTTGATACAGAGCCTGAAATTGAACTACAATATCAGGAATTACGTAGAAACATGAAGTAATAGCAGTTTATGCACACTGGTATTTTACTAGTATATATATCATATCAAAAAAGATACCTGTATGAGCAAGTTCCTCCACATGATGTTTGTTATAAGAGGTTCCCTACAAACACCAGCACAAATTAGTAGTCAATCATCCGTTAAGACTTCCATCCACACTTAACGTCCATCTAAATTTTAAATCTTAATATACAACATGAACCCAGGACTTGGTAATCACTGAAGAAGATAGAACCTGGACAGTTTGTTTAACAAGGATCCCAAAAAGCACCAAGGTAAGCAGAACATATGTATAACCTCTAGTAATTTAAAAACTTTTAGCCTTTTTACCTGTTTCAAGAAGTAAAAAGGTCTTGTTCGACCATTGAAGATAAGAAATGAAGACATGATGAATATTAATCTCAACTGATATATGCAAGAGACAGACAAACTTTAAGAATCAAGTGCTAGCAGCAGAGATCTTTTCTTTAATCAAATATCTTAATAAACTCACAGATCACTCAATGCTATTCTCAAGCCAGCCAATGTTCAAGACTCTACTCAAGATGCTCCGGGAATCCAAAGGCATAAGGAGGTCTGTGTGTAAATTTAATAGTTTAAAAGATCTGCTAGCCCCTTGATATTGACTAAAAGTATTAATTCCCAAACACCGTCTCTTCCTTATTTCTAATCAAGAAACTAATAAAAAAAATAAGTTACTTCCAATTACTATATGACCCACAGAAAACATTAAATCCAGTGGACCAGTAAGAAAGCACATGTTTAAACTAGCAAAGATTGATAAAAACATGGCAACATTACATGGTCCTTACATTGAGAAAGCATAAAACCCCATTAATTGAACAGTTGATCAAACCATGTTACAATAGTACAGCAAAATATATATTCATTGGATGAAATTTAACATATCTGACGCAGTCCGTTAGAATGAACCTTCTGCCAACTGGTGTTCTATGCATAAGATGGTCTGTTGGTGGTTCTGTAGCTAACGCAAGTGCTCCAAGTGTATCCATGATAAGATTAACCCAAAGGAGCTGCATCATTAAATTCAACAGTAAATTGAGTTCAAATAAGAAACAGATACACCAAGATGGTAATTTGCAAAACTCAAATTCAGACCATGACTGCTCCAATGTTTCAACTCAACCAACAGAAAGTCATTCAGGAGAAAAACTGAGAATTCAGGAGTATGTTTGGATCATGAAAAGGTCCTTTTCTCTGAAATAATAATAAGGTATGCAGAATAGTCTGTCTTCATTTTTACCCCATAATAGGGCAATAATCCATTGATTAGACATATTTCCAAAATAAAAAAATTGGCATCATATTTAGATACATCCACTTATCTTCTGTTTTCCATTCTACTGCCTATAACATCATTGAAGAAAAAAAAATTTTGGTCCTCAATTTCAATTCCTGTTCCATTCCTACTATTACATTTTTATCATTTAAGCGCTCCAACAAACCATAACATTTCAATGTAGTTCATTCTGTCAACATTGTCAGGAATTTGTACGACATACACAATTCCAAATGTCAATTGCTACTTGAAATTGTAATTACAGATAATAAATGGATTATAAATTAGTTCAGATTTGAAAAAAATGTTTTAAGAAATTATCATTCTCCACATTAACTTTTGTACAGCATGTCAGTTCAATGTAACCCTTATTAAGGACACAACAATTTAAAATTAGCCTTTGTCACACACATCACATTATGGGACTGAAGTTTGTTTATCCTTAATATAATTTTGTAGATAACATAATTTGGTCTACGATACAATCATCAGAAATTAAAAAAAAATTCACAGAGAAATCATAACTATTTTTTATAAATTAATCATTATTACGGCATATACAATAATATGAATAAAAAAGATATGCTCTGGGACAAAAGGAGAGAAAGTAAAAGGATCTAAGATAACAAATGAGAGGATCAGATGTTAACCTGTACTGCATTTAAAGGAACATCTCCAGAAGAGATGGCTGCAACTACATTTATCACAAGGGCTGCAACATTAACAGTAAGTTGAAACTGGATGAATTTCTGAATGTTAGCATACACAGAACGGCCCCATCGAACAACCTACATTAATACAAAGTTCAAAGTAGATCAATTTATTGAAAAGTAATCAAAGCATATAGCTTAGCTAGATCCCTAAGTTTATAAGTCTACTATCATCTTTTGAACTGCTTCAGATCAACCTTTTCCACTTCAAAGAAAAATAGTCATCTTTTCAGCTGAATCTTAAAAGATGTGCTTTCTAAATGTCTTCTATTTAGAACTTGTGTAGGATCTTTCATGTGGTAAACCAGCTAATATACATTCTTCCCATGAGAAATTGCATCTCTTATTTATATTAGCTCGTCATTATTAGGAACTCCCATTCCTAAGCATGTATTAGAAGTTAACCAATGTGTCTAATTATGTAAATTCCAAAGACTTCTCATTGACAGAAATGGAAGTCAGCCTACTGATTTTCGACCTACAAACTTTATATTGTTAACCTTCGATGCCCTGGTAATAAGTATACCATCTATGTTTGTCTATGTTTGTTACTTCTTTTCTTCCCTCGACAAGAAAGAAGACACACATATACATACACAAAGAGCAAGGACAGACAAGCTTTCAATAACAGAGTTTAGCACAAGTAGATAATATTCATAACATAGATATATTCACAGACATACTAATAATCTGGAATTAATAACAATGTTCTGATTTAGTAGACATTTTTTAGTCTATCAAGTTATATCCCAAAATATAACACATACAAAATTTTCTTCCTCATGATCAAAGTAAATTTGACTTGGGTTCTATGTCCAAGAAAGTCACTGAATGTATTTCTTTGTCAAAGGAATAATATACAAACCTTAACTACTGAAGCAAAATTATCATCCAAAATTATTATATCTGAGCTTTCTTTTGCCACTTCAGTCCCTTGGATGCCCATAGAAAGGCCTACATCAGCCTAAAGATACAAGAAGGTAATGTTATAATTGTTAATGATAAGTATATAGCATAGTCAAGGAGATAATTATATGGTATATATATCATAATCAAGATGCGTTTTGTGTCATCTGAGGCTGCAAACAATAAGATATACCAGAATGCGAGATCACTCATTCTAAACAGTTTTGCCATTTGCAATGAAATGGAGAGATCCGTGCATATAGCACACTGAAAACTAATACAATTTCATGTGCACGCACTAACTTGTCAAGGCACTAGCATATTTTGCAACCATATTATGTCATGGCAAAGAAAGCAGGGTAGCTCATGTACTTCCTTGACATATCTAAATCTCAAATCAAATACTCATTTAAGATGCATAGGACTACAAAAAATCCTTGTATGAACGTGAACAAGACATTTGCATGCAAAATGTCCATGGGTACAAGATAGTTGCACAAAAGAGAAGTGTCATATTGATTAATGATGATAATGTAGTCATAAAAAAATCAATTGTGCACAGATCATGCTTGAATATTTATACACAAGTCTACATCTGTGCATGCTTGTCTTCCACATTCTGTCCTCAGTATTTGTCAAACCTTTATTTAACAAAAACAGAGATTTAAACCTCATGAAGTGCAGGTGCATCATTTGTCCCATCTCCGGTCACAGCCACAACTTCTCCTCCCTTACGTAGGGCTTGTACAAGTAAAAGCTTGTCACTAGGGGATGACCTTCCCATCACCTACAAATAATTAACTATAAATTTGCAACTCGGATCCTCAACAGGCCAAAACTTGCAAACTCACATCTTGAGGAACGATAATAAGCCTATACTTTGAGAAAATTTTCTGGTTACTAGACATGATCATAAACTATCTTAATATGTTACAAACATACCGTAATTTTCGTTGCAATTAGTTCTCTTTCCTTCTCAGAATATGCACGAAATATCCTTCCTTCAATGATACTTGGTTCAGTAGCATCTATTTTTGAATCAAGAATTCCGCACTCAAAAGCTATGGATTTTGCCGTTTGAAGATTGTCTCCAGTGACCATTCGTACCTGTAGAACAATTCGTTATATAAATTATTCATTTCCCCAATTCTGTAGATTTATAGTTGTTGAAAGATATTCTAAATATTTGTAATTATGCATAATATTTGATTATGTGCTACATTTAGACAGTTGAGAAATTTGTGAGCAAAATTTTATGAAACATTATTTCATTCTTAATTAGTAAGATTAACTGTCTTTTTTGTTTCTAACAGAGGTCTTTAAATACTTTTACATCAATACAAGAAATATTTATTCAGCCATTTTCATAATTTATTCTGTGTTTTTATGGCATCAGAGTAGAAAGTAAAACGCTAGGGTTAAATCTTTTTTTAAAATGTCTGAGATCACATCTGGGACAAACATGCCTTCCCAATCACCTTAGTTAGAACTTCAAACCATCTGAAACTCATCCGAAAACCATCTTCGGACTACTACAATCCGACTAAATGGTGACAATTTTCTTCGATGGTCACAATCTGTTCACATGTACATTAGAGGAGAGGAAAGATAGGAGATATTAAGAAGCCTAATGTGGAGGATCCAACCTATGTCACTTGGGACACTGAAAACACAATGGTGATGATGTGGTTGGTCAATTCCATGGTTGAAGAGATAGGTGCGAACTACATATGTTACTCTACAGCAAAGGAACTATGGGAAATCTCTAAGATGTATTCAGACCTAGAAAATCAATTCCAAGTTTACAACTTAACCTACGACTTAGGGAAATTTGTCAAGGTCAGAATTCTATGACAACTTATTTTAATGCTCTTAAAAGGGTTTGGCAAAACCTGGACTTATTCAATGATTATGAGTGGAAATCATCCAATGATTGCAATCATTACAAGAAGATAGTGGATGCCAGCTGAATCTTCAAATTTTTTTTGCAGGTCTGATAATGAATAAGATGAAGTTTGTGGTCGAATTATTGGAAGAAAACATCTGCCTTCAATTAGTGAAGTATTTGCAGAGGTGAGGAGAAAAGAGTATGGACATGTGATGCCGGGGAAAGAAACCTATAGGTATAACTGGTTCTGTAGAAGGGTCAGTCCTGACCATTCTAGAGGCTCAAGTCAACTGTAAACTTCCCAAAACAAGCATGCATGAGACAAAAGTAACCTACACTGTGACTATTGTGGAAAGTTTCATCAAACCAGAGAAAGTTGCTGGAAGTTAAATGGTAGAATGGCAAGATAAGAAAATGTGGTGAATGAAGCCCACCAAGAACCAATGTGGCAAAGTCATCTCCACTAATAAAGAACAGTTAGATTATCTTTTGCAGAAATTCTGAACAGATGTATATTTTTCTCAATATCTTACTAGGTCAATACATAGGTACAAGTATATGTAGAATAAAGAGGGTTACTCTAGGAAACTAATATCTGTACATAATATCCCAATCTGATTTGCTAACTTTTAGGAGTCAATAATATCTAGGATATATCCAGCTGGATATTTCCCAACACTCCCCCTCAAGTTGGCTTGTATATGTCATCCATAGCCAGCTTGGTAACTAGAAAATTAAACTGCCTCTTGTGTAATCCCTTTGTGAGAATATCAACTACATTTTGTGATGTTGGAATATAGGGAACACAAATTAATCCTTTTTCAATCTTCTCCTTGATGAAATGCTTGTCAACCTCAACATGTTTTGTTCTATCATAAAGAACAGGGTTGTGAGCAATTGAAATTGTAGCTTTGTTGTCACAATACACTTTCATAGGAACTGAAATAGGAATTTGGAGACAATTCCTCCAATACCCTTTTAATCCATAAAACTTTCACAAATTCCATGTGCCATTGAGTGAAACTCAGCTTTGACATTCGTTTTTGCAACAACAATTTGTTTCTTACAGTGCCAAGTTATCGAGTTACCACCAACAAATGTGCAATAACCTGAAATTGATCTTCTATCAGTTGCACTCCCTACCTAATCAACATCAGTATAGACTTTGACTTGAAGATTGTTCCGCTTTCGAAAACATTAAACCTTTCCAGAGAGTTCCTTTTAGATATCGTAGTATCCTGTATCAACATCTAAATGTTCTTGGCCTAGTCTATGACAAATATATTAATCTCCCAACCAAGTCTAGTATGTGACAAATATATTAATCTCCCAACTAGTTGCTGGTAGCTCTCCTTATTAATAATATTTTTAGGTTGAATTGGTCTAAAATTTACACCAATTTCAACAGGAGTATCAGTTGCCTTGCATCCTAGTAATCTGTTATCATTCAATAGGTCCAGAATGTATTTCCTTTGATTCACAAATATTCCATCCTTTGATCTAACAAACTCCATTCCAAGGAAGTATTTGAGGGGTCCAAGGTCTTTAATTTCAAATTCTTTGGCCAATCTCTTCTTCAACTCTACTATTTCATATACATCATCTCCTGTTATGATGATGCCATCTACGTAAACAATAAGAATAGATATCATACCTATCTTAGACCGCTTGTAGAACAATGTATGATCAGCTTGACATTGACAATAGTCGTAGCTCTTAAACAACCCTTCCAAATCTATCAAACCATGCTCTAGGGGACTATTTTAGGCCATATAATGACTTCTTTAGCTTGCACACCTTATTTTTCCCATAGGTATCCTCAAATCCTAGAGGTAGGCTCATTCTTCTTCTAAGTCTCCATTAAGGAATAGATTTTTTACATCAACACTTTAAATTTACAGCCAAGAATAACAATACCCGAATAGTATTTACCCTTGCAACGGGAGCAAACGTCTCTTGGTAGTCAATACCATATGTTTGAGTGAATCCCTTAGCAACTAATCTTGCCTTCAAACTTTCCACAGTGCCATCAGCCTTAAACTTAACAGTAAATAGCCATTTGGAAACTACCATCTTTTTATCTCTAAGGGAATTCACAAGTTCTCAAGTTCTATTCTTCTCAATTGCATTTACTTCTTCCACAATAGCTGATCTCCAATCTGGATCTTGAAGTGCTTCCTGAATGTTTCTTGGTACAAACAGATTAGTGATTTTAGAGATAAAGGATTTATTTATGTGTGATAGTTTCCCATTAGATAGGTACTTTGATATGTGATGGTTGGTGCAAGCTCGTTTCCCCTTTCTAAATGTTATGGGTAGGTAATTATCAACAAAGAGATCAATAGAAATATCACTGGTAATTTGTGGGTCAGTAGGTATAGATTGATCATTACTAGGCACAGTAAGGGGTAAAGTAGCATATGGGTTACCTAAATTGTTCCCAGGTTCATTCTCCGAGAGTTTTGAGAGGCCGTGCATTGTTGACGTAAGTTGTTCTCTACTTCTCAATTGAGTCTTCCTCTTAGTACAAATACGAAGCTTAGTATTTCATTCCTTAGGAACAGATAGTAGTATTTCTCCCCCTATGGTTGAACCGGGATTTTCGGACATGGACAAACTAGGAGTAATATCTTTGGCTTCATTATCAGGAATTATATTATGATCAATAATGCCAGTAGGTAGGGGGTTAGGAGTAATAGTAGCATCCCAAAAATTTTCTGCTTCATTAGAGTTCTCCCCCTAAAGGAAAAATTTTTGATGTTTTAGAAATACGACATCCATGTAGACAACAATTTTTTGTGTTAAATGGTTGTAGCATTTATAACCTCGTTGACTAGGAGCATACCCAATAAAGATAGATTTTTCAACTCTTGGATCTAGTTTTGATTTTCCCATAGTCGGGTTGTAAACATTCACTGTACACCCAAAGACCAAAAGAGGAAGAGTAGAGTAAAGTCGATTTTCAGGAAAGCATTGTTTAAACACATCTAAGGGTGTAGCATAATGCAAAACACAACTGGGCATTCGATTAATTACATATGATGTAGTCAAAACAGCCTCACCCCAAAGGTATTTTGGCACATTCATTGTAAGCATAATGGATCGAGAGACTTCCAGTAAATGTTTATTTTTCCCTTAGGCAATACCATTTTGTTGAGAAGTGTTAACACACGTAGATTGGTGAATAATGCCTTGAAACTTAAGAAATTTTCCAAGGACTTCATTAAAATACTCGGTACCATTGTCAAAGTGAAGTATGCCAATATGTGCGTGAAATTGAGTTTCAATCATGTTATAAAAATTTTGAAAGATTTGAACAACTTTTAGATTTTTCACGCATCAAATAGACCCAACATAATCGAATATAATCATTGATAAAAGTTACAAATCATTTTTTCTAGAAAGAGTTTTAACACGGGATGGACCCCAAACATCACTATGAATTAAGTAAAATGGTTTGGAGGGTTGATATGGTTTTGTAGGGTAAAAAGTCTTATGACTTTTGGATAAAATGCAATGCTCACAATGAAGTTTTGAACAATCCACAAATTTAAACAAATGACGTAATAGTCTTTTGAGATAAGAGAAATTAGGATGTCCTAATCTATTATGCCAAAGCAAAATATGTTCTTTAGCAGGGGTAGAACAAATAATACTTAAGCCATGAGCTTCTTTATTCTTCAAGTTGTCATCAACGAGGTAGTAGAGACCATCTATCAACTTAGCACTACCAATCATCTTCCTCGAAGTTAGTTTCTAAAAGACACAATATGAGTCAAAAAATGTGATGGTACAATTATAGTCACCGGCTAGTTCGCTCATAGATAGACATGAAGGACCGATTTAAGGCAGATATTAGAAGATAGAGTTATTGAACCTTTACCAGCTACACCAAAAAATGATCCATCTGCTATACGTATTTTTCTATGGTCAAAACAAGGGTCATAAGTATGAAATAAATTAGAAGAACAGGTCATATGGTCAGATGTTCCTGAATCAATGATCCAAGGACCAAAATTGTATGGAAAGGAACATGACAAGGCATTAAAATCACTACCAGTTTGTGCAATAGAAGCATTAGGGGCATCTGAGGATTTAGATTTGGGTTTCAGTAGCTTCAGGATGCAATTAACCTGCTCTTGAGATAACTGTCCAGCATCTACCTCATGGGCTGATGGAGTTTTACTTGATTCATAGTGAGCTGAAGTTTTATTAAATTTTCCTTCATGATATCCCTTCCAATTTGCAGGCTTTCCATGGAGTTTCCAGCATATTTCAAGGGTATGACAACCTTTATTGCAATAGTCACACCAAACCTGTGACTTTTCCTTATTTTTCTTAGTACAGCCAGCAGCATTCCCAACAACTAAGGCTGTGTTTTCAATAATAGTTGTAGGATTTCGTTTGCCAAGCATTACAAACCGTCTACTCACTTCACGTCGGACTTTTGCAAAGACTTCCCCAATGGATGGAAGTGGTTGTCTTCCAATAATCCTGCCTTTAACCTCATCAAACTCAACATTAAGTCCAATTAAGAACTTAAAAATTTGGTTATCCTCTATTGTTTTTCAAAAATAGTTACAGTCATCAAGGGATTTCCATTCATAGTATTTAAAAAAATCTAAGTCTTGCCATAAACATTTCAGGGAGTCAAAGTACTTAGTGACACGATCCTCAACTTGGTGGATCTTACCCAATTTGATAGTTCATACACCTGGGACTGGTTTCCCAAGTCAGAATACATCTGATTCACATTGTCCCTTAGCTTCTTAGCTGTGTGGTAACACATATTGTTGGATCTAATATCCTCCTCCATAGAATTTACCAGCCATGTCATAACCATAGAATATTTAGCATTCCATATTCCGTGTCTAGGATCATCAGCAGTAGGTTCCTTCTTGTCACTGGTCAAATATCCAATCTTGCCTCTACCACAAATGTACATTCTAACCAAATGGGACCAGCGAAGAAAATTCTCTCCATTCAGTCGTATAGTAGTGATCTGAATGGAATGAAAATCTAAGGTAGGATTATGAGGAGGAGGTGTTTGAAGAAATGGGTTAGAGGATTCAGCAATGTCAGACAGACATGGTTGACATAGATGGGTAGGATTATAGACAGTAAGTAGCGGCTAGGTTTTACGGTTGTTCAGGTATTCTCTGATACCATCCAGAAATTCTGAACAGAACTATATTATTCTCAATATCTTAGTAGGTCAATACATAGGTACAAGTATATATAGAAATAAAGAGGGCTATTCTAGGAAACTAATATTTGTACATAATATCCTAATATATGTACATAATATCCTAACTGAACTGACTTGCTAACTTTTAGGAGTCAATAATATCTAGGAGATATCTAGTTGGATATTTCCCAACACAACATCATCTTGGAATTTATTGAGTTTTATGCCACAAAAAAAACCCCAGGACATCTAAGGAATTCAACTGCACAAGCATATAATCATTAGACCTATTAGCTTCCTTCTTAATGGTGCAAGTTTCATCTTAAATGATAGGATCCACCAATTTACAATATGTAAATGATTCTTCTATAATGTCCCAATTAGATCATCTAAATCTTTCTTGAAGAATAATTACATAGGAAAATAAGATTGCCAACATGTTTCCTGGATCACTTTTCACTTCTATGTTATAGCTACATAGCTTGCAGATGACAAAATATCTTTTCGACATATCCATTTCAGTAGCCAATAAACGCCTTCTTCAACTCTTAAATGTGCTAAAAATTCTTCCGTAAGACACACAAGCAAGAGAAACAAATTCGGACAAAGAAGACAGCAAAATATAAAGTTCTAATCACCAAAAAATCATATGATGAACACAAATTTAATAGAGTATAACAGTGCAGGGACATAATCAACTCAACTACTACATCCAAATAGAAAAACAACTTATGCAACCCAATTTATTGATTTACAGGTCACTTACTATGCACTGAAAGATAAATGGTCCTAACCCTCTAGTCCGAGTGCACAAAGAGATGGGCACATCAAAGGAAGAGGAAGAATTAAAAAGGAATCATGGTGAAAGAACCACATGCCATGCAAGATATCACTTGCTTGACCAAGAAAACTTTCACGTAGCTTCGGTGTTGAAATGTTAAACAACCAGAATAGCATGCCTCAACTAATGGGTAAGTTTCTCTGAAATGTAGGTTGATCCCTTTCAAATGGAATGACATAATGGTGGCTGTTGTCCACCCACCCTCAGGATAATGATTAGAAGAGACCGTAATTCCAACCAAGAACCAAATCCTCCAAGAACGATTGGATAGAATCCCATATGAACTAAGTGAGTTATACTGGACAGGCATTAAGTAGCACGCCCATGTGGTATAAGAAATGGAAGAAGAGAGGGACAAACCTCCTCAAGCTTGCAAGAAAGCAAGTAAGAGGATAGAGATATGGAGAGAGAGAGCAATAATCGCACAAAATTGGAAATTCATACCAGGTTCCAGTTAACATGGCCAAGATAAACATGAACTTCTACATAAATAAAGGGATGACCAAAAAGACCGGGCTCTTCCTCAGAGAAGCAAGAAAAGCCAAATAACCAAACAAACAACTAAAGCTAGTATTAATGATGTTGAACAGAGTAACCACATGGCAGGCATCAAATGAAATACATGTCTAACACAGAACTCAGTAATATTTCAAAACAGTTGTGAACCTAACCTAATGCAGAACAGCATGAACAACTCAGAAAAAATGCAGTATAGTAAAAATCCAGAATTAGTTATTAAGTTATAGAAACAATAACCTGAACCAAAAGAAAAAGTATGAAAAGGTTCATAAATGTCCCAAGTTTTACATAATTAGCTTCACGAACACCATCACAAGTGTTAGTCAAGTTCATTTGAGCTACTAAAAATGAAACTGTGATCATCATTTCAAAAGCTAACAACATTTTGAAGGCAGAATGAAATAAAGATTGAAAATCCAAAGCATACAACCTTTCATAGGTCTTACACATATATGTTTTGTTATGGATTCAATCTAAAGTATATAAAAGGTGTTTTCGGGATGTATCTAAGTTTTCCTTTCAAAGTCACAAGCTCGGCAAAATAAGAATGACAAATTTTATTAATGTTAGAAGTAATATGACCTTAATCCCACTAAAATGAAAGTCATTATTCACTACACAATTTCGTCTTTAGGCGGTCTTTAGGATTTTAGGATTATAGTTAACAAGTACTTCAATAATGCAGTCTTAGAATTTTCTTTTGCTAGTCCTTCCCGTAACCACCTTACTAAGGAATGCTTTCCTCTAGTACTAGGCTCGGCAAAATAGCCCAAGCCCGATCAATCCTGGGATGGGCCTGTAAAAAATTTTGGATTGTTTCCAGCCCCATCTCTCTACCTAGTACAATCTTAGACCACACATCTCTTTCTTACATCTTTTCAAATATCATAAATGATCATTTTTTACACAATAGAACCAATGATATTCAAAACTTTTTTACTCCTCCTGAAAATCCAGTAACTTAGATGAAATCTAAACCACTACGGGAGAAAATTCGGTTCACTTGCAACTTCAACACGTGTGACAAAGAGGGGAGGAAATACTCCAACAAGTATGCAGCAACCTGACATCAAATGGCAATTCCAAACTACTCAAGTTAGCCCTGAGGTCTATGTAGCATGGCAGGAATGAAGCATAAGGTGATTCAAGAATGAGCAACAAACCAGGACAACTTTTTACGCAAAAGCACGTGCAAAGATAAAGGAAAACTTCTTGTTAAGCTTAGGGAAGAAGAAAACAACTAGCATAGTAGCCACAAGATGCGGAGTTAATTAATTGTAAGGTGCATCACTCTGTCAATCTCTCAATTTGTTGATTAGTAGCTCCACTAAGTCAGATTGAATGCAAATTATAGTGGTTTGTATTATATCGACCATCCCTCTCACTTTTGTACTATAATGGTTTGGTCCATAAGCTTTTCTCCTTGTAAATTGTAAGGCATTGCCTCCAATTTTGGCATACAATACTTCAATTTCCATAAAAAAAATGTAAGCCACTTTTGAAGCCTCAACCATAAAATTTTTTGTGGACTAGCTGGACTCTGATTGATTGCTAGAAAACACAAGCCATAGCTTATCATTACGTCACTCATATCATTCAGAATTCAACAATAGAAGGTTTTTGAGGCATCAGCTTATGGCCCAAAAGCTAAAGCTAACCCAAAGTACAAGAATGAGCTGCAGGGAACCTATAATTAGAATATTTTATTCTGAATGAAGACGTGTCACGCTAATTTCTACCAACTAGGTCTCACTTTAAAATGCAGAGAGAAGATAGAATGCCAAGGAAATACAAAAGGAAAAAAAAAGGCCAATGTCAGTTGGGTATCAAAAGCGTACCACTTAAATGAGGTAATAACCAAACAAAAAATTCAGGTCCAGGTAATGCTTCTAAAGCAAGTAAAAGACCAATGACAAACATTATATGCATTAACAGTTCTCTAAATCCAATAGAACTAGGCCACACCTACAACAAAATACTAAACAAGATAACAATTATTTCCTGACATGTACTCCAAAAATAGATATAAAAGTAATTAAACCCCACTAATTGATGTAGACTGAGAAAGGGAAATCCAAAATTCTAGGGAGGTTGAGGATGACGTCCAAAAACTAATTCAACAGAAGATGAACCTACAGTGACCAATTATATAACTCAGTTAAGTTACATTGCACCTACTGAAAACAAAAAGAAGAAAAGAACTCAGACCAGCCCCAGCAACAAAATGGAACGTCATAGGATGATTTAGTGCGTTGTAATTCAACAGGTTACGTAGCCTTAAAATTTCATATGCTAGAGGAAAATTAACTCTTGAACACATAAGATCATTAGTTTTAAAAGTTAAAACAAGCATACAGGAGAAATCAAAAGAAGAAGAGGATAACGAATGGGTAAGAATTTTGGAGTGGATAAAAAAAGTGACCTAAGATGACTGAGGCAGCACCAGAATAGAATGCGCTTCCAATTTTTATCATACAGGCCAGGCTACCAAATGAAACAAAAAGCATCATTTCTTGACAAGATCCATGCCTACTCGAAAAGAGGTCATCGTAAAGAATCTTGGAAAATGTAATTAAATAAAAGGAACAAGGTGGAGATAATCCATAATTGATAAGCAAATGGATGATAGAATAGAATTTTTATTGATATTCAGTAGGGATACGTAGATAACTACAAGAGCCGAAGCTCCTTAGCCAACAATGGCCCCTCAAGTTGAATAGCTGAAATAACCTCCCCCTGCTTTAAATTCGTTTCTCTCTCCTCTAACAAATTCTAACAAACTCATCCCCTAACCGTTAGCTGACCCATCATTCCCTGAGTCACTAACTTTCTACTCTTTCTTAATCTTTCTCTTGGAATAAGTTAACATGGGTTTGTGGCCCATGTTCTATTACTTTCTCCTATTTCTCCTAGAGTAGGTCAATATGGGCTTATGACCCGTATAGCTATCAATTCCGCCCCCTGCGAAAGCTACCTTGTCCTCAAGGCAGAAGGAAGGATACTACTGTTTCAACTGTGCAACAGCTATCCAGGAAGCTTCTTCAATTGGCTTCCCTTTCCAAAGCACAAGCCACTCGACAATCTCCTCATGATTCTTCTAGACAGTTCGTTCAGCTAGGAATGCTTCAGGAGCGGTTGGCTCGGATGAATCAACCTCAAGACCTGAAGGGAGAACTGGCTCAGGCACCCGATTTCCTATAACTCGTTTCAGCTGAGAAATGTGGAACACCGGGTGAACTCGAGCAATGTTAGGAAGAGACAACTTATAGGCCACAGTTCCTACCTTAGCTATCACTTGAAAAGGTCCATAAAACCGAGCTAAAAGCTTAGGACAGATCCGTCGTGCAACTGATGTTTGTCTGTGAGGTCTAAGCTTGACATAGACCCAATCTCCTACTTCAGTTGAACATCCCTACATTTAGCATCAACCACGGATTTCATGACTTGTTGAGCCCTAGGAAGATGGTATTTAAGCTACCTCAAAGCCTCATCTCTATCAATCAACACACAATTTACAGCATCAATTAAAGATTCCACAAGAAGGAAGTGAGGAACCTTAGGAGGAGGGCGACCATATACTACCTCGAATGGGGTTGTTACGGTTGCAGAATGATAGGAAGTGTTATACCAAAATTCGGCCCAAGAGAGCCAATTATGCCACTGTTTTGGTTGCTCAGAAACAAAACATCATGAGGTAGGTCTCAAGACACCTATTGACCACCTCAGTTTGTCCATCTGTTTCCGGATGATTAGAGGTGCTCATCTGAAGAGCCGTTCCTTGAAACCTCCAAAGCTCTTTTCAAAAATTACTGACAAAGATTGGATCCCGGTCACTTACAATCGTCTTTGGGATTCCAAGCAATCTAACCACTTCCTTAACAAAACAATCAGCTATAGCCTTGGCAGTAAAAGAGTGTTTGAGAGGGATGAAATGTGCATACTTTGATAATCTGTCCACTATTACCATAATGACCTCAAACTCTTGGCTTTTTGGCAATCCCATTATAAAATCCATCGAAATGTCTTCCCAAACAGAATTGGGGATAGGAAGAGGTTAAAGTAACCCAGCTGGGGGCAAGGGTTTGATACTTGTGTCTTTGGCATACTTCACATTCCTTCACAAACTGCAGAATCTGTTTCCGCATTCCAGCCCAATACAAACAACCGACTATCCTTTTATAGGTCTCAGAAAATCCGGAATGACCCCCAGTTGGAGTAGAATGAAATTCTTGCAAGAAATCTGGAATGAGGGAGGAGGATTGAGATAGAACTAACCTGTTTCCCTTGAACAACAGACCTGCCGATAAGTGAAATTATGTTTCGGATGGAGGATTAACTTGGAGTTTCTGAAGAATTTCTGCCAACCATGGATCACTCTGATACTCTTCTTGCACCTTAGCAGAATCGACTCAATTAGGTGATGAGACAAGGTAGTGAAGTTCTGGATCCACCGATACACGTGATAAGGCATTCTGCCTTGTTTTCTGGACTCAGCTTATAGAAAACTTCAAAACGGAAACCCATCAACTTGGACAACCAGTGGTGCTGATCCGGGGTATTTAACCGCTACTACAGTAGGTGTTTCAATGTCTTGTAGTCTGCGTATACCTTGAAGGATATTCCCAAAAGGTAATGCCTCCAATGCTGTATGGCTAGCACTAAAGCCATAATTTCCTTCTCATACATAGATTGGGATATGGTAGTAGAAGATAAGGCTTTGTTGAAATAAGCAATGGGTTTATTTTCCTGCATAAGGACAGCCCCCAACCCAAAACCAGCAGCATCACACTCCATAGTAAATTCCTTGGAGAAATCCGGTAAACTGAGGATCGGAAAAGAAATCTAGTAGTTCTTCAACCTATCAAAGGCTCCTTGAGCTTCAGGTCCCCAAGAGAAGTTTTCTTTCTTTGTGAGTTCTGTGAGACCGAGAAACCCTCTCACCCCGTAACATTCTTAGGTGTAGGCCAATCTTTAATTGCGGAAAATACTGAATGGTTTTATTTATGTATATATCTGATCAATACATAGGTACAAGTATATATAGAACTAGAGAGAGCTAATTTAGGAAACTAGTATCTATACATAATATCC
>JANIIA010000004.1:42139120-42159694 GCA_027478495.1 Erythroxylum alaternifolium
GAATGGGAATGGATATTATCATTATAATTATGATAGTTGGTTAAGAGGAAGAAATGATTACCATTACTATTGATAGTGGTCGTGGGCGGCAAGTTGCTTTGTTACCTATTCCATTATTTTCCGCTGATACGTCGAACCACATTGTATAGTTTTCGATATCCATTTGAATATTTTTTAATTCATCATCGCTTAAAGGGAATCTAGTTTTAGCATCATGTAAGATTTGGAAGACTCCCTCCTTATATTGTGAAGATTTTGTTTTATTGATATTGATAATATCTTCATCAGGGATGTAATATAATTAATTAAAATATAATTATTAATTAATTAATTACATTATAATTAATTAAAATATAATTATTCATTAATTAAAATATTTTAATTAATTAATTAATTACAATATTCTAATTAATGAATGACATATTTTGATTAATTATATTGTAATTAATTAATTATAATGTAATTAATTAACTATATTATTTTAATTAATTCTATTGTAATTAATTATATTAAATATAATTAATTCTATTTAATTAATTAGTATTAAAAAAAATTTTAAACAAGATTTACTAAGTTATTCATAATGGGGCACTTTACAAAACAATGATACTCATTCCTCTAGATTATAAGAGGAATGGGGTAGTACCCAAAAATGGGTAATCAAAATAATAACTCTATAATTATTCTCCCTTACCAAAATCACTCTTTCATTTCATACTCATTCCCCTTTTTTCATATCCACTAAACAAGCACACCCTCATTTGTTGTAGTTTTTGGTTTATTTGACAAGCCAATCAATTGATTGTTTCAAGGAAGATGTTGGCGAGAAGAGATGCAATCTGCTTATCCTCAATAAATCATTCCAATCAAACAACAAAGCTCAAAGGATTCACAATGTTTTCATAAAGAATAAGAGAAGCCAAGGCAGGAAATGTCAGGAACCTTGAAGGAAATCCTATCAACAAGGATATGGATGCAACAACAGGTATTCAATAGAATTGGCAATAGAGAAAGCACGACCTTTTGGTATGACAATTGGCATTGTAAAGGTCCCCTAAATTAGGTAGAAAATGTTTAGCCCTTGAAATTGGTGGAGAGTCCAGAAACTATAGTGAGTATTAATTAGAAACAATCAATGGATATGTTCATTCCATAACAATAGGAAATGTCAGCCTTATAATGGAAGAATTCCCTAGATGTCGAGGGAGAACAAGATGAAATTCAGTGGCTGGTTGATAAATCAAGGAAGTTCAGCACAAAAGCATGCAAAACACTTGCGCAGAACACAATTTAGTATGGGACAGTGACATCCATCCATCTCATTCATTTATCTTATGGATGGGAATCAATGGAGGATTGCTTACGAGGGCAGGATAAAGTTCTCCATTAACACATTGCAATGTGAGTTATGTAGTACAGAAACGGAAAATATGGGGCATCTTATGATTAGATGCAGATATATCAGGCAAGTCTGGGATCGGATGCAAATTATTCTGAACTTAGACAAACCAGTGACCTCTCGGAGTGAAACTATTACTTGGTTGGGTAACCTTAGAGTGCATAATGCAGCTGATCTTAAAACAATTAAGTTAAGTTGGGCAACTTTGGTGTACTACATCTGGAAGGAGCGAAATTGCAAAATTGCAGAATTTTTATGTAACAAGGTCGAAGCATAGAAATGATTTTTCAGGACATTTTCCTCTATTGCAAATAGCCCATGTTAGCAAGAGGAATAGCAGCAAATATGTCAAGTAGTATGAAGAGAAGATGGGAATTGAACTAATACTGGTTTATATGGTCTTGTAAGTACCCCTAGATATTAAGTAGACGTTTACTAGGAACCACAACTCTTTGTAATGTAGTCTTTTTGGATTATCCTTGACCTTTTGGATTATCCTTGTAATTACTTTTAATCAATCAAAACTTTTAACTTTTGGAAAAAAAAAAAAAAGCTCAGAGGATAAATAGGTATAAAGGATCAAGCCAAAAGTTATTGGATTACATGCATAGTAGACAAGAAAAAGGACAAAAAGGAAAAGAGAAAGGAGAAAGAATACGCAATTACCAGCATGGTACCAATGCCATCGGCTACTTTACAGCCAGACATTAGAAAGGGTGACTTGTGATCCTTATGAACCTACAAAAGGAATCATATTAAGAGAGAACAAATCTCAAAGTTATAGAGACTCAAAAGATCTAATAGGAAATAAACAATTGGCTAGAGAACTCACAATCTTGCTTTCACCAGTCATGCTAGATTCGTCAATTGCAAGGGAATGACCAGTAACTAAGATCCCATCAGCTGGGACCTAAGCAGAAAACGTCAAGAAGTATTAGCTTCTTGCAGCCAATTTCAAAATGCAAACTCAATTTGAGCTCAACAGATACAAAGCTCACCTGATCACCTATTTTTAGAGGTACAACATCACCAACAACAATGTCAAATATTGAGATTTTTATTATCCTTGCAGCTCTCATAACCTACACAAAGTTTCAAGTACATGCATCGGAAAGCTAATATGAAGATGAATAAAAATGTAAGGCACTAGTCTGAGCAAGTACATACCTCTAACTGTATATTTCTTTTTTCCTCATTTAAACTTTGAAACTGGAGAGATTGACGATAATCACTTACAGCTAGTTAACAAAATGTCAAAAAAGAAAATGTTGAATGGGATTCTCAATGTAAAGAGAATGCACTCTATGTTAGAGATTTAAATGCCATGTGAAATGGGTTCCAAATGCCATGCGAAAAGGGTGCTAGAACCATATAGTAAGATTTGCACAAGATTGCATTAAACTTGAGCAAACACAACTTGATTGAAAGCAATTAATCCTCTTTCAGCAGTAAAATTAGCAAGGTTGTCAAAGAAGAAAAGACAAAGGAAGATTAAAGAAGAACAAATGATATAGATTTGACATGACATGGACTGAACCAATCCCAGTACCAAATTAAGCAGATTAACAAAACCACCATCAAAGAGGTGACTCAAGACTGATATAAAAAACACATCTATATAACTGTTTAAACATGCCTATATAGCAATTATTTTATGGCCTAGAAAAAGTAGACTAGGTCAACAATGAAGAGCTCTACACACTCAGCAATGTTATTTCAATTGGTTGGAAGGAAAGAGAGAATTTGAAAAGGAAGGATAGACTTATAGTGACATCCAACATAACAAAATATTGTTGAACTCCTAAGTATAGATATCAACTTCATTCTTTTCTATACTTTTATCTATATGGAAATCAGAGTGAACTGGAAAAAGAAAACTGCAAGCACAAGTCCAATACCTGTGACAACAATGACAAGAATAACAGCAAAAGAAATGCTAGCACCATCATACCATCCTTCATCCACACCCTATGGAGTATAGAATATATGAACATAGTCAACATTATTCTGTAGCAGGCAAGAATAGTTCAAAGAATTTTCCATTCCCTTATTGAGAAATTCCAACACTTGAAAAAAAAAGAAAAGAATAAATTGTTAACATACTTGTTCTATGGCATGCATCTCATACCATGTATTCATTAATCGTGGAATATGGAACCTAGACCACTAACTGAAAAGATGCAAATCATGGAGAATTTCACATAAGGAAAAATCATGTATATTAATTAATTAATTATATTTTCAGTTAGTGTCCAATTATATAAAATATATCATAAATCATGGAATGAGAAAGCATCCTATAAACTATGGGATTAAATATTGTATTATAATATCCCATAAATTATGATATTAGAATTATTAGTTTCCATTTACAAGTAATAGAATTTTGTATATAAGCTAAGCCTATTATAAACAATTTACTTTACAATACCTATTCAAATTCTATGATGATATTACAGCCATTTTAGGCTCCTTGGATTAGTCGTTTCCAGCATTCATTGAAAACATATTTCTGTTTTTTCTCTTTTTGGTTCAGCCTTCATTGCTCCACCTTATTTCCTTCCTTGCATTTCAACTTTTATTGTTGTCCCCTCCCTGTTTTATCTCTTTCATGTCAGCTTTCATTGCTAATTATTGTGCCATAACTGATGACTTTTTAACAACTATAGCTGGTGTAGAGGATGTCAAAATAAGCCCATCAGTAAATTTAAGAAATGTTCTTCATGTTCATAGACTATACACCAACCATGTTTTCATATAAACAGTCACCCAAGATTTATGTTGTAATGTGACTTTTTACAGTAGTCATTGTGTATTTCAGGACAAGAATTCAAGGAGGATGCTTGGACTCGGTAGAGAATAGGATGGCCTCTCCTATCTTGAAGCACTAAGTAAGTTGAACATAACTAAGCACAAATTATTCCTTTCTTTCATATCAGTATCTATTGAATCTAATAAAAAAAACATTTCTTCACCATTATTGATTAGGACATCCATCATTTTTTATTGTTAAGCTTATGTTCCCCATTTTGTTTACAAACCTTAATGCCGAAAATTTTCATCGTGAGGTATTTGATCTTGCTAAACACAAGAGTGTAACTTTTCTGATTAGCAATTGAAGGAGCTTTGTTCTTTTCTTACTTATACTGATATTTGGGGTCTATCTATTGTTTCTAATGTTTATGAGGCAAGATAGTTCGTTTCTTTCATTAATGATTATACTCGTGTTACTTGGATTTTTCTACTAAAAACATAAATTTGATTTTTGTACCATACTCCCAAATTTTTGCTCCATGATCAAAGATTAATTTGGGACCAATATCAAGAGTCTTAGGTTAGATAATCCCAATGATTATTTGTAGAGATTGTATATTAGTTGTAAACACTATTATTATTTGACAGATATTATGGTTGTTAATGATATCCCTTGATTTGAGGGATTTTAGCTAAGATTTTCTCTATTTCTAGATTAGGTAGTTCCCTATTCTGTATCTAAGACTTACTGCATATATTCTGATGTATTGTGGCCCCAAGAGAGTAAGAGAGAAATAAAGAATTTTTCCTCTCAATCTTCTCCAACATGGTATCAGAGCTCTAGGGTTTCTTTGTCAAAATTCTGTCACTACACAAGCTTCATTACTGTCAGTTTTTCTCCAGTTTTTTCACAACCTTAATTACTGTATTTTTTCCAAAGTCTTTTTTTTTTTAAACCTTCTATTCCTTCACTATGTTTACAATCAAAACTTCCATCTTAGAGGAGGTAAATTCTGTCCCAAAATTGGTGAGTTACAAAACATTAGAGCTTCCTATCGACTCAATGGAAAAAACTATCTGAAGTGGTCTAAATTCATTCGTACATACCTAAAAGGTAAAGGAAGACTTAGCCATATCACAAGAAATGGACTAGAAAAGCAAGACCCAGCATTTGAAGCATGGGATGAAGAGTATTCAATGATTATGTCATGGCTTTGGGACTCGATGGATCCTACCATTAGTGACACCTACATGTTTCTTGCTTCTGCAAAGGAGATTTGGGAGTTTATCCAGCGTACCTATTCCAAGGATCGTGATGCAGCTAGAACTTATGAGGTAAAAATCAAAATTGAGGCAGTAAAACAAGGAGATAAAATTGATACAGAATATGCCAATTTTTTGCAGAATTTATGGCAAGAACATGATCATCATCGAGTATTTGAGATGAAGTGTGCAGATGATGCTGCAATCCTAAAGAATTTTATTGAGAAAGACCGGGTATATAATTTTTTGGCTGGTTTGAACCCAAAATTTGACCCAAGTAAGAGTCCAGATTATTGGTAAAGAAGAGATGCCATCATTGGAAGAGACAATCTTGTTAATTAAAGCTGAGGAGAGTAGAAGAAACATCATGCTTGAAGTTCCAACAACCGAAGGGACTGCACTAGTGACAAAAGGAGATCAACAAGAGAGAGGGAGGACTGACAAAAATCCTCAGTTGAAGGATAATCGTGGAGGGCAACCAAGGATCTAGCAAAGAAATTAACCTCAAGCTCACTCAACAGAACAATTCAATGAAGAAGTAAAGGTGGACAATGGCGGATTTAGCAGTGGGGAGATAGAAAAACTGAAAAACTTGCTAGATTCCCATGGAAAACCATCAGGGGCTTGTTCATTGGCTCCCTCAGGTAAGTCTTCATTCTCCACTTGCATTAATGTCTCAGATACAACCTACACTAATTCATGGATAATTGATTCCGGAGCCGTAGACCACATGACTCATTCATCACGTTTTTTCAATCCTATAACCCTTGCCCTATTAATAAGAAGATCATAGTGGCAAATGGATCCTTGTCTACCGTTGCAGGTATAGGAAACATCATGGTTACACCTACCCTCACTCTTAAAAATGTACTTCATGTGCCAAAATTATCAACCAACCTTGTGTCAATCAAAAAACTTACTCATGATCTTAATTGCCTTGTAATTTTTTCTCCTACTTACTGTGTTTTGCATGATCAGGGATCGGGGAGGAAGATTGGACTTGCTAAGGAAAGGAATGGCCTCTACCACCTTGATTCATCTTAGAGGATTATGAATAATTTATCTGTCTTTGTTTAAATCTTCCAATAAAGAGACCATTTGGCACTATCATCTTCGCCTTGATCATCCTATGTTTAGAGTCCTTAAATTCATATTTCCTAACTTGTGCAAAGGATTAGACATTTCAGATTTTCATTGTGAAATTTGTGAGTTGGCAAAACACACTCGTATATCTTTTCCTATCAACAATAAAATAAGTTTTAACCCTTTGAATTTGATTCATAGTGACATATGGAATCCTTCTCCTATTTCAAATATTCCTAGTGCTAGATGGCTTGTTACATTTATAGATGATTGTACTCGGGTTACTTGGCTTTACTTACTAAAACAGAAATCTGATGTTAGCACTCTTATCCTTAATTTTCTTTCTATGTTTCACTATCAATTTGGGGTCAAAATTAAGAATTTTAGGTCCGACAATGCTAGGGAATACTTAAACCACACAATGACTCCATACTTTCAAAAGCAAGGGATTAATCATGATTCTTCTAGTGTTGACACATCCCAACAAAACGGCGTGGCTGAAAACGGTGTGGCTGAACGTAAAAATGGGTACTTAGTCAATGTAACTAGGTCGTTTGCATAGCTACTAATATAATCAATAGACTACCCTCTCGAGTTTTATCTAATAAAACTCCCATGGAGGTCCTCAAAACCTTTTATCCAGAGTTTCGAAGTTCTAATGGACTCATTCCTAGGGTGTTTGGTTGCATAGCCTTTATTCACATTCATAGCCATCAAAGAGGAAAATTAGATCCTCGACAAACTAAGTGTTTTTCCCTTGGTTATTCATATACACTAAAAGGCTACAAATGCTATAATCCTCTAACCAAAAAACTTTATGTTTCAACTGATGCGACTTTCATAGAAGCCCAACCATACTTCAAACTGTCCAAACTTCAGGGGGAGACTACATCCTTACTAGAAGATAGTATTTTTCGTAGTACTTGTTCCCTTCATCTCCCTAGTCGTCCAATAAAGTCAGTATCACTCTCTGATTCTCCATCAGATTTTGTTCCTTCATCAAATCAAAGTCCATCGTCAATTCCTACTTCTGCAGAATCTAATCTAAATCTACCCTGGCTCCTAAAACCATATCTTCTCAAGCTCCAAATCAGGTTATTCATAATGCTCCGAGATTTTTGCAGGTATATACTAGGAGGACGGCTCCAAACCTGCAACACGTTCAAGAATCCAACTCAATCTTTGACAAGAACCCACGGGAAGATCAAATCCAACCCTAAGCACACAGTCACTAGAACCACTTAGTGATGATATGCACCTTCCTATAGCTATCAGAAAAGGCAATAGAGAATGCATGAAAAGACCCATGTACCCATTGTCTCACTATGTTTCACTTAAAAATCTGTCACCAAACCATAGAAAATTCATTACAAGCCTCAACATCATTTTTATCCCTACTACCTTACCTGAGGCATTGTCAAAAAGAGAATAGAGAAATGCCATGAAAGAGGAGATGGCTGGTCTAGAAAAGAATCAAACTTGGGCGATTGTGGATAGACCTAAGGGGAAGAACATGGTGGGATTATTACACCTAAGTATAAGGCTGATGGATCACTTAAGAGATATAAAGCAAGGATGGTGGCTAAGGGATATACTCAAACTTATGGTGTAGACTATCAGGAGACATTTGCACCTGTGGCAAAAATGAACACTATTAAGATTCTACTATCCCTAGCAGCACATTTTGATTAGCAGCTTTTACAATACGATGCAAATAATGCATTTCTTCATGGAGACTTAGATTAAAAAATTTACATGGATATCCCTCTAGGATTTGAAAAATAAACTGGGGATAAAGTTTGCAAGTTGAAGAAAGCCCTTTATGGACTAAAACAATCACCAAGAGCATGGATTGGAATGTTTAACAAAGTTATGAAAACATCTGGATACCAACAGAGTCAAGGTGATCATACTCTTTTCATAAAGCACTCGTCTGCAAGGGGAGTTAGGTTTTCGATGACATCATTGTAACTGGAAATGATGAAAAGGAAAAACTAGAACTAAAACAATGACTAGTCAAGGAATTCGAGATAAAGGAACTTGGGAGACTAAAGTACTTTCTAGATATTGAGGTGGCATATTCCAAAAAGGGGATTTTCATGTCCCAGCAAAAATATGTGGTTGATTTATTAAAAGAGATAGGGAAAATTGGATGTAAGTCGATATCTACACCAACAGAAGCTAATCAAAACCTCCAAAAAGCAAAAGAAGAACCTGCTGTGGATAGGAAAATGTATCAAAGGCTTGTAGGGAGGCTCATCCACCTTGCGCATACTCGACCAAACATAGCATACTCTGCAAGTGTAATTAGTCAATTCATGCATGATCAGAGGGAGTAACATCTACAAGCCACTTATGGAGTGTTACAGTATTTGAAAGGAAATCCAGGAAAAGAAATCTTGTTCAAAAGACAAAACGATCTTGCCATTGAAGTCTACATCGATGCAAATTATGGAGGATCTATAGTGGATAGACGATCAACTACTAGATACTGTACGTTTCTTGGAAGTAATCTTATAACATGGAGAAGCAAAAAGTAGAACATTGTAGCTAGATCATCTGCTAAATCAAAATTAAGAGCAATTGCTCAAGGTTTGTTTGAGATGCTATGGCTGAAGATTATCCTAAACCACTTAAGAGTCAAGTGGGAAGGTCCTATGAAACTCTACTATGATAACAAATCTGCTATCAACATTGCTTATAATCCTATACAACATGATAGGACTAAGCATATCGAGATTGACGGGCATTTCATCAAAGAGAAATTGGAACAGGGACTAGTATGTCTATCTTATGCTCCAACAAGATACCAACTCGCTGACATTCTTACCAAAGGGTTGAACAACTCCAACTTTCATGATAATATTTCCAACTGGGAATGAAAGATATCTCTTCCTCAACTTGAGGGGGAGTGTCAAGATGTATATTAGCTATAAACACTATTATTATTTGATAGATATTATGGCTGTTAATGATATCCCTTGATTTGAGGGATTTTAGTTAAGATTTTATCTATTTCAAGATTAGTTAGTTTCCTATTCTATATCTAAAACTTACTGTATATATTTTGATGTATTGAAACCCTAAGAGAGTAAGAGAGAAATAAAGAATTTTTCCTCTCAATCTTCTTCAACATTATTCAATTAAGTTCTTAGCCCATACTTGTAAAAAGAACGAATAGTTCGTTAGTCATCTTGTGTGTATACTCCGTAACAAAATAGGGTACCAGAGAAGAAAATTGATCATCTCCTTGTGAACTGAAATACCACTACCATCCCTACCAACTTATTTGAGGCTTTATCCAATGAAAAATGGAAACAATCTATAAAAGTGGATACAAAGGCATTGAGGAAAAGATAAAACTTAGGAATTAATTACATATAGGAAAGAAATCAATGGGTTGTATGTGGGTATATATAATGAAATATAATGCAGATCGGTCAATTAAGAAATACAAGGCACAGTTGGTAACAAAAGGTTATATTTATGATTATGACTAGAATATTATTGTCATTAGCAGCTAATTATGGTTGAGAACTATAACAGTTTGATGTTGAAAATGCATTCTTACATGGAGAACTAGAAGAAGAGATTTACATGGAAGTTTCTGATAGGGCAATAAGATGAACAGCAAAAGAATAACTAGAAAGAGAGATTTGTATTTGTATTAATGACAATGAACGAAGACAATGACACCAGCAAATTTTCAAAAGTCTACCTTACTCCTCAATACCAATCATTTCGTCATTCTTCTCTACCCCTATTCTATCTTTCTCACTCATTATATATGGTTTATTACGTAACAACTTTTGTCAGAATGGCATAACAAACTTGACACTGCAATAACAAACTTCACAGACCACAAAGGTCACGATGATAACCAACATCCTTCTACTTTATTCCTGCATGCCAAGATTCCTTCACTGCCTACCATAGCTATTGGACATTGCTCGTGGGAAACTCCTGGACCTCTTCCTCTTATAGACAAAACGAATTGCTGGTCTTGCTGCTGGCCCATCAATACCCCCCTCTTCAACATTCACCTTGTCCTCAAGGTGGAAGTTTGGAAAAACCTCCTTGACTAATTGGATGGGTTCCCAAGTGGCTTCAAATGGTGGTAAATTTTTCCATTTGATCAATCGCTCCAAATCAGCCCCCTGGCCACGTGCATCCATGATCTCTTCGGGTTCCACAACCCACTCCATATCTGCAGATAACACCGGAGGTAAGGGCTAGACCTAATCAATTTGCCCAACAGCCTTCTTGAGCTGTGCAATATGAAATACTGGGTGAATGTTTGTAGCATCTGGTAATTGAAGCTTATAAGCCACTGCACCGATTCGCTAGATGACTGGAAAAGGACCAAAGTATCGTGGTGCCAGCTTCTCGTTAGGCCGGGAGGCTAGGGAACTCTGTCTATAGGGACGAAGCTTTAAATAGACAGAATCGCCAACAGCAAAATGTACCTCACGTCTATGCTTGTCCGCTACTTCTTTCATGCGATTTTGCGCCACCACCAATTGATCCTTCAGCTCGTCTAACATCAAATTCCTTTGTAATAACTGGTCCTCCAATGTGGAATTATCGGTGTCATTGTGACCATAACGAACTAGAGTGGGGGGATCTCGTCCGTAAACAATCTTGAAGGAAGTCATTCTTGTAGCTGTGTGATATGCTGTATTGTAGGAGTTTTCAACTCAGGAGAGCCATTTAGACCACTGACGAGGCTGTTGGCTAGTAAAGCATCTCAAATAAGTTTCAAGGCAGCGATTAACCACTTCACTTTGCCCATCGGTTTGTGGATGATAGGCGGTACTTCTCTTCAACGATGTGTGCTATAAACAGAACAACTCAGCCCAGAAATTACTCATAAAGATCCTATCTCGATCTGTAACAATACTCCTCGGAAACCCATGCAACTTAACCACACACCTAATAAACTCATCAGCAACCATTTTAGTTGTATAGGGGTGTTTCAAAGGAATGAAATGAGCATATTTGCTTAGCCGATCCACGATAACCATAATAGAGTCAAAACCATGAGACTTGGGTAAGCCATCGATGAAATCCATATTAATATCCTCCCAAATTGCCTGAGGAATAGGGAGAGGCTGCAATAACCCTGCTGGAGATAAAGTCTGATACTTGCTTTGTTGACATATGGGACATTCCTCCACAAACCTCTTAATGGCAACACGCATTCCCCGCCAAAACAACTCACTCGAAATGCGTTTATATGTTCGAAGAAACCCACCATTTCCAGCCATTGGGCTACAATGAAATTCTCAGAGAATTTGTGGAATAAGGGTAGAAGTTGGAGGAAACACTAACTTGCCATTGTAATACAAGATGCCTTGGTTCACTGTCCAACCAGGTTTGGAAGTTCGGTCATTTTCCAACGATTGTTTCACAGTATTGATGTAAGCATTGGTAGCCATTTCTTGGTATAGCTGCGGCCAATCGATCCAGGAGGAGATAGGAAGAGCCAACAATTTGGGCTGATGGGGAATACGAGATAAAGCATCCGCTACTTTGTTGTCTGGTCCGGGACGGTATTGAACTTCAAAATCATATCCCATAATCTTGGTCAACCAACGCTGATATTCAGTAGCCACCATACGCTGCTCCAGCAAGTAGCGCAAAGATTTTTGGTCTGTTCTTACAATAAAATGCCTCCCCAAGAGATAATGCCTCCCCAAGAGATAATGCCTCCACTTTTGTATAGCCAACACAATGGCCATCAACTCACGCTCATAGACTGACTTGTAACGAGCTCTCCCTTGCAATGCATGACTAAAAAACGCAAGAGGTTTGCCTCGCTGTGACAAAACTGCCCCGAGACCAAATCCTGACGCATCCGTCTCAACCACAAATGCTTCTGTAAAATCTGGAAGTGTTAGAACAGGTACGTACTGCATAGCCCATTTCAGTTTTTTGAACAGCTGCAGTAGCCTCTTCATTCCAAGAAAAAGAGTCCTTTTTTAAAAGGCTGGTGAGTGGTGCTACAATTTTCCCGTAATCCTTCACGAACCGACGGTAATAACCCGTCAATCCCAAGAACCCACGTAGTTCTTTCGTAGTTGTTGGTAAAGGCAAGTCTTTCATAATTCGGACCGTATTAGGATCTGCCGCAACTCCCTTATCTGATATGATGTGGCCTAGGTACTCCACCTCCGATTGACAAAACCAACATTTCTTGGCATTTGCATACAAATCATGTTCTCGCAACAAAGTCAACACATTCTGTAAGTGTCCCACATGTTCATCTCGAGAACGACTGTAAATGAGAATGTCATCAAAAAATATAAGCACATACCGCCGCAATAGCGCCCGAAAGATGTTGTTCATTAAAGCTTGGAATGTCGCTGGCACGTTGGTTAAGCCGCATGGCATTACCAAGAACTCGTAGTGGCCCTCGTGAGTTCGGAAAGTGGACATCTTCTGACTTGACTCGAATTTGGTGATAACCCGATTTGAGATCAAGCTTGGTAAATATCTTGGCGCCATGTAATTTATCTAACAATTCATCAATGTTAGGTATGGGGAAAAGATCCGGAACTATGACACGATTAAGTGCCCTATAATCCACACAAAACCTCCAACTCCCATCTTTTTTCCGGACCAATAGGACGGGGCTGGAGAAAGGACTAACACTTGGGCGAATAATTCCGACAGAAAGCAACTCTGCGACCAACTTTTCTATCTCTGTTTTCTGAAATTGCGGGTAGCAATACAGCCTGACATTTAAAGGACCCGACCCATCCTTAAGCACAATAGCATGTTCATTTCCTCTTATTGGAGGCAACCCGGAAGGAGTGTCAAACACAGCCGCAAATTCTGCCAACAAGTTTTGTATCACCGGATCCTCACAAGTACCAGCATGCTGGTCGTGGACAAAAATGTGCATTAATTCCAGCATCAACCCTGACTTCTCTTGTTGCAGTTCCTTGGCTAATGTTTTCAAAGACACCATAGCCTTCGTGAGGCTTGGATCGCCCTTCAACTGAATGGTTTGACCATTTATGTCAAATGTCATTGTTAATTTTTTCCAATCATCACGTGTTTCTCCCAGAGTCGTGAGCCATTTCAAACCCAGGATTATGTCTGTACCTCCCAAAGGTAAAGGAAGGAAGTCCTCTACTATTGTAAGCTCCTGCAACTTGAGCACCACACCTTTACACACTTCCATTCCCTTCAATTGCTTCCCCGACCCAATTATCACGCCATAGTGCGAAGTTTCCTGGATTGGTATCTGAAGAGAGTTTACCAACCCTGACGAAATAAAATTGTGAGTAGCCCCAAAATCGATGAGTACCACAACTTCTAACCCATGGACCTCCCCTTTCATCTTCAAAGTTCTTGGTTCCAACAATCCAACTACCGAGTTTAATGACAGTTCCACACTATTTAGGGATTCTTCTACTCCAGTAGTCACTGCCTCTTCCTCCTCCGGCACTTCACCCTCTTCTGTTTCACTCACCAATATCACATTAAGTTCTTTTTGCGGGCAACGGTGGCCGAAATGCCACTTCTCATTGCAATGGAAACATAATCCTTGCGCCCTCTTGGTGTGAGCCTCAACTGGCATGAGTTTACGAAATTTAAGGGCTATAGGTGTTGAATGTGTTTTGGTGTTTGGTTTGTACGTAAGGCTGATTGGGGATTCTAGGTTTGCTGGTTTGGTTAGGGGCTGGGTATTGTTGTTGAGTGGATGGTATGGTTTGTTGGGGGTCCAAGTAATGGTTTTATTGTCAGATTTGTAGTGGATTGAAGGGGGTTCCTTGTGGGCTTTGGAGCAGTGGGTAATACCCAGTATTTGATTCTTCCTCTCTATCCGGCTTGTAGTCTCAATCGTCTCCTTCAAGGAAAGAGGATTCAATACCAACAACTTAGCTCGTATTTTCTCCTGCAAGCCATTGACAAATACAACAGTCATTGTCTCATCATCCATCATGCCCACGGACGCCGCCAAATATTCGAACTGAGATCAGTATTCTGCCACCGAACCTATTTGCTTGACTGCAAAAAATCGATTTAACAGTGTCCCATCGTGTAGTCCCGCAAACCTCTGCAATATTTGGACCTTGAGTTCTTCCCAAGAAAAGAAAGACTTGTTACGCTCTTCAAATTTGTGCCTTGCCTTCAAAACATACTCCAACAGCCTCTAGTTTATCAACTTCTGTCAACCGATTGATGGAGAAATACCTCTCCGGTCAAAAAATCCAAGAGTCCGCTCCTTTACCATCAAATACTGGCAGTTCCAGCTTTCGGGGGTATTTATCTCTTTCCAATACTTTTTCTGCAATAGTTACGGTGGGGTGGGTATTTTGATTGAATAGTTTGGGTTCTTGCTCAAGGGGTTCGGTTTCTGGTTCGTTGGTGTTGCTGTTGGGTGTTTGAGATCCTGTGATGCTTGATTCTCCGATATTGAGGGACTGTTTGGTTTGGTTATGCAGAATGAGTTGTATATTGGATTGGGTCTCTTTGAGTTGGGTGAGAAGCAGAGTCATAGTAGCACTTATGCCTTTGACATCATCTTCCAATTGATCGACTCTTATTTCCATATGTGTTTTGGGATGAGAAGATTCCATGGTGGTATAAGCAGCTCTTCACAGGTGGAACGTAAGGCTCTAATACCAAATTGATAGGGCAATAAGATAAACAGCGAAAGAATAACTAGAAAGAGAGATTTGTATTTGTATTAATGACAATGAAAGAAGACAATGACACCAGCAGATTTTCAGAAGTCTGCCTTACTCCTCAATACCAATCATTTGTCATTTTTCTCTACCCCTATTCTATCTTTCTCACTCATTATATATGGTCTATTACGTAACAACTTTTGCCAGCATGGCATAACAAACTTGACACTGCAATAACAAACTTCACAGACCACAAAGGTCATGATGATAACCAGCATCCTTCTTCTTTCTTCCTGCGTGCCAAGATTCCTTCACTGCCTGCCATAGCTATTAGACCTTGCTCGTGGGAAACTCCTGCACCTCTTCCTCTTATAGACAAAACGAATTGCTGGTCTTGCTACTGGCCCATCAGTTTCCCCAGGTGATGAGAAAATTTTGGCTGGTCATACAGAGTGTAAGTTGAATACACCGAATCGCCTTAAGCAATCACCTCGAGTATGGTTCAGAAAATTTGCTAGAGTTATATTGGCTATGGGATATAAAAAAAGTCAAGAAGATCATACAATGTTTATTAAACACTCTCCTTAAAAGGGAGTTACAATTCTTCTATGGGAGATGATGATAAAGAGAAACAATTGTTAAGTCAATGGTTAGCTAAGGAGTTTGAGATTAAGGTATTAGGAAGGATGAAGTACTTCCTTGGAAATGAAGTTGCACATTCTAGGCAAGTAATCTTTGTCTCGCAACAAAAGTATGTTACAGATCTTAAGAAAATAGGCAAAACAACATGCAAACCTACAAGCACTCATTATTGATCAGAATCTTAAGATTGGAAAAGTAGAGGAGCACGTTGTAGTAGGCAAAAAGATATATCAACACCTAGTTAGAAGATTAATTTATTTGTCTCACACAAGACCAAATATAACATATATAGTGAGTGAAATTAGTTAATTATGCATAGTCTGAGAGAAGTTCATCTGCAAACAATTCAAAAAGTACTTCATTGTCTTAAGAGGAATTCCAAAAAAGAGTATTTTGTAAAAAAAAATGGAGGTTTGATTCTTCAGGCACACACTAACCCTGATTATGTTGGATCTATTGTTGATAGAAGATCATCTTCTGGATATTACGCTTTTCTCGGTGGGAATCTTGTGATTTGGAGAAGCAAAAAACAAGGTATAATGGCTCGGTCAAGTCTAGAGCTGCTCCGAATGATAGCTACTTGAGTTGA
The DNA here is from genome assembly GCA_027478495.1 of Erythroxylum alaternifolium. Taxonomy (NCBI): domain Eukaryota; kingdom Viridiplantae; phylum Streptophyta; class Magnoliopsida; order Malpighiales; family Erythroxylaceae; genus Erythroxylum; species Erythroxylum alaternifolium. Next base: position 42,155,493 of record JANIIA010000004.1, read on the forward strand.
AAATTATTATTAAAGATTTGACGATTAAATGGGACGACACTCTAAGACTATACTACAACAACAAATCAACAATCAGCATATCTCACAACCCAGTTTAACTGATCAAACGAAGCATATTGAAATGGATAGGCAATTTATCAAGAAAAAGTTAGAGAATGGATTAATTTGTACACCTTATATGTCTACTCATGGTCAATTTGGTTGTCATTATCACTAAAGGTTTGAGCAACTCAATTTTTCAAACAATGGTATCCAAGTTGGGAATGGAGAATACCTATTCGCCAACTTAAAGGGGAGTGTGGCAAAATTATGTATATTGATTGATTGATTGCACTTGATTAAATTTTATATTATATTAGAATATCCCATAAATCATGATAAGAAAGTATCCCATAAATTATGGGATTAGATATTACATCAGAATATCTCATAAATCATGAGAATAGAATCATTAGTTTCCATTTATAGGTACTAAAATTTTATATATAAGATAAGCCAGTTGTGAACAATTTAATATACCATTCATATTCAAATTCTAATATCACAAAACCATGTTTTTCATTAAATACTTCAAGTCCCCATCAAAATTTTAAAAAAAAAAAGACAATGAAGCATAAGATTCGACACCAAAATGTTACATGCAGTATTAGAAGTTTTGCATGCTTTATCCATTATTTAGAGTCTTCCTTACTTTTCCTCCTTACAATTGTCAGTATCATTTTATCCAACAACATCGTTGGAAGTCATGAAAACTCATAGAGGTAACTTATTTAAAAAATCATGAATCAATTTCAACTTATCATTATCATGAAAATCAACAATAAGGTAACATTTTTCATTCACACAAAAATGCATAGAAATTATTTACAAATGATAAAGCAAACCTCTGTCTTCATTCCAAGAACCAATGATGCTATTGCAGCTATGATCAATATGATGAGAGTTAAATCTTGCCATGCTTCCCAAAGGAACCTCTGCAAAACAAATCAGACAGTTACCAAAGCACATCTAATAACAAAGGAAACATAAAGACAAAAATCATGTGTTAATATACCAAGAAATTGCGTCCTTTTTTCTGAGGATATGTGTTAGATCCAAAGGCATTCCTTCGCTTTGATATATCATCTTCATCTCCATTAATTCCAGTTTTCAGGTTTGTTTTCAACATATTTGCTAATCCTTTAACCTGAAGGAGAAAGAGATCATTAACATGTAAGGGCTTTCTATAGCCAGAAAAGTTGAAACAAAGGAAAGCTTCAAATTTGACTTACACCCCCATATTCTTGTAAAGCAGAAAAATTGTGATCCCTGGTCACTGATGCAAGTTGCTCTAAACCAATTTCATAATCAGCAGTAACTTTGGGGGGAATTAATGTAGGACCTAAAATTTAAAATGCCAAAAGAATATATGTTAATGGGTTAAAACAGGGAAAGTAAAAGAATCATGATATAAAAGTAATGAACACATCCTTTTCAGGCTGGTAACTTGGTCATTTATTCAACAAAACAGTTATGTTCCCATACCTATTAAACCATTTAAGCTTAAGGGCAAGGCTGCCTAACTGAACTCTACAATAACATTTACGAGACTATGAGATAATCCTAAAAATTTTCTAAACCCTCACTTCAAAGAATAACGTCAACAATGACATAGAATGTTGACATAAACCTTTAGTTGGTCCACAACTGAATGAATTCTCAACAAAATCATACACTTCAAAGATTATGGGAGAATACATATACTTTGGTTCACTTTCGTAGTTAACAGCTTAATAATTTTATAATTAGACAATTACAAGATGATCACTACAATCAAAGCTCTCACATAAAAATCACAACCATTTTTTAAGCAATTCAAGAAACATTAGTAAAGTTTAATTATATACGTTATGGGAACGATAGATTTAAATAGGTTTATCTGTAATTACGTCACAACATTAGGGCATTCAAGTTCTTCATATACTACAGTCTATTATATTGGTAAAAAAAACATGAAGTAGATTGGTCCTAAAATGTCAAAACATTGAAGAATAAAAATATCTACAACAAAAAGCAAGAATGAAATTAAGTAAATAGTCCATCTTCCTAAAATTTACGAATTCAAATTATAGCAATAAATAGTTGCTTATTTTATCTATGGCATTCATGTAAAGATATACACCGGTGTTAAACCTTGTTAGGGCTCCTACAATCCATACTTAAGAAAGTAACTCCAACAAAATTTATTCAACTATCTTGGATAATGTATATAGATTAAATACAAGTAAAATTATAATGTAAAATCAAGATCGTCTTTGAGAATTAAAAGGATCATAAGATACCTATTTGTCGTTCGCCAGCCAATTTGAAAAGCAATGCTGCCTAAGACACCAAGTAATTATAATTTAAAAGTCAATAGAAGAATAAATTAAAGTCTAGTGTTCCTTGTTTAACTGTTTGTCAATATGAGAAGCATTACTCTAACAACTTGAGCATGGGCCCTAATCATTCGTCTTCTCTGCTCTTTTTCTTCTTCCTTTTTCAAGTCCAAAGTGTAACGAAATCGACGAGAAGCGTTTAACACGAGTGCTGCTTGCTGTATTAAGCCAATACACCAAAGTTCAAACTTCAAAATCACATATTACGTGTCTTTGTTTTTCTCACCAAAACATAATTGAGAAACACAGTGTCTAGACGTTACACATTTGAAACAAGTACTACTAGATCTTCAAGCCTATTTGATTGAATGAAACATTTCCCCAAAACAAAAAAAGGACCAAGGCATATAGTTTGCAATGCAATGGAGAACTTATTTGAATATAATGTGAAGCTGCTATTAGTTAAGAGATATCATGACATTATCGCAAATCTTTTTAACCTAAAATTGCACTCAGAAGATCTATCAAGTAATAGCAAATAAAATACACATATAAACACGACATTGCCGTGAAATTAAAAGTGGCTTGTGGAGTATACTGCTATACATAATAAATTAAATTACCCTCCAACGCCTAAGAGTCTCAAGAGGAGCATGCTTGGTGTGAGCAATGTCAAAGGGATCAGATTCATCAACTTTGTCCTGCTCCTCCTCATCCAGCTCCACCGCCTTGGTGCCTGCTTCCACGTCCTTATGTTCCCCACCCAACAATTCATTGAAAGACCTGCAACTCATTTTCTGCATTTCCTTCCCCAAAAAAAACAAAAGGATCACTGATGAGAAAAAGTCCCAAAAGATATTTAGAGCATCACGGGATGATATAGAAATATATAATAGTAAAAAGAAAAGGACAAACAAACCGAAACAGAAACAGCAAATGACAATAATATTCTGCTTCTGAGTTCAGTACAAGGTGCTGGCGGTGAAAAGATTTATTATTAACAAAATCCTTATCTTAGGGTTTCAAGCAGCGCCAAAACAAAACTTACCAAACCACCCTGAGATACGGCGGATTACCAGTCGTAAATTGGGGGAAGGAGTGTGAGTGAGAGACAGCCAATCGAAAGAAAAAGCGTTTTAGGTGTGGTTTCGGAATACATCAACAATTATGAGCCACGGCCTAACACGAAGTTTCCGCGAAATTTCCCGCCACTTTGAGACAACGATATTTTGACTCGATGCGTCCTAACAGTACGTCTGACTTATTCACAGTGTACTTTTTCTATACACTGATAACACAATTTTATTTTAAGAATGTTTAATTTTGTATAAATTGTTTTCCTTCCGAAATTACAAAAGCTTTATTTAGTTGAGGGGTTAAAGAATAAAATGAAATGGATCATAATATTCTTCTATCATTTAAAAACAAGTTTTATATAAAATGGAATAGAATGGAATAAAATAGGATAAAAGCGGAGGGTTTTATATTACGTTTCATTCCATCCTAAACAGTAAAAATAAGAAATCTCCTATTTAGAAAATTTAGGATAGAATATAAATTAATAAATACAAACTACCTAATATGTATTCAATAATTTTTTATAATATCAACTATAAACAAGTCATAAAATTATATTAAATAGAATAATATATTAAATAGAATAGAATAATATTTAACATAATAAATTTATTAAATAACTAATAATATTATTTTTATATTATTAAAAATAAATTATATATAATTATTAATAAAATAAAAATTTTTAATTAATGAAAATAGAAAATATATAAAAATATTCTTTAATTAGTTGTATATATTTTTGTATAAATAAAAATAAAAATAAAT
>JANIIA010000004.1:42254445-42275250 GCA_027478495.1 Erythroxylum alaternifolium
TATATAATATTTATTAATAAAATTATTTTATTTTATTGAAATAAATAAATAAAAAATAAATTTTATTTAAAAATTAATATTTATTTAAATATATTTGTATTATTAAATCAAAATTTATTTAAAATTTACACATTTTGAAGGTTATTAAATTAATTTTTATTTAGTTTAATTATAAAATAAATAAATTATCAAATATAATTAAATTTCTTATAGTTTTATTAATAATTAATTTTAAATAATTAAATATAATATTAAATTAAATTATTCATAATTCTTATTAATAATTAATACATTGAATAATTAAATAATATATATTTAGTTAATAGTAAATTATATTATTAAAAAGCACAAACTACTTTTTTTAGTTTTCATAAACCAGAAAAAGCTAAAATTAAAAACATAAATAAAAAATTAAAATAAAGAAGTTTTTTTTATTAAATCTAAAAGTATAAATAAAAACGAACAGAACCTAAAGCTATCTTATGTGAAAAAATTACTAAGAAAAGCCTATTAATTCCTCAAAAACCTTGCAATAGAAATCTCTAACTAACTATGTGACTAGTTTTGGTTAATGAAACTATTTAATTCGTAAATATTTTTATTTTACCATGGAAAAATTTAACTAAATGTGTTTTATAATTAAAAAAATTAAAGCTCCTACGTCAAAAAACGTATGGTCAAAATACAATATTTGTATATTCTGTCATAAACTGAAAGCAAAAGAAAAGAAGCTCAGAGCCCTAAAACCATGTTAGAAAGTAAACTCCTTTTCCCACCCGATAAAAATAATATCCATACTTAGGAGCGAAGCGAATGGGAAAAAAAAATTTACTATGCCTAAGAGAACAGCAAGCAACCAAAATTAAAACATTCGGATTTGGCTTTGGGTTCACGCAAATTATCAATCCATTAATTAAAATAAAATAAAATACAATATTAAAAGACAAAGACAGATGCGAGCATCGGAACATGTAGATGCTGAGGATTCCCAATTCACAACCACAGAGCTCGCAGGCAGCTCTTTGTCAGAGAAGCAAACCCCAAACCTAAACTCTCTCTCCGCCACCAACAATGGATACTTCTTCTCCTACTTCCTTGGTGATCCTCTTAGTCTTTCTTTATTGCTTGCCTGTTGGCTGCACACAAACAGAATGTTATGTTCTTCAAGTTGTTTGCTTTATTAGTTTGTGTTCTAGTTAAACTTCCTTTAGTCTTCATTCCTTGTATTTGTATTCAATAAGTGTGATGAACGAGTAAAATGAAATAGAAGGTGATATACATTATTGTGCCTCTTTTTTTATGTTTCTTTAATTTCCTTATACTTCTGTTATTAGTTTGGGTGTCAAGATGATGTTGGGGATTCTTGATTATAAGTAATTAGCATTTTTCAGAGGGTAACTGTTTTCTGGTGTGACGTAATCTTTTGATACTGTATTGGAGTTTTGTGATTCCTTATGTTGGGAAAATAGAAAGCAGCCTCTAAGTTCAGTTGATGTTTTAGTCCAAAGTTGCTGATTTAAATTTAATCCACTGGGCAATTGAGCAGAATGTGTTACATTATCATGATAGATGAGAGGCTACTTGGTTGCTCTATTGCCACTTACTTAGATTTTCTTCAATCTCTGTTCGTTAGGCCATATACTAGATTTTGAGAATTTACTAGAGATTTCAACATTTCATATAACCAGTGGTTTCATGTTTATGGCTCCTCAATGTTCTTTTTGCAAAAAATTTCATCGAGCATAAGCTGCTATATCTGCTATTAGATTTAGGTGTTAGTATTATGTAATAATAATACAAGCAAAATTGAATACCATTGATAATTGCATTGTTTGTCAAAATGTTGGCGGGTGTGTGCTTAAATGCTCCTTAGACTGTATATAAGAAATGAGTTAATTATCCTAAATTTGTTATGATATTTTGTACTTTGGCACTATGTTTATAGGGTTGATGTCTCCTATACTCATTGGTCGAGGTACACTTTTAAAGTGTGGGATATTTGAAGTTTCACGTTTTCGGAAAAGAGAACATCAACTTTGGATCAAAACACCATGGCGATTTGTTTATCAGCCAGTTGTTTTTGCTACAAGCAATATAGCTAGGTGCCAGAGGCATCATTTCAAAACAAGAGGTTGAGATCCCATTGCATTTTGTTTGATTCCTAATGAACAAATCTACAAATATGGTGGCTTTAATATGTAATATCGTTTACGAGGTTATGTCGATTTTGATATCGAGCATTAGAGGTGATTGATGGTTTCTGAAACTTCTTATGTTGTTTAATTACATAGGTTTTACATACCAAACTATGTCTTCTGAAGTTATTGAAAAGACAGATAGCGATGCGGCTTCTAAAGATATGCATGACTTGCATGTTTCAACTTCATATGAAACTGCAATGCAAGCACTTAGTTCTCTTATTACTCGTCAAAAACGTGGAGAGCGTGGATCCATTGGTGGTAAATATGGAAAACTAGACAGGATGCATATGTATCTTAAGGTAAAGCTTTTTAGGTTTTCTAATCCAATAGGCATTAAACTAAATGGTTGATAAACTAACAATTGATCTATTTCCTGAAGAGTCTAATTTGACCATCTTTTATTTATATACATTTGAGTTGTTTTATCCACTTTTAGGTTTAATCACTAGTATACAGTTCTTTTATGTAATGCCTCATTTTCCACAAGAAGTGAGTTATCATTATGTGCATAATAAAGTTTTATTTTGAACCTGTTTTCCAGTTTAGGAACCAAAAACAATGATGAGTTCCTTATTACATAGAAGGCTTATTAGGATTGGAATTTTACACCTTTTTTTCTCTGTCTAAATAAAATTGGCTAAAGATTGAACATACAAATTCATTTTGTTGTTCAGATACTAGACTTGGAAGATCACATAGCTGGGCTCAAGATTATCCATGTTGCTGGAACAAAAGGAAAGGTGCTTTGTTGTTTGTCTACTGTATTTATCCATTTATATTTCATTATCATCACCATGGATGAAATGTAATTTTGATAATTTGACAACTAGTTTTCAATAAATTTATTGTGGTTAGTTTTTATTTGTAACTTTGGGACTTTTGAAATTTGTATGCATGAATTTTATCGTTTAGGAGGTAGGGTGCATGAATTCAATATTTGTATGTCCTACCTCAAACAAAGACATTTTTTTTTCAGTTCACATGTTATTTCTATTTTCATGCTATCAATCGTTTTTTTTTGTTTTGACATCACTTATCATCTAATGAAGCACGTCCATGGCATGTCCTTACACTTCCCTTGAATTAATTGATCTTTTTTTAATGGATTTATGTTATAGGGTTCAACTTGCACATTTTGTGAGGCTATACTACGGGAATGTGGCTTCAAAACAGGGTTGTTCATGTCACCTCACCTTATGGATGTGAGAGAAAGATTCCGCATTCATGGGTTAGTGTTTGAACTCATCAACATTTAAACTATTTTAACATTGATTGGGTAAACTCATCTTAATTCCTTGCCTTTGCTTAAACTTCAACCTTGTTTATAAATCCCACATCAACAAGATCAAGATGTATGATGAATTTTGCAGTGGAAAATCGTCAATATCCACTTGTTTGATGTGAATTTATAGTCTTGTAGATGCCATCATAAATGTGTAGGAATTGAATAGTTTTTCCTTAGTAAATGTGTTATTTGCTTTACACTTGGGTTCTATTATTGATGGGGATGCTATGCTTTTTTCTTTCATTTTTATCAATTTGATATTTCCTTTTTGTAGTTGAATAATTGGAAACTAACATTGTTATGGAATTTGGTTGATTGATTTGAAAAAGATGTATTGATGTTGAAGCTTGTAGTAATGCAATATATTTTGATTCTATGCAATTTGATCAGGTTACTACTAATTTTATTTGACCCGATTTCCCATTTGTTTGATCTTTGATAGCCATTCTCTTCTTAAGAGACTATTCTTAGGAATTGTATATCCAATGCAATATGCAAAACTTAATCTTTAACTTATGGCCTGTTTAGTTGGATGTTAATTAATGGAATAGAATGGAAAAAAATAGAAAGGAACGGTTTATAATGGAATAGAATGTACTATAGTGAAAAGTTGGTTTGGAAGGAATGGAAGGGTTCATAATGTAATGTAGTGAAACGTTATTTGGAAGATGGATGTAATGAAATATAATGTATAATAAATGACTATTATACCCCTGATATTAAAATGGTTATTGTAAGAGGTTTAACGTTATAATTTTAAAACAGAAATCATATCCAATTAAGAAGTCACAGTTGTGACTTGCTCAAGTCACAACTGTGATAAATAATTTTTTTATATATTTTCTATTTTAAAATAATAAAAAGTTTTAATACAAGTTTTATTATTTTATTATTAATTATATACAATTTATTATTAATTATTTTTATTTATATAGAAATATATACAAACATGGAACCTACTTTTTGAATTCATCTTAAAAGCATTGTCAAACCATAAAACTTTTCTAGCGATTGAGAGCTTAGTAGAATTGACTATCCAGGACGTTATCATTGTGTTGCAAAGCTCCTAATGTGAATAATCATCACTGGGTGAGTCAGGTTTAGTGATTTTATCATTCAGCCTAAGTATCTAACTAACTGAATAAGTGGCGGTGTTATATGGTTTTACAACATGTAAATTACAGAAATAATTATCTAAAAAATGTCAAGTCGTTATCTTCTTGTTTCCTTGTAGGGTTTGTTTTCCTGTTCTTAGCAGCTTCATAATTCAATAGGGCCATCTCTCCACTATACATACCATGAAAACAATCTTTGAATAAACTGGACAGAGCCCTAAAATTATCAGGTCTTTTGATAATATGTCGCTTTAGCTAAATTTATACAGAAATCTGCCTGCTTTCTGACAATGCCAAATTGTAACTAGCAGTCAGACAAGTACACACTTTTACTCCAAATCCAAAGCACTCAAAATAGTACGATTACTAACTAGTTGGAACTGAGATTGCATTCTACAATTTTTCCCATGATTTAAGAGTATTGTCCTTAGTGTCTGTCTTCCACAATTGACGGAAACTTATCTTGAAGGTCAGGCCGTTGATGCTATCATCAAGTTTATTAGCTTTTTCTTTAGCTCTTTTATTCTCATCATTCGTTAGATCCCTATAAAGTAGGCTAAGATGTGACATATAAGCTATAATGATACCCAAACTAATTGTTAGCAAATTATGACAAATAGCAAGATAACGAGCTTCTAATTTGAGTGATTGATATGAACAAGTCCAACGAAAGTAATTTCCATAGTATAAGGCAGATGGTAAGTTCCTTTCATATCCAAAACATATTTTGCAGGATTTCTCTAAGTAACTCTGTAAATCCAAGAGTAAGCAATAAATGAGCATTAGGCATAAAAATTGACTAGTTGAATCCTTAAGAGATTCTGAATTGGGATGCTTTGTAAACATTAGTCCCTACGTAAAGTCCTTTACCTCAAACCAAAAACTAGAAACAGAAAATAAAGCTACAAAAGTTTGATAGTTGCTTTGTCAAATTTCTAATCTACCAAACATCCAATTCCTACATTTTAAGATCAGCAACAAAAGGATGAATATATACAAATAGCGAGTCCAAGTAAAAGTTTCTTTTATCGATGAAAATCAACCATTTAATAATTCAGTGTATGTTTGAAAAGTCTAAGAAATATTTCATTTGTATAACAAGGAAGATGCCTATGAAGCAGAACCCAAGAACTTGAAACGTTGGTTTAATTGCAGGCAGTATCAGTTTTGGCATACATCTCTGCATAAAAAAAGCATCAAAGCATTTTCTTTCCTGCTACTTACAAAGCCATCACTAAGAGATGCAAAGATCCTTTGGAGAGACACTACTTACATTTTGTTTGAGTTCAAAAGATGACAAAAGCTCGAAAATTAAGAAGACGGGGGGAAAAAAAACTTTCCCTTGGTTGAAGAACTTACGAGTAGAGCGTAGCCAAAATGTCCATTACAATGTTTGCTAGCTTCGACTACTTGGAATGAAAAAGGCAAAAAACTGAGATGCTCATTGCATCAGAGAAAAATAGCACAAAGCCAACCCATTCTGACATGTGGGGCAGTTAATCATTAGATATAAAACATTGCAAGATCAATTCAGACAACGAAGTCCAAACAAGTAGTAAAAATTCAAAGTTGGGATTTAATGATATGTCTCCAAATAAATAAATAAATTATTAGCATCCATAGGATGAAGCAACACACAAATCAAATACAAGAAGCATTTTCTATATAATCAAAGTTACAACGAACTCTTACCTCAGAAGTTGGATGAAGTAGGAGGTAAACACACTGATAAAAGAAAGTTCCCGTCGCCACAAGATTAGCAGTGGCAGTATAAGCCTTGAGTCCCTCGCAAGCGGATCAAAACTTGTCCAAAGCATCGTGTTCCATAAAAGCGATGGCTCCGATAACAATAACATGTGGCTCAAACTGGGGTCCACCAAACTCCGACCCCAGACCCTCCATCAACTTCTTGGCTCTCAATGCAACGTCCTCTAGTGGGACTGCCCACACCAAATAAAAGTGCCTTTGGGTAGTCGTTGTTGTAGCTGTTTCGGAGATATCCATAAACATGGAGTAGATGGCAGAGACAAAACTAGGAGACTCAAAAAGGTTAAGCTTCTAATGAGTGAGTGAAGAGGGCATTCAAAGGTTAAACTGTCGTAGATCAGAATTGAACCTCTTGCAAGAGTCACTGGAGAGGAGTGTCGGAGTCAAGGAGAGAGGGCGAAATGAAAAATGTGAGGTTAGGGTTAGAAGAAATAATTGGTATTAAGAAAAATTATTGAGGATATATTAGCTAGTATGTATTTATTAGTTTACGTTCCATCCTAAACTCCCCGAATCGGAGGTTTCTTATTTTTACTGTTTAGGATGGAATGGAATGTAACATGAAACCCTCTGCTTCCATCCCTTTCCATTCTATTTCATTATGAAACCCTTAACCAAACGATGAAAGTGTGTTACGTTCCATTATGTTCCATTACTAACCCCTCAACCAAACAGAGCCTTAGGATTAACTTCGCTATTGCTCAATGTCTGCATGATTTTTCTATTTTTTAAAATCCTTTTACAACTTTTTGGTTGATTTTCATTATTTTTCTATCTAATGTTCTGACATTTTTTATTACCAAATTGTGTACAGATTGGACATATCTGAAGATAAATTCTTGTTGTACTTTTGGGATTGTTGGAATCAATTGAAGGTACTAATCATTTTGTTATCTTCGTGCAATAACTATTACAAAACTGTGTTATGGAGAAATCTCATCTTCTTTATCTGTTGACCCACTTCTGTTGGCACCTTAATAGAAGGAAGAGAGCAATTAAGATTAGCCTTTCACATTTTCAATGAAATAAAAAAGAAAATTACTTAGTTCTATTTTGATGTGGAAAACTAACTTGTTAATTATCCTTCTTCAGCAGCCAGAATGAGACATCATCTTAATTGTTTGAATACTCTGTTTGAAAAGTGCAGTTTTTGAGGGCGGTTACTTAGACTTCATGAAGTTCAGAGTTGGCTTTTGATTTTGCTAGCTGAATTTAATGCAGGATAAAATATGAGTTTTTGGTATAGAGTTCAAATTATATAAAGAGACTGGGGGCTTATATTGCGAAACCTCAAGGAGTTGATGCATCACAATTTCTAGTTGAAAATTCAAGTTTGAATAAAAATTTCAGATTTGTTCTTACTGATAAAGAGCTTAATACACACATATATATAGAGTTTTAGAATCTTTAGTCTAATAGGAAAGGGTTTCTAACAAATTTAAATCCTATTCTAATAAAAATTCTATAAGTTCTAACATATTTAACTTACTACTACTTCCTATTTGTTAAGGAATCCTAACATAATCTAAATTTCAACCTTTATTTTTTGTTGTCAAATCAATTTCCAGTCTTCATCCCATCAAATTAAGACTTGTGGTTGATAATTTTTTCTCTTTTGTTTCTTCCATATATTTTAAGTTCTTTTGCAATATAATATTTATCGATTTTTTGAGTAGGTTGTGAACCATTGACAAATTAGAAAAAATATGTCCAATAAAAGTTCAATTTTAGTCAAGAAAACCTGTGCCTTTTTGCTTAAAATTTTTTATTCTAACATTTGTTTAATCTGTAATTTTTTTAGGCTTTTGAAATTGATATGAGACAACTTGATTTTTTTTCCAGTTATAGCAACCAATAAGATAAGCTGAATAACTTACTGAGAAGGTCAGTTTGTTGTAAGGTCACAATAATCTTCATCTGTTAATGTATTCAACATTAGTTATTTTTTATTATTTTACTAATAGTTGAAAAAAGCATTGATATGCTTTTTATTATGTGTGTATCATATTGTTTTCCTTGATTAATGCAGCTTCATTTTAGTAAGACAGTGGGAAGTTTAATAAAGCATTTGTTTTAGGATTTAATGTCAGATGTTAGATCTATGTTAACCTAGTGCTTAACATTACTTTTTAATGATATTTGGGTCTGGAAGTTCATTTTTCTTTGACAAAAGGATTTTAATGTATTATAGACTCTTTCAATTTGAATCCACAATTGACAATTGAAATTTTTGGTGTCTTTTAAGGAAGGCATAACATCAGACTTGCCTATGCCTCCACTTTTCCAGTTCCTTACTATCTTGGCTTTCAAAATATTTGTTCATGAAAAGGTTAGTGATATATTTTCTATTTTCAGTTGCATTTTTTTATTTTCAGCATTCTTCAGTGAAAACAGCTAAGAAGTTGCAATAAGTAGTTCATTTTGTACATTTTCATTATGAATAAAAGAACCTAGGGATGAGTGCCTATTTTATCCAACTACTCAACGAGTGTCTATTTGATAAAGAGGTTTCTGCTTGAGCTTCGGTGTTCTGCCTTATCATCCAATGTTAATAGAAGAATATATGGCTAGATGTTTGTTTGCTTATTACTCTACAATTGACATATTTTCCTTTTGCATTTCTTATTCAGTTTTCCTTCTAATATAGGTGGATGTTGCTATCATTGAAGTTGGCCTAGGGGGGAAAAACGATTCGACCAATGTGGTATGCACACATTATTTATGAACAAATGGAATTGATGATAATGTTTTATTGTTTCATTCATGGTTGTTGAGTTGTTGTAGGCAAAGTCCATCTATCAGTCTTATGTAGTAAAATCATGGGAAGATTGTGATTCTATTTGTATTTGGTTAGAGTATTTCAACATGACAACATTAGGCTAATGGTTCGTTTTGTTGATAAACCTTGTAGATCAAGGAACCTGTTGTCTGTGGCATTACATCTTTGGGAATGGATCATACAGAGGCATTGGGTGTGTCATTGGATTTCTCATCCCTATCTATGGGTCTATATGAACAATTTGATTATGAGATGCACTTTTAGTTTATATATGGCAAATCAGAAGAGGCTACAAGTTTAAAATTTCAACATTTTTCTTCAATTGTTTCTCTATGCTTATCTTTTGTGTTTTGAGTATTTGCGATTGGGATCACAAGTTCATGCTCATTGTACTCAGGCAATACCATTGGACAAATTGCTTCACACAAGGCTGGAATTTTCAAGGTATAAGTTTGTATATAAGTTCCTAAGCAATCATGATAGGGGGTTCTTGATGCTGGCTTATGTGTGGAATATTTTTTTCTTGAATAGTCTAATTGGCAGCATTATTTATCAACTTTTTTTGAATTAAATTGTTGTCTTCTCTGCTCCTGAAGCCACATATTCCGGCATTCACAGTACCTCAAGCTTCTGAAGCAATGGATGTTCTCCAGGAGAGAGCCCATGAATTGGAGGTAAGTATTGTTCGAAGTTCCATACCACGTGTTTCTTACATCTGTTGTCAAAGAACTTATTTCATCTTGCTTGTCGTCACTGAAAGCGGTAAAAGTTAATTGGAATTTTCTATGTATAACACCCTATTTACAGCGTTTGGGAATTACACAGATAAGACATAGAAATCAGCTTTAATAATACCAGATAAGGCTTATAATTATCCTATTATGTGACAGTCACCTCATCCTTAATATTCTTAAACACTTCTGTCTTGAGATCCCTGTTGATCAATGCATATTTGGTAATTACTAATTGTTTGTTATGCTTTAGTGTGTTGATAATTTATGATTTAAAATTACCCAAAAATATGTCAATGCGTTTAACTGTCCTTTATTAATTAGAAAAAGATATTCTTGATGATCTTAAGATGCTTCAAAAGAATGATCAATTGAATGTTATTGATTTTTTCTCCCCATCGATGTCCTCTTAACTATGAAGATTTTCATTTTGAAGTTACCATTTCAAGGTCTCTTACTAAAGGGCCGGAGAGAGTCTCTTGAGCAGATGCTAATTTTTTGACTTACCGACTGCAGGTTCCTCTGCAAGTGGTAGCACCTCTTAATAGTGTAAATTTGGAAGGCTTTACACTTAGCTTGTCTGGTGATCATCAGTTCATTAATGCTGGTCTTGCTATATCCCTTTGTAAATGTTGGCTTCAGAGAACAGGAAATTGGGACAAGCTATTCCAAAATGTTAGTTTTTGCTTCAGTTAACATCATTTGTGTATGTTGTTCTCGCTGTCTTAAGGCAATAAGTCATCAGACATCAGGCTTTAAGACTCATTCAGCCTCGTTTATTTGAAAAGTGAACTGCATGTATCCTTAGTATATTACCAATAAGCATATAGGTGCGTTGTAGATTCATTTCACCGTCAAATGTTAAAAGAAATATTAATATTATTGTTAACATTAAATGTATTGTAACTCGCAAATTAACCTAAAATCATTTATTGAAACTTGAAACATGAGTTCAATGAAACGACTTTAGTTATTTCTCTGGAAGTGGTGCATAGGAATCCTTTTCTAACTCCTATTTTTCTTCTGTTTGTCTTGCCTATATGTACATGTTGATTTTCTCCTTCTGTTGGCAATTGGAAATATGATAGAATTTTTATTCACTGGCCTACCCTTGTTCAATGCTACAGCTGGACAAGTGGGAAAGCTATTTGCCAGATGTGTTTCTCAGAGGTCTTTCAACAGCATATCTTCCTGGAAGGGCTCAAGTTGTTCATGATTCTTTTTTACAGTCCTATATATCACCTGAAGTAGGAGAAAATACTTGTGGAGATCTTATTTTCTACTTGGATGGGGCTCATAGTCCAGAGAGCATGGAGGTTTGTGCCAAATGGTTTTGTAATGCCATTAAAATAAGAAAACAATCACAATCAATATCTTCTACTCGTGATCTTCAAATTAGAAAGGAAATTTGGGCAAATGGTTACAGCCATCAGGGAAGAGGCACCTTTGAAGACATTAACAAAGTATCAAAGCAGGTAATACGTTGATGTTTTTTTTCTTTCTTGTCATTCAACAATGATGTTTGGAGCAACTCCTTTCCACTTGTGTTTGTCCTATTACTATGGTTATCTTATTTTTTGCGTACAATGTTTAGATATTTTTATGATTTGGTTTATTAGCTCCTAATGTTTAGGTGTTTATACTTGCAGATTCTCTTGTTCAATTGCATGGATGTCAGAGACCCAGAAATTTTACTTCCAAGGCTTGTTAGTTCATGTGCTTCTACAGGTATCTAAACTTTTAGATTTTTTTGTTTACTTTAAGAAAATCTTTATTTACTTGTCATCCTTTCTCTCTTAGCTAGAACTACAACTACAAAAGAATGAATACCTTATTATTCCACCCTTAATTTGTATTGTAAATATAGCCACAAAAAAGGAAATGGCTAAGGGAATAAGCAATCATTGTTTCCCTTGACGATTTAGGTCTTTTTAACAATAACAACAACAATATCCAATGAGGGTCCTGTTGAGCACGGGATCTGGAAAGGTCCAATAGTACACAATCTTACCCCTACCTAATAAAGAGGCTATAAAATAAATAAATATATAAACTTAATCATAAACATAGAAAATACTAGTACTAGAACTATAGATAAATACATATAATAAAAATATAGAAATATGTAGTAAAATGCATAAGACAATAAATATGAAACAAGGTGTAAAGTAATAATAAATGATGGAATAAATAAATAGATGCACAAACTAAAAAGAAGACAGGTGCAAGAATAGATCAAACAAGCCATTCCAAGAGACTAATTGGATTAAGTAGGAAACTATTTTGGCTAAATAACTAGGAGAGAAGTACTAAGAAATTAAAAAATTAGGCTAAATACAAGACATAAGACTTGAGAAAAATGTTTAAAAGACTTAAGAGAACGAGAATAAAGAGAGTCTTAATCCGTATCTTAGTACATCAAAGTTTTCTATTGTGGGCTATGTCTTTGGTAAGTTCGAGCTGAATCATATCATTCTTGATCACTTCTACTCAGTTTTTTTAGACCATCCTTTTGTTCTCTTACAGTCTCTAAGTACTATTTTTTTTTTACATTTTCTCACTGGAGCGTTAGGGTGTCTTCTTTTATCATGCCCGAACAATATAAGTTTGTCTCTCTTAATTTTTTATTAGTACCAGTCACTTTAATTGGTTTCTTATCATTACATTTATGACTTTATCTCTTCTGGTAAGGTTATACATTCGACGGAGTGTCCTCATATCAGTCGATTAGCTTATAACTATGCATCTATTTGATGGGCCAATATTTTGCCCCATATAGTACAACTGACCTAATCGTTAAACGCTAAAATTTACCTTTGAGCTTGAATGATATCTTTTTGTCACATAAAACTCTTGATGCACTTTTTTATTTAAGTTACCCTGATCTGATGCGATGAACTATATCTTCATGGATCTCTCCATTACTTTGGATGATAGATCTTAGATACTTAAAATACTCTTTCCGACGTATATCTTTTGAATTGACTTTTCCTTCACATTGGAAGCCACCTTATTGCCTGAAAAGTTACACTCTAAGTACTCAGTCTTAGTCCTGCTCAATTTAAAGTCCTTTGATTCTAATGCATCCGTCCAAAGTTTTAGCTTGACATTGACACCCTCTTTTGTCTCAGTCATTAAAATAATATCGTTAGCAAGCAACATCTACTAAGGCACATTATCTTGAATATTCTTGGTGAGCTCATCCCTTACTATTACAAACAAAATAGGGCTCAATGAGGAGTTTTGGTGTAGCTCAATATCAATAGAATATTTTTTTGTTTCACCTCCTATTGCCCTTGCTCTAGTCTTTACCTCTTCATTTATATCTTCAACAACCTGAATATATGTAAAAAATTCTCTCAACCTCTAAACACCTCCACATGATTTTCCTAAATACTTTGTCATATGCCTTTTTTGTATGTTAAGTATGACTTTCTCTTCATATTACTTTAACTGACAATTTATTCGCTTTTGATACCAGTGCTCATCCAGCATGATTATCAGTGCTAAAGCTATTTTTGTTTGGTGGTGAACCTGTGATTTTCTTTGCATAGATAGCATTGAAACTTTATTTTCTAGATTATAGTTATTAGTTTATCATTCTCCTTTAAATCCGTGTGAATTGTTCAAAAAGGGAAACTGGTACAAATGAAGAGAAAATGGATTCTCTTATAAATCTGAAAGTCTAATAGGTTAAAGACAATTTGATTAAGCGGGTTTTCAAGGAGGAACTATCAATGGATGCAAGATAAGTAAAATGGCTTTTTATTGAGCTAAGTTAGGCAATCAGGAAAATTTTTTTTTTCTTATCCTGTTTTGTATTTGATTAGTATCAGGACGATTATGAAACTTGACACATTTGTCTCAGGAACTTACTTCTCCAAGGCCATTTTTGTCCCAAGTATGTCAACATATAACAAGGTTACATCTGGTGCCACAATCAATTCTTCAAATATGCTCAGTAGGGATTTGTCATGGCAATTCAAACTGCAGAGCCTTTGGGAAAAGATTGTTCATGGGATAGGTATTTATCTTCTCTTCCCTCACAAGGCAAGCATATCTTGATTCTTCGTTTATGAGTGTCATTTTTCAGCCATGAAATACCATATAATGATGAATGAGTAACAAAAGCTCAGTTAATCAAAATATAAACAATTGAATGATGTGTATCTGTTGAGCAAAGATGTTTGAGGACATTTAATATGTTAAATAATTAAAACAGCTAGTAGCACTGTGATTGATGCTATGATGATGGGCAACAGATTATTTGCAGCATTGTAGAAGTTGATGCTGTTATAGCAGTATTTGATGTTGGCTGTACTGATAATACCCGAGGCAAACAGCTTATAGTGGCTGAGAATGTCTGCCGGTGGGTGATAATGGAATGGTTGGAGAAGCTGGCTGGTGCTGCTATGGTAATAACCAAATGATGGCTGTGACAGTAGGTATCTGGTAATCAACAGCAACCTGGGGATTTGAGATGATGATTTGTAGCCTTTTACTGGTGGCCAGGGTGTGATCTTCTAGTATTGAGTTTATATAGTTGGATACTGTCCATCTCTGGCTATGGATAGTTAGCAACTCGCTATCACTGGGAGGTGATGGACGTTTGCTTATAACTTAACTGGTAAATGTGTTTCTCTTGCGGGTGACATTGGTTCTCAGCAACAGGGAACATTTAAATTGGAAGTCATTTTCCAATCTCAGCAACAGGGAACATTTAAATTGGAAGTCATTTTCCAATTTCCACCACAATGCTTTCACTCTCCTATGCATAAAAATAAAAAATTGATGTTGATCATATCGGTGAAAATACGGAATGTAATGGAAATAGTATCATTCCAAATGCGGGATCTCTTATTTTAAAGTACATGGAAAGCCTGGAAAAGCTGGTTCATCTGGTCTGCATGCGTGGGAGCAGCAGTCTGGTCTGCTGAATATTCTCTTTTTCAAATTCACTAGCTTCCATTTCTATTATGTGCATGCTTCCTAGACAATCCTAGATAGATCATGCCACATTTTCTTCTGATGAAAAAATTTGAGCCATCTCTGAAACTATTGTGGTCCAAATGGATCAATTAATTAGTAACTCCTTAATTTTTATTTATTTAATGCAGAAGTAGATCCTTTACTTGACCAGGGAATCATGGACAACATCAACAACTTACCACCTCCTGAATTTCTTTATGAGGATGCTTCTCATTGCAGTATTCCAGATTCACATTTGGCTTGTAGTACAGTGATTCCTTCATTGCCATTGGCCATAAAGTGGTTGAGGGATTGTGTCCAAGAAAAACCTTCCCTAAAAATTCAGGTAAGTCCCGTAAAGTATCATGACTGATGCTGAACAACATGCATGAGCGAACATTACTGCCAAAAATGGATGGAACCCAATAGTGATAGGCGGAGCTAGGCTAGATGGGAAATTTTTTGGTGATGTGAATGAACTAGAATGGAGGAGTAAATATTCTTGTTCTGATGTCATTTCTGCAGTAATGTTATTGTTGTTGAACGACAGGTTCTTGTCACTGGATCATTACATCTGGTTGGAGATGTCCTAAAGCTACTGAGGAGATGACACGAACTAGATTCTTCGTGGTTAGAAAATGCCCTAAATCCTACAGCTTATTTCTCTTTATTTGATTTAAACTCCATTTTACTTGGAGCACTCAAATTCTGCCAATATTGTTCTTGGTTTTGATAATTCATGTTGAAAAGTCATACAATAATCTGTTACGAGCCCGAGTTCTTATTATTTATAACTTTTCTCTTGCGGTTATTTCGCATCCCGACCCGCTCCTGCTATGCATGACAACTAGGTTTCTCAATTAAGTCCTTTTACTGAAATGCTGCTATTCGAGAATTTGCTCACCTAAATTTGTCAATGGTGTACTTCCATTAATGTTTACAAAAGTGAAATGGGCATGTCACATTAATATGATATTGACATAAAAAGTCAGAAGACATGTCAATATATCATGTCAACATATAGTAATATAACAATGAGAATTCCATCGAAACTACATGGTCATGCCATGTCAATACAATGTTGATGTACATGACTATTAGCATTTTCAATATGTCTAGTACCTTAACGTTCCAAAGACCATAAATATGCTTCAGTTTCGTGGGTGATAACATATGCAACTCTTACCATATTGCACTAGTTCTTTACTTTCATAATAAAAGCAAATAAGGATAAAAGCGAAGATTGTTTAAAGTGCAAAGCCTCAAACTGAAAATGATTAATTAATCAAACAAAACATTAAACATAGACATTAAAGGTGTTTGTACGTGTTTTACTCACTTTGTTCCTTCCTCTGTTGCTTCAAGAATGGCCTTTTATTAGATGAATTTGTAAGGTCCCAACTGTCACAGCTCTCACTTGCCCTAGATTTACTTCGTAGGTGAAGTTAACTGTAAGAGAATTTGAGTTAAAATTGGACTCCTTTCTTATTCTCAACTACGATATTTAAATACAATGAGGAAATGAACTTTGGCTATTAACTAGGATACAATCATGAGCTATGATGTGAATTAAATAAAATCTATAAAAAATAAAGGAATTTCATTTGACCAGTTCTCTTGCCAAAGACTTTGTTATTCTTTACGCATGAACACTTGGTCCTGGAGTCGTGCAACCAACTCATGACTTTGTGCAACCGAAATATTCATGTCAACAATCGACCACTTGTCCGCTCTCCTGCATATGCTGAACAGACGGCTAGGCATATATTATTCCAGGTACTTGAGATTTCTTCTAATGACCCGAATTGATCTTCTTGGTGCAACATCTCCTCCCCCTTTAAGCATAACCTTGTCCTCAAAGTTGACAAATTTCTCCACCATGAACTGTTTGTTTTCCCAAGTGGCCTCCTCCTGAGGCAAGCCTTTTTGCCACCCTTCTTGATCCAACAAGTATTTAAGATGAATTCGGGCTCCACAAAAATTTCACCCTCATCATCCACAGGTGGTAGTTCCATAACAGCAACCTCCTTATCTCCTATCTTTTTCTTCAGCGAGGACATATGAAAAATTGGATGCAATCGTGACACTTCTGGCAGCTGTGAACAATAAGCAACATTTTCTATACGTTTTTCAACTTTATAAGGCCCATAGAAGTGATGTGCGAGCTTATGAGAAACACACCTGAATGTAGTTTGTTGTCGATAAGGACGAAGCTTCAAATAAACCATGTCCCTAAACTCGAACTCCACATCTCTCCTTTTTTTATCAGCTTGTTGTTTCATTCGATTTTGGACTTCAACCAAATTAGCTTTTAACTGCTTTGATAAGGCACTTTATCCAGCAAAGCTTAATCAACTTCATGTATTGCACTGCCCCAATCATAATTTGAAATCGACGGAGGTGGTCTACCGAAGAGAGCCTGAAGTGGAGTCATTTTAATAGATGCATGGTACGTAGTGTTGTACCATAGTTTGGCCCAAGGAAGAAATGAACTCCATCGCCAAGGATGCTGGCAAGTATAACACCTTAGGAACTGTTCAATGCACTTGTTCACTATTTTCGATTGTCCGTCAGACAAATTTCCTCAAATATGGCCGAAAATTTAATTCATGATAGTTTGAAATGTAGAAGGGGCATTAAAGAGTTCGAAAGGCATTACCAAGAACTCATAGTGCCCGTTATGCGTGCGAAAGGCAATTTTGTAGATTTTCGTTGAATGAACTCGCACTTGGTGATATCCAACCCGAAGATCCAATTTGGTGAAATACTTCACGCCATAAAGCTCATCCAATATGTTGTCAATGGTAGGAATGGGGAACCGATCTTTAATTGTGATGACATTGAGAGCCCGATAGTTAGTGCAAAATTGCCATGACCCATCTTTTTTTTACTAGCAACACTGGCAAGGAAAATGAACTTGTACTATCTCGAATGAGTCCAGATTTAAGCATGACATGAACTTGCCTCTCGATCTCCTCCTTTTGAAAGTACGCGTATTGGTACGGACGTACATTCATGGGTTTTGCTCCTTCTTTTAGGTTGATGTGATGCTCAATCTCCCATTGAGGTGGCAACGTTTTTGATTCCTGGAATAAGTCTTGAAAAGTGCCCAAGAGTTGCTGCATCTCTAGTTTCATTTCTTCATGCATGGATTGTGACATTTGCATGCAAGAAACCATCACAACATCTCCTTGGTTTGTCAGTTTTGTGAGCGCTCTTACGGATGCCGTTTGGATCGTTGTTGGTTTGAGCCCCTGCAACTAATAATGATGGTTGTCCCACTAAAAATTCATTGTTAATTGTCACCAATTACATTCAATAGTTCCCAATTATTCCAAACATTGCACCCCCAACACCATATCCAGTCCCACCAAAGGCAAGGTGTAGAATGTAATAACAAATGGAACTCCTTGAATGGAAAAACTCATATCATCATATCGCTCCTTATACTTCATGATTTTTCCATTTGCCATTTTCACTCCAAATGATTCAGTTGGGGTAACCATCAACTTGAGAATTTTAGCCATCTTTTCATTGATAAAGTTATAGGTTAAACCACTATCAATAAGTGCCACGATCTGCATGCCTCCAATTCTGACCATTACTCTCATAGTATTT
Organism: Erythroxylum alaternifolium; assembly: GCA_027478495.1. Taxonomy (NCBI): domain Eukaryota; kingdom Viridiplantae; phylum Streptophyta; class Magnoliopsida; order Malpighiales; family Erythroxylaceae; genus Erythroxylum; species Erythroxylum alaternifolium. The sequence goes on from JANIIA010000004.1 coordinate 42,272,910, forward strand.
GGAGTTTTCCAACCTGTCAATGCATGCAATGAAATTGCTGGAGCTCCCTCATCCCTAACATCGTCCTCATCCTCCTTATTTCCTTCGAGGATCATCAATTGTGGGAATTTACACTTGTGTCCGGGTATGAAATTTTTGTCGCAATTAAAGCATAAGCCTTGGACTCTTCTTTTTTGCATTTCATCCTATGTCAATCGCTTCATCTGAGAATTAATTTTTTTAGTTGGAGAACTAATTCCACCTCGGGTTTGTATAGCAGTTTTAATAAATTTCTTCTGCCGAGTAAGCTGTTCATCAAGCATCCGAGCCAACCCGAATGCCTCCTTCAATGTTTTTGGCTTGAACATTCGAATTCTATCAGTAATCTCTGGTTTGAGCCCTCCTATGAATGTTCCCACCAACGCCTTGGTGGTCTAGCCGTGCACTTGATTTCCTAATCGTCCAAATGCCCTCTGATACTTTCACAATGGCCCGATTTGCTTGACTTGAAAAGGGCTTCATTGAAATTGTCCCCTTTTGTCGACCTGAACCTTGCCCATAATTCCTCTTGGCAAAGTTCCCAGGTAACTTCTTTTCCTTCTTCCTTGACTGCCCTTCTCAGCCACTGCCACCATTGGTTGGCTTCACCCTCCAGGTGAAACGAGGCTAACGCGATCTTCTCAGCTTCGGTGGTCCATTGATATTCAAAGAACTGTTCAACCCGCACAAACCACTCTGTCGGATCCTTACCAGTAAATTTGGGAAACTCTAATTTCGCCAGTTTGGATGAGAATAACTGACGCACCCCACCTCTGTTTTCCCTTGACTGATCAGCCGATGAGCCTCCTTACGCCTCTCTTTGGTTGCTAGATGAAGCCCCTCGGTTAGACAAGAATGCCTCAGTCAGCCTGTGTTCGCCCAAGGTTACACGCTCTAAGTTTCAATATTTTTAACTTTAGTAATTACTGCAAGTGCATGAGTCATTTGCGTAGTACCTAAGGTATTGATCTCATGAGGAAGGAACTAGTCTTAAGTCTAATGGTAGCTAAGTCACAAACTTAACAACTACTGCAAAAAAAGTAAATCAATTGATAATCGGATATGAGAATTGAAAGTGCTAAAAGTAACAGAAAAGTAATCACACAACCAAATCCAAAATCAACCTAGAAATCACCAAGTGAGAGAAAGGGGATTTTAATTCGAAATTAAAGAAACTCAACCAATTATACAATTATTGACTCAACAGGCCTAGACGGTTCTAAGGTGAATTACTCTCTCTCGAGTTATAATTCTTAACCCTAATTCAATTTATGGGAATTCCGATCTCTCAATTCGCAATCGACCCAAAACTAAATTAGATCTAAAGTTGTCTACTAACCTACCGAGAACCTATGCTCGATCTCTCGTTACACAATTCTACCGATTTGATTTAATCCTTTACCCTCATGAGCCCAAATTGATTATTTTCGCTTAGCTCACCCTCTTAATCTATCTCCAAGTTATTAAGAATAGGACCTAAATTACAATCCAATCAATAAAAACACAATCGAATAAACTTCATTAATCTCAAAAATCAAATCCAAAGGTGAGTTTAGACATCAACTCAACATTCAACCAAAAAAATCCCAACACCTATTTCAATTCTATACATGAATAAAATTGAAAAAAACGGAAATACTGTAGGGAATGGAATTAGGGAGGACGACAATGGGAAACATTCTGTTCTGGGAAGTACTTCGCGTCAAGCTCTTCACTGTGTCTCTCTTCCTTTATCTCCTTCCTCAGTCTCTCGTTGTCACCCTCGGTCTTCTTTCAGAATTGGCATAATGGAAACTTTTTCCTTAAACTCTTAGCTCTCTCCCCAAACTCTAGTGGTTGTCACATCATATTCCATTTACATCTTCGAGGCTTTAGGTCAAAGTCGGGCTCAAAACGGTCCCAAAATTCATTCAAAACTTGAGTTTTTCTATCAGCCTGACGAAGTGCACGATCATGGCCTTGCCTACCATGATTGTGGCCTGTGTTTTTTCCTTTTGATCACGATTATGGCCTATAGTGCACGATCATGCCCTGAATTGACACTCTCTGTCATGATTGCGGCCTAAAGTGCACGATCGTAGCTTGGCTGCTTCTGGTTCTTCCTCTTCTATCACGATCTTGGCCTGTGTGCACGATCGTGGCCTATGCTTTTTTAGCCCGAAAACCCTTTAACTCTTCCCATTCTTCCCTTTTACTCTGTAACACTAGCACACACGTCAAAGTACCTAAAAAATATACAATTTAAACTCAAAGATTCAAACTAACCCATAAAAACACTTAAACACAAAAACTAACCTAATTAAACCCTAAATGCATACTAAAC
>JANIIA010000004.1:42275350-42288338 GCA_027478495.1 Erythroxylum alaternifolium
TCCTAATAGGAATAAGGATTAGGGTTTCTCTATAAATAGAGAACCTATGTCTTATTAGATGAGAGACGAAAACCCTATCCACCAGCTGTTCATTTTCGCGAGAAAAAATTGTGCGGCGTTCAAAAAGGTGTTTTAGAATGTGCTAGCACACATTAGCCGCTGCCCGGATTGTTCATCCTCGTGTGGATATTGGTATAGGATGTTCGCGCATCGCAGCGTCTACAAAACTGAGAAACAAATACCAATCCGCGTCAATAGGTAAATTCGTACTTCTAGTGTGTTTTCGGTTATACTTTTGTTGTATAATATGGCCTATTCTGCTGCGTATTATGAATACATGGGCCATAGGAGATCCAACATAGACGTCAACTCAACATTTAACCAAACAAATCTCAACACCTATTTCAATTTATACATGAATAAAACTGAAATAACAGAAATACTATAGGGAACGAAATTCAGGACGGCAACAACGAAAAATCTCCTATTCCTAGAAGTACTTCACGTCAAGCTCTTCATCGTGTCTCTCTTCTTTTGTCCCCTTCCTCAATCTCTCGATGTCACCCTAGGTTTTCTCTCGAAATCAGTGAAATGTAAACTTTTTCATTAAACTGTTGGCTCCCTCTCTTCTCTCTTCTAGTTGTCACATCATATTTTATTTATATCTTCGAGGCTCTCGGACAAATTCAGGGTTGAAACAGTCTAAACATTTATCCGAAACTTGAGTTTTTCTGTCAGCCTGACGTAGTGTATGATCATGGCCCTACCTGCCACGATCGTGGCCTGAATTGACAGTCTCTATCACGATCATGGCCTATGTGCACGATTGTGGCCTGGCTGCTTCTGGTTCTTCCTCTTTTGTCACAATCGTGGCCTGTGCTTTTTAGCCTGAAAACTCTTTAACTCTTTCCGTTCTTCCCTGTTTACCCTGCAACACTAGCAAACATATCAAGGTACCTTAAAAATATACAATTTAAGCCCAAAGATTCAAACTAACCCATAAAAACACTTAAACACAAAAACTAACCTAATTAAACCCTAAATGCATACTAAACATTTGAAATGACATTAAAATACTTATCAAATCTAACCCTCAATTACAATACAAATCACAACTATCAACATCCCCACACGTAAACGTTTGCTTGTCCTTAAGCAAATAAAACAACAAACACATAACATCAAAAACACACAATGCAATAATGTGACAATGACTTTAATCTTCATGAAATAAATTTAATCATGGACACAATCATTCGAATTTTTTCAAATCATCAACAAACAAAATGGGTGTCTAGGGGCTTTGAATAAATATATAACTTAATCTAGACCCATATGCTAACTTATGTACCCTTTTTAATTGTGCACACATATTAATATTTTTTTGGTCTCTCAAACTCTGTAACCATTCCTAGGTATATTTTGATGAAGAAAAAAATCAAGCTTATTACAAGAATGGTATGTTTTTATTTAAAACATTATTTTTTTTAGACTTAGTATTTTACTTAGAGGTAAACATTGGTGATGAATACCGATCCAGTTACTTGACTAGGTCATTTATTAACAGTTTGGTTGGAATGTTATTATAGCCTTTTTACATAAAGGCACACATTTGTAATGCGTGTCAATCTAGTTACTCAGCTATTATCACGTGTTCAACTAGCTACTAGCTCTATTCATAACCCTAAGGTCAGTGGAACAGTATTTACTTTTTTTTAAACTATTCGTTTCCATTATAAAAATACTAGTTAAGCTACTTAGCAAAAAGGCCTTAAATTATATATGAATGTGACAACTTAGAGGAAGCTAAATTTACACCAAGTCCTAATTATGTTGTACATTTATTCAAAGGCCCCCTAATTCACTAATTTTGCAAGCTAATGATTATTAATAACTTAATAGACTCTGTCTAAAATTAAATGAATTTCACTCAAACTTGAGCCATTGACACATTTACACATTTCATATTATGCAACCTAATGCTATCATACGATATGCAAAGTCACATATAAAATAAAAACACATAATTCCTCCCTACACTTGAACAACACATTATCCTTAACGTGAGAAGAGAACACCCACGACTCATACATTACGGAAATGTGAAGATAGAAACACACATACTTTTTTAACAAGGAAGAGCAGAAAAATTAACGACAAAATATAAAATTAAAATAAAACTAACATAAAAAAGTAAAATTTTAAAATAGAACTACTAGATATTAAACAATAGACAACTAAAATAGAATTGAATAAAAAATTGTGGGTTAGACTTGTATCTTAAGGGTGCTAGTTTATGGTCCCCGACTTGATCGTTGTTTCCAAAAAGCGGTTTCAATTAGTTGGAAATAAGGAAATCACTTCCTTATCTTTGGGAATTTCTCCTCCAAAATACAACTTACATCAATGCCCATTGACCTTAAAAGTTTCCTTATTATTATTCTCCAATTGGAGAGCCCCATGATCAAAAACTTGAATTATTGTAAATGGGCCACCCCATCTAGACTTCAACTTTCTTAGGAATAGCTGTAGCTGAGAATTGTATAGCAGAACAGTGTCTCCTACTTTGAATTCTTTTTACATGAGATGAGCATCGTGCCATTTCTTGACCCTTTCTTGTAAAGTTTGACATTTTTATAAGCATTAAGATGGAATTCTTCAAGCTCGTCCAGTTGTAGAAGTCTCTTTTCACTAACTTTTTTCCTGTCAAAATTTAATGCTCTAATTGCCCAATATGCTCTATGTTCTAATTCGACCGGCAAATGACAAGCTTTTTTATAAACTAGTCTGTACAGGGTTGTTCCAATGGGTGTTTTAATATTATCTTATAGGCCCATAAAGCATAATCTAATTTAGTTGCCCAATCTTTTCAAGAGTTATTAACTGTCTTCTCTAAGATTCGTTTTAACTCTTGATCAACAACTTCCACTTGGCCACTAGTTTGTGGATGGTAAGGTGTAGCCACTAGATGATGCACGTTGTATCTTCATAGGAGAGCATCAAAAGATCTATTATAAAAATCTGTGCCCCCATCACTTATTATTGTGTGTGATACTCCAAACCGACTAAATAGCCGTTTAATGAACTTTTGCACCACTTTGCTATCATTGGTTGGAGATGTTATTGCCTCGGCCCAATGCAAAATATAATCAACTCTTACTAGAATGTACATGTTTCCTATTGACGATGGAAATGGTCCCATGAAATCAATGCCCCAGACATCGAAAACTTTTACCTCTTGAATATTCGATAACGACATTTCATTCCTCTTGGAGATGTTACCCACTCTTTGAAAATGATCACATTGTGTTACATAGGTCTGTGAGTCCTTAAATAACTGCGGCTAATAGAATCCACTCTTCAGTATTCTATCTGCTATTTTGTTGGCCCCATAATGCCCAGTATATTGCCCTTTATGGCATTGCTTAAGTATATCTAGCATTTCCTCGTCTGGGTGGCAGTGTCGCATTAATCCATATGCACAATTTTTATATAAGATTGGCTTATCCCAGATGTATCGATTGCAGTCATGTAAAAAAAAATTTCTTTGTTAGTACAAGAGATCAAATGGGAGTTTACTACTAGCGATATAATTAGTGATATCTGCAAACCATGGTGTCGTTAAGGTCTCAAGTAACATAGGGTTTCATCAGAAAAATTTTCATTAATATCCTTACTTGGCTTGTATTCCCCTCCCTCAAGTCTAGATAATTGATCTGCAACCAATTTTCGGTCCCTTTTTTATCTCTTACCTCTAAATCAAATTCTTGCAGAAGTAACACCCATCGAATGAGCCTTGGTTTTGCCTCTTTCTTATTGAAGAGGTATTGTAATGCCACATGGTCAGTGAATACAATTACCTTTGAACCTAAAAGGTACTGTCAAAACTTATCACACACATACACCACTGTAAGCAATTCTTTTTCTGTAATGATGTAGTTCAATTGGGGTCCTGCAAGAGTTTTACTGGCATAATAGATTGCATGTAATTTTTTATCTTTCCTTTAGCCCAGCACGCAACCTATGACTTGGTCACTCGCATCGCACATAACTTCAAATGGAAGTGTCCAATCTGGTGGAGATAAAATTGGTATTGATACTAATTCCTCTTTTAAAATATTGAATGCATTTATACACTTATCATCGAACACGAAGGGCATATCTTTAACTAAGAGGTTGGTTAACAATCATGCAATTTGCAAAAAGTCCTTGATAAATCTATGGTAGAATCCTACATGACCTAAAAATCCTCGCACCCCTTTTACATTGCTTGGGGCTGGAAGTTTTTCTACTGCCTCTGTCTTTGCTCTGTCAACTTCTAATCCTCGATGAGAAATTTTGTGCCTAAAGACAATCCCTTCCTGTACTATGAAATGACATTTCTCCCAATTTAACACTAAGTGTGATTCTTCACATCTTTGAAGGACTTTATGCATATTGGTTAGATATGAATCAAAGGAATCTCCAAAAATTGAAAATTCATCCATGAACACCTCCATTATATCCTCTATCATATCAACAAAGATTAACATCATGCACCTCTGAAATGTTGTTGCAGCATTGCAAAGTTCGAATGACATTCATCTATATGCGAAGGTTCCATAGGGAATCCTGATAATCAGGGTATACAAAAATCTAATTATAGCCTGAATATCCATTTAAAAAGCAATAAAACGAATGGCTAGCTACCCTTTCTATCATTTAGTCAATAAACGGGAGAAGGAAGTGATCTTTCTTAGTCGCTGAGTTGAGCTTACGATAATCTATACGTACTTTCCACCCTGTAACTGTTCTCGTGGAATTACTTCTCTACTTTCACTCTCTATCACCATCATTCCTCCTTTCTTGGGTACACATTGCACTGGACTAACCCATTCACTATCTGAGATAAGGTAGATTATCCCTTCATCTAAGAGTTTTATGATCTCCTTCTTAACCACTTCCTTCATGTTAGGGTAATCTCCGTTGACGCTCACGCACCGTTCTACATCCTTCTTCTAAGTTTATTCGGTGCATCCAGACATTCGAGCTTATCCCTTTAATGTCAGCAATTTGTCATCCGATGGCTTTCATCCGTTTCTTCACAATTTCCCCTACCTAACTTTCTTGTGTTTCACTTAATTGATTGGAGATTATTATAGGTAGAGTTTGACCTTCACCAAGGTAGGTATACCTAAGGTGTGTGGGCAAGGGCTTAATCTCTATTATCGGTCGTTTCTGTGAAGATGATGGTGCAGGTACCTTAGTTTGAACTAACCTATCTTGGTGTTCTGAGACATCTACCTCTTCCATCTCATCATCTTCCATCACTTCAGAGATTTGGTGTTCATTGTCAGCTTCTATTTCTAGTGCTTGTACTTTTGCTATGTAACTCTCAATCCTCTCTCATCTAGTTTGATTCATGGTTTCCACTTTATGAATGAGCTACTTGTTGTTGGATTCTTCAAGGCTTTATTCATATTAAATTCAACCTGATCTTCACCTATTCGTAATGTCAACTTACCTTCGTGAACATCAATTATAGCCTTTCTAGTGTTCATAAATGGTCGCCCCAAGATTAGCGGGCAGTGTTTATCCTCTTCAAAATCCAGAACCACAAAATCCACTGGAATGATGAACTTATCCACTTGCATCAACACGTCTTCCACTATTCCCAAGGGCCTTTTAATGGATTGATCAGTCAACTGAATTAATATGGATGTAGGTTTGACCTCTCCAAGTCCCAACTTCCTGAATATTGACAGAGGCATAAGATTTATGGTAGCTCCCAAATCACACAAACATTTCATAAACTCTAACTCACCGACCACACAAGGTATTGTGAAACTTCCTGTATCTTTCAATTTTGAAGGCATTTGACTGGTGACTATGGAGTTGCAAGTACCAGTTAGGGTCACCATTTGATTATTGTCCCAATTACGCTTTTTCGATAGAACATCCTTTAAAAATTTTGCTATTTAGGCATATGTTCTAATGCTTTAACAAACGAGAGATTTATCTGGAGCGTCCTCAGCTTCTCCACAAACCTTGCAAATTGTTCATCCATCTTCTTCTTCTCTAGTCGCTGAGGGAAAGGAATCTTAGGTTGATATGGTGGAGGTGTAATGTAGGGAGGGTACTCACTCATGTCCATTTCCTTCTCCTTTTCTTAATTCCTCTCAACTGGCTGGTCCTGCTCCTCTATTGTCTTTGTGGGTGGCTCAATTCCTTCCCACTTCGGAGTGTGATGGCCTTTAATTGCTCCCTTGATTTTGTTCCTACAATATTAGGAACATTTCTGACATTTTGCATAGAAAAAACATTTATCAGTTGACTTACTTAGACTTCTAAATTATGTGTGGAAGACGCATGACTTTTAGTGACTTGCTCAAATTTGTTTTCTAACTTCTTTTGTACATTATCCAAAGTTCCAAACTTATTAAGAATATTATCCAACTTAACTTCCATTAAGCTTGGTTTGTCCAGTTGGAAGCTCGATCGTCCTTAGGTCTAAACTGCCCTCTGTTGTTGTTGGACCAGGAGAAGTTCGGGTGATTCTTCCACCCAGGGTTATAGGTATTGGAATAGGGATTATTACCCCCTCTGCATCCAAATTGTCCCCCCATGTAATTTACTTGCTCCTAGTTATCATCTCTCATTAGATAGCAGTCCACCGTATCATGATCCAATTGGCGACATTTCAATTACGTAGCCTTCACTGGAGCTGAGGATGACACCTTCATATTACTAAGTTGTCGCATCAAATTATCAATCTTAGCTTGCATTTTTGTCATTTGGTCGACAGCAACAACTCCCTTCTGTTCCCTAAAATTTGTAGGTTGCCTACTACGTTCACTAGTCCACAAACAACTATTGCTTGCCATCTCCTCTATTAGCTTTTCTGCTTTATTGACCGTCTTTCTCATTAACAATCCTCCCGACGCTGCAACAATGGTACCTCGAGTATATGGGTTCACTCCATTGTAAAATGTCTGCAGTAGGAACTCTTTGGGTAGATTGTGATGTGGGCATCTCCTCTGCAGATCCTTATAATGCTCCCATGCTTTATAGATAGACTCCCCGTCACTTTGTTGGAAGTTTGTGATCTTCTTAATAATTTTAGTGGTCTTTGTTAATGGGAAGTATTTATCTAAGAAGGCTCGCACTAGTTATTCCTATGTCGTAATGTTGGCAGGACTTAGTGAATGATACCAAGCCTTCACTCTATCCCTAAGTGTAAAAGGAAACAGCCTAATCCTCACTGCGTCTTCAGACATCTGGTGATACCAAAAGTTATCACAAATCTCGAGAAAACTTACTATATATGCATTCAGATCTTCATTTACAAGTCCGTAGAATTAGACGTTCTGCTGAAGCATATTCAGGAGGGCTGACTTGATTTCAAAAAGCACTACTTGAACAGGCGGTCTAGCCACTCCTTAGTTTGCAAGATTGAATCCTGGCCTAATAAAATCCATGAGGGTCCTCTTTTGTTTCCTGCCAGGGTTAACTTCTTAATCCATGTTTCTTTGGAATTCTTCGGCCATTTGTATTTTTTTGGTTTCTTCTTCTTCTCGCTGAGCTTTCCTAAGGGTTCTTTCTAAACGTGTTATGTCTAAATCAGACATCTCAGTTGTGCAACTCGAACCCCTTGTGACTCTTGTGTTCATATAAGAGTACGAATCCTAAGTAAAATGAATGAAAGAAAATAAAAAACCTAATGCTTTAAATTATAGAACTAAATTGCCTTGCCAAAAACTTGTTCGCTCAAGGTTACACGCTCTAAGTTTCAATATTTTAACCTCGGTAATTATAGCAAGCACACGGGTTATTCGCGTAATACCTAAGGTATCGGTCCCATAAGGAAGGGAACTAATCCTAAGTTTAATGGTAGCTAGGTCACAAACCTAGCAACTACTACAGAAAAGTAAATCAATTGATAATCAGATGTAAGAATTGCAAATGCTTAAAGGAACAGAAAAGCAATCACATAACCAAATCAAAAATCAACCTAAAAATCACCAAGTGAGAGAAAAAGGATTTTAATTCGAAATTAAAGAAACTCAACCAATTATGCAATTATTCACTCAACAGGCCTAGACGGTTCTAAGGTGAATTACTCTCTCTAGAGTTATAAATCTTAACCCTAATTGATAAACCATAATTCAATTTATGGGAATTCCGATCTCTTGATTCGCAATCAACCTAAAAACTAAATTATATCTATAGTTATCTATTAACCTACTAGGAACTTATGCTTGATCTCTCATTACTCAATTTTACAAGTTTGATTTAATCCTTTACCTATCAATTCACCTAACTCTCGTTAGCCTAAATTGATTATTTTCTCTTAGCTCACCCTCTCAGTCTATTGCCAAGTTATTAAGAACATGACTTAAATCACAATCCAATCAATAAAAAACACAATTGAATAAACTTCATTAATCATCAAGAATCAAATCCAAAGGTGAGTTTAGACATCAACTCAACATTCAACCAAACAAATCTCAACATAATTCTATACATGAATAAAATTGAAATAACGGAAATACTATAGGGTACGAAATTCGGAACAACAACAGTGGAAAACATCTTGTTCCGGGAAGTACTTCGCGTCAAGCTCTTCACTGTATCTCTCTTCCTTTGTCTCCTTCCTCAATCTCTCGATGTCACCCTAGTTTTTCTCTTGGAATCGGCAGAATGGAAACTTTTTTATTAAACTCTTGGCTCTCTCTCTTCTCTTCTGCTGGCTGTCACATCATATTCTATTTATATCTTCGATGCTCTAAGTCAGAGTCAAGGTCGAAACGGTCCAAAAATTTATCCAAAACTGGAGTTTTTCGGTCAACCTGATGTAGTGCATGATCGTGGCCTTGCTTGCCACAATCGTGGCCTGAATTGACGCTCTCTGTTATGATCATGGCCTGTGTGCACGATCGTGGCCTGGCTGCTTTTATTCTTCCTCTTCTGTCACGATCGTGGCCTGTGTGCACGATCGTGGCCTATGCTTTTTAGCCTGAAAACTCTTTAACTCTTCCCATTCTTCCCTGTTTACCTTGCAACACTAGCAAACACATCAAGGTACCTAAAAAATATACAATTTAAGCTCAAAGATTCAAACTAACCCATAAAAACACTTAAACACAAAAAAAAACAAATTAAACCCTAAATGCATACTAAACACTTGAAATGACATTAAAATACTTATCAAATCTATCCCTAAAACACAATAAAAATCACAACTATCAGCTTGCTAATAACGTCTTCCATCTAATGCAATATGTTAGCCATTGCACCTTTCATGCGGTTGAAATTGCCTTGGAGCCCTTCAAGCCCCGCCTCTAGATTCTCTATCCTGTCTTTATTAGACATCATAACCACTCTGATACCAATGTAAGGTCACAACCGTCATAGTTGTCACTCGCCCTCAAGAATGAACTTGTTTTTGGAAGATTTACTTCGTAGGTGAAGTTAACTGTAAGAGAATTTGAGTTGAAATTGGACTCCTTACTTATTCTGAACTTTGGTATTTAAATACACCGAGGAAACAAACTTTGGCTAATAACTAGGATACAATCCCGAGCCATGATGTGAATTAAATAAACTTTATCAAAAATAAAGGAATCTCATTTGACCGGTTCTCTCACCAGTGACTTTGTTATTCCTACACAAGAACACTTGGTCTTGCAGTCGTGCAACCAACTCATGACTTTGCACAACCGAAATATCCACGCCAACAACCGACCACTCGCCTGCTCTCTTACATGTGCTGAACAAACGACAAAACATATATTACTCCTGGTACTTGGGCTTTCTCCTAACGACCCGAATTGATCTTCTTGGTGCAACAGAATTATACAAGATTTTAAGGATTTCATTGATATACTAGTATTGATATGCTTAGGCAGTAAAGCCTATAAAAACAATGTATGTTGATCATCAATAGTAATACATTTATATTAAAGATGCTATAAAGGCCTTACATGACTTCAATAACATATGTATAGTGCATTTACTTTGACACCCTTATTAATTTGTATGTTAAACCAAGTGATTTCAAATTGATAAATTTGTCGATAACGAAATATTGTAATATTAACAATATTGTTTGATTGTTGATAAGTAGCATTAGAGAGATTGTTATAAGAAAAGACTTGTGGAACACCAAAGAGTTTATACTGAAAGTTTGGATTGGATGAATAAATCTTTAACAAGATGGTTTAAAAGGATGTCTAAGAGGTAATTCCGGTGTCGAAGAAGTTAAGTTATTTAAATGTTGCTCGAAGTTTCAAAGCAAGTTACAAAATTATTAAGGCATTAGAGCATTACTAGATTATATCAAGCCCCAAAAGGCTTTCACTCTCCAATTGACCTGTCAACTAAGTTTAGTCAAACAAATGGAGGGGAAGATCAATCGTATGTCCTAATTTTTATAGGTCGAGTGGTTATGATACATTCGAACTACAAAACGATACTTAAAGAAATTATTAAGACGCTCACCTAACATTTTTATAATATAGTTAGCATAGTTTAATTCAATATGTGAATTTTCATGATAGATTTGACTCTAAGTAAGAAGATTGATTTTGGTCCTATTATTAGATTTTTATGCAACTCTCATTATTCATACGAGGATCTATTCATATATATAATCTTCTAAAGTTTGCTACTTCAATTCCTATACATGAAACCTGAAATTGAAAATTTTATACTTGCTACTTCAATTTAATACTGTATAAATTTATGAATAATTTTTAAGAAAATTAGAATCTTGCATTAAACCAAAGAAATCAATCCAAACAATATATTTTGGGTACATCATGAATTTATGTTAAAGTGAAGAAAACTAATAATAAACAATAAAGAAAACAAGATAAAAGAATGAGGATTGATAGATCTTTGGATCTTGATATACTTAAAACATTTTCTCCAAGATCTTGATGTTACTTAACATTTTCTTATCCTTTGGCCATCCCTACTGCTGCTTTTTGGCCTCCGAACAATCTCTTTTGTCCTCTCAGCAATTGTCTCCTTTTGATCACCATGTCTCTCTCCTTTGTATCTCAATAAAATCTTAAAATTTTGACCAATAAGGGGCTAACACAGACCTATGGTCCAATTTTCTTCATCGTTATGCAAAATCCTAATTTTATAAACATCGTCATCAACATGGGTCTCCAACACTATATTATGTCGCTCTCATATTAACTTAGTAATCCTTTTGTCGAGCGTTTAAAGGTTCACTTGATGAACATATGTTTGAACTTTATAAACACAAATCCATATTTGGGTCATGTTGTAGAAAAAGGGTCCCTATTTGATTTGTGTTCTTAATATGAAATATTATCCTAAGAAGCATAATGCATCGGGTTGGAATAAGGGATGAACATGGGGTTATGTTCTTTCATGTGCCAAGTTGTCAAAGAGGTAGAATGAACCAGTAAGCTGCACAGGGTTTAACAAGGTTTCGTGCTGGTGTCTTATTACTGAATATTGGATCAAGTTCAATCCATGTTCATCTAAAATCATTTTAAAACTTCTCTAAATTAGCTTCATCTTATCTGAATTCATTCCTTCTTAAGTTGAGAGCTAAAATATGGCATCTAAATAAAATATAAACCATATTGAGTATCAATTCCTATTGAAATAATCTAAACATAAGTAAAATGCTCTCAAAATCATGCTAAATACATAACCTAATTAACACTTATCAGACTCCCTCACACTTAAGCCTATTATTGTCCTCAAGTAAATTAATCTCGTTACTTAGGATAACTTTTATTGGTGATATTAAGAAGATAAACTATAATGGCTACTAATCCTACATAGAATTTATTCACAAGACATTTGGCTTTCAACATGAATCCTTTTTATCTCCATAACTGCACATTTCTTACAATCAACCATACTATTTTCTAAGGTAATGTAAGGTTTTATCAACTCCGTCTAAATACGCCTTCTTTATAAAACAAAGAAACTTGATTAGATTAAAAACTCAATGCCTCTATCCATTATAAATACACATTATGCATGACTTTTGGGTTACTAGAAGAAATAATTGGATGATTTGTAAATTGTTTATGAAATCTATAGATGAAGATAGTTAATGTGAATGATATTGGTTTCCCTAGTGTCATTTAATTGTTGCCTTGGTTTATTAAGTTTCTAGGTTAGCTTAAGGCAAAAGTGAAATTGCATTAAATTGCCTATACTTTACTTGAATTGATTTCTCACTTAACTTGATATATTTATACAAGGGATTGGCATACGATTTAATTAATATATGTTTTTTGGGAATTTACAATGCTTTGATAAGGAATATTTAATTAAATTCATTCCCTACATTTTAATGTTACAAAATAAGGAGTGTGAATCAATCATACATAAATGTAGGGAATATGAATATGGGAATTAATACATATGTTAGCTATACGCGAATTGCATTTATGATTTCATATAAGAATATTTATCTATTTTATTTTTGTTATAATATACTCTTTACTTATGTATGTTTCTTAATTACTAATCTATAATTCGTATAATTTTAGGATATAGGAAAATGATGAGACGAGAACCACCACCACCGCTGAGGAAGTCAAAGGAGTAGCCCTAGCGCAAGAGGCCTATAGTCAATGCCTCAACCTCTACTTCTTGGACCTTGACCAAAGATTTGAATTCTATACCGTACCGTACCGGTCAAAAAATGATGCGAAATTATGTTCAAAAATACAATTCGTAAATAATTGTCGGTACCAGCCAATTTTGCACGGTACCGACCGGTACCAGCTAATATTTAAATACCTTAAATTCTAAAAAATAAGACATTTTAGCAAAATTTTTAAAATTTTTTTAAAATTTTCCCCTCCCACGTTCCCCTCCCTCTCTTTTAAAACATTTTTTTAAATAAAAATTTATTTCAATTTTTATTGTGATTTTTAATTTTAATTTTTAAAATAAAATAAATATTTTTATTACTCATAATAATTATACATTAAATAAAACTTTAAAA
>JANIIA010000004.1:42288438-42303157 GCA_027478495.1 Erythroxylum alaternifolium
TATCACTTTCACTAACTCATGGCATCATAATTTAAAACATAAATCTCATGATTTCCAAAACACAAATTTCCTTATTTTATTTCATAAAATAAAGTATACAATGTAGCATTATATACAACAACCATGTATGCAAAATATCGACAATATGTCAAAGTTCACAGCCCTATTTACAAAAAATACTACATATATGAGGAATTAAACAAAAATTACGTTTAAATCCTTCAGTCTCACTGGTCGACCTTTGAGCCATTTTTCTATCTCGAAAGTAATACTAGATCTCTTGTAAACTATCTTAGAAGCTACGTTGTCTCTCTCGAACCTGAAAAGTCAATGTTCCAATTTTGGTGAGTTTTGTGAAGTTAGTGAGTTAACCATCCTCGATGGTTCACTCATATCATATAACATATCAATTCATATTATCAGATAATTCACATCATTTCATTTATCAACATGTAGCATCACAAAACACATTGTACATACGTTTTCACATTTTTCATTCAACTCAATTCAACAATGCATTGCAATCATTCAAATCATACATTTCATGTGTGTATGCAATTTTTATGAGACTCACATTCGTTTATTTCACTATTATGACCGAGTGCCTTTTTTACTATCCTGTGTCCATTGTGGATACCGAGCTTATTTATAATTGTCCCTTATCTGTTAGAGATATAGGACTCATTTTACATAGTGAGCCAGAGGCTTTTACCACATTATGAGCTTTAAGCTCTTTTTCACTGACGACACCGGTCACAACTACCTTTATGTTTTCATGCATTTATGAAATGAAAAGCATCACATTTATTTAGTCAATCAGTTGTGCTTGGTCTTACACTTTCATATTCACTATCATAATCTCATTCACATTTTCCATCATGCCTTGGTCCAACATTCAACATTTAAGTTAAGATTTACTTATTCAGTCAAATACACATTCAATGAGCATTTCCAATATGTTAGTCATGCATCAAACACCTCAGACATTCAATGTTTGAAATCAATACATACACATCACATAATAATTCAATACATAATTTAACAAACAAATAATCAAGGTGAGATGATCTTAGGTTTCTCACAGTTTGCTTCAGATAGCTTATTGCCTCGAGGTCCCGACAATGTCTAGATGTAGTGGCTCTAATTTCTCTTATATATCATGCAAACATACACATTTTCACATTACTACTTTGCACATTCACATGAATACTCAATCATATACACATGTATATGCGTTATATATAATGCATGTTCAATGATAATCCCGGGTATATTTCCTTAATACATATTTCATAATCAATTAACAACACCTTTCAATCACTCTTTAATATCTAATTCACTTTAATCACCTCATTCATCATTAACTAGGTTCATTCAAGATCTCATTCAAGCCTAAATACCTCATATGGAAGCACCCGTGCATTGATTGGTTCATACTTCACTCAAAAGACAACTCTTTTTCTCCATAAGTTTGGCCACGATGGTTGTTCCTACTATGAACGTGAAAGAAACTTTTGGAGGGGGCCACGATCAAGGTGCTCCTACCACGATCGTGACAGAAACATTTTTTTAGCCAGGCCACGACGTGAGGTGAGAGCCATGATCATGGCAAAAACTTACTTTTGTCAAGCCACGATCATGGGGTGAGGCCACTATCGTGCCCTACACTTTCTTCCTCGTTTCTTCCACGTATTTAACACACATACTAACATAAATTTCATTTCCAGAATTAACCTCTTCTAATGCTACATCATTTTATACTAATTCAACTACCAATTTGATGGCATTAAACTCTCAAACCTCTACTCATTTTATTCATCATTTTTAACTAAATCTTATCATTCATTAAATCCTATCCTTTTTCCATACTATATCTCATTCATAAGTATAAAACAATTCATTTTCAAAATTCATCATTTCAAGTTGATAACCTCTTCATTTATACCTCAGTTTTAGTTCAATATCATCCACACACAAATCAAAATCCATGTTTGATCATAAACACCAAAAAAGAACATATTTATATACACATTCATCTCCAATTTTCTACACATGTTCTGTTTCACTATTTACCTTCATTTCATTCCTAACTTTTAGCTTAATTCATCTAATTTCTAGGCACCATAGTACTCCTTCTTATGAGCTCTAAACTCATGTTAGTTCATCTCCAAAACAATCAAAGAGATACATGTAACCTACTAAGAAAGACAGAATATAAACATTCAATTATAAGTCAGAATTTTTACATTTCTTTCTACACCATTTTTAATGATCTTTTTATGTCAAATCTTCTCTACAACCACTTACGAAAGGTTAATCATCTTATATGCAAAAGCAAGACATTTAGGTGCTCATTTCATCACTCACAATTTTCATATATATACCTCACCACTTCATGAACACTTAACCTCTAACTATCATCAAAACTTGTTTCATTCAACAAAATAAGAAGAGTAATGCTTTATACTTACTTGTCTGGCTTTAATTAATGTCTTCAAATCACTCTTAACCTTAGTTTCTCAACATCATACGATCATCATCTTTCCAAAGATGGTAGGGTTAGTTCCTTAGTGACAAAGAAGAAGACAACCAAAAATGAAAGTAACAAGTAAAAGTTAAGACGGGGTTCAACATTGATGGGGTGAGAAGTAAAGATCAAGGATGAAGAAGATTAAAGAAGATGGAGATTAATAAAGATGAGAGCAACGTATAAAGTGAAAGACAAGTAAAAATAAAGGTGATTTTTCACTTGGGAGTAACATCGTGAATCAAGACATAGTTTGGTAAGTTACACTTGTCACTTGCTGCATGTCCATTCTTTATTATTTTACAGTTGGTTCTCTTATTAAACTAGTCCATTTAACTCCAATTTCTACTCCAATTGTCTATAAATTTCAATATCAATTATCAACAAATCCTAATGTCATTTTCCAATTATTTTGATCAACATCCATCACTTATTTATACTACTATTTGTCAATTGTCAAGCTACTTGGCATTTTTCCTAGTCCCAAAAATATTCAAAATTTCATAAATTCTCTAATTTTCATCAAACTTTCTAAATCAATACTTATGCTCACCTAATCCATTTTTCAAGACATATATCAAAAAAATCACATGTATAAATCAATTATACCTGAAAAATGTCAATGAATGTATGTACAATCATTTTATTGTGTGCAAACATTAATATTTACATATGTGTATATGCTATATTATGCATGAGCACGAAATGCATTTTCTAACTTCTCAATAATCTCTCATGTATAATATTCTAGGGCTCTAACCCTTAACATGGGAAGAAGGGATGTTACAACCCTAGTTTTAATTAGCAGCTCACTTATTATTTGATTATTTGATTTATTTATTTATTTGTTTCAATTTCTATTCTTTAAGTTTAATTCAAATCAATTTCTAAATACCTTAGATTGAGTTAAGTTCAAATTATAAGATATTGTATAATCTTTGTGGGAACCATAACCTTTTATACTACAAGATACGATCTGTATACTTACGACGTATTGAGAGTTTTATTATTAGATATAAAACTTGCTTAATTTTTGGCAATGTTGTCTAGATTTTAGCATTAGGAAGATTTGAATTCCTTTGATTTAAGGAATTATTTTCCCTTCTTGCTTAATTAAGGTCCCTAATACTAAGAAACAAATAAAGGGGAAAGTTTAGATGCAAAGTAGAAGACACATCAATCTAGAAGTATCAAAGTAAGAATGAGGAATCTGAAGATTTATACATCAAGAAGCTATTAAAAGAAAGATGGAAAAGGAATTACATCACAAAGAGCAATTATGGACTGTATGAGGGCATGGTTCAATGCCAATTATTAAGGAATTACTTGACCATCAGTGCAAGTGGCATATAACTTGTTAGAGAAGATGACGAACAAAAGTTGTCTTTGGACATCAGAATGAAGAAGACAGCAGTCAACCTTCTTTAATCCAAAGGGAATGAATGTTGTAGATTCAATGACAACATTATAGGTTGAGATAACTAACCTAAACCAGTAATTAAAAAGCCTAATGGACACGTCTTTCTCTCTACTTAAAGCAATTCAGCACAGATGCGAGCTATGTGGATAAGAGAGACATATCACAGCCGATTCCCTCTTAGTGGAAAACAACGATGTGCAATAATTCCATTTCAATGGAGCACAATATGGTCAGGGAGGTAATAATCCTTACTTTAACATATACAATCCTAAGTGGTAGAACCACTCAAATTTCTTTTGGTCTAATAATATAATGATCAATTAAGAAATCAAGGCCTACTACGATTTTAATAAAATAAGTCCAGTACAAATGATTAAAAATTGGATAAGCTCATAAGTGTGGAAGAGATTCAAAAGAGGCTAAAAGGGAAATTCAAGCAAGTAGCATAGACTCATACCTTTTTTATTCAAAATTTGGAGTTTTAAATGGGCCAACTTGCCAATGTGTTATCTATGAGAAGTGTTAGTATCCTTATAAGCAATATTTAAGTAAATCTAAGAGAGAAATTTAAGGCCATCACACTTAGGAGTGGGAAAAGGATTAAAAAACCAACAGAAAAATAAGTTAAACCCCACCTTGTAGAATACCAAGAGAAGAAGAAAAAGGATGAAGTTAAGAATGAGGATCCTCCATATATTCCTCCTATGCCTTACCCACTGAAAATATCATTCCTATAAAGACTTTAGAAGAACAAATTGGATATACAATTTCCAAATTTCATAGAAAATTTGGAGAAATTACAAATTACCTTGCCCTTTGTGGAAGCTTTGAAGAGCATACCCACGTACGCTATTAAGTTGTCATCTTTGTGCTAATGATGGATGTAAATCTCTTTAATATGTTAAATTATTATTCAAAATTAATAGAATTATTTCTTAATTGTTCTCAAATGATTTCCAGCATATAAAATATGAAATTTGATTAAAATGATGCAAGGAAAGTAAAGACAATTCGAATTCACAATAGGTAGAAAAATAATTGAATAAGAGTGGGCACGTGAAAGGAAAATGAATATCTGCAGAACGATCCACCTAAGATCTTCATGATTTTAGGAATCAAGTTGTTGCCTTACTGATGGGGATCTGCGACCTGAATATATAGGGAGTGTATCTACTGAAGATTACGAAAGAAGGGAGAAGGGAGAAGATTGAAAATCATAAAAGGGGATTTATTGTTCACGTTGGAGACCAATCTTAGTTCTTTACATTTTCTGCAATAGTTTTCTGGTTTTTAGGATTTTTTCATATTCTTCTAGAAAAAGACTAGGGATGGAGACTTTTTATTCTACTCTTCTTCTATTGGTTCTTAACTTTAGTATAAGTAGCTAAATTCATCTTCTTGGTTGAAGGGAATCACGTTATCATCTGGTATGTATGAGATTTTTAAATAAAGTCTATTCCATTAATACATATTAAGTGTCTTCCGAATCTTTTTTCATGATTGAATTAATTGAGTTCTAGGGTGCACAACTAAGAATTGATTTGTTTAATTTATAGCCAGATTAGTAGGATTTGACATTCAGTCTTGCTAATCCAAAGTGGCACTTAGGATTACCATCTTTACTTTAGAGTTTGGAAATTCTAAGAAGACGCTTAATTTGATTAAATGCATGTCGTTTGTATGTTGTCTTGTTCATTGGTTTCTTAGTTCCTAAAGCTATTAATCAATTAAACTTAAGATTGAATCTAAGTTGTTGACTAATAAGAATGTTTAGAATATATGTTTCTATTCATTTAATCTTAAGAGAAAACAACACCCAATGAATGTTTGTTAATGGACTGAGTTTTATATCAAAGATCCATGTTAGTTTGATAACATAGATGACCTGAAACTAAGGTTTGTTTATTGAATTTCTAGATCTGACTATTTTTGTTAATTTTCAATTTCTGCCATTTTTATTTCTTAATTTACGTTAATTCAAACCCCCCACCCATTTGTTTTAGTTTTCAATTCGTATAACATTTATCGTTAGAATTCCTCGTGGGAACGATCCCAACTCTTCACTAACTACGTTTTTCATTGCTAGAGTTGGTATTAATTTTGTTGCAAGTGACAACATTACCAAAATTTGGCACCGTTTCTAGAGAACTTCTTAGCGGTATATATATATTACATAAGTAGACAAGAAAACTCAACTACTATTTGATTCAAAGATCAAGAAGACAACCAAGAGGTTATCAAAATAGACAAAACAATAGCAACGAGTGCAGAAAATGGAAAGGATTGTTGTGACTTACATTTATTGTGAACTAATCTCCCCCACGGATGCTCAACAGCCCCATTGCATCAACTTTCCAAATTTGGGGACAATAGCAGTTTTGAATTAAAATCTGGACTGATCCATTTATTCCCCATTTTAGAGGTTTATTGAGAGAGGATCCTTACAAAAATTTAAAGGAGTTTGACGTGGTTTAAGAAATATTTCCAGCATGAAAAGCTACCAACATTCGAAAGGAAATTTGTAGCATTTGACAACACGTGGGAGAGACATTTTACAAGTATTGGGAAAGATTTAAGAAACTTTGTGTTAGCTATCCCCATCACCAAATAACTGACAAGATGTTTATTCAATACTTCTATGAAGGACCTTTGCTCACAGATAGGAGTATGATCGATACTGCAAGAGGTGGAGCTTTAGTTGTCAAAACACTGATAGCTGCAAGAGATTTGATAGTGAATATGGCTTCTAATACACAACAATTCGAGATATGTTCTGGGCATGGTTCAAAACATGTAAATGAGGTGAATGTGACAACATTGGAGAAAAGATTGGATGACCTTACATCTTTAGTGCAACAATTATAGTTATAAAGAAAGAAGAAGCAGAGGTATGTAGAATATGTTCGATGTTAGGACATCCCACTGACACATGTCCGATTTTGTAGGAAGAAAACACAAAACAAGTGAATGCCTTAGGGGGTTTTGTTGGACCAAATTAGAGGAAATATGACTCATTCTTCGATACCTACAATCTGGGTTGGCGCGATCATCCTAATTTGCGTTATAGGAACTCTCAAGGACAGCAAGCCACCACAAGTTTCCAGTAATTTAGACAACCATATGTACCTAGACAATATCAACAAATGACATCCAATTATGAAGTTAAGTATTCCTTGGAAGATATAGTTCAATCTTTGGCCACTAACACCTTGACATTTTAGTGGGATACTCAAGCTAGTATCTGAAATCTTGATAATCAAGTGAGCCAAGTGGCAACCACCATTATTAGATTAGAGGCACAAAGTTCTATAAATTTTCCACCTCAACCAGAAATCAACCCGAAAAATAGTGCTAAAGCTATCATACTACAGAATGGGAAGGAATTAAAGGAACTACCTCCAAAAATCTCCAAAAGAGAAATTGAAGAAGAAGCAACGAAGGAGACATCTGAATAGCTAGAAAATAAAGCAGACAGGTCTGTAAAATTTGGCTGTGCAGCTTCCTTTTCCTATTCGATTCATCAAGGCAAGGAAGGAGGAGCAAAAGAAGGAAATATGGGAGACTTTTAGGAAAATCCAAGTAAACATTCGTTTACTTGATGCAATAAAACAGATCCCACATTATTCTAAATTTCTTAAGGAAATTTGCAATTCAAAAAGGAAATTTAAATTTGATGAGAAAGTGTAATTGGAGGAGACTGTATCAGCCATTTTACAAAAGAAAAAGCTTCCGCCTAAGTGTCAAGACCTAAGTATGTTCACTATCCCATGTCAAATTGGTGATTTAAGAATTGAAAAAGTTATGTTAGATTTGGGTTCTTCTATAAATGTCATGCCTTATGATGTTTATAAGTCTTTAAACATGGGACCTCTCAAGGAAACTAATGTAGTGATTCAATTAGCGAATCTTTCAAAAACTTATCCTAAAGGCATGTTAGAGGATATTTTAGTTCAAGTAGCAGATATGCTTTTTCTAGCTAATTTTTATGTTTTGCAGATAGGGAGTGATGATGTATCTTCTCCAACCAGTATTTTATTTGGAAGGCCATTCTTAAAAACCACTAAAATAAAAATTGATCTTTATGGTGGGTCATTGACTATGGAATTTGGTGGTGAACTAATTGAATTCAATATATACAATGCCATGAAATTTTCAGATGATGAACATCCTGTTATTTCAGTGGATTTTATTGACACATGGGTGAAGAAAAATTCATTATAGAGTGGAAGAGATGAACTTGAAACAATCTTAGAGATGGGAGATGCATTGCAGTGGCAAGCCATCAAGTAATTATTACTGCCCAACAACGAATTGGAGGTATTGTTTTGTCAATTGGAGAAATCTAATCAATTAGAGAAGAAGTTGTCATATGTGGAGCTGTCACGCAATGGCTCTAAGCTTCTGTCGTCCTTGGTCCAGCCCCCAAAATTGGAGTTAAAGAGTTTTCCTAGCCGTTTATAATACATCATTTTGGGTGAGCAAGACATATTACCTGTCATAATTTCTAATAAACTTACTCTTTTACATGAAAAACAATTGATTTAAGTGCTAAGGGAATAAAAGGAGGCTTTTGGTTGGACAGTGGTAGATTTAAAGGGTATTAGTCCCACCATTTGTATGCATCAAATATTGGTACAAGATGAAGCTAAGGAATTGAGGTAACCCTAATTTCGTTTAAACCCACCCATGATGGAAGTGGTGAAAAATGAAATCTTTAAGCTTCTTGACACTAGAATCATTTATCCAATTTCTTATAGCAATTGTGTAAGTCCGATCTAGGTAGACCTGAAGAAAACTAGGGTAACTGTGATAGAAATAGTGATGGTGAGTTAATACTTACTTGTGTTCAAAATGGGTGGAGAGTTTTCATAGATTATAGGAAGCTAAATTTGTTTACTATAAAAGATCATTTTTTTCTTCCATTTATTGATCAAATGCTTAAAAGACTTGCAGGTAAATCTCGCTATTACTGTTTAGATGGTTATTCAGGATATCACCAAATTTTGGTTGCACCTAAAGACCGGGAGAAAACAATCTTCCCATATCCATTCGGCACCTTTGCTTACCGAAGAATGCCATTTGGGTTATGTAACGCACCAACAAAATTTCAAAGTGTATGGTAAGTATTTTCTTTAACCTTGTGGAGAATTGTATGGAAGTTTTTATGGATGATTTCATAATTTATGGAGTGTCTTTTGAAACATGCATTATCAACCTTGAAAAAGTGCTTAAACGTTGCATTGAGACCACTTTGGTTTCAAATTATAAAAAGTGTCATTTTATGGTTGATCAAGGCATAATTTTAGGTCATACGATCTCTTCCAAGGGAATTAAAGTCGATAGGGCTAAGATAGATGTTATTCGATCTTTATCTGACCCCAAGATTGTGCGGGGAGTTTGCCTTTCCTTAATCATGTAGGATTCTATCAGCAATTTATCAAGAATTTTTCAAAGATTTCGTAACCCATGTGTAGAATACTCCAAAAAGACGTGAAGTTTGATTTTGATGAATCATGCAAGATCACATTTAATGAACTCAAGGAACAACTCACTATAGCTCCAATTATTCAACCACTGAAATGGGATATTCCATTCGAGCTAATGTACGATGCTTCGGACTATGCAGTTGGAGTAGTACTGGGTCAAAAAGGGGATATGGTACCTTATGTCATTTACTACACTTCCATCACACTTAATGATGCTCAAAAGAATTATTCCACGATGGAGAAAGAATTTTTGGCTATAGTTTTTAGATTAGAAAAGTTTCGGTCCTACTTATGGGGCACAAAAGTGATCATTTATTTAGACTATACAACTTTAAAATATTTGGAAACTAAGAAAGAAGCAAAGTCGAGATTGATTCTATGGATCTTACTTCTCCAAGAATTACATTTGTAAATACACGACAAGAAAGGAGCTGAAAATTTTGGTGGCTGATCATCTTAGCAGGATCATTCCAACCAATGCAACTGATGTTATCCAAGAAGAATTTCCGAATAAAAGTCTTTTCGCAATTCAACAGATAATTCTATGGTATGAGACATAGTTAATTTATTGGTAATAAGTCCATACCTAGTGATTTATCTAAAGCTGAAAAATAAAATTAAACAAGAGGCTCAATATTACATTTGGGATTAACCTCATCTTTGGAATTTTGGGCTGATCAGATTGTTAAAAGACGTGTTACAGATGATGAAATTCCTTCCATATTAAATTTTTATCATTCATCTGTCTGTGGGGGACATTTTGGTCCTAAGAGAACAATTCGAAAAATTCTTGAATGTGGATTATTTTGGCCTAAGCTATTTTATGACCCTTACATGTTTTGCAAGTCTTGTGACCATTGTCGAAGAACAGGTAGCTTAGGATAGAGAGATCAAATGCCACTTACTAACATCCTAGTTTGTGAGATTTTTTATGTCTGAGGAATAGACTTTATGGGTCCTTTTCCTTCTTCTTTTAGTAAGAATTATATTTTGCTTGCTATGGATTACGTTTCAAAATGGGTTAAAGCTAAGGCTACTTTTTTTGATGATGCTAAAACTGTTATAGATTTTCTTAAATCTAACATTTTTGTCAAGTTTAAAATGCCTCGCTCTATCATTAATGATCGAGGGACCCATTTTTTCAACAAGATTTTTTAGGCTTTGATGAAGAGATATGGTGTCACAAACCCGGTTTCTATAGCCTATTATCGACAGAAAAGTGGACAAGCTGATGTGTTCAATAGGGAGATTAAGTCCATACTAGAAAAAAGTGGTGAATCTAAATAGAAAGGATTGGAGCTTACGATTAGATGATGCCTTTTGGGCATACCGGACTGCATATAAAACTCCAATACCCGTGTCGTCATATAGGTTAGTTTTCGGTAAGCCTTATCATTTACTTGTGGGAATAGAACATAGAGCTTATTGGGCTGTGAACCAGTTGAATATAAACCAGGTAGAGGTTAGTAACGATAGGAAGTTGCAATTGCAAGAGTTAGAAGAGATCCGTGATGAAGTGTATGAAAATTGTCAAAATTTATAAGGAAAAAACTAAAGCTTTTTATGATAAAATGATTTCTCAGAAACAGTTTTCAATAGACCGAAAAGTTCTTCTTTATCATTCAAAGCTTAAATTATTTCTAGGAAAATTACGATCTCGCTGGCTCGGGCCATTTATTGTTACTAATATTTTTTTCTCATGGCACAGTAGAAATTCAAAGTTTAGATACGTCCAAGGTATTTAAATTTAATAGACACTATTTGAAGCCATATTATGAAAACTCTACAGCCAAACATATGGAAGAGATAGAGCTAGTAACACCAACCTATCTATAGCTAGGTAAGTCAATACACACGTACAGCTAAAGACTTAAAAGATGTCCATATGGGGGCAACCCAAAAATTTCAGATTCCATTTCAGTTTTATTTTTATTTATTTTTAGTAGTTCTCATTGTTATTTTATTTTGTTAAGTTTTTTAATTTAAGTTATGAATTCATTTCATTTTATTTAGCATTTCCAACTTTTCTTTTAATATTTGTTATTTTAGAAAAATGAAAAAATTTTCTCCTTCCTGCTGCCATCACCAAATATTATCGCCCCCTCCCCAAATTCACTTCCCTCCTTCACGTATTTTTTTTCCTTCCACATTTAATCACCTTGCAAGCTCGTTAATAGCCATAAAAAACCTACTCTTTTCACATCTTCTCCATCGAAAACCCACCCCAATCTTCTCTACCGTTAACCCTCTATTACCAAAGCACCATTTTGTTGAGTTTGTGTCTTTATTTTAAATCCAGGACTGTGTATTTACCAAGGTTGAAATCATGCCAGGAAAGAAGAGTGATTCAGGAAGGATAGCATATCCCATTGCAAATTTAGTAACCACCCAACCCCTATTGAGCACCACAACCACATCAACTATGGCTGCAACATCAACCCCATCAGAACCTCCAATTTCGACACCAACACCAGGCCCCTCCACACGAAATCAAACAAGGAAGGGTAAATAAATGGAAACTATAGCCAATGGAACTCAAGAAGTGGAGGCTTCACTTCTTTTTGACTCCCAGAAGGCAATGAACGATTTTAGCAATTCAGCCATTGTAAAATTTATCTTTGTAAGTATGTGTTTATTGATACTCTTCAAGCTTTACAAGTTCATTATTACTTTGAGCAAACGATGGGACAAATTTGTTGGGATATGTTTGCTAAAATTGACTGCCCTGCATATGTTGAACTAACAAGAGAATTTTACAGCACATTCCAATTTAGTTCTCATGGAGATTTTGATTTTCTTACTGAGGGAATCATAGAATTTAGACTTATGGGAAAGGAATTTGCTTTCTTTATTGTTGATTTTAACGTGGCCATGGGTTTTGTTTCAGATAATGATGTTAAAAATGAGCCATTTCTAAGTTCCCAATATGATTATCATGATGATTTTAATGCATCTGAATTGTGGACTCAATGGTTCGTAGACCCCAATCCATATAATGCTAGTGTATCTAAAAGTTCGTATTTGAAAACTCCTGTTTTAAAAATTATTCATCAACTCTTCGCATATAATTTTCCAGGGTGTTGGGATTCCACGGGAACACTTTCTAAAGTCAATTTTTTTTTATGGTGTATGGATAGAAAAATTCTTGTTAACTTAGGTTTTTGGTTTCTAACACAATTTCAATCTGTGTTGAATAAAAAATCTAAACGTTTGATCTTAGGATCCTATATCACTCAATTGGCCATCAATTTGGATTTATTGGACCCTAATAATACTAATATGATTGTGGCTTGTGTTATAAAACCTTTAGCTATAGAATGTTTGTACAAGATGGTAATCGTGGACCTAAGTCATAGACAGATATCTTTCACTAATCTGGGTTTGACTATTCCTTTCAATCCATATCCAACTACAACAAATCAGGTTGTAACAGATGCACTGTATAGCTACCAACCTCCCCAAGCCAATTTGGACGATCGTCGCAGTCGAATAAAACACCGAATGCACCGAATGGAGCATAATTTAATGGAATATTAATTGCAAGCATCAAAGGTTCCAACCTCCTCACCCACCACGTTGGCCCCTGAAATTTTTTGTTAAATTAAGCAAAATAGTTTATGGAATAAGCATGAAATTTTTGAACATCGTAGTCGAAAGTTAGGATCTTTGCAAGTGAAGTTGTTTAGAAGTTTTGAGGTATCGTCTGTGATGATGTCATCTTCCTCTGGGTGATGTCCTCTTCTTCTGTAAATCAACTCCTTCTATAAACAAACTTCTTTTGTGATGACGTCAGCTTCCTCTGGGTGACGTCATCTTCTTCTGTAACATTGCATCTTCTGTGTTTTGTATCCTCTATTAAGCAACTTCTTGTGTGATGATGTCATCTTCCTCTGGGTGACGTCATCTTCCTCTGTGTTTTGGCTTCCTTTGTTTTTTGCTCCGCTTATCTTTGTTTCGTATGTTTCTTGTTTCATCTGACTTTTGCTTTGTTTGCTTTCTACCTAAGTGTCCGAAACTCCGTCTGTGTTACTGTTCATGAACTTCCTCTGTGTTACTATTTATGAACTTCTTCTATGTTATTATTCATGAACTTCCTCTGTGTTACTGTTCATAAACTCCGTCTGTGTTACTGTTCATGAACTTCCTCTGTGTCACTGTTCATGAACTTCCTCTGTGTCATTGTTCATGAACTTCGTCTGTGTCACTGTTCATGAACTTCGTCTGTATCACTGTTCATGAACTTCGTCTCTGTCACTGTTCATAAACTTCCTCTGTGTTACTGTTCATGAACTTCCTCTTTGTTACCGTTCACGAACTCCTTCTGTGATGACGTCATCTTCTTCTATGTTTCTTCTGTGATGACGTCATCTTTTTCTGTGTTTTGCTTCTTCTACTTTTTGTCTATACCTATCTTATGTTACATTTTTGATCCTTTAGAAGATAAATTTGGTCTTTGAGGTCTTCATAACAGTTGTAGGTCTTGAAGTTATCTTTTGAACCATTTAAAGAAAACCTAAATCTGATACCTATAGAGAAAGTTAAACTAATAGACCCGAAGTAAGTTCAATACTTTTGAGGATAAAAACAGTTTGGATTCTTTTGGCTATAACTTCTACTCTAGAGACCCAAATGACTCGATTTTTGAACCATTGGACTCGTAAGAAGCTTTTCTACATCTTCAAAAAAAATCATATCCATATGAAATGAAGTGAGAATGATTGAGTGAAAAATGTGGGGCGGGTACAGTGTGTGTACTCTTAAATAATATGAACTGGTGTTATTCCACAGAACATACTTTAGTATTTTGATGATTTCTAGATCAGTAGAGCTCCAAATAAGGTGATTTCTGATTTGTAGTAAACTAGAGACATGGAGATACAAATGGTATGAAGAAATTGGAATCAAATTCAGTGTCTAAGATGTTCAAAGTTTAGATGGAAGTTGTGCATAGTATATTGTTATGGACAAGAACAGTCCAAAAATGTTTGAAGTATATCTTTCGCATAACTGAACTGAATTGAATGATTTTGGTGTCATTGGAAACTTGAGACAATGGGAGACATTTTTCTTGAAGAAAGTGTTATATTAGAATGTTCAAATGTACTGTTAGCAAGACACTTAAGTATAAAAGATATAAGGCATAAATGGAAGGGAAATGGGACAATTCTCAATCATTAAGGGCATAATTGGAAGAAGAATTGTTGTCTCACTTATAAATGAAGAAGAAGAAACGTGAATGAAAGGATAAGCAGTAGAGAATTTCAAAAATGAGAGAGAAAGAGAAAG
>JANIIA010000004.1:42332450-42386023 GCA_027478495.1 Erythroxylum alaternifolium
TAAATGTATGTGATGCCATGTGGAGTATTGTAGAGATTGCACGTAGCGCTCCCTTATCTTAGGATATGTGTCGGAATGACCTACGGGCGTTCCGGTGCGTACCCTAGGGTAATGGGGTGTTACAAGGAAGATTTCTGAGTAATTCAGGGGTGGTTCGAGAGGCAATTTTGAGCTAGAATAGTGTGAGATGCAAGGATTTTATTGATGGATCCATCAGAACACAAGATTAGACATCTACATCTAGAATACTTAATAAGGAACAATTAAGAAAATTTAGAATTATGATTCTGTTATTTTCGAGTAAGTAAATCTATATATGTATATCTAATTTCGTGTTCGTTGATGTATATATGATTTTTCGTAGTATTTAGGCTAGATAAACCCTATTTAATACCTGAACAAGTGTTGATTACTTTGAGATTGCAATTGATTGTTTGATTTATTGAAATCCAATTAGTTATTTTATTTATGCTCTAAAAATCCAAAATATTATATCATAATTTGATTTTAGATGTATTGATTGAGAAATCCTAGGCTTGAATAGATCTACGGTAATAGGAAAGAGTTGATTGCAACCCTAAATATAGGATAGCATAAATCTTCCAAATTAAGGTTAAACCTAATAAAGGGATTAATAAAATGGTAATACAATCCTATAAAATTTAACTTGATTAATTTGGTTAGAAACCTTAGGATTAGTTGTTAGTAGACTTAAGGTAACCTACTAACATACCGTGGGAGTCTCCATGGTTCAATAAACCATTAAACCAATTGCATAACAAAAGGTCAATCTGTTAAGTTTTAGGGGAAATCGAGCCTAAATAATAATCACTTGATATTGGTAATTAACTTGGCGCTTCATATTCCTTTACTTTAATCTTACTGCTTGTTTATTTTATTTTCTTAATTTTAGTTTCTTTAATTCAACCCACAATCAATTCTTATATTATATAATAGAATAATAGTAATTACTAGTACTCATTGTCTTTATAGGATTGATCTATATTTTCTGATACTAGCTAAAGCTACACCGTGCACTTACGTTATTTAATTTGTTTGAGTTAGTTTATTTCCTTAGTTTTAGACTAAGAATCTAGGTCAATTTATAACCCAGAGCACAACTGAGAACTTACTAGATATAGATCTTGAGATAAAAAGAACTGCGTGAAGGAATCGTCATAGGACTAACCTTAGAGAGTTTAAGCTAGATCCTCGAATAGGGGATTTGGAAGGTCATGCAGGGATGTTGCAATATGGCAGACGAATCATGAACAATGTTTGACTATGGTAGGCCAGACTTAACTGGCGTGGAACCAGCATGGTGAGACTGACTATGCAAGCTAATAACTTCGAGATCAAGTCCAGCATCATCTAGATGGTGCAACAATCATTCTAATTTGAAGGACTCTGAGATGAGGACACTAACACACACATCTCTAACTTCTTAGAGATTTGCAAAACTTTCAAAATAAATGGAGAAAATGATGATGCCATTAGAGCATATTTATTTCCTTTCTTTTTGAGTGGAAAAGCTAAGTAGTGGCTAAATTCTATTATGCATTCGTCACTTACCACTTGGGATCATGTGGAGGAAAATTTCTACTTTAGTACTTTCCTCTTACAAAGACTGCTAACCTGAACCCCAAACTAAGGGTGAATCATTATATGACACCTAGGAGAGATTAAAGAAGATGCTCCCACAATGCCCACATCACGAACTACCTCTATGGATGTAAATCTAGACATTACATAATAGGCTGTTTCAAACTACGAGGCAGTTGATAGATGTAGCAGCTGGAGGGATGTTAAACAAAAAAACACTTAAAACGGCCCAAGAGTTGAAAGAATACATGGCCATAAACAATTATCAATGGTGTTCAGCTATAGCACAAACCACCAGTAGGTCATTAGGAGTGTATAAAGTAGATGTTGTGATACAACTAACGAGTTAAGTGGAAGCCTTAAGTAAGAAGATAGATAGAAACACTATAGATTCACAAGAATGAGTGACGCAATATGAAGCATATAGGCTAGATCACCAAGGACAAGATTGCAATTAGATCAGCCCGAATATGTAGATTATTTAGGGAATGCTCCAAGACCCACAAATAATCCTTATAACAATATGTACAACCATGGATGGAGGAACCACCCCAACCTCTTATGGGGTAACTAAGGTCACCAAAGGAATAACCCTCTTTCTGGATTTTAAACATAAACATCATAACTAAGGAAACTAGGTACGAATGAGATGATGATGTAATTTATTTAAGAATTAAGGACAAAGCATCAACAAACAAACACATCCATATGTAACTTGGAAATAAAATTTGAACAACTAGCCATATTAGTGGTGGAGAGACCTAAAGGGAATTTATCGAGCATAACTGAAACAAATTCGAAGGAGAGAATAATTGCAATCACTTGGGCCATTGAAAGAAGTTCCAAAAGGAACCAGAGAAAGAGGTGACTTCTAAAGGTCACTCTGAAACTAGTGATAACCTTACTTTAAAGCAAGTACAGGAATCTTAACCAACTATACCAAATCATCTAAGAACCAAGCGAAAATCTTTGGAAGAAGTTCAATTATATCTTTAACCTATTGAAAAAACTTTAAAGAATTGTTTCTTTATGATAAAATCCTTTCGCAGGGATCAGAGAGTACAAAATCATTAGAAGAGATATCATTAAACAAAGAGGAACTGAAGAAGTTGGAGAGTGAAGTGTTAATCAAGGAAATCTCCAATGAGGTGACAACACTATCTCCAAAACAAGTTGACCTAGGAAATTTATATATTCCTTGTCTATCAACGGTGTTAGTCGATAAGGTTTATACTGATTTAGGAGCCAACATAATTATGATTCCTTACACTTTATGCAAGAGAATGGGGATAAGTGAATTAACGCTAACTAGGATGTGTGTGCAGATGGCTGATAGATCACTCACTCATACTAGGGGCATAATCAAGATGTGCCTATTAAAGTTAACAAATTCACCTTTTCTACTGATTTTAAAATCATGGATATAGGAAAAGTTTTGGAAATATCCTTGGTCCTTAGTTGACCATTATTAGTTATAACTAAGTCTCTTATAGATGTTGATGGATGTGAGTTAATATTAAGCAAGTTTTAATCTTATAAAACCCTTAAAATACCACAAGTGCACAGGTCATAAATGTAGTATATGGGGTGTCAATCCCTCGAAGAGTTGGTGAACTAATCTAATTCTAAATTATCCAAGGCTTAAAAGGATTATTAGAAATAAAAATAAAAACTAAACAGAAAAGAAAATTCGTGAATATGGATTGATTGAAAATTAAATTGTAAAATTAACATAAAGAAATCAAAATTGAGCACCACTAATGAACAATCAAAAATCACATAAATAAGATTAGTCAATTGTGTAAAGGGAGATTTATTCTATCATCAAATGCTAGCATAATTACTTTTGATTTAATACGGTATTGGTCCTAGACTTTCAAAAGGTGGATTACTCTCTCTTGAGTTATAATCATTAAACCCTAATTCATAACCCCTAATTGAATTGTGGAATTTGCAATCTCTTAATTAACAAAAAAACCACACATCCAATTAGATTTTAAGCCCTTTAATAGACTATCGGGCCCTTACATGAGATCTCTCTTCATATAAATTCTTGATTTGATTATTTGCGTGATCTATTAGATTGTTTAACTCTCATTATCCAATATAATTGTTTTGCTATTGGTTCACTCTCTCGATTTGTTACCGAATCATGCAAATACAACAAATAATCACAATACCTAATATATTAACATCAAAAGAAATCACATTAACATAGATTCAAAAACAAATCCTTAAAGGAGTTTAGAACAACATCATCAAACCCAAATCCATCACTATCAAATCCATTTCATACATTCAAAAGAAAGAATAATAAAGATGAAATGAAATGTCATTTAGAAGGGTCAGGATGGATTGGAAAGACAGCAAAAATAGCAACCATTCTTCTTCCTTTTTCCTTTCTTCTCCTTCTCTTTCCCTTCCTCTTCTTTGTATCTTCCTCAAAGTGGCAGAAATGGAGCTCCCTTTCTAGGGTTCTTTCTTTTCTTTATATATTTTTGTCCATTTAGGGTAAACAATAGGGTTTACCCGAGCCTAAAAATTTAAAATATCCCTCGAAAAGTTGCATTTTAGAAGTTGGTCTATGTTTGTTGTTGTGTAGGCCACAATTGTGGCCCATAATGCTACAATGGTGACACTTAATTTTGCTCTCTGTCAAGATCGTGGCAGATGGGGCCACAATTGTGGCAGACCCACCGAGCTTCTGTCAGGATCGTGGCCCTGGGCCTTGCTTTAATCTTCCTCCGATTCTCCTCCTTTCTTCAGTATTTGTTCTCAAACAATAACAAATACGTTAAGGTATCTTAAATACATAAAATTTAAACTTAATAGCATGCTCTAACCAATAAAACACTTTCAAAACATAAATATTTAACTAAATAACATAATCTTATCCTAAACATGCGCTAATCATTCAATTTAACAATTAAAGAAAAACTAAATATTATGCAACCTACAACTATCAACATCCTCACACTTAAACTTTTACTTGTCTTCAAGCAAAAAAAAAGCAAAACACAAAACATTCCTAATAACAAAACATACATATGCAACAATGGTACAATGTCGTTGAACTTCACGAAACAAATTTAACTATAAGCATGATCCTTCAAGTTGTTTTAACTTATTAACTTTTGAAACTTATGTCTAAGTATTTGAACTAAATATACATACAAATCAAAACTTAATATCATATTCATTTACTCCTATCACTTACACACATGCATTAATAATTTGTTAGTCAGTCAAAATTGTAACTATCCTTAAGTGGCTTTTCATAAAAAATCATATTATTCATAAGATTAGTCGAATTTATTAGATTACACCTAATTTTTGTTCATTTTAATTGACACGAACCTAGCCTTTTTACGTGAAGGCAAACATTTGTGACAAATGTCCCTCGGTTACTCAACTAGGTCATATTTTTATTAAGCATCTTGGATGGAGTGTTATTATAGCCTTTTGATGTGAAAGTAAACAATTGAGATGAATATCCCTTAGTTACTCAGCTACATCACATTCTCAACTGACTACTAGCTCTATTCATAACCCGATTTATTTCAAAAAGGGGTCAACGAAATAGTTATTTATTTAAGATTTACATATGCTTTATATATATATATATATATTTCTTGCTGACCTCATTTCTTAAACTAATCATTTTAATGAAGAGATACTAACGATGTTACTTATTTAACTGGCCAAAAATTATAAATGAATGTAGTAAACTCCTAGAGTGAATGAACTAACGTCGTATCCTAACACCAAAATTTCTTACATAAACAAACAAAATACATTAAACATGAGATTAGAAATGTAGTCTATTTGACATTTATCACTTAGATATCAAATGTTTTTTTAATATTCATTTTATTTTATTTTTCTTAAATGTGAAATAACATG
This sequence comes from Erythroxylum alaternifolium, assembly GCA_027478495.1. NCBI lineage: Eukaryota > Viridiplantae > Streptophyta > Magnoliopsida > Malpighiales > Erythroxylaceae > Erythroxylum > Erythroxylum alaternifolium. The sequence continues at coordinate 42,337,956 of JANIIA010000004.1, forward strand.
ATTTAGATAATCATGGGGTAGGGCTTAATTATTGAAATTAATGTGCTTAATCTTTTGACTATATACCATGTAAATTTATATATTTAATTAATTTTTATTATTCTTATCATTAGTAAAAATTGAGTACCATTATTTCATCAATTAATTAGAAGAAATATGCTAAAATTTCAGTTAGGAGGTTTAAAAGTGAAATTAATATTTATCTTTTTTATAAATATCATATTGTTGTTATGATACCTACCAAAAAAATGGGAAAACAAACGGGATCCCCTATTTTGATTTCCATATCCTGCATTTGCATTCAACTTTCAATTCCATTCCATTCCTCCTTTTATCAACCTCGTATCAAGCTGGGCGTGAAGAGTCTGTCAGGTAAAAGGAAACTACTCTAAACTGGAAAAATGAAATAGAAGGCGGAAACAGTCGGTAGTTTAGGAGTGAGGAGTGTGAAGGTATGTGTGCTAGAAATAGGTGGTGCAAACAGAACCGTTTTTAGCGGTAGTTTAGGAGTGCGGAGTGTGAAGTTGTGTTAGTGTTTCTGTCAACTTTTAGCATAAAATAGACGAGGTTTTCCAATGTTACGGCAAAAATCCTTTAAAAATGAATGCTTTTCAAGCATTGCACTCAACTCGCTACACTTTCCTTAATCTCTCCACCGCCTCCAGGTTCATCAAACTTATATTCGATCGTCAAGCAATTTTCAACATAAATATATTATCTCAATTTTGATGAGAAATTCAAGATTTCATTTTTGTAGCTGTTGTTCCTGTTGTTGTAGAGTTGCAGTGACGCAGGAGAAACTGAGGGTTCCGGTTTTAGTTTCACTGAGAATGAGGTCTATGGTCTCAAAGCGACCGCTTTCAAGTTCCGAGCCGGTTGTTGAAAGCAATAAATATAAGAAATTTAAAAAAAACCCTGATTTCAACCAAGTCGTTGTCAAGGTTTGTCTTTTATTTGCTCTAGTTTTGCTTTCCAGTGTTTTGGAGCCACCCATTGCTTAGCTTTTTCTGAATTAATGAAAATAGGAAACTTGTTGGAAAACACAATCAACTGAAATTCAAAGCTTCAGGGATGATCCGAGGAAAATTGACACATTGACATGTCAAGAACTAAGAACAACGCTGAGGTGAAATAATTGTGCATTCCTGATGTTGTGGTTCTTACTTTAGTCACCTCTCCGTTGATTTTTCTGTATACCTTTTCTAATATTTAGTTGATTACTCTAGTTAGCTTCTTTAGTCGAGTAAGGAATTTCTTGGACTTGTGTAACTAAACTTTAATCAATGTATGTTCGCCTTTGGTGACTAGATGAGCTTATATTACCTATTGTAGTACTTGCAATTTGTGGCACTGTAATGATATGATTTTTCAAGTTTCAGTAATGTTGGAATCCCTGCTAAAGGCCGCAAGTCAGACCTCATATCAGCACTAAAATGTTTCATGGATAAGCAATTAGATGGTAACATACATTACCCTTGAAAAAGGTCTTATGTTTCTTTTGTGATGTTTAGGTGTTCCAAATTTTTCTTATGGTGGAAAATTACTGTGAACATCCTTTGGTTAAAAGACATGTTTCTTTCCTTTTTATAATTTGATGTTATGTAGGTGGAAGCTCTCAGAAAGCAGAAGCACAAGACACTTTTGTCGTTGGAGAGCAAGTTTTGTTGCAAAAGAATATTGGGAATGCATCTATTGAAAGCTTTGATTTCAAAATTGGCACATTTGAGGGTAGTAAACATGTGCAACAATCCCTTTTCGAGGATAAACCTATCAAAGAAGATATTGACACTATCACTAGAAGAGGTAAATTTAATTTAAAACTGATATTATTTCAGGTTTGATTACAATCAATTTTATTCTCTTGAGATTTTTACTTTCACTTGCCATAATATATCGGTTTATTGCACTAGACCCCTTGTAGTTTGACCTTTGTTTCATTTCAATCTTCATACCTTAAAAATATCACTTATCCTCGTGTAGTATTGTCACACAACCTCCTCCATGATACATCACTAGTTTTCCTTCTATTCATTAACTCCAAATGACTTTGTATTAAGAATTATAATACTATGTTGTTTTGTATTAAAAAGGATGAAAAACTAATGAAATATGATGGAAGTGGTTGTGTGACAGCTAAAGAATACCATAGGAGAGTAAGTGATAGTATTCAAAACATAAGGATTGAAATAAAAAAAGATCAAGCCACAAGGCGTCTCAGTGTATTGAACCTTAAATCTTTTGCTTTCTCTTCTTTCATGTTTGTGACTTTTGCAATTCTTGAGTTAGTATTCATTACACCAAACAACCTACTTTTTATTTTGTTGGTAGTTGGGAACAGTTCTCAAGCAAAGCGAAGAGTATCTTCCCATGGTGGTAGTTTAGATGCTAAAGATAATGACATTGTAATGGAGGATGAAGCTGAGCCTTGGACAGTTCTAGCTCACAAGAAGCCTGAAAAAGTCTGGGTTCCATATAACCCTCGAATCATGAGGCGTCCACCTCTTGCTAGGGACAAGAAGTTTGTTAAATTGTTATCTTGGAATGTCAATGGCATACGAGCACTATGGAAGTCCAAAGGTTCTTTTGCCCTTGAGTTGGCCCAAAAGGAGAACTTTGATGTGCTCTGCTTGCAAGAGACCAAACTACAGGCAAGATCTGCTAGTTAAAGGCTTTTTAATCTTATTTGAAAATTTCTCACCCTTCATCATTCTTTTTCTTTGTTGGCCTTCATTGGTGGAGTTGAGTTTGCTAGTGAACTAGTATTTATGTTATGACTCTAATTTAATAGAATATATAGTTGAGTTAATTGCCTTTTCTAACTTTTTAAAACAGGAGAAGGATGTAAACTCCATTAAATGCCTGATTGATGGTTATGAGAATAATTTTTGGACATGTAGCCTTTCCAAACTTGGGTATTCTGGTACTGCAATTGTGTCTCGGGTATGCCTCTTCTTTCTTTAAAAGGTTACTATCTTTTTGTATCTTGGTTGGAGTTACTTCATCATTTTCTACATAAAATATCTGGGAGAGAAAGAGAGAAATTGGGAGGGTTGTGGATGGTATGAAGTTGTGCCTTGTTTTTACCCAAAATGGTCATATTTGTTGTTATGTTATTCATTTATGCAACTAGGCATTCGTAAGTTCTTGACTATCAACTTTGTCATTTAGGATATCATTATTCTCTTGTTATGTGTCCTTAGGTCTTTTTATATTGAAAATTCAAACTGTGACAGAATTATGGTTTTAGTACTTTCAGTGAGGCTGAAATTTGAAGATTTGATCATTTATCTGACCTTTTATGTAATCCATTAAAGTCTGCACTTGTGTATATGACAGATAAAGCCGCTTTCAGTTAGATATGGTCTTGGAATTCCCGATCATGATAATGAAGGACGAGTTGTGACAGTAGAGTTCGAATCCTTTTACCTTTTAAATGCCTACGTTCCTAATTCTGGAGATGGCTTAAAAAGACTGGTATATTTTTCTTGTTAATACTATAAACATTCAATGTTTCAATGTCAACATAATATGTTAGCTTCAAGGGGGATTTCCAGTGCACTGACTTCTGTAATGGTAATTATAGTCATACAGGATTACACAGTGGGACCCATCTCTTAGCAATTACATGAAAGTAAGTTTGTTTTTTTGTGTCTCTTTTTCCTTTCAAATATATGTTTAATTTTGAATCATCTCCAATCACTTATCTACTAAATTTGTTACATAACTTATGCATTATGTTTTTGGGGTAGGGTTGTCTTGGTGCCTTGATTATTTGATTTAAGACAAATAGAGGTCAACCACTATGCTACTTGAAAACTGAAACAAGGATACTATCGTATGCTATAAAGAAGTGAGAAGTAGGCAAAATATATAATAGATATGAATGTTTCTTTATGAGTATTAATGCCAAAGAAAACTTAATGATGTAGGACCAATATATGGCTGAAAATTTTAGGTTTTTGGTTAGTTGAAATTCAGGTTAGAAGTGTTGGAGTGTTAGTGAGGGATTTTGCAATGGAAGCTAGGGATATAAAAATTACTCCAAAAGTCTGAGAATCACTCTTAGAAAAAGTAGCACATTAGCTCAAGTTTGTAGAGAAAATTCTGGCTTTCTTTTTCTATTGAAGGGCTGACTACACATATACAGGAAAATTCTTAGAACCCTTATTTTAATAGTAAAGGGATTTCATACGAAAATATCCAAATAGAATTGCATGTTACTCTAATATGAATTCTTTATTCTTCAATAAGAGTAAGTCCTAAACAAACAAGAACATTATATCTAACTTATTATTACTCCCTGTCTAACGAGGAAAACCTTGCATAAGGTACATTTTGGTCCTTGTTGCCTTTGTTGTCATTTTAACTCCCACTGTTTGTTCCAACAAATTAAAGCTTGTGAATAAGTGATTTTTCCCTCTTTTATTTCTGTTATAAACTCTAAGATCTTTTGCATCTATTCTCCTTGGCTTGTTTGAAGTCGTCTAGACATAGAATATGATAAATATCGATCATACAAGTCATTGAACTTCTGAAATTCATATTCTTAAGTTCAAGTGCTGTCAAAAATTGATCTTTCTTTTCACTGGACATGAAATTGCCAATATCCACCAGTTCTTATGGCACAATTTGTTCATTAAGAACATAGGAATGCCTAGAATTCTTATAGTTATTATGAGATTGTTTAACATTGTGTTTGAAAACTTAGGAGAAAGTATTATATTTCTCAGTTCATTATGTGCAGAATAAGGTCATATTTATGCAGGTATATCAACACTAATTAGGGAATGTAATCCCTATAATCGAGGTAATTTAATCCCTATGATTATGCAGTTAGTTTGTATCCTGTTAATGCGTATCTCGATGATTTCTATAATCTGAAACAGTCCTCTTCAAGTTGGAGCATAAATGTTAATCATACCTACCTTGTTATGAAGATATTCAACTTGAGTATTTAGAGCCTTTGTAAAAAGGTCTTTTGGTTGTTCTACAATCTTCAAATATCTTGTAGGAACCATGTTTTGTTGCACCTTTTCACCAACAAAGTAAACTAATCTCAATATGCTTAGTTCATTCATGAAACACAAGATTAAAAGCTATATGAAGAGCAACGTGGTTTTCACACTGTAACTTTCCTAGCATTGAGACTTTGAGACCAATTTTAGTCAAGAACTAATATATCCACATTATTTCACACACAAATTATGCCATAACTTTGCATTCTGATTCTACACACGAGCAAGATACAACATGCTATTTCTTACTTTTCCATGAGATCAAATTTCCCTAAAAAAACACAATAACCTACGATGGATTTTCGGTAAATCTTGGATCTTGCCAATCTACATATGAGAAGCACTCTGTACGAGTGTGACCATGATTTTTATATAGTATACCTCGTCGGAGAGCTCCCTTCAAATAACAGAAGCCCTTCTCTAAATTGCCCTAATGATGAACTATTAGAGAAGACATAAATTGACTTATAATGCAAATAAATTAAGCAATATCAGGATGAGTTACCATAAGATAATTCAATTTCTCAATCAGTCTCTTATATTTCTGAAGATCTTCAAACAAATCTCCATCTTTTGTGAGTTGCTAATTAGGTTGAATAGGAGCACTATATGGTTTAGCTCCTAATTTTCTAGTTTCAAACAACAAATCAAGCACATATTTTCTTTGAGATAAGAAGACCTTTTTTATTCCTTGTCACCTCAACTCCCACGAAGTACTTTAATACCCCTAATTTCATTTTTTGAAACTAGCTGTCAAAAATATTTTCAGAGATGAAATTCCCATGACGTCACTGCTAGTATTAATAATATCATCCACTTATACAACAAAAATGATAATGTTAGATGTAGAGTATTTGTAGAATACTGAACGATCAAACTTGCCCTTGCCCATTCCAAACAATTTAACTGCTTGACTAAATTTGCAAACCAAGGATGAGGACTCTATCTCAATTCATATAAAGATCTTTGAAGTGGGCACACTTTCCCATACTCCTCAGCAGCAAACCCAAGTGATTGCTCCATATAAACCTCCTCTTGTAAGTCTCCATATCAGACATTTTTTTATGTCCAATTGATGAAGGGATAACAATGAGTAGCTTCCATAAAAATAAACAACCAAACAGATGTCAACTTAGCCACAAGAGAGAAAGTATCAGAGTAGTCCACACCATAAGTCTTAGTATAGATTTGAGGAACAACATGGGCTTTAAGTCAAGCCATTGAGCCATTAAATTGATTTTAATTTCAAATACCAACTTACAGTCAATAGCCTTTTTACTTGTAGGTAAAATTCTAGGTACTGTTAGCATCTAGAGTATCTATCTCCTCTATCATTGCTGCTCACCAACTTGGATGAGACAAGGCCTCTTGAACAATTTTGGGAAGGGAAACATTATCAAGAAAGGCAAGAAAAGAGCACGAAAAAGATGACAAATGGTCACAAGAATAAAAAGATGAAATTGGGTAAGTGCATTGAAATTTGCCTTTGTTGAGAGCAATTGGAAGGTCAAGATTAGTAGCTGTGGGATCTAATGCTGAAGAAGGAACTGGTGTTGAACGTGTAGCAAGTCATTGTCTGGAATCGACATGACGAATAGGTGGAGGAGTTGGTGATTCCGGAATAGATGTAAAAATAATATTTGATGAGTGCTGGGTGATTTGATACAACAACAAATTATCATTCTTCTCTTGACCATTAGAAGTGTTTGAAGAAGTAGGAAAGAAGGGAAGATTTCCCATTAACGTAACATCAGTAGATATAAGGTATTTATTAAGACTAAGGCAATAACATCGATACCCTTCTTGAAGTCAAAAGTAACCTAAGAAGGTACATCAGTCCCTAAACTAAAAGATAATACATGAAGTTTGCAATCTAATCTTTCTTATTCTTTTTTTATTTACATGATATTTCCGTTTTTACTTGACTGTAATGGAAAAAAAACTAAAAAAATAACTGTCGTCTCTACGACGCTAGGGAGAATGATTTCTTTAATTCAAACTACTTGAGGACGAACATCATGTAATAAACACGTACTCCCAAATACGTAGGGCTCAATAGGGAACAAGGGTTTGGTAGGAAAGAGGATGTGATAAGGAATCTTACTATAAAGGACGAATAATGGCATACAGATGATTAAAAAATAGATTGTTGAAATTACGTCAACCCAAAATCACTTGGGGACATGTTTGGAACAAAAGTATTTGGCTATTTCAAGGTGATGTTTATTTTTCCTTTCAGCGACACCATTTTGAGATGTTGCGTAAACACAAGAAGTTTGGTGAAGAATGCCATTTTTAAGCATGCAAGTCTGAGTGGATCAGAATGATATTCTTATCACTTCACAAAGTATGTGAAGAAACGTAAATTGTTTTGATTTTAGCATAAAAAGTGGTAAAATGGAAAAACAATTAAGAACGATTCTTCACTAAATAAAGCCAAGTCATTTGAGAAAAGTCATCAATAAAGGTAACAAAATACCGAAACCTAGTTTTAAATACAATAAGGCACTTAATAGTTTATGACACTGGATGAGAAGCCCAAGTAAAACAAGGCCACATGATATACCAAGGGACTAGCAAGATCACCAAGGAACAATTTATATTTTGTGACAGGTCCAAATGAAATAAGAAATAGCCTAAGGAACAACCAGAAGAAGAGAACGAATTTGGCTGGAGAGTGGCGGTATAGGGGAACTAGATCTTTTGGAGCATCAATATGAAGGATTCAATGTTAGAGAACTTGGTTGGAGATGGAGGCACTGTTGTACACGCCGAGATGTGCCAGCATGTGGGTGGGAAGTCGAAAGCTATGGTTGGTGCATGTAGTGCATGGTTGCCTAAGGCTCAGAATTTAGGGTGCTCGCCAGTGAGTTCTGCCCTTATAGGTGCTAGAGTTGAGATCAAATGATCACTCGAAAATGGTGACACAAAAAATGTGATAAGGCCGCTGCTTGGGATCGCGTCACGGGACCTTGCACGTCGTGAGGAATGGAAGAATGGGAAGGAATGAGTGTCACGGTTTTCCTTTTTCCACCTATCTTGTCAAATAGAACTAAATAAAATGTAATGAACGTTTGAGGATTTGTTGAGTTCCTCTTCTCCCTCAATATATGTTGTTAAGCAAAACTCTTCATATCTTATTCACGTTCGTCATACCAATTTATAATAAGCTAATAACCTCTGATGCTAGAAACTAGGGATGAATACAAATAAAAAGCCTGATTTTGTGGAATGGATAAGTGGAACTATCATGCTAAACTATCATGCTAATGGACTATATCTCTCTAGGATAATATCTCTTCTCAGGATAATATTTCACCCATTCTGTTACTGCAAATTTGAATTTGCTCCGCTGCGCCTACGGTATGAAATCCCTGTGAACGTATCAATACTCCCTCCCAACAAAGCAAGCTTGTCCTCAAGCTTGAAGGTAGGAAACAGTTGCTTAAAGTCATTCAACTTCACCCAAGTAGCTTCCTCAGGTAATCCGCCAGTCCAATGAACCAAAAGCTCTTGTGTCCCTCTATTTAGACGTGCCTTAATAATGTCAAACGGCTGGATAAGCACTTGGCCATCTTGAACTAAAGGAAGGGACGGAATACTATCAGGAGGAGACCCTTTAAATTCCTTAAGCAATGAAATATGGAAAACATCGTGTATACGACTATTTGCAGGCAACTCTAACTGATAAGCCACTTGACCCACACGCTTTAGGATTTTATATGGCCCATAATATTTGGGAGCAAGCTTCTGAAAAAGTCGTCTATGCACTGATAGTTGTCGGTATGGTCGAAGGCGTAGCCAAACCCATTGACTTGGATCAAAATTAAGTTCACGATGCCTTTTGTTATAAAAATCAGCCATACGAGACTGAGCTTGCTGAAGATGTGCACGTACACTCTTCAATAACGCATCCCTGGATTGTAAAGAGACATCTATGGCGTCGAGGCATGCAGTACCTGGTTCATAAGAAAGCAATCGTGGAGGCTCTCGACCGTATACCACTTGAAAAGGAGATGTTTGTAAGGAAGTATGAAATGAAGTATTATAACAATACTCTGCCCAGGGAAGATGCTCGATCCAATGTCGTGGCTGGTCCCCAACGAAGCATCGAAGATACATTTCCAGTGTTCTATTAACCACCTCTGTCTGGCCATCGGTCTGGGGATGGTAAGCAGAAGAGAATGCCAACTTTGTCCCACTGAGCTTAAATAATTCACGCCAAAAGGAGCTGGTGAAAGTTGGATCACGGTCGCTCACCATTGTCTCCGGAAATCCGTGGAGTTTAACAATGTTGGTGAAGAAGATATAAGCCACCGAGACAGCCGTATAAGGGTGAGCAATTGGAAGGAAGTGAGCATATTTAGAGAGCCTGTCAACGACTACCAAAATTACCGATTTTCCTCCCACTTTGGGGAGACCCTCGATGAAGTCTAAGGAAATATCAGACCAAATGCGTTGAGGGACCGGAAGTGGCTGTAAGAGTCCCGCTGGTCGGAGGTTATCGCACTTGTTTCTTTGACAGGTTGCACACTTCTGGACAAATTCTCGAACTGAAGCTTTGAGACCTTTCCAATGAAATTCTCTGGTCAATCTGAAGGTTGTTTTCTGGACTCCTTCATGAGTAGCGTTATGGACATCGGCAAGTAAAAGGGGAATTACATTAGAGTTTGGTAATAAATAAATGCGATCCTTATACCTGATCAACTCATCGTCGACGGTCCAATTGTGGCCTTCAAGTCCCTGTTGGATTCTACTCATAAGGGATCGAGCATCGGAAGAGTCTCGAAGCTCTTTGCGAATAGTTTCCAACAACATCGAGTGTCGGTACGAAATAGCAAAAAGCCTACTGTCATCCTCATCACGTCGAGAAAGTGCATCAGCCACCTTATTTAATCGTCCCGCTCTATACTCCACGTCAAAATCGTACCCAAGGAGCTTGCTGATCCAGTGTTGTTGGGGGGAGGTTGATAGTCGTTGCTGGAGAAGAAACTTAAGGCTGTAATGATCTGTTCGAACAACAAATGCTCTACCCCATAAATATGGTCTCCAATGGCGGATGGCGCAAGCAAGACCAATAAGTTCTCTCTCATACGTGGGCAATTTGTGATGCCGGACTGCCAGCTTGCGACTATAAAAGGCTATGGGATGATCATTTTGGTGAAGGACTGCTCCTATCCCGACACCTGATGCGTCACATTCGACAACAAACTTGAGATTAAAATTTGGTAACTGCAAGACGGGAGCGGTAGACAGGGCCTTCTTCAATTCTATGAACGCCGTATTTGCCGTGTCATTCCACTGGAACGAATTCTTCTTCAGCAAATTAGTTAAAGGTGATGCGATAAGCCCGTAGTCCCTAATGAATTTCCTATAAAATCCTGCAAGACCAAGGAACCCACGTAAGGCTCTAACTGAACTAGGTGGGGGCCATTCGAGCACTGCCTGCACTTTATCTTTGTCCATGGAAACTCCCTCTTTTGTAATGACATGTCCCAAGTAACTGACTTTAGACTCCCCGAAAGTGCACTTGGATTTTTTTAAATAGAGTTGGTGTTGTCTCAATAAAGCGAAGACAGTCCGTATGTGTTGAACATGTTCTGCCCAAGTCCTGCTATAAACAAGAATGTCATCAAAAAAAACCAAAACAAATTTACGCAAGAGGGCGCCAAAAACTTCATTCATCAATGCTTGGAATGTCGATGGCGCGTTTGTGAGACCAAAAGGGAGCACCAGAAATTCGAAATGTCCATGGTGAGTACGGAAAGCTGTTTTTTTTACATCATTCGGGTGCATTCGTACTTGATGGTATCCCGACCTTAAGTCCAATTTAGTGAAGAATTGGGAGCCATGTAGTTCATCAAGTAATTCATCGATCACTGGAATTGGAAATTTATCCTTAACTGTGATGGCGTTTAATTCTCGGTAGTCCACGCAAAATCTCCATGTTTCATCTTGCTTGAGCACTAATAACACTGGAGATGAATAAGGAGATCTGCTTGGCTGTATGATTCCCTGTTGTAGCATGGTTGCACATTGTTTTTCAATCTCATCTTTTTGTACATGCGGGTATCGGTATGGACGTACAGCTACTGGGTTAGCCCCACTGATCAGAGTGATTCGATGGTCACAAGCTCGGGATGGCGGAAGTGTTATGGGCTCCTGGAAGATGTCACCAAAGTCAGCAAGTATGTGTTCAACTGTAGCAATACTATTTACCTTGGTATGGACAGCGTTAAGAGATTTTGAAGGTCTGGTTGTTTCCCCTTGCCAAGTGACCCTCATATGGTCCACGTTAAAACTCATGGTGAGGGCGTTAAAATCCCAAATGATGGCGCCTAGTGTTCTCAACCACTTCACTCCAAGGACTAGCTCAACCCCACCTAGTGGAATGACGTAGAGGCTAACCAAAAACTTTTGCCCATCTTTCCGGAGCAGAACATCATTACACACTCCAGTTCCCGGAATCCTTTCTCCATTGGCGACTGCGACCTGCAATCCCGGGCTATTCTGAATGGGCAATCCCAGGGAGCATGCTGTACATTCATTAATGAAGTTATGAGTGCTTCCCGAGTCGATGAGTGCGGTTACCGGTTGCTCCGCTACGAACATACGGACCTGCATGGTTGAAAAATTATTGGTTCCAGTTATTGCATGTAAAGAAATTTCTGGGCCATCAGTTTCATTGCATGTGGCATCCTCATTCGCATCCTCCCAGTCATCGATTAGGAGGCAAAAAAGTTGCTTGCATCGACCTCGATGCTCTGGGGTGTAGGTTTCGTCACAATTATAGCATAGTCCCTTTGCTCGTCGTTCTGCTTGCTCTTTGCGTGTCAAACGCCGGATGTAGGGAGTTTTGCCACTAGTTGCTTGTGGTGTTTGAGTCATTTGTGGCACTATTTTCGCCCTTGCTACCCCTGCTATGGCGTTGTTCCAACCCTTTAGGCACTGGTTTTTTTGATTAACAGCACGAGCGAGGTTCATGGCCACATCTAAATCTGTTGGGTGTTGGCTCTCGACATCGATTCGGAGGAGTGTGTCCAACCCAGCGGTAAATAAATCAACCAGTTGATCTTCCCGGGCGTTCGTAGTGCGAGCCAGTAGCTTTTGGAATTGTCCCTGGTATTCTTCTAGGGATCTGCCATTTTGTTTTAGATTGACAAGCTCACCCAAGGCATTTCCACTCAATGGTGGTCCGAAACGCAGCATGCAGTGGTGTTTAAATTGGTTCCATGGCATATTCTGATACACCATATCTAGTCGATAGAACCACAGTTGGGCTTCTCCGGTCATGTAGTAACCTGCCAAGCCAACTTTCTCTTCTTCAAGAGTTCGTTGATTTCGAAAGAATTGTTCGCAGCGATGAAGCCAACTGATGGGATCCTCCTGACCATCATAAGTGGGGAACTCAAGTCTGGAATATTTTGGGATTATGGCTGAAGTTCGTCCCTCTTGTGTTGTGGCCGCAGACTCAGCAGTGGGTGGAGTATGGCCACTGGCACCATCTGCATTTCCTGTAGGCTTGGTCTGTGAGACCAAAAAGGTTTTGAACATTTGGTGTAAGGTGTTTTGGTCTTCTTTCATCGCTGACAGAGCATCCCTAAGAGATTGCATGTCGTTGCGCATGGAATTTATAGAATCAGTCACGTTCTGATCACCCATGACGACGGGCTCTGATACCAATCTTGATAAGGCCGCTGCTTGGGATCGCGTCACGGGACCTTGCACGTCGTGAGGAATGGAAGAATGGGAAGGAATGAGTGTCACGGTTTTCCTTTTTCCACCTATCTTGTCAAATAGAACTAAATAAAATGTAATGAACGTTTGAGGATTTGTTGAGTTCCTCTTCTCCCTCAATATATGTTGTTAAGCAAAACTCTTCATATCTTATTCACGTTCGTCATACCAATTTATAATAAGCTAATAACCTCTGATGCTAGAAACTAGGGATGAATACAAATAAAAAGCCTGATTTTGTGGAATGGATAAGTGGAACTATCATGCTAAACTATCATGCTAATGGACTATATCTCTCTAGGATAATATCTCTTCTCAGGATAATATTTCACCCATTCTGTTACTGCAAATTTGAATTTGCTCCGCTGCGCCTACGGTATGAAATCCCTGTGAACGTATCAAAATGCAATGTCCTTTTTTGGAAGTTAAGAAGAGTTCTATTAAACCAAAATGAAGGAAATACATGACAAAGAAAGGCTAGCTCTTTGAAGGTTCTACAAAGCTACAAAACTTCCACTGCTGATAAGTCGGTATAAATAAGATAGCATCAGAGAGCTTCCTAGTCAATTAGGAGATTGCATTTCACCTCCAAGGACAGGTTACGTCTAGTTTCACTGACTAAGGCATAATTTCTAATCTTGAGCAAAATTTTCCTGATTAGCTCCTCAATTGTATAAGGATTACTACTGAATAGCCTGACATTACTTTCTTTCTACTCTCCTGGGCAGAGCTTCAAGCAAAAGATGACAAAGAAAAAGAGACAAAAGACAAGAGTTCTATTAGACAGAACCTTGTCTGATACCATGAAAACTTCAGGAGAAAAAGTATTATATTTTTGAATTCATTATGTACAGAATAGGGTCATATATATACAAGTATATCGACACTAACTAGGGAATTTAATCCTTCTAATCAAGGGAATTTAATCCCTATGATTATGCGTATAATTTGTAATCTATCAATGCATATCTCTATCATTTTTAGAATCTATAATAGTGTTCATGATAAATAGTTAAGTTTGCAACATTGAAAATATGACTCATTCCCATATCACTTGATAATTCCAAAACATAAGCATTAACACTTATCTTAAGGATCTTGTCCAACAACCCTTGAATGAAGCTTCTTATATTTCTCCTTTAGGAAACTCTTTAGACAAGTCCTTACCATTACCATATCCCATTCAGTGAATTCCACCAGTCGACAATGTTGATCAATGTATTTTGTACAAGTTGTTCGTTACTATCTTTTCTCGAGTCTCACCAGAGAACTCTCACCAAAGTTCTCTCTTATGTTGTGAAAAACCTTCAGATTCAAGACTAACCCTTATTGTTTATGGTAAAAGAATCAAATCAATAGGCTTCATTAGTTAAATTCCAAAAGTTATCTTAAAAGCACCTTTACCGGTTGACCTATTTATAGAATTGTTTTATGCAAAATAGGTCATAATTGTTCACGTTATCTCCCACCAAGCATCTCAAGGAGTCGCCCAAGCTTTTATGTAGAACCTTCATTTGCCCATTGGATTGTGGAAAAGAACTTGAAAATTGAAGTTTAATGTTCAATGCTTTCCATAGAATTCTCTAATAATAACTCATAAATTTCACGTTGCAATTAGGGACAATAGTTAAAGTTAATCCATGGACATGTTTAACCTTTTTGAAGAAGCAATGTGAACAACATCATAATTCTTGGAATATGGAATGAAATGACTCATCTTTGAAAATCTATCCACTACCACAAAAATAGAATCCTAACCTCATATAGATCTAGGCACCCCTAAGACAAAATCCATACTTATGTCCTACCATGGTTTATGAGGAAAGGGCAACGATATAGTTCAGAATTTTGCTCCTTCCCTTTAGCTAATTGACGTGTTCAACGTTTCCATATGGCCGTAGACATGCCTCACTATAAAGAGAGCCAATAACAGCAATTTTAAACCGTTGTTGTTGTTTTAGCTCCTCCAAAAGTGGCCTGCAACGTGTCCAACATATAATTACGAAATCACATACTCTCTTATAGAAGTATTGGGTAAGCAAAGTCTATTCCCTCTAAAAAGCTAGTCATCATATATCACAAAAGGGAAGTGTCCAGTTGCAATGTTCATATAAATTATCCCAAAATCTTGGTCTAAAACCCACTCTCTGTTTAGTTGTTCAAACCCACAATTTTTATTGCCAAAGTGCTAAGCAAATGGCTCTTTCTATTCAATGCACCTATTACCTTATTCTCAACTCTTGCCCATTGTTTAATAACAAGTTAAATCACTCCAAAAATTCCTTCCGTAAGGCATGTCTTTTGTTCAAGTTCTTTTGAAACTTGAAGAATTTGAGAGATTCATAATCCAAATATAGAATAAACTCTTTGTATAAGATATAATGTTGTCAATTATAAAGAAAATGTATCATTGCTTAAAATTCCTTGTCATAGATCGAACACTGTTGTTTCTATTCACTTAACTTCTCACTAAAGTAAACAGTTGGTGTCCTTCTTGGTTGAGTATATCTCCAATTCTGACATGAGATGCATCTTAAGCAATTTCAAATACTTAAGAAAAATTTAGAAGCTGCAAAACAAGAGATTCGATCATCCTTTTTCTTGTTTTCTCCAAAGGCTTTACTGTCTTTGACCATTTAAACTACCCCTTCTTCAAACTACCCCTTCTTCATACAATCAGTTTTGGGTGCCAATATGGTGTTGAAATTATGAAAGAATCAATTATAGAATGTCACTAGGCCATGAAAACTGTCATGCATATCCTTTGAAATAGGCCAATTAGGGATGGCCTTAATCTTCTCAGGTTCCATCTCCACTATTTAGTAGGGCACAACAAAACCTAAAAATACAATACTTGGTTGCATGAACACTTGTTTAAGTTGATATGAAGTATCTCTTACCTCAAAACTCTCAACACTTGTTAAAGATCATATATTAAATCTTCTGTACTCTTTTAATATATTAGTATATTATCAAAATATGCATAAAAAAATCTGCCTAAAAATGGTCGAAATGCTTCATTCATCTCTCTCATAAAAGTGTCAACTGTATTTGTGAGTCCAAACGGCATATCAATCATTCATAAAGTCCTGATTTAGTCTTGAAAGTCGTTTTTCATTCATTCCTAAGTCCAGTTTTGATTGGATGGTACCCACTTCGTGAGTCTATATTTGTAAATATGTGATTCCAATTAACATGTCTTACATGTCATCAAGTGACGGGATTGGAAACCTAATTAGCTTTGATAGTGTTCATCACTTGACGGTCACATTCGTCAACTTTTACTTGTCTCTTCATCTCTTCATTTTCGATAGGATTTAAGCAACATGTTGGAAGATTTGGTAGAGTAGATCTAGGTACCAAGTCAATAGCGTGCTTAATGTCTCATAAAGAAGGTAATTCACCTGGTAAATCATCAAGTGTAAGGTTTGAAAACTCAACCAGTAGTTGACATGTGTTTTGGTATTGTAATTGTAAGGGTGCCTTAAGTTCTGTTTTTGTTACTTGCCTCACTGCCATTGCAATCACAATTCCATTCTCCCTGTTGACAGGTTCAAATTTTCCTCTTTAAGGATATTAAACGGACTTTTCTTGGTATTTATGGCACCTTGTTACTTTCTCTTTGCTTCTCGACCTTGTCCCCTTTTATAAGTTTTAAAATTATCTTCTTTCTATGAAATGAAATATGATAGGTGTTAGCTTTTCCAAAATGCTACACATCATGGTCATAAAGCTAGGACCAATTAAGTAAAATGTGAGATACTTTCATAGGAATAACATCATACCAAATAAAATTTTCATAGACTCACGATTTGATCAACTCTGAGCAGCCAATATGGTGCTATCACTCACAACTTTGTAGGGATATGGGTGTTTCTTTGAATGTAAATTCAATTACTTTACCATGTTTCCTGATACTGCATTCATATTAATTCATCCATTTTGAGTTTACATATTTTATCTTCACATTTAAGTAAAGAAAATCTTGGTAAATTAGGAAAACTGGTATCTAGTAGATAATGGTTCCAATAAAATAGTAAAACCTTATCTTAGATTCTAGATAAGGTAAATCAGCACCTAAGTTGTTAGGGTGTTGCAGATTAGTAGAGATAGTAGTTAGGATACTGATTCTATATTGGATGTATTTTTCCTTTCTTTTTTTATTTTTTGGAAGGCAGAGAGAGAATCAGAAATCATGTATCAGTCAAAGAATAAAAGTACAGAACTTCAGTTCTTGTTTTCCTATTCAGTTCTGTCAACAGAAAATAATAGTACAAAGCCATTCTTCTGCTTCCTCCTTGGGGGTTGTAAACATTGAGATTTTAAACACCAACTTGTTCATCACTAGAGTCTCCTTCAAACTCTTCCTTAACTTCATATTTACACACATATTCATTAGATTCTTTCCCTTCTTTTATCATGTGCAAACCTTTGTTACTAAAGACACAAACAAAGTGACCCACCCTATTACATTAGAAACGCTCCATCTCATTTCTACCCTAGGTATTGTTTCGAAGAGATATGCATCTTTAAGCTGGTAAATCCTTTGCATTGCAAGTCAGATATGAGAATTCATTCAGTTTTCATTCCTTCACTTATAGAAAGCTAATAAAATATTTTTCGTTGATGTAGGACAAATAGAAGTATTAGTAGTAGCTAAAAATCACAAAATTAGGAAATATAGTTGATATTAGGCTGCTAGAATATTAAGCTTTAGATCTAAATTTTCAGCTTGGAATGCTAAAATTTCATATTAGGTATTGCTGGGATTTTAGGGTTTGTTGTTGGAAATTTTAGGCTAGGATTTTAGGTTTAATATAGCTGGAATTTTAGGATAGGTTTGTTGGAATTTAGTGAAGAACACAAACAAGGGAGGGTAGAAAACTAAGAATCACTCCTAGGGCTTCAAGAGTTATTCTTAAAAGAAAACATCACACCTTCTAGTCGAAAATTCAAGTTTGTAGAAAAATTTCAAGATATATTATTATTGAAAGTCTGAGTACACACCTATTTGTAGAGAAGTTATTAGAACTATTATTCTAATAGGAAAAGATTCCTATCAATTTAAATCCTATTCTAATAAAAATTCTATAAGTTAAAAGTCCTAAACAAATAAAATATCTAAAACTAGAATAACATAGTTATCTTACTACTACTTCTTATCTACTAAGGATTCCTCATATAATCTAAATTTTGGCTTTTATCTTTGTTGTCAACTCAATTCCTAGTCCTCATCCCACCAAATAAAGCTTGTGGTTGACTAATTTTTTCTCTTTAATTTTTTTTATAGACTTTAAGCTCTTTTGCAGCAGTCATGTACTTCGTTACAAACATAATTCTTTGTCTAAGTATCCTGAGTTGATATTGGAGATCTTCTTGGTAATTATTATGTCAATAACTTCAACTTCAACTTCATCTCTTTTCAATCAGCAATTGGGAGCTGACCCATTTTTCGAAGTGTACCCTCTAACGATCTTTTAACATGTACCGGACAAATAAACCTTCCATGGTTGTTGTCCAGCCTAAGAATAGGTGTCAATCCATCTTTCATGCAAAATCAGTAGCTTCAACACGAACTTCTCTAGTAATATTTTCAAGTATGTTGTGTCTTTTAGCTTATCATGTGTTCTAAAGTCTTGCATACACTCTCCTAGAGCTACTGGTTGGTTTCTTTGTTTGGGATCTCTCGTAGGCATTGATTTCTTAACCCCACGTAATTTCAGCCTCTTTATAATAGATTTCACTTTCTTCACGTTCAACATCAAGTGTTTTTTTCTATCCAATGTTGGTTTTTGGACTAATTATTAGAATACCTTGTGATCAAAGGTCATTGAAGTCCAAACTTTTCATAATTTTCGTAAGTATTGCATTTAGTTCTAGTTGTTGGGTAGTTTTCTATACATCCTATTATGTGTCGCTATTGTGAATCGATGCTCTGATAACAAATTGATCTAAGACAAGTAGAAGAGATATCAAACTAGTAGATAGAACTCATAGAACTTATAAAATCTGGTTGCTTGAATTTCTTCTTTGATATGGTTAGAATTTTAGGTTTTTTGGTTCCTGGAAATCTAGACTAAAAGTGCTGAAATTTTTGTGAGGAAACTAGCGATGGAGGGTAAGGAGAAACTCCTAGAGTCTAAGATTCACTTTTAGAGAAAGCATCACACTTTCTAATTGAAAATTCGAGTTTGTAGAGAAAATTTAGGCTTTTTTTTTTTTTTTGAAAGACTAAGTACACATATACATGGAAAAGTTCTTGGAACACTTATTCTAGTAATAAGGGATTCCCATCTAAACGTCTAACATAAAATTGAACTGTAGGGATTCCCAGCTAAATATCTAAAATAAAATTGAATTGTACTCTAATGAGGATTCTTTATTCTTAAATAAGTTTAAATATTAAACAGATTAGGACAATCTAATTTATTGTTATTCCCTATCTAATGAAGAAAATCTAGCACAAAGTAGATCTCAACCCTTTTTGCCTTTGCTGCTACCTCAACTCCTACTCTTCATTCCACTTAATTAAAGCTTGTAGTTAAGTAATTTTTCATATTTTTTTTTTAAATTTTAAACCTTTTACATCACAAAAACAGTATGTTACATGTAGATTTACTAGCTCCGTATTAACAACTCCTATAAATCACTTGTAAGGTTTACGAAGAATATTTCACACGTATTGTTGAGGGATCACTAAAATCTATGAACCACTCTTAGATGAGAAAGCTTCACATTTTTACATGTGTAACTTGAAAAACCTCTCATTGAGTCCTATATATAGACTTCTCTTGATCCTAATCCTACTTAAATAAGGAGTCTACTAGATACCAACTAGAAATTATGTCCTACTCTGATAAGGATTGTTATTGTTCGTTAATTGACTTAAAATCCTAAACCAACAAGGACAAACTAAGATAAGTACACTTTCCTCCTCTAATAAGGAAAGCTAAATTTTCTTTTTTTATTTTATTTTGCATCATTCTCTCTGACTTAAAGAAAGTCAACCTCAAGAACTAAAAGTTATTATGCATGATCTCTGTTGCACTCCAACTTATCAACAAATTGGTTTCCTTGCACTACAACTTACCTAATATCTTAGCATTTTGGAAAACTAGGTTCTTTATAGTGGGGTTTTTACCACCTCAAAAATGAATGTCATAAAATAAATTTGTCTTACTTTTGATTGTTGAATAGTGTTTTATGCACCTTTCCACCACATGTTGCTATTGTTGAATCCAAGCATAAATACCAATGTAGGGTAGATAGATAATGTCTCCTACGCGACTTGAAAATTGCAATAAGATGATTATCACATGTAGAAAAGGTATGAAATGGGATAAATGTAATAGATATTGATGTTTCTTTTTAATATTAGCGAAGGGGAATACTTAAGAAATAGACTGCACAGTTTACTAGCTTCACAGTAGCGATTCCTATTCTAGGGCTCATAAAGAATTACGCATCATGTCCAATATTTAGGAATAATGCCTAAAATCTAAGAATAACTTTTAGATGAAAAAGCATCACACTTTCACAAACTTGTAACCTAAAACGTCTCTAGTCTCCTCATTATTGAAACATTTAGTCCTATATACATACTTTGTCTTCTTGGTTCTAATGCTAATTAAATAAGGAATCTAACTCAAAATACCAAATAGATATTAAATCTTACTCTAATAAGGATACTTATTATTCTCTAATAGACCCCCGTCCTAAATCAACAAGGAAAAATCAAGATAAGGAACACTAATTATATTTTTTCTATTTTTCATCATTCTCCTCAACTTAACGAGAGTTGACCTTGACAACTAAAAGTTATTATACATGCTATCTAGCATGACAAATTGAGTTCCTTGCCCCTCCAACTTTTCTTATTTTATTGTCCTTCATTAACTTCTGCCATGTTAGAATCATTCCCATCTTCACTAGTTCAGTGTTCTGGCCAATTAGATTACTTATAGGGTTTGTACTACCTTGAAAATGACTATCAAGGCTATCCAGTATTTCCAGAATTTGTAAATCAGTCCATCTTACTCTTGGTCGTTGAGCAGTCCTTTATATGTCCTTCCGCCACCTGTTGCCATTGCTCAATTCCAGCTCTAATGCCAAATTGATGTAGGATGATTAGACAACAGCTTCCACACTACTTAAGAATTGAAATAAGAAGACTGTTTGTGAAAAGAGGTAAAATACTAAGAAAAATATAAGTTTTATGAATGTTTCTTTATTAAAATTGACGAGAAAGAAAATTTTAAAAATTGGTTGCATAAAGATTTACTAACGTTATACCAATAACCCTAGAAATTACTTATGGGGTGTATAAACAATTAAGGATCATACTTTTGTTTAGATTCACCTTTGGAATCTAAGAATCACTCTTAGACAAGAAAGCATTATACTTCTACAAATTTTTAGTCTAAAAAATCTCTCCTCTTCCTCTTAAAATTGAATCATTTTGTCCTATTGATCCTAATTGTACTTAAATTAGGACTCTAATTCAAAATACCCAAATAGAAATTGAATCCTACTCAGATAGGATTCTTTCAACTTTCTATTACAAACTGGTATTTCTTTGTTACTTATGTTGATTGATTGATTTTAATATGATGGACTGGAGTTTTGAAATATTTTATCATAATCAATATAGTTACAAGATTAACAAAATCTTGATTGTTGATGTACTTGTAGAGAACATGAAAAATTCTATTTTAGGAAGTTTGGGTAGTACTTCGATAATATTGTCTTTACATCTAAATTTCATTTCATTTTAAGACGTGTTTGGTTCTACCACTATTTTTGATGTTCTATTTTTGTTTTCAAACTTAGTAAAATACTTGTTTTGTTGAGTTTCTAATTTTTATTTTTATTTTTATTTTTGGTTTTGGTTTTTGTTTTTTCTTATTTTCATATCTTATAAAAATCATAGAAATTAGTTTTGGTATAATATTATTTTACTATTAACTAAATGTATACTATTTATCTATTTAATAATAATTACTATAATAATCGAATAATATAATTTATATATTTAATTTAATTTAATCTTAAAATTAATTTAAAATTTAAGACAAAATATTTTAAAATTCTTTTCGAATTTGATAATTATTTAATACATATATTTAAATTTAAAATATCTTAAAATACTTCCAAATATATTTATTTATGAAAAATTTAAATATCAAACATTTAATTCTAAATAATAACAATTTTAGTAAAATTTTACTTATTTATTTATTTTAATAAAATATAAATATTTTATTTTTAATATTTTATGAGATTAAAATAATAAATAATATATTAATAAAATCAATTTATCCCTAATTTTCATTTAATGTTTAATTGTTATCATTAATAAAAGTATAGTTACATTATTATTAACAATCAAACATGTTTTTCCTTTTGTTAAAACTAAATAAGATAAAATAGGGAGAACGAAAACACATTAAGGTGCATATCAACAGCTACACTCATGCAGAGGAGTTTAGATTTTCTGGGCAATTAAGAGAGCAACACTGTCTGTTTTTTGCTCTGATAGGTATGCTTGCAAGTATCTGATTTCAATTGGGATGGTACATATTTGTTCTGGGTATTTTAGGAGGTATCTTGAGTCTTTTCTTGCTAAATGCTTTCATGTTCTTTGAGGAGGTTGCTCATATTGTGCAAGACAGAGAATTGCGTATAAGGCATTCTGGTGAGATGTAAATAACCTTTTTTGTTTCTTTATCAATTTAATTACTGATTTATCAAAAAAGAAAAAGAATCACAATAAAAAAGTAGAAGTGAAACTGAATAGCCTCTTCACGAATTGTTATTAAAGTCTACTACAACAAAAGTTCTATAGTTCCTTTGTCTCCCCTTTTCCCCTTTAATATAGAAACATTCATTTCTACTTATTTGTAGTGTTTATAATATATGTGCCAGATATTATTTGTTAATTAGATATGACAGTAATGCACCATGTCTGGTAGGAACTTACTCCATTTTGCACTTCGTGTGGGCCATGCAGGAGTTGGAAAAGACGAAGCCTGTCATTTTGAGTGGTGATCTGAATTGTGCTCATCAGGAGATAGATATTTACAATCCTGCAGTAAGCCATTTTCAGTTTAGTGTTGTGCATGATTGAAATAACTGATATTCTGACATGCCATAATACCATCAAGAGTTCATTTACTTGTCATTTTGGATTTGCTATATACCATCATGAGAGGATTAGGTTTTTATCTACATTGTGTAACAGAGCAATAAGTGAAAGGATTTTAATTTTATGGGTTTATATTGGTTGACCACTTTTTAGTCACTTTGACCGTTCTCTGCCAATATCAAATAGCATCTTCTAATTTGCTAGCTTTGCATTTGGGAATTTTTGTCAAAGTGTTGGTTTGATGGAAACATGTTCAAAAGAATGTCATTTTCTTAGTTGTTCTTGGCATTTGTTTAGAAGTACAGATTGCAATATCCCACTCTAGGTGGATAGATATTTCTCTATCCACTTTACGTTGACACAAATGTAATGCAGCTTGTAAAATGATCAGGGGCATGTTTTCCGGCCTCTTCAGAATTGTTAGGGGTGGATTTTAGATTTTAGATAAATGCTGTATTTTGCGACATATATAATAACTTAAGGTGCTATATTTGTCAACTATAGTTGTTGTGATAGTATATATGAATCCCATCTTCCTTTTTGAGCATTAGGAGAAATGAGGGAATGAGAGCGCAGAAACAAACTGTTTATTATTCCTTGTAGTGCTTTGCTATGTTGAATACAGGAGCAAAATAAGTAGTTAGGGATAATAGGATCTTTGTTTGTTCCATTAAGCGGTAACATGTGGGGATGTCTACAAATACTTGAATATATGAATGAGAGGGCATTCTACTCAACGTCAGTGCAGCAAACAAATCTGAACTTTATGTGTTTGTTTTTTTAATTTTTGCATTAAATTCTAGGGAAACAGAAGAAGTGCTGGGTTTACAGATGAAGAAAGACAATCATTTGGAGCAAACTTCTTGTCAAGGGGATTTGTGGATACATTCAGAAGACAACACCCCAATGTTGTTGGTTATACATATTGGTCCTACCGGCATGGACTACGCAAAACGAACAAAGGTATCTAATCCAATATATTCCTTAACGTAAATTTATTTTATAATATGCATCCTCAGATTTTTGAACCACCTACTTAAAAGATAATTGAAAAGTAACATCACAAGAATACTGCAGTCTAGTATGGAATATTTTGAGAATGCATTTTATTGCAGGATCCTTAATTCCCAAGAAAGTATAGGATGCCTTAGAAGTTAAATACAATGTTTACCTAATTCTTGTCAACTATAAAGGTCGATTCTTATTTTACGGTACCTGGAGTTTTATAATCATTTTCAATCTTATTTAATTTAAAAATTTTAAACATTTACCGTACCTGAAGTTTGAGAATCATTTTCAATCTTATTCAGTTCAAAAATTTTTAACAGGCTGGCGACTTGATTACTTTCTTGCATCCGAATCCATAGCAGACTATGTTCATGACTCGTACATTCTTCCTGACATTCTTGGTAGTGATCACTGTCCTATCGGCCTTGTGATCGAGCTTTAGTTTGGCTGCAGATGTAGTGCAAGAAGTTGGAGACCAGGATTGAGATGACACCGTCATTTAAGTGCATGGGCAGGGAATTCCATTAAACTTAAAACTATATAATCTTCTGTTTTTGTTTTGGTGATATGCCAAAAACTGATTTTAATGAGCATAAATCATGTAAACCTAGCCACAGGAAGCTAAAAGTTGACAAAGTAGATGGGTCTCTATTAATGATGGGTATTTTAGGAACTAAAAAGTATTTCCAATTTATTAGCGAATGATGTATGACCCAACATACTATAACTCTGGTGCAATCTTGTGTAGTTATTTATTTGGATATTACAGCTTTAATTTTCTAGCAAGTAATAAGCTTTATTATAACCAAAAAAGAAAAGAAGAAGAAGAGAAAGTGCATCACGGACAAGAACATGCTTGAAAGATACAGGAGCCCGCTGCTGATCTAGAGTCCCAAGGGAAGACCAGTGAGCACGAAACAGGAGCTCGCTCCTTCGCACTACCTAAAGCTTAATAAAGGAAATGGACTTGGTAATTGATAAGCCGAAAGGCGACCAGCAGTGAGGTGAATTGATTGGGGCTTGTTCATAGGTTCTACTTCGTGGTTACTTAACGATCAAGGCAACTCTTAATTCTCTTGGCCATACAAGCTTCTCCCATCCATTTGACAATCTAGTTTAGCAATGCTGGAGCAGTTTTATGCTTTAACTTGAAGGCTCTGTTGCTCCCCTCCTGCCTAATATCAGGGACAACTTGGGAAACTTTTAGATGTAAACTGCAGGTTAAGGCTTGATGGTGAATGATGCCTAGACTATGGTGGATTTCCATCTGACATTATAAAGGTGCATTAAATTTTCAAGATAAAGAGGTGTAGTTACCCTAAAATTGCAAGTGATCATGAGTTATATAGGAGTCCTGATATAATAAACATATTGCAGAAGATTTTTCTTTTAA
Source organism: Erythroxylum alaternifolium (assembly GCA_027478495.1). NCBI lineage: Eukaryota > Viridiplantae > Streptophyta > Magnoliopsida > Malpighiales > Erythroxylaceae > Erythroxylum > Erythroxylum alaternifolium. The sequence goes on from JANIIA010000004.1 coordinate 42,363,253, forward strand.
TAGATTGCAAGTCGTGCCAATTGAATGAAGGTGTTCTATCCATTTCCTATTTTCTAATATTTGTTGAAGCTCAAGCTATCTCTGATTTTCAACATCTTTATCCATGATCAAGAGATCCTGGAACTAGGTTTTAAATGTCCGTAGCTTTTGTCCACAGGATATTTAGAATGTATTCACTCGAACCAAAATGTTTGGGTATCTTCTGTTTTTTAGGAACAATTTATTTGCCAACTTGATATGGATTATTCCTAATCTTCCCTCTCTCTTAAAGTTTGCTGAAGTCCTTTTATTTAGCCTTTGCTTTAGCTACAGTTTCACTAGCTGATGTTCAGATAAAGTATTCCAATGCATTCTCCATAAAAGTTAAGATGACTGGAAAATGTGACAGCCGTCTTGCATGAGAAGAAAATTTAACCATCCATAAATTTGTCGTTTTCTCCACTTGGTGAATAAAAATCATATAATCTGAGCCTTGAAGTCATCAATGACAATCCTAAATACCTTATTGGTAGACATCCATACTAAAACCATCACATTTTAGCCAGGAGCTACCGACAGATAAATATATTGAAGATTTGTTTGCAATCATAGAAAAACCAGAGAACGAATCAAATTCGTTGAGAGCATTAGGGGGAGTTCAAATCGAAATAGCATTAGCATAAACAAATAATAAAAGGTCGTCACATACATTATTTTAGTATTATTTTTACAGTATATTGCATGAGTTTTCAACTACTTTAGAGGATTTGGTACTTAAAATGAGAAGATTTTTCATTTTAGATCATATTTCTACCTCTCCAAGGAAAGAAACGAATTTGGAGAAGAATTGAGTCAAATTGGAGTAGACCTGAAAGAATTGAAGAAGGATTCAAGAATATGACACCTACACGCCGCTATATTAAGGTAGTGTTCCAATGTGGCAGCTTTTGGTTCTCCTTCGCAGCCATACACATCCCTGTGTTGATACATGACATGCTACACGTACCCATGTTATGGTCTTGTGTTAGAGACGGGTAGCTCATTAAATATTAGGGCCTCAAAATTAAAGAAAGGGAGAACAAATGAAAAGGGAGCATTTTGGCTAAGAGTCGGAAACATTGGAAGCCATTCTGCAATGGTTATTGATGAAGAACAAGATAATATGAGAAGAAACACAAGATTTCAACAAATATCCTTTAAAGATTCAAGATTCAAAACTCATGACAATGATCTCTTACTCTTGTTTTATTTCTTGCTTTATAGTTGTTATTATTTGTCTGATTATGAACTAAATAGTTTATAAATTTAAGTATGATGAAGCCTAGGATGTAATATATTTGATAATTCTTTCAGTTTAATGAATATCTAGTTTCTTGTGATTTAACCATTTTTTAATGATTGGTTGAAATAAAGGAGTGAAAGTGAAAATTTCTATTATTTGATTCATCCATCAAGATGCAAGAGATGAGATGTATGGTATATCATAATGTAGATAAAGAGAGAGTTAAGCGTGAGCTATTTGAGAGAAAATCGCAAGATCTTTCCATGTTAGGATAAAATCTATTAAGAGAGTTCGCATAGTGAGTTAATACATTCTTATGCTATGTTGATTTGAAAGAGATTTTAGTTAACTAATACAAGGATAAGGGTTATATGTCTAAGAGGGAATATAATTGTAACTTAAGAACTCGTACTGGTCCAAGAAACTAAAGTCATTCATTAAATCAGGATGAAGTCTAATATAGTAAATTTTAAGAAAATACCTTACCTAAATCTAATTTATCTATTGATTGCCTTTATTCTTAATTTTTACTTTATGTTTGGTATTATGAGTGATTTTTTTCCTTTTTAGTTAATCATAATAGATAGCTAGATAGTTACGTTTGTGATAATCAGTAGTAACCCTATTCTCTATTGAATCAACCTATACTCACTTGTTCTAGTTATAACTATGTCGCACACTTAGAGTAACACAATCAAGTTTTTGACATCATTGTTGAAAAATAGATTTGTTAATATTAATTTATTCGTAAGTTGATTAAACTAGGAATTTTTGTTTTGTTTTGTTTTGTTTTATTCTTTTTATCATTTTTATTACATTTTCTTTACTTTTTCTCTTTTTTAGTTGATTTCTTATATATGCAAGTCAAACGATTTTAGGGAATATTGCCAAACTAGATCCTAAGATTAAAAGAACCTTGTATGTAAGAAGAAGATTTTTTTAGGTAAATAGAAACTAAAGAAGAAAAGATTAATATAGAAAACATAAGGTCTTTAAAGAACTTTACCACACTAATTTCTTAGGTAATTAGTTTAGGCATCACTAAGCCCAGTATTGAAGATAACAACTTCGAGTTGAAGCCTTCTCTTCTCTCCATGGTGCATCAAAATCAATTTTGAAGATTATCATTTGAAGGACCAATCTTACATCTATAGATGTTTTTGGAGTATTATGATGCACTGAAGCTTAATGGTGTCTCCTAAACGTCATTAAGCTTAGGTTGTTCCCTTTCTCTTCAAGGTAAAGAGCAAAAACGTGGTTACAAACATTGCTAAAAGGATTTACCTCCACATAGGATCAACTTTCCCATACATTCTTAACCAAGTACTTCCCCCAAGCCAAGATTATACATATAAGGAGTCATATTACCACTTTTTCCCAAAGGGAATATGAATCACTATATAAGGCTTGGAAGAGATATAAGGAGCTATTAATGGTGTGTTTCCATCATGTACTGGAGAAGTAACCAATAGACTAGAGTTTTTATAATGTGACATATAATACAATGATCTATATCAATGCAACTACTAATAGATCTCTTATGAACAAATCTATAGATGAAGCATATAATATGATAAAGGATATAACTAAAACCATTACCAATTTTCTAGTGAGATAGTTATTCTGAAAAAGGTTTTAGGTAAGTATGACCTTGATTCCTTGAATCTTTTAGCTACAAAGTTAAACATTTTATCTTAAAATTTTGACCGTACAACTGTCAACTTTGTTGGTGCTTCTAATGTGTTTTATGACATTTATGGATCCCTAGGGCATTTAGCTACATATTTTCATTTGGGAAACTTATGTCTGTATGATTCTACTATTGATTAGGTTAACTTCGTCAATAACCTCAACCAGAAGAACCACCCTTTTTTTTCCTACCTATCTTGGTTGCAAGAACCATCCTAACTTCTCCTATAGAAATAGGATTAACCTTGCCCTTCAAAATAATAGATAACCACCTAGTTGTCAACCTATGCCCTACAACCCCTCGTTAAAAGCCTAACTTAGAGTCTCTTCTGGAGAACTTCCTGACCACCTAAGCTAAATACAATGAAGAGTTTAAGAAAGAGGTTAGGAAGCTTAACTATGAGGTAGATTTTATAGCGACCCGTAGCAAGAGGCTTGAGGCCCAAATTGTCCAATATGTCAGCACCCCTGTTAGACAAACTGGTCAATTGCCTAGTGTACGCCCTAGAGAGCATTTTAACACTGTGATATTAAGGAGTAATAAGTTATTAGGGAACCCTAGGCTAAAGAAACTTAAGAGCAAAGGAAGGGAGGTGGGAGATATGTTAAGGAGAATGAAACCAAAGGAGAGAAAGGAGAAAAGAAAGAAGAGCCTAAATAAATACCCCGTACACCATATAGGCCTCCTTTACCATTTGCCCAAAGATTGGTTTATTAGAAATTAGCTAAGGAATTTGGGAAGTTCCTAGAATTTTTTCAAAAAATATATGTTAATATCTCCTCTACTAATTCTTAAAACATATGCCTTTTTATACCCAAGTTTTTAAGGAAATTTTTTCCAAAAAGAGAAGGCATAAGGAGTATGAACCTACAATTTTAACTAAGGAGTATAAAGGCACAACCGAAAACTGGCTACCTCTAGAAGTTAAAGATCTTGGTAGCTTTTTATATCCTTTAATCTATTAGAAATATAATTTTTAACCACATTTTATGTGATTTAGGGGTAAGTGTTAGTGAAACTTTATATTTTAAGCACACAATATAATTATAGTTAGCACAGGTAGCTACAAGTTGATCCCAAAAGGACTATCCATTGCTTGCCAGCTATTTGTAAACTTAATAAGCTAGACTAATGACTATGATCAAAGAAATATTAAACTAAAGTAACTAATAAATATAAACACCAAAACAAGGCAATGATAAAAAATAAATCAATCTATGAGAATAAACTAAATGTAGTTAATTTTTCCCTAAAACTTACATTATATTCAACTCCACCCTAATTTAATAAATGATTTTAGTTTCTTGGACTAGTAAGAATTTCTAACTTAGACCATATTCTCTCTCGATTAATTAAAATTGAAATCCCTTTTAAATCGAAATAACTTAAGAATGCGTTTTTATTGTTTTATGAACTCTTTTGATAGATTTTACCCTAACCTAGGAAAATTTTGTGCATTTCTCTCAAATGGCTCATGTTAACCCTCTTTATCTATGTTATGATCTAACCATACATCTCATCTCTAAAGTCTTGATGTATGTATCAAATAATTGAATGTTTCACTTTCACTACTTCAATTAAATTTGTTACAAAAACATGGATAAATTTAAGAAAATTAGAACTTCATAAAACCAAAGATAAATTCAATACATAAATTCTATATTCCATCCCACCTAAATTTTTAACCTAACTAATTTATGACTAAACAAAGAATAAGAATTAAACAAACAAGAGTAAGAGATTGTTATCAAGAGTCACCGATCTTGAAATCTTTAATGGATCTTTCTTAAAATTTGTCTTCATTCCAATGTTGAATTAATCTTGATAAAATGGTAATCAATCTTGATAAAAAAAACAGTGTATTATCGTTTCTAAATAACTTCCTAGTGCTTTCCAGCCATTTCTTAGAGAACAAGCTCTCTTTCTTTTTCTTCCCTTTTCCTTTCTATCCAAAACTCCAAATCTTTAATAAGTTACAAGACCTTGATATGGGTATATGTACTAGGTCATGTTGTTTTTGACATATTCTATAACTTTTTTTTTGAAAATATTCACCGTTAAGAAAGTACCAATACAGGGACACGTAAATGTAGTGTTTCTTAAACCAAATGGTAACATAAGGGGGTGTAGGACTGTAAAGGAGAAAAAAAGGGACCATTTTGGAATATGGCCCTAACACAGTGGCATGTAAGTGAAATGTTTAAAAGTCCTCCTTTAATTCTTCCTGATTTGCCCCATTTTCCTTTCAAATGCACTCTTTTCCTTAAAGAGTAGAAATAAAACCTGAAATAAAAATAAATCTTATTTTAAGTACCAAATCCTTCAAATTCAAAATACAACAAATATGCTTTGAAAATAATACTACAAGTAATGTATATCTGGCATATATCAAACTCCCCCACATATAAACGATTTATTATCCTATGCAAACCAATTCCATTATTAAATCTCAAATAAGAAAAAATTTCTAGAAAAATGTCAAAAAAATCAAACATACCAGTATAGAATTTTATTACTCATTCAACCATAACGATCATCAAAATGCTAAGTAATTAAGTGTTTATATCGATTCATAATTTGATTTAGTTTACTTCACAATCTTTCAAACTTCATCTCGAATCACAAAAATCAATTCCATGCACAAAATGAGCATACACAAGATAATATGCTTAACTTTCGAACTTATTTACATCCCTTATTAATAAGAAATAAAATTAAACAAAAATAAGATCATTTAGATCTTGTTTAAAAATTCACCTAGCCTTTTTACATGAGAGTAAATATCTTTCCATGAATATCTAAGATTATTCAAATGGTTCTCTATCTCAAATGGCTACTAATTCCACTCTTTAACTTTAAGCTTTTTATTAGTTTAAAGCCAATAGGTCAATCTGTAGAAGAGATGGAGATATTTGTGGTGGCATTTAAGATACTATCTTCCACTAGTCTACTTGGTCATCAAAAGATATCATTTCCATTAAGCTCCTAATAGATGACCTAGTAGGCATCATTTTCATACCGTGTTGGTTATCCATCTCTCTATCTTCTGTTAGAATAGTGGTCTCTTCTCCTAGTGGTATGTAGTATCCTTCGACTCTTTATACTCTATATCTTTAACATCCTTACCTCTAGCAAACTCCACCAAATCTTTAACATCCTTTAACATAGTTCCATCATCTAGTAGCTTTACATCGTTGGCCTTATACTTATCATGATGGTGCTCCATCTCCTAATGGTCTATAAGTTTCATTGGTGGATGTAGGATCTTTATATTAAGATCCTATATGAACCTTACTACGGTATCACCCAGTTCATGCATATAGTGCTTCACGTACGTAAGTATGGCTAGCTAGGCTATTGACATAGAAGTCAATGGTGGAAGTGGCCTTATTTATGCTTCACTTTCATAATTTGGTCATTTTGTGTAGAAGCCTCGTTTATAACTTGTGGCAATGCATTAATAAGTGCGAAATGTTGTCTTTGAGTGTCAGTTTAGAGCTCCACCATATGCGTTGCTTATAAGATATCCATAATGTTGGGTAAGAGAGTGGCCACTATTGTAAGATCAAGGTCATCCATTGGCACTCCTAATACTCTCACTAGTCTTGTGATGTCTGAACCTCTTCCAATTCTTGTGTATAATTTTCAAGGATGATTTAGTTCTCAAGTTCGAACATTCTAAAACTCTATTTTTGTAACCCTAACTATACATTCTCTTATAACGTTTAACCTAAGAAACTTTTGGAAGGTTTTGGGAGATACCATGCATTGTTATCAAAATTTTCTTCTTTCTTAACATTAAAGGAGGATTCAGAGAAGATTAGAGGAAACCATGATAACATTTCTACTTCTTTCTTTTATTATTTCACTTATGTTGATATTTATTTATTTGTGTTTCGTTTTCATTATGTTTAGTTGCCAAAAAAACCTTATTTAGGGTTACAAATGTAGCTTATAAAGGATCTTTCAATTATCAATGCAAGATTCAATTTTTTTGTTGAATTAATTATCTTTGTTCTTAATTATTAAGTTTGTGATTAGCTGTCACATATTCAATTTTAAGTAAGGAATAAAAGATTAAGAGATGAAGTACGGTTTATGCACTAGGAGAGTAAACTCTTTATCATTAGAGAATGAAAGCATCCTACATGATTATGATAACCAAATAGATTAATTATGCTTAACAAACTTAATTAGTTTAAATTAAGTATCGAGAGGTGGTAGTTGCCTAATTAGACATATTTGTATGCCTTTATAAAGAGCATTGACACTTCAAGTTAATTTTTCTTTTAACATAGATAATCAATCTTTTATGATAATTGGAATTTCCTATAAGTGAACTTTGAAGCCTTAACATTTGCTTTATTTATTTCTCTTCACTACTTTAATTACATTGTTTCTGTTAGTTTAGTGATCAAATTATCTTTTATAATCTCACTCTATTTAGTTTATTTTTAATTAGGATTAATAAATTTAAAGACATAATTTTAATGGGTTTGTTATTTTGGATTTATTTTAATTTTGATAGCTTTGATGGAATTGATTATATACTCTTACAGATAGACTTAGTAGATTATGTTTTTAGCCATTATTGTGGGGGATTATTTAATTTCTATCTTATTTATCCTAGTTTTTGTTTTTAGTTTTTGGTTTTTGGTTTTTATTTTTCTTCTCTTGTATATAATATTATGTTTTTTGTGTGGTATCTCCATAATTGGTGGTAAAATGATGCATTTTTAGACTTGGTGATATAATAAACTAATGATCTTTCAAACCTGATGAAGATGTTGATGGATCAAGAAACAGATAATAGGAGATGTTTTATAATTATGGTGTGTATGGACATCCTTGCATGCATTGACATAGAGCAGGCCTTTTATTACTATAAAAATATCCATTATATGTTGCCTATGAGGGAAATAGAAAAAAATGATCCTTTCTCCAATTTGTGTCATTTAGGATGGAGTAACCACCCAAATATCTTCTAGGAGGAGCAAGGAGTTGGAATAGGCAGACCTATAGGATTAAATGAGTTCTAACTATAAATTTAACGCCAACAACCACCATTATAGGCAATGAGATGAAAGACATGATCCAATAATTTATATTTTCTCTTGATGATATATTTGACAGATTAGATAGATTGAGGGAATTTGAATTTCAAATGGACTTACTTGAATGGATGATGCAATCTAATTATGCATTCATTCACAATTTAGAGATTCAAGTAGAAAAAATAGCCAAGATGGATGGTGAAAGAGGTCAAAGTGAACTGTACAATAATACAGAGGTGAACCCAATAGATCAAGTGTTAGCCATACCACTTAGTAATGATAAGACACTTGATGCTAATGATTTTAAAGAGGAGGATATGAAAAAGTCATACAAGCATGAGGAAGTGGCAGAGAAAGTGATGAACAAAATCAAATCAGCTTTGATCTCTTCCAAAACTAGCACCAATCACAATCTAGAGTAGTAGATACCTTAACGTATTATGACACTAATCCATAACTAGGTTGGTTTAAAATAGATAGAAAGAAAGGTAATTTACTCTTTCATAGATCCTAAAGAATTTTGAATGTTCAAAGGATTCTCATATCCAATAAGAAGAAGTTCAAGGGATTATAGGTGGGTATGTTAAGTGAAGATGGATTTTATATCCTGTAGTAAAAGAAGGGAATGGGGCAATCCAATCCTAATGGAACCTGAGATAACTAAGGAGCCTTAGATATTGAAGAAGAGTGGAAGCAAGCTTTTACTTATAGATCCATGATGAAAGGATTGAGTAAGAAGTCCAATTAAAATAATTCTAAAGAAGCACTTGTTGGAAGGCAACTCAATGTTCTAACCCAAGTATCTTTTATTTTCTTAGCTTTTTATTTTTTTAATTGTTTGGTTTAATTTCTTTTGTAGGTAGTTGTAAGATGGACATTTAAGAATCCCACCTAAACATTTCGGATTTTTCTCTACCTATTTCTTTTCATGCTTGCCTTTGTTATTTTACTTGTCTAAAATTAAGGACAATGTCTTGATTATTCCAAAAGGAGAAGAGGCAAAAACTTCATTCTAAAAATTGATCTAAAGAAAGCCTATGATAATGTTAATTAGATTTTCTTATGTAGCATCATGACGACTCTTAATTTCCCTGGTTGTTTCATTGAATGGATATCATTATACTTCACTACGTTGACCTTTGGTGTTCTAATCAATGGAGAACCAACCAAATTCTTTAGGAGTTCTAAAGGCATTAGGCGTGGAGACCCTTCTTCACCATACTTGTTTGCCATTGCCATGGAGGTTTTCAACAGAATTTTATGTAGAATTGTTGAAAGGGCTAACCACTTCAAATGTCATTCTAAGTGTAAAAAAATTGGGAATTACCAACCTTATTTTTTCTAATGATTTGATTATCTTAACCAGGTGGACAAAACTTCACTTACAACAAAAATAAAGGCTATCAGTATATTCACCAAGCTATCTAGACTTCATATTAATACTGATAAGTCCTCTTTTTACATGTTTAGAAGTGCTGAGGATTAGAGAACTATGGATGAACATGTCATTTGTTTAAAACAAATACCTTTGCCTCTCACCTATCTTTTAATTCCAATAACTTCTTCCAGATTGTACTATGGAAGTTTCAAACCTTTGGTGGATAAAAAGCATGCTACAATCACATGTTGGAGAATGAAATCTTTAAGCTCAACTGATTATTGTTGCACTGTCTTCAATCAATATTCATTGTTCAATACATCTTGTTATGCCTAGCGTTGTTAATAAAACAATTAACAAAATTCTTAGAAAATTTGTCCAGTATGGTTCTAATGATGGAGGTTATAAAAATATCATTAAATGGTCTAAAGTTTGTAGGTCTAAGAAGCATAAAGGTTTAAACATCATTCCTTTAAAACTCTTGAATAATTGTATAATGATTAAAAGATTATGGAGGCTAATAATAATCACAAGTCTTTATAGTATAAGTGGGTATATACATTCCATATCAAAGATAAGAGCATTTCGTAAATCGATCTATCATCAAGAAATACATATGCTAATCTAAAGGAGATACTCAATTGAGAAGCTTTATTAAAATCTACATCAAGAAAGTAGTAGGAAATGGAATGGGACAAATGTTTTGGCATGATAGATGGTTATTTGATGGTCCTCTTATTCACAATGTTTAGCTAAATATATTAATAAAATTCATTCCAGACAATCAGAACCTATCCAATGCAATGTTGGTGAAATATGAGATCTTAATGAGAATAAATGATACTAATTTGTAGATGCGGTTTAATAATGAAGAGTTAAAGGACAATGTTGAGGACAAAAATTGGTGGTGTCATAGTGTTAGTGGGAAATTCAACTAACACATTATGCAAGAAGCATTTTTAGCTAAATTTTAAGAATTTCTATTGGTACAAAGTAGTATGGCGCAAATGCAGCCTTCCTACAACTACAACTTTATGGGAGAATGAAGAGGGTGACGAAGCTCTCACATATGGAGAGACCTATAGAGGGCTAGCTTCCTAACACCAATTTAAAGGTGACATCAACATCAAAGAACCTAGTTAAGCACACCCTTCATTGTGATTGTTATTTTCACTCTCTTTTTGGATTGTTTATGATATCTTGCATTTATGAATTGGGTATTGTGCAAGAATGATTTTGATGCTCTATTAAATTGTTTTTCATAAGAACCCATTACTAAAACGTTAAATACGATACAGAATAGTCATGTTTGAATTCATTTGTAGCAACTAATGGTATTAGATCATTAGGGATAACGTAACCTAGGTTAAATAATCAAAGCTTGTGAGATTATTGCTTATATTGATCTGTTTTTCTCATTCGTAAGGTGGCTATTCGATTAAAATTAGAGAGCATCTCTTGGGTCCGATATATGTGATTAATTAATGAGCTTTTCTTAATTAACTGTGACCTAAGGAAAAATCAGGACTAATAGAGCTTATTGTTAATCTTTGACCAATAGTTTAAGGAAAGGTCTAAGGATAGCAATTCAATGAAATATGCTTAATTAAGAGTAGGCTAAAATTGAACCAAAGAACTAGGTCCCTAACAAATTCATCACTTTCATCATTTTTCAATGTTTTCTTTAATTTGTTTTTATTAGCTTAGTTTCATTTTTATTTTCTTATTTCAAACCAAACAAATCCCCTCATAACCTAAACACCAATTATTTTAATTCCAAAAGCTTTACACACACTCTCTATAGGATCGAGCCAGACTCACCACTATTATAGTTGTAGGTCTAGTTATTTTCATTAGTGTTATGACGTCCTACATCAATTTTAGTACCATTGCCAATGAGTACAGTTTTTTGTTTTTGTTCTTGATTTTAATTGGTGTTTTGTATATATTTGTTTATAATTAGTTTATTTTCAGTTATTGCTTAATCTTTTCACTTGTGTTTAGTAATTGTGAAAAAAATTTCTGGAGGGAAGTTACTTTTTCTATAATTCATATTCTCAATCTTTTAACGAAGTTTTGACTAATCATATGTACTTTATTTATGGATGGGTTAATCAACATAATTACTTCCTTGATAGTTTGTAGGACACACAACAATTCCTGCATATATTAGAAGCCTTTTCTTTCAGTTTAGGTACATCTCTGGACTACTTTTTCAAAACTTTTACTACTAACAATCTTCAATTGCAATAAGGTATGCAACAACTTCATTAGGGTATACAACAGTTTCAGCAGGGAGTACAACAATTCCAACAGGAGGAAAGGCAATTTTGGTCTAACTTTCAAGAATGAGAGAGCGAGCAAAACTTAAGTACATCCTTAGAAGAATTATTTAACATTGTCAATGCTAAGACTTTGCAATTTCAGCAGGATGTGAAATGGTTCCATCAAGATGCAATGTCTAAATGGGGAGGTAACAATCACCTGGAACTACAAAGTGAAGAGGAGCGTCGATCTCAACCTGAGGAGTACTCATGGGACGTTAGTGTAAAGACCTTGCAGAGTGAAGAAGAGTTTGAGAATTTTGAGAGAACTACTAAAGGAATTGCTTGTGTGGAAGAAGTGCAGAAGGACCTCAAAGTAGAAAATGATACATCTTTTAGCTCGAAGGTAAATAATGAGTTCCTTATTATTGTTAAGACTGACTCTTTATCTTTACCTAGCAAGTTAGAGATATTGAATGAGGAAGAAAAAGGTAAAGAGACATTCGAGATATTTCAAGAGTACAGGAACTTAGTAAAGATTAAGAGTCAGAGGATAAGGAAGATGCTAAATGTGAATGATTATCAACCAACTATCCTGAACAACCTCATATGGAGATAACTCAAACTGTGATACCTGAAAAAAATAATTTTTTCGTGAAGAGAAAATATAGAGTCAAGCCAGGGACATTAAACAAAGGTGTTTCTTGGGAGGTAACCCAAGAGAAGTTAAATTCTTTTCTTTATATTTTCGCATTTCTTTTTATATGCATTTCTTTAAGTTTGCCTGTTTCTTTCTTGATTTTAAGTTTTCAATAAAATGAGAGAGAGAATAAAACAAACAAACAAACAATTTCTCTTTTTCTATTGCTTCTAGGATTATATAGTCATGATTAAAGAATGAATTGACTAGAAAAATCTATGGCAACTTTAGCATGCACTTTTACTTTTGTTATTGTTTGATATGCGTTGTCTTGAAAAGAGTAGTGACTGGTGGTAGATAAAAGTCAGTGAGATTTTGAAACTTATTAGACTAACAAATCCATATCAGTTTCATTGTCTTTTGCTTATGAGTGACCTTCATGACATGTACATCCTCACTTTTCTTTGATTTTCTATTCAAGACTAAATTTTTATCACATGCATTAACATGAAAATGATTAGGCATTCTTTTTTTTTCCAAGCTTCATTAACCAATTAGCCTACCCATCGTTATGAATTTTCCTTTGTTAAGTCCCTATGAGCTTTATTGGCCTTTTTTTTGTGCTATCCACATTACATGCTTTAAACCTAACCAAATGTCCTACCCAAGCCTTAAATCTGGTGCATACGTGTGGGATGATTATAATTGTTAGGATGCTATTTTATGTCTTATTAATGAAATTCCCATGTTAATGTAGTTTCTTTTAATTTTTATATGAAAAAAAGAAGAAGAATGAAAAAGAGAAAAGCAAAGCAAAAGAAAATGAAAAAGAAAAAGAAAAGAAAAAATGTTTAAATGAAAGTATCAGGGAGGAAATGCAAATGTGTTACAAAGTTACTTATGATTAGTCTTTTCTTCTAAAGTTATATTGAATGGGTTACTTGAGTATGTTGGATATGAGGTGGATATTGCTTTCAATGCTCACTCCCTATGTTTACAAAGTCTTTTTTATGATCAACTTTTGTGAGTGATATATGCTTGATGGTTTGTGGTGAGAGAGCTTGAATTTGAGCTAGGAAACATAGTTTTTGCATTCATCATAGTTGATGTACACAATTATGAGTGAATGTTGGTTTTTTTCACTTGATGGTATATTCAATGTTTTTCTTGTTTTATTAGCTTTGATGGTTTTTGCACTACACTATCCAAATACATCTCACCTTAGCCTTACCCACATTATAACCTTGAAAAGTTCTTTGATTCATGATTATGCACGTGACTCTTAGTGGTGGAGAAATGAAATGATATGCAAAATTGTGGAATGTCATTATCATGAATGGTGTTTTAGTGTACCTATGGATCTATATTGTTTAAACACATTTTGTCCAAGTCTACCTCTAGATTGCTTAGTTTCTAAGGGTGATGAATATTGATTGATCATGAGTAGAAGCATTGAATATTGAGATCTTGCTATGGTTTTGAAAGTTGTTTCTCTTTACTTATGATTATGTATTCTTGGGAATTATAGAAAATGAGTAAATGTTTTGGGTCTGTAACTTTAATTTAGATGCTTTTCCCAAGGATGGTCAAAAGCTAAGTGTAGGGGAAATATTATCTTTTTAATATTACATATATGATTTAGATAAGAATTAAAATGATAAAGGAACTTAGTAGTGAGCTCCTTTGAGCCTTATATGAATTTTGATTGTTTTCTTAGGAACCCTTTCCTAAATAAATTTGAGTTTAAAAAGAAAAATAAGCATTTAGTCCTTAATTCATGATTAGTAGAGTTTTTACTATATTATGAGGTTTTTAGGAATAAGATGTAAGGAAATAAGTGTGGGAAGGATGATAAAGTGTACAAAGAGGTAAAGTCAAAAAGGGTTTCTCTTTCTAAATCAAAAGGTTAAAAAATTAAAAAATGAAGAAAATAAAATGTAAAAAATTAATTGTATGGATTATTATATTTGAAAATAATGACAGAAGAGGAATTGTTGTGAAGATATAAGAAGTTAGCGGAGTAATTTATGGATAGATCTATTGAACTATTTACTCTTGCTATACTAATATTAATATTTTTTTCTCCTATTCCCTTTTCTTTGTTAGCCTACATAAACCTTTGGCTACATTACAACAATATTCAAATTCCTTTTGAATTTTTTATATATCTATTTAAGTAATAGAAGAATAAATGATTTTCAAGCTCATGGTAAGTTCACTATCATAAGAAGATGACGAGTGTACCTCACTAAAAATTTCAAATACTTTTGTGAATCAGTGATATCTTTCAAGGATATGTCAAATCGAAGTGTTTAAGCTTAGTAAAGGTAGAATCGTGTTTACATTATTTATTTGTATAGTGATCCACTTAAAAAGTATTTTTTAAAATTTTGCAATATGATTGAGATTTGAATTTGTACATCTTAGGTTATTAACTATAAAGCTAACTAATGAGTTTAATTAAATGTTTTTGGGAATCATTTAAGTAAATCTTCGAGAGATTATAACTTTTCAACTAAGGAAACTTAGGAGTTTAAAGTCTTGTGGCATATGCCAAACGTCACTGTACACCTAGGAAAGTGGAATTGATTATCGTTTTAGTTAAATGTAGGATAGTGGCTAGGGTTTATCTATTATTGATTACTTAAAAGACAAACAATGGGTTTAGTGTGTTGGAATTTGATAGGCCTATATTTTACATATCGTTTGGCTAATTGATATTTGACACTTCTATAATATGTTTAATCTGTATTTTATGATATTTTCTATATTCAGTTCATTGTCTTATAGGTAATGAGTTTGAGGAGGAAAAATATATTTAAGTACAACTTTCTCCATAATTTTCAAATCAATGAGATATTAAATTAAATTCAAATCTAACTAGAAGGACAATGACTTTATAGAAGACATCAAAAGACATTCAGGCTTAAAGATGTTAAAAAGTGGAGAAGTTGATGGAGAAGACATAACAAGCGCCTTAAGGGTCGTATGGATGCTACAAAGAGACAAATGAAGGAGGTAGTGCGACTTCATTGTTATCAAATCAAAAAGTTACTAAAGTTCTTTTCTGTGTAAGGCGTCTATATGTCATCTCCAACTCTGTCACCTCCATAATTGCCTTGACTACTCTTGCTTTTCCTTGTTATTTCTCTTACTTTTTTATTGTTGTATTAGTTGTTTGTTTATTTATGTTTTAGCATGATTTCCATATTGAGGACAATTTATTATTCAAGTGTGGGGACATATATGCACTTTCATATCATTTGTGTGTGAAATTGCATTTATATTGTGTTATTTTTTATCAGGTTGGCATTGTATAAACATTTTATTGAATGATGTGTGCATTATGTCAATGTATCAATGGTATAAAATTAAAAGAAATTAGCTTATCTATGAATATAAACATTTAAATTGTGAAGAAACATTAGGTTATGAAGTTTATGGTTTAAGTATTTTTTAGATAAATATGCATGTTGATTAGAATATTGTACTTACTATATCAATTTATGAAATTTAAATTATGAAGAAACATTAGCTTATGAAGTTTATGTTTTAAGCATTTTTTAGATAAATATGCATGTTGATTAGATTATTGTACTTATTATATCAATTTATGACACATGTTTGGATACACTTGTAATTAAATTCATTTAAATTGTAGACATTATTAGTACCTTTTTATGGCAGTGGTTGATTAGGAATAAGTGATGTAGGAAAAATTGAAAATAATGATTATGATGATGATGATGATGATGACGACACTAAAAACACCAAATTATGATGCATAAATGTGTTAAGTACATTTCCTATTCCACTGACCCATTTAGAAAATTGGGTTGAGAATAAAGCTACTAGTAAGTTATGAGTTATGATACAACTAAGTAACTTGAGGCATTCAATTGTTTGTCTTCACATCAAAAGGATATAATGACACTCCAACCAAGCTTGATAATATGGTGTTGACAATTGAATGATTTAAGTGTGGGGATAATGATAGGTGTAAATCTTAGTATGTTTTTCAGATGTTAGAGTGTATTTTTAATGTTTTCTTATACGATAATCTTGTGTTTATGACTTAGATTTATGTTCTTGTTAGTGGTATTATATCTTGTCATACAACAAAACATAATTTAATCAATTTAATCTCTCAATTCAAATTGATTATAAAAAATAAAATATTATAAGCAAATTCATTAAATTGAGAATGGAAGTTCAACAAATAATTCAAGAATAATTCCTAAAAAGGAATTTAGCAATCCATAGATGTAACTAAATACCCAAAGTTAATCATCATTAACTTATAACAATAACAAGGAAATAAAAAAAGAGTGTAGAATGAATTCTAAAAGTCTTCTTCTTTGCCTTGAGCTAAAAAAACTGAAGCCTTGTTCTTAAGAATTCTCTCTTTTGATCTTCTTTAATTATGATTATGCAATTGTCAAGTGGTGTTTTAAGCTTCTTTATATACTGATGAGTCTTATAAGGTACCCCAATAAACCTATAAATAATAAATTAATAAGAAATTGAAGAGAGATCTTAATTATTTATTAGTTATCCATTTGATTGCTTTAAATATAGTTTTATAGTTATAAAGAGTTTTAATAAATTAAGAGATCACAATTCAATTTCTATATGTTTTAGTTGGGATTACTTGATTAGATCTTAAGAGAGGGTAATCATAACTATAAGATATCTAGGATCAAGTAGGATTAAATCAAGAAGGTAAAGTGAAAACAAATAAGATAAAAGTAATTCTCAACCTTCATCGTTGATAAATAAATTAATTTCCTACTGTCTAGTTTATTGTTTAAGTTTTTTAGTTTAATTCTTAATTAATCATCGTATTATTTACCTTAAACAAAGTTTATAATAATTGTTTGGTTACTTTACAATCCTTTTTACACTATAAGGTACAATTTTTATACTTGCACTAAAAAATTTTTTCTATTTAAAACTATCAAAAAAATTATTAAGATATTAATATTATTCATATGTTTTGGTGAGGCTAGAAGTAAAGTAATAGAAAAATTCAAGTAATGCAAGGTATGCAAACCTAAGGTAGAAGGTGGCTTAGGTATTTGGCTTATTCAACTTACCAACAAAGTCTTCACAGTTAAAAGAATATGGAGACTACTCAAAGAGAAAGAAGCTTTATGGGTTAAATGGATTCATATACCATTCCAGAGATAATGAGAACTTCTAGTGTGTAAAGTCAATTTATAATAATTTCTTATACTTTGCTAGATATCTTCAGACTCAAAAGTAAAGCTAGAATCCATTTCAAATTTATTATTGTAAATAAAGAAGGCACAAGCTCCTAATTTGATAATTAGAGTATCGTTACACCTTTATATGACTACTATACTCCACTTTTTGGCTCCCTTTTGCAATACTTCTAGTAAAGGGAATACCAATTCATCTATGTTTGAAGGGGCTATACATCTCAAGCTGCTAAAGTTGTTGGGGTCACCTACAACTTTGCTCTATGTTATCTTGTCTGAGCCTTGGTTCCTACGGGACTTTTGTACATATGGGGCTTGTCTTTGTAAGGCTTAATACCAGGAAGTTGGGGCGAGGAAGAGATCTCCAAGTGTTGGATATAGATGCTAAGTTGGGAGGCCATGGTGTTTTTCATACTATTAACTATAAAAATGTGTTGGAAAAGGAAAGGCAGGAGTTAGAGGTTAGAGACAGGCGACTATTAAAGGAAGGTAAAGTGAAAAGTGGGACTGAGGAAGTTTTAATGAGAAGCAAGTCCATATCTCTCTTCCATCGTTAGCTTTGATTTTATACTAAAATATTAAAATGATAAAAAATTATGTTATCAATGTGTACTTGATATTTAATCGAGAGATTTTAAAATTTTAATTTTATCATAACTAATCTAATCTTATAATACTAATTATATCTAATATAATCTAATTATGAAAGATAATCCTTTAAAATTTTTGTTGATTTTAATCGATGATTTAATAACTAGTTTAATTTAATAATTTAACTCTTAAAAACTAAATTAAATTGCACAAATAGTTCTAATAAATAAATCTTTCAAAAAAATGAAATAAATTAAAGAAAAATCTTCTAAATTTATTAAGAATTTAAACTAATTTAACTAATTTAAAACTAAGGTAAAAATTTAAATTCTATTTAAAAATAAAAATAATAACAAAAAGGAGGGACTTTATGACACTTGCATTGCAATGACTAGCATATGATGTGCACCCATATCTATGCCCTTAAATTTCCTAAATTTGGAGTTATTCCTCCCTTATCCATTTTTTTTGTTGATCTTAGCATTTTATTCATCATCGATGTGTCATCGCAGAAGTTGCCACATCGGGTCTCACGCCACACTATTTGTCCCCAGTGATCGGGCATCACCTCTCTCTCATCAACAGGAAGTCATGTGGGTAGGGTAGTTACTACAAGCATCATCGCCTTTTGCCGAGGATGACTTCAATAGCGACAGCTAATGCCGTTAGTGCATCCTCTATCAATGCTTGATGGTATTGGTGGCATTTTAAGGTTTAGTTTGGGATAGTGACGGTGGTTGATAATCTGCTAAAATTAATCTATTAAAATAATAAGTACATATTTTTAATAAGTACTGATGAGTTTGAAATTGTTGTTTTAGTAACTGTTGAAACGTGAAAATAGGTGTTTGGCAAGTACGGTTGCGGTTGCTGAAAAGAGATAAAATGACTAAAAAATTCATTGATTTAATAAACTATTAATTGATGTATAAATAATAAAAAAATATATTATTGGTCATATAAATTTAAAATTCTAAATAATAAAATATTAAATTAAAATAAGAAAAATATAAATAAAATAAATTTAGTAATGTATATGTTGGACTTGCTTTCTATTAGTTGAGAGTATAATAGAAACTAACAATTTTCAGAAGTTATTAATGGAACGTAGAATTTCTACCACAGAAGTAATAAAATATTAAATTAAAATAAGAAAAATATAAATAAAATAAATTTAGTAATGGATATGTTGGACTTGCTTTCTATTAGTTGAGAGTATAATGGAAACTAACAATTTTCAGAAGTTATTAATGGAACGTAGAATTTCTACCACAGAAGTACTTTCCTACCGCAACCCTCTTTCTACTTATCGATTTCTACGGTAGCATCACACTTTCCTTCAACCTTCGGTTGTTTTCCCGAAGATCCAAACATGTGACTACGTTTGAAAACTGCGGTGAATAATCCAAACGCAACCTAAGTGTTTCCTACACTTTCTAATAAATGTAATAACTAATTAACCAGTAAATCCTAATACATATTGAGCATGTGAAATCAATAAGGATGTTAATGGGTTGGGCCGGACCCGGGTCACCCTCGGCTCGGCCTAGACCGGACTCAATCACGGCTAGCCCGGCCAAATCCGACTTGTCTATATTTTTTAATTTAAAAAATACAAAATGGAGTTGTTTTAGATAAAACGACGCTGTTTTGTCGGGCTGCGGGTTAGGCCGGGTCAGCCCGTTCAGGCTAACTATAGTAGGCCCATGGCCCGCTAAACTTGGGTCAAAAATGAGTCGGGTCGAGCCAGAATTACCATTCTTAAAAATTAATCATAAACAAAAATAGAAAAATCTGTATGGAGATATGCTTTAAAGTTTTATAGAAAACACAAATCCAAAGGCAAAATGACGTGCAAAGCTTAAATCAACGTTTAACCTTTTTTAATAAAAACAATCACGGAATTAAACTATTAAACAATTAAAGACAACTCTAATATTTCTATTAAAATTCAATCACATCAAATCATCAACATAATATAATATTTTTGTTATTGTTTGAAGGATTTCTTTAATTGAATAACTTCAAAAAAGTAACATTAAAATTAAAATTTCAAAGAAAAACCTCATTTAGGTATCTTATTAAAAAAATTGTATAGTAAAATTGTCAATCAAAAGTTGTTCAATTATCTATCCTCTAACAATATCCCATTAATGAAGAAAGAGAATTGAAATCGTTTTAAAGGGAATTACAAGAGAAATAAATTCCATAGCATCTTTCCTTTTTTATAGGAAAGACTCATGTTTCCATCAAAGTCCTATTAAAATTTTACTATAAATTATAATTAAAATCTAACTTTAATTACAACTATAATTTAATCTTAATAAAATTTAAATATCTCATGTTTAATTCTTAAAGCTTCTTAAAACATCACAATTGAGTTTAACTTAATTTAATTTTTTAAATTTCTCTATATGTATGACCTATTAGGCTTCTAATATGTTAAAAAAGATTATAAATTATTTCTAGTTAATAATTGAAGTTAGATAAATTAAAAATCTTTTTAATTTATAATCAATTTTTAATTAAATAATTTATAATCATATACTAAGATTGACATCAAACATTATATCATAACTATCCAAATATTAAAAATGTCAAAATAAATTGAATTAACCTATCGATGCATTATCATAACATATAGTTTAATCCTTTCATCATCTAATTTTACAATTATACTGAGTATGGAATCAATGTATTTGATGCTTATTTTAAATAGCTTATATAACTTCAAGATTTTTTATTGTCACAAAATATTATCTTATAATTTAAATTTTTGAAAAAATTTTAAAAGACTAATACGTAACTTTCATTTTTATCCTTCACGTTCAATTACATTTTATCTTTTAATGTTTCAGCTATAGCTTTTGAAGGAGCAGAAAAAAGAGTTTGACATTTAGAAAATATTTAAAATAGCTCTATTAAATGTAATTGTCACATTCTTATCGGTGGATAACTTTTTTCATTTCAAAGGATTTACGAGAATCACATTAACAATTGATATATATCCCTAAAAAATTAATTATAATTAATTTAGAGATTTATTGAAACGAACTCTTCTTCTTAAAGTGAAACTTCAATTGAATATATCCTTTTAGCCCCATTAAAAGAATAAAAATAAGGACAACAAATTTCAATTTCCAATATGCTGTGAAACACTGGTTTGAACTAATATGACATCCTAGAAGAATGGAGCCTAGCTTCAATTGCACCACTCGAGTGCATCAAACCAGCCTATCTCCATATGAATCACCTTCTCGAAACAAGCTTCACACTCTTTCTTCCTAAATCAGCTTCTCCATTTGAGACACATATTTGAGGATGACGGGAAACATACCTCCTTATGGTTTGATAATTGGTCGAGTAGAGGACCCCTTATTCACTTCTCGGAAGCAGAACGAAGATTGATTGATATCCCACTACAAAAAAATAAAAATTGGCCTCCTTCATCATTGGAAACAACTGGTGTTTTCCTGCATGCCTCTACCATTTACAACCTCCGTAAAATCCTAACTCACTCTAACATGATACACTTTTTTGGCATAATAGACCAACTCATCAATTTTCAAATAAACAGATGAGAGATCTTTTACGATTACGGAAATCAGTAGTGGAATGGTCACACATTACCTGGAACAATAACGTTCCTCCAAAAACTGTCTTTCTCCTTTGGTTAGCCATTCAAAAACGTCTCAATACTACTGATAGGCTTCGGTATCTAAATGTTGAGCTATCGCGTCCTTTTTGCTCAACCGAGGAAGAATCACATGACCATCTCTTCTTTATGTGCGTGATCACACGTCTTTGGGAAGCTGTTGTAGCAACATGTCAACGGTTGTTTAAACTAATTTTTCTTTAAAGTATTTAACCAGGGTAATTTTGCATTTAATTTCTTAATAATTTGTTAATTGAGCATTTGATTTATTATACCTCTAAGTTAGTCCTCCGACAATTCATAATAACAACGAAAACTATTCCTCGAAATTTTGAAAAAGAATTATTGAGGGACTGTTTAGTTTCACTGAGTTTTTAGTTTTTAGTTTTTGTTTTTTTATTGCTATTTTTTCTTAAACAAAGCAAAAACATGTTTGGTAGTCATTTGTAATTAAAAACAAAAACAAAAATATGCTTAATTTTACCATCCTATTTCTAGTTTTATAATTATACTCTTATATTAATAATTTTATATAATACATAATTTTGGACCACTCCACCCCACTGCTTGTCAAATTCATTGTATATGAATAACTTTTCTTTTCTAAGAATTACAAACTTCTCATTTTCAAATGTCTTTAAATATATCATGTTGTTATAGGTGAAACATTAAATGAAAATGATTAGGTCACTGAACTAAACTAACTCCTTAAATTTCAGTTTCTTTATTCTTCTTCTCTTCTTTCAAAATAGATCTCCAACCCCAGAACTTCCTAAAAAGCGTTTCCATGTCTTGGAGAGGCCTCCCTTTGGTCTCAGGACAACATACGTAAAAGAATGCAAAAGCCAACATAGCAATTCCTACAAGTAAAAAAGAACGTCCCACCAATTGTTATTGCATGGTACAGTGACAAGAAGGTAATGGATATTGTCCCACTCATCAACCTATTCACTGCCATCCCCAAAGCCACACCTTGAGCTCTCAATCTCAATGGAAAAATCTCTGAGCAATACACA
>JANIIA010000004.1:42418434-42434787 GCA_027478495.1 Erythroxylum alaternifolium
TTCAAAACATACAAGTTTTTTTTTTAAGTTCACCAACACAACACAAAATAAGATAACAAAGCTCACTAGTCATATTTCATCAAAAATATAAAAAAAGATCGGTAATCATAATATTCATTCACCATAGTTGTAAAAGTTTTGATTTTTAAAGGAAAACTCTTCATTTTAAATAAACCGGCCGGTTTTTTTTTCACCGGTTCACCGGTCCAATCGGCCAGTTCGGTCCGGTTTTCAAATCACTGAAAATAACCCCTCTCTCACACTTAAATCATACATTATCCTTGATGAAAGATTAGAAAGCACGAAACTAAATAATTAGTACGTAAAACTAGAGATGAAGGAAGAAATAAAGAATAAAAAAATTTCTTTGAGCCTCTTCATCAATGTTGCTTGACTGACATTTGTGAGATACTTCAAATAGTAATTAGGTACCTTGCATACAAATTAAAAAATTGAAAAGAAATAAAATGAAAAAGATACTTGAAACAAAATTAAATAAAATATACCAAATGAAAAGAGAATAACATACTAACTAATAATATAAAATGGTTTAAAGTATTAGGGAAAGAATAAACCTAAAATACAATAAAATAAACAAAAAGGAAAACTATTCATCAACACCTCAAATTATCACGAACATTCCTCCCATCTTTCTACCATGAAGATGAAGGTACAAAAGGAATATGTGATACACTAAATCAAACATGGTTGAAGTAAGCATTCATGCTCTCTCCCAAACAATCCATCTATTAGTTTTAAGCTTTGAGTTCTCTATACACGTTCAACATTTGTATTAATTTGATCCACCATATTTGCCTTCTTTTGCTCAGTGGCTAGTGGTGATTATCACTTTAGTCTTTCTTCACACTTCAGTATATAACTCTTCATCTTCAAAACTGATGAAAACATTCTCTCCACTAACTTTCTTCTCTCATCTCGTATATCTCATTACTTTAACTATTCACCTATTTACAACATTCATCAACTTTTTAGATTTATAGATACCTATACTAACTTGTAATATAATATTAACCTAACCTAACACTCTTTAAAATTTCAACTAAGTTTAAACAATTTTACCTAATATATAAAGTGAACATAAAATGAGAAAAGAGAATAAAACGATAAGTAGTTAACAAAACATATCGAAAAAATATCTAAATATTTTTGAAAATTTTTATAAAACAAAATGAGCTTGTTTGAAATGTCCTCCTAACCTTTTAACACAACGGTAAATACTTTTTCATGAGTACCTTCAATTAGTTAGGTCATAGTTCCAAATGGCTACTAGCACTAATCATAACTTTTACCTAATACTTAGGTCAAAATCAAAAAACATAATTTATTAATGCTCAACTTTATTCATTCATCATTTTTTTATCAATTAACATTTAATATAGAATAATAACTCATTAATCTAAACTCTCAACTTAAGCTAGGTTAAAATTATAAACAAGATAACATCATTCAATTTAAGAACCATTCTCAAAATGCTTTTATCAAATTTGAAATAAATAAATATCCATAAATCCATTCTTTACCTTAATTTTATTATTTATTTTTCTTTAATTGTAACTTACTAAGCTAAATTCCATCATATATTTTTTAGAAATTGAAAGAATTGATGGCTAAAAGCCCAAATTGGGGCTTAACCTTTTTGAGTTTGATCATTATGAGACTTAAACTTGAAACCTGCTTAATCAAGGGTTAAAATTTCACAACTCTGCTCAATTTAAGACTTTTTTGGACAAAAATAGGACATGTTTATACGTGCCATTACGTGTAGGTCAATTAGTATTTAGATGCCACGTTAATAAACCTAATTTATTGTCGAGGCCAGGTGGAATTTAAGAAAAAATTAATTAATTCCCTTTAAATTTCGACTAAAACAACAAAAAACTCTTCAACCCTAAAATTAATGATTTTTGTGAACATATGTTTCACCCTTCTCTCGGTTGTGCCTTCACTCCAATCCTTGGACCCACCATCACTTGTTCCTTCTTAGTAGTGTGAGTGTGAGATCTCTCTTTTGGCGTTGGAGGTGAAACACAAATTTGGTTGTGGGTAAATCTTCATGAATATTACGTTTAGAACCCCTTGCGCTTCTGCCTCAAATTCTTTTATTAGTGTGAATTCTTCGGCTTTTGTTCCTATCTCAAAGTCTTCTTCCATTGCTTGACAAACTTCAGAAACTCTTTGTCCATCTCCGAGATCTCCCTTTTGTTTTTTTAAATTTTCCTAAATGAGCTCATTTGTTCGTTCTTCCAAGGCAGAAGGTGTAGACGATGAGTCATCATTCCTCGCATTAGAAGGACTTGCCCCCATTTATTTTACACTTGCTTCCGAGCTTAATACTTCCAAACACGACCCAGAAGGCATCATCATTTGAGAACCACCTATATCAGACCCAGAAGGCATCATCATCTGAGGACCACCTATATCGAATGTGACTCTGGTAATCATAAATATATGTGCTGTGATTGAAGAACGAAGTAGGTAATGAATCATGCTCCCTTCTAGTTTTTTTATATAAATTTATGATGTTTTAATATTCACTTTATTCCATTGCCCTAACAATGTTACGTTTACATAAATTATTTTATCTTCTTTAAATGGGTTTGATTATTGGGTTGAATAGTGTGTAGATGACAATTGTTTTTATGAACAATTCTATTATACATTTGTATATAGGATATGATCAAGTTTTCTCTTCCTCATGTACTTGACATTGTAGTAGGATATGATTTGTGTCACTTGGTTTAGCTTTATTAGTGGTTATCCATGTTTTGATATTCTCTATGAGCTGGGTTCAAGATAAAGTACGACATTCATAGAAGAGATGCAGATTATTAGGAGCAAACAAATTCAGTTTTGTAGACATCATTTAGCTGTCAGTGGGTGCACAATTAACATTACAACATTATGTTGTAATACTTGAGAATGAGCTCAAGTAGTAATTCTTCAAGGTAATGAGGTTGATTAGAGGATTCAGTTTGTTGTTTTCTTGGTTATGATTTTATGTTGGGTTGGGATGTTTTAAAATTTCAACTTTGGCTATAAAAGGACACGTTCTAAGCTTGATATGAGGTCATACAAACTGATTTTTCAACTTACACAGTTAAATGGGACTATGACGGAGAGGCTAAATATTGTTACTGTAACTTGAAAGCACCTAGATGGACTTCATAGACTGATGAAAACCTAGGAAGAAGGTTTTATGGCTGTCGACTCTTTTCGATAATTTTAGTACATTTTTATGTTGTTTTAGCTAAATATGTTCATATATTTCACTAACGAATTTTTGCTTTTTCTTTGATGGTAGAGTGAAAATGGTTGTGGATTTCATGAATGGCACGATCAAAGATTTTGTCCAAGAGAAGGACAGATTATTTTAGAGCTAAAAAATAGAGAGAAGATGCTATATTGTCAAAATAATCTATTGAAGGAGGAAGTGATAGAGTTAAGAGAGAATGCAGTAGATGTTTTGTAAGTTGAAAGGATTGCAAAAAATTTGAAGTTGAAGAATAAGTTAGTTGCCACGAGGACTAGTTATGAAACACATTTAGCAAAGTGTTGGAAATGTGTTTCCTTGTTTTTTCTTGTGTTTAGTATTTTTGCTTATGTTTGTTAGTTTAAATAATTATGGTAAAAAAGGTAATAGTTGTACCTTTAAAGCCTTACCTGGAAATGGTTTGATGTACTAGAACAATGTGTAAATGTTCTTCACCTAACCCGATGTTGGAAAGTGCAAAGTGTTAGTTGTTTTAACATCTGTTGTATTACTAATTTGATGTTCTAGCCTAAACATGTTTGATGTACTAGCCTAAAGATGTTTGATGTTTCAACATTTGGTAAGGAATATTAGTGACAAAATAGGATCTATAATCAATGGAGATGGTGTATTCGTTAGTAGTCAAAAGGAGTTAAAAGAGGCAGCAATTGACTATTTTAAAAAATGATATCCGTATTTTACCTCCAATCCAATGATTACCACAAGTTGTTTTATAAGTCATCAAATTATTGGTGAGGAGACAAAGATGTTTAAAAGACCTATAATTCCAACTGAGGCTGTATTAACAACATACATGTTGTACCATTTATGTACTTTAACGAAAATGAAAAAACCTAAAAGAAATGCAATGCACACTGATTGGAAAATAAAGGAAACCAACAATTTACTATAAAAAGCTAATCATCTCTTTTCATCCATAAACTTTAAGCTTTCCCTGAAAAATACAAAACATTGTAGAGAATTTGACAATTCCACCCAAGCTTCAATCACTCTTCCATCACCTTCAATAACCCATTCATGAACTTCAACAAAAAGGAAAAAACGTACAAGAAATACAATTCAAACTGAAATTGGAAGTTATTGCATTCCTTGCTTAATAAAATTAATCCTAACAACATCCTTACAATCTATTGTTGTTCAGTTCACAAATATCACAAAATTGTTCAGTTCACTAACAATTAAATGTTAAGTTTACATTTTTTCCTTTCCCTTTGAAGATGCAGTTTGACTTTATTGGCTTAGATTTATATGCGCAGGAACAACTTCTTTCCTCTTTATTGATTTCTTCCCAAGGTTTAGTAGTCTCTAACTTCTCCTTCCAGGCTGTAGATAAAATGCAAATGTTTGTTAAATTGTATAAATTAATTAATGTTAAGTAAGAATGCAAAAATGTAACACTTACATTTAGTATCTACAACCATGTGGGTTCATTTGTGTATACCCCCATCCCTTCCATCCATTGCTTGATCTTCCTATTTGCTTCTTGTTGAAGAGAAGAGTATGTGACAGAACTTTTTTCTGTAATTTTCGCTTGAGAATTTGGACTACATCTTTTAGCTGCCAACATTCTCAATCTGCTTCCATCATCTGCAGCACCATAACCATGCACTCTTCTCCCTTTAGTTTGGTTCTTGGCAGATGTACAGATATTTGTTGTTTTTAAAGGACCTTAAGGTATTGGGAGAACAATTGAGGCTGTTACATTTGCACTCCCACTTATATAAGCAGTACTTGAGGTGTTGGCAGTACCTGAAGCAGTTGTGGCACCAACAGGTACAGACACAGTAGCAGAGGCAGAGGAAAAGGCAGAAGCAGAGGCTTTTGCTCTTATTTTACCTTTCTTCCCCCTTTCAGTGTTAGATGCAAATTTAGAGGCAATTATAGGGTTGTCAGTGTTGGTTTTAACTATGGATATGTTTTTTAGGGTTGACTGTGAATTCGTTGTGTGTTGCTCCATGTGGAAATCAGTTGGCTGGTTTAGGTTCGGATTTTGAAACTGGGCTAGAACCTACTATTGATAACAGAATAAAAAAAACCTAAAAGATTACCACTACTATAGAAAAGAATCTTAGTTGTACCATAAAAAGACAAAACTACTTAGAAATTACCTCTCAACCCAAGGACAACCTCTTTTGTTGTTGTGTCCTTTTGTCTGATAGTGACTATATGTAATGGTCAAACCCCTCTTAGACATGTGGTCAATATTTTGTTTTTGTTTACTTTTGTATTCTTTTGAGGCGCATCAATGCCCTTTTTCCTAATTGTTTTGGACTTACCAGGCCCTTGTTTGAATTCCAGTGGCATAATAGTTTCTTCATTGCTAACAGGTCAGTCCTTCATACCAGGCATCGGTTGAATTGCCTTTCCATATGCTTTAACATATTCATTCTTCTATAACAACTAGAAGTGTACTATTTAATATTAACCCTACTGTCTTTAATAGCACATATGTCATGTTCACAAGGAATGCCAAAGAGGGTATATCTCCTATAAGAACATATTTTGTTATGAAGTCTCACCACATATTTGTTTTGTCTATGATCGATCTCATACCCTCCTTCTCTATTATGATGCACTAAACAATGTTGAGCAATCATGACACTCTTCTCAATTGCTTTCCGTATTCTTAGCCCTAAATTACCCTTACACTTGGCAATCTCTTTCCTTTTTCTCACAATTCTTTTCATTAATTCTATTCTAAGATGCTCAAATAACCCTAAAACTGACATTTTCCTTGCATCAACTAGAGTCTTATTGAAGGCCTCACATAAGTTATTATCAACTAACTCAATCATAGAATCTTTCCTCGAGAAAGCTCGACACCATTGCTGAACTGGTGCATAACTCTCAATATCTTTTGTTACCATTTGGTTCTTGGCTCTGAGCGTATCCAAATTTTCTTCATATTCCCTTACTATGAAAATTTGCAATTTTCTAAAAGTGCTCCTTTATCTTTTTCCCTTTATGTCCTCTTCATTGCTAATTGACATAAACATATCTAGTACAAAACCTGTGCTCAGCATCTAGACATAAATCGGCAATGACTCTATCAAGTTCCTATAATGGAAAACATAACCATTTGAATAGGCATATGGACGCAACTCTACATATTTTATAATAGTTACAATCTCAATGAAAGTAAAAACAAGATTGATGTGAAACTTTTACCTTTTGTTGGTCAGTCATTATAGTCCAAACAATTCTGAAACCTAAGTGAGGTAAATCTTCTTTCAACCTTTTAATAAACCACTTCCATGTGACTGTCGACTTAACTTCAACCATAGCCCAAGTAATAGGAAACATTTTATTGTTTCCATCTCTTCCCACAGCACATAGAAGTTCACCCTTAATTTTGGTTTTCAGCCAACATCTATCTAGGCCAAGAAAATGTTTGCATCCATGCCTAAACCCATGTTTAATAGCTTCTAAGCATATGTATATTCTTTCAAATACAGGTAGAGATGTTGGAATTGGTCAAGACATTGTCAATGTAACAGTGCTTCCTAGGTTGGTCTACCTAATCACTTCAGCATAAGACCAAAGCTTCCGAAACTCCTCTTCAATGTTGATTACAATGCTATCTACTATTTTTTTTCTCTTCTCACCATATTCATGGATAGTTCAACACCTAAACAATCCTTAACGTTAAATTTTATATCATTATTCTTCAAAAATGGCTCCCTTTTAAGCTTATCCTTCAATAAGTCAGCTAAGATACTGGTGTTCATCATAGGATTTGTATATACCTTATTGCAGTAATGATTGTTCATAAATTTCCTAACTTGAAATGACTGCAACTTCCTATTTAATGCTCCATATATATACCAAGGGCAATTCTTTGTCCTACATTTACCTTTGACAGAGTTAAGCTTATTTTTAATAAACATAATAACCCTCTTTGTTTTGATGGACAACAAACTTACTGCACGCTTAAATTGCAAATGATTAAGAAAAAACTTCCCTAATTCAATGTAAAGCTCAGCTACATTTTCATTATAAAAAGGGTATTTCCTTTTCCTCCTAGTGGCATCATCTACCATATCATCTATCTATATATATATATATATATATAAACATGATAGCCCTCTTTGTTTTGATAGACAACAAACTTACTGCACGCTTAAATTACAAATGATTAAGAAAAATCATCCCTAATTCAATTTAAGGCTCAGTTGCATTTTTATCATAAACAGGGTATTTCCTTTTCCTCCTAGTGGCATCATCTACCATGTCATCTACATACATATATATATATATATATATATGCATCACTTGCATCAGCTTCATATGGTCCTTTATCTTCAGTTGGACCATTACCTTCATCGCCTTACTCTAAATTCTCTTCAACCTCTATATTTGTATTATCTTCATTCTCCATATCTACATCATTTTCATCCTCTACATTTGGCACATTGTCTAAATTACCTACATTACCTCCAAACCCTTCATTATTAACATCCTCACCATTATCTTCAACTACATTACCCTGATTAATCTTATTATATTTATCCTCAATCACTTCAACAGGGGTATCCATACCATGTTCAATATAAATATTAATACCACCCGTACCCATCATCTGACTAACTATATCTAACACACTAGCATCATCTTGTACAACTCTCAAACCATTACATAGTTCAAAACCTAGCATAAGATAAAATATCCTTTTTACATTGTTATACCCACTTCTCTTACATATATCAACCAGTTCAAAATAGCTCAGTAAGTCACGATCAAATTCAATTTCATCCACAAAACCACCCTCATACATAACATTATCACCCATATTAACAAAACATCCCGCATGATGAAACCTCAGAGTTACTTCATCAAATGTCATTCTGACAAACTAAAAAAACCAACCAACTTCCTAAGTATATTAATTAAGGTACGTGGCGTTGTTTACACCTGTGAATCGATAAACATGTTCTCACTGTGGCTCCTAGGCTTGTGAAGTTTTTCACCTATAAACCTTATAGGAGCTGTATTACTAGTTTCCAACCTATATACCTATATAATGGTTTATTATGACTCAATGTTTAAATAATATCCATATTAAATGCAATCCTTATTCAATTCAATTGTTACATCAATTTTAAGTTACTAGTAATTAGAGTCTTTAAGATTGAAGTTATTACTAGAATAACAAAATTAGACCTTTATGTTATCATCAATGATAATCAGAGTATTTCAAACAACAACATAAAATTAATACATCAATTGTAATTAAAAAATACACACTCATACGATAAATACTCCCACTAGTAAAGCAAAAAGGATGTAGGAGCGGCAACGAAATTAAAA
Organism: Erythroxylum alaternifolium; assembly: GCA_027478495.1. Lineage (NCBI taxonomy): Eukaryota > Viridiplantae > Streptophyta > Magnoliopsida > Malpighiales > Erythroxylaceae > Erythroxylum > Erythroxylum alaternifolium. Next base: position 42,427,034 of record JANIIA010000004.1, read on the forward strand.
GCATCAAATTAAGATTTTGTATGAACAACTACTTTTCTATTGTGCTCTAATTCGTAAGAAAGATGAATTTTTCTACCAATCAAAGAAAAATAGAAAACCAGTTGGTCCTAGCAGCTACCCATTTTGCAACTGACCATTTTTGGTAAAAGATGAAACTAATAATAGTTTGCTTCTGTCCATCTCATTCATACTATCTTCCTCAAACTATTCTATCCTCAGACTTCTCTAACCTCAGACCTCTCATAATCAAATGTTTACTGCTCTTAAGTCTAATGGCTAATACTTTAATTCTAGGACTTACCTTAGTTTCAAGAGATGATGCGTGAACTAGGCAAGCCAACCCCTTCAACGAAGACTGGAGCACGGATCGGAGGACAGTGAAGATGCGTTAACCAACCAACAAAACCCCTTTAACGAACGATAAAGTGTGGATCTAGCGAGGGCAATCCTTGGTGAAAATGCGTGAACCAAGCAAGACAACCCTTACATGAGGATTAGAGCGGAATGGCCGAAGGTGAAGATATGTCAGAGAGGGGAGTGACGATCAGATTTTAGGGTTTTCTGTAACTTTTTGGTATCTCTTTTCTTACTTTACAAAATTTACAAAATTTTTATTTAAAACTTAAAACCTTTTACTCTTTTATACATGGCATTTAAAAAAAGGGTAATAGTGCCACGTTGTTGCATGTAACAGTGCATGTAAACACGACCTAATTTGTATGTAAAAAAGTCTTAAATTGAGCAGACTCGTGAAATTTTAGCCCTTCATTGATCAGGTTTCAAGTTTAAGTACCAAAATGCTTAAATTAAAAAAGGTTAAGCCCCAATTTCGGTTTTTAGCTAAGAATTGATTAATCTAAAAAAATAGTTAACTTACTATTAAAGTTAACAAGTTGACAATTTAAGTTATAAGGGAGGTGATAGTTTGCAATGTACTCTGCTAGTTAGAGCTGCAAGAAGAATCTTTAGGGAAAGAATCCATAAAGCTTCTCTTTCAAAGATATAAGTCTTTTTTAAGATTGTGTTGTTTTTAGCTGATCCACTAAGTGAATGATAACTCCAAGTACAATTTAGAAGAGTTTCTTATCCTAACTATTGCTTAGCTAGATTGCATTGGCCCAATCAACTATTTGGCTCCTACCTATGGAGTTCTGATTGATGTTGAAGAGATCAAGGTGGTAGTTCCATAGCTTCTGTGAGTAGGCGCATTAAAAAAACAAATGGGAATGACTCTCTAAGGCTTCTTTATATAGTACATAATCCCCTGTTTCTATTGTAAATTTTATCTTGTCCTTAGTGTTAGATTTTGTCTTATTGCTATCAAAAGAAGAAATGCAAGCCAGCTAGATACTATTAAGTCCCAACTACATAGTGCCAATGGACCTTAGGACTAGAGGCACTAATTAGCATTTTACAAGTGCTGTTGGAGAATATCTTACCACTTCCCTCTATCTAGTAAGTGATCCTTCTGTTAGTGTTAGGTAAACATTCAAATAGTAGTTAAGTAATCTTTTGGGAAAATTGACCACAATGGAAAGGCCAATGCCAAATCACATTTATAATCAGATTACCCACTTTGGTAGAGGCAGGAATAATGGATTGGAGGAAGATGAGTTCTCTTTGTTTGTATAAAGAGCCAACTAAAAGTCAGTTGTCAAACCATAATGAGGTGTGCTTCCCATTCCCAATACAATGTTTGATGTGATCCTGTGTCAAACTTTTTTGCGGAAAGAATTTCTTGCAAGGTGTGCGATTAGTTTTCACCTAGAATGTCCATATACTTTCTCCTTTTAAGTGATACTCATGTATCCAATTAACACAAAGATATTCTCTTTCTGTGTAAAGGATCTATAGCCTTTTGGCTAGAAGTGTTTAGGCTTTGATTTTGACTAAGCAAATACCTAGGCCCCCTTCTTGCTTACAAAGACACAAAATACTCCATTTGATACTTGGTGTCTTGGAGTTAGTTATTGATCCCTTCCATATAAATTCTCTTATCATCCTTTTTATACATTTCATAACTCCTTTTAGCAAAGTTAAATTAGAGAGCCAATATGTACTCAGATTGTTGAGTCTATTGATAGTAAGTTGAATTACACCACTATAAATCAACCATCTATTACTGTAGGATCTGAATCTTTTCTCTATTGAGTAGACAAAAGATTTACAATCTCTAACTATTAAGTTATTAGCAGATATAAGATTCTATAGATAATTAAAGGGTAAAGATTCTGACTTGATGCTTATTATATTATAGATTAATTTGCTATATGGAACTAAGAGGAAAGAGATATATTAATGAGCTTTTGCTAGGATTGTAGCATAAGTCAGAAATTTCCTTAAAGGAATCCAGAGACTTTATTAATAGTTTAATAGACTATTTATCTAAACCATATAATATGAGTAAGTCATCAACAAATGAAAATTATGATACCTTTAGATTTTTACATTTATGGTGGTACTTAAATCCTTGCTACTTTTTAATGTTTAGAGATGCAATTTTGCTTAAAACCTCCATTACATTAATGAATAGGAAAGGGTATAGGGGATCCCCCTATCTGAGTCCTCTATTTGCTTTAAACAAGTGTGATGGTTCACCATTGACTATGACTACAAATGAAACTGAGGTGATATATGCCTTGATCCATTCCAAAAATTTGCTAGGATAACCAAAAGCATGTAGAACATTTAGAATGAACTACTAATGGATTATATCAAAGAAATTGGTAAAGTCTATTTTTAGTACACAACTCCTTATTGATTTGTTACTTGAGTAGTCTCTAAAAAGCTCCTGTGTAAGACAAATGTTTATCTTTAATGTTCCATCCCTTGACATAAGCTCCTTCGCACCTTACATTAATTTGAAATGAAATCTAAACATCTTTTCACTACTAACCCTAAACTTTACTGGCAAGTTTTTATGGAGAAGAACAAGTTGGTTTCCTTCCTCATTAGAAACTTCATCTGATAGTCATTCTGGTAAGCTTCTTGGTCTGTTTTCTAGTTTTCTTTTGATTTTTTACTTGTTCTACCTCTATTTATTCTTTCTCAGATACTCTTCTACTTTTATCACAATCTCTTTCTCTTACTCTAGCTTATTTTTCCTACATTCATTACTTGTTTTGTTGTCTTTTTCCCCTAGCTCACTCTCCCACGTAAAAGTATTCTCCTTAGATCCCTCCCTTTGGGTTTCTTTTATCCTCCAATTTCTTCTTTTAACTAGTAGTCCGTAATTATGTTTTCATCTTCAAAATCTTTCTCGCCTTTGATTCCCTCCTCTTCTTCATCGCTTAAGCATCCTTCAACTTCCCCGATAGCTTTAGTGTTAGCTCTTATATCCACTTCACTTCCTTAAAATGGACCTGTTTCCTTTGGGAATGTAGTCCCTCCCTTCAAATGCACTTGGGTGCAGGTTGCAGGAAATCATAATCTTTATTCCAAACTTACTTTTTATCCCCTCATTGCCACCTTGGACCACCATATTGTTTCCCTTTCAATTTCCATTCTTTATATAGGAGTTGAAAAATGGAAGTCCTACTCGGTTAGATTCTTCCTGGATAAAAGAATTCCTTTTTTATCAAGAAAATTTTGGTTGCTTCCAACTGGAAATAATTTGGACTATTTTACATTATCTTGAACAATGAAGATATCTTTTTCTTCATATTTAACTCTCTTGATTCAGTTGCTAAAGTCATCAAAGTTGGATTATAGCATGTGAATAATAAACCTTTTGTAGTTCAACCTTGGAGACGTGGAGTTAAATTCAAAGACCTTAAACACACCAACATTCCTCTTTGGATTTGTATTCACGACATACCTTTTGAGTATTTGATAACTAAAGGCTTTAGATACATTTCGAGTTTCAAAGAAAGACCTTTGTGTCTTGATCAAACAATTGCCAAGACTAAAAGGATCAATTATATAGGAATCTGCATAACAGTGGAGGCACTTGCTGACTTACCTAATGAAGTTGCTATAGTGAAGTTAATGAAAACATGGAGCTTGTGGAGGATACTGTTAAAATAACATATGTATAGAAACCTCCCAGCTTAAAACCTAAAGGGGTTTAAAAGCCAATAGGAAGAAATTTTGTTACCATTCTGTGTACAACCACCTATCATTTGATTAATTAAATGATATATCTTTTTGATTAATAATAAACTAAGTTATGTGAAATTTACAAAAAGGTTTTATCGAAATACCAAAATCATTAAATAGGTTAATTTGAAGTACCTCATTCAATCCTCAATATCAATGCCTAGGTTAATCTATAAATAGGTTATTTCAAGCAAATTCATATTGACTTGAGCTTTTACTTGTATATAAACAACGTTAAGAGCAACAATGATATTTCATGAACATAATTTTATATATAAAAATATTGAAACCAATCAATATAAGATAAGACCTAAGGTTCCATTTATTCATATCATAATAAAGTTAGCCACAAATCAATATTGTTATAAAAAATAAAAAGCGTTAAATAATCGTAATAAATGTTCTTTTAATGAAGATCTAAATTTCTTGATATAATCTACTTCCATTGTGAATCCCTTTATTTAATAAAGAAGGTTGCAAAGAGTGCTTTAGGATTTTGTTTTCTCTCTCTAATTACTGCTAATCCTAATTGAAACTTGAAAACAACTGAAAAAAGAAGACTTCCCTGTTAGGTTTATTGTCGCCCTTTATATAAGTTATCCATTCGAGACAGTTTAAGCCATAACCCCATCCCAAGTCCTATTAGCTATTATTAGTCGTAAAACTTTTTCAGATAGAAGCAAATGTTATAGGATACCTATATTCAAGATTATCTATTTTATCGCATTTGTTCTACTATGTGATATGGTCTTCGATTTACCTATCTATCAATTGAGTGTCTTCACTTCAAGATTTTAGAGCTTTGTGCCACATCATGTTTCATCTTCTTGCATCTAATTCTGTTTGGAGAGGGATATGGGCTACAACATATTAATGTATTAGATCGTGTTAGCCAAACATGAACTTTCTTTATGTATGATAATGAGCTGACCCATGAATTTAAGTTTATGTGTTTTCAATGAGCCGACCTATAAGCTAAAGTAGGCTTAGACTAGTTCAAGGCTCAATTTTTCTAGGCAAAATGAAATTGTTTTGTTTATAAAAGTTAAATTTCAGGTAAGTTTGGGTTTGGATAAACCAACCCTAAACTTAATTAAAAAAATATTATTTTATACTTTTAATTTTCAAAAAATTATTTTAAAAAATTAACGAGACTAACCTATGGACCGATCCATTACTATCCCCAATTTTCTTATTAATTTGAACTGTAAAGCTATTTAATCTTTAGACATCATGATTCCGAAGCAATACATCTATAAATTGCCTAATAAAACACAAAGCCAATCAAATCAAGACAATGTGGATAAAGAAACATAACAAAATATTAAATAAAATATGTTTATCCTTATCGCTACTTTCCAACAACATCCACACCTATCTAAATTTTCTCTCTCCCAATTATTACATAGATGGATGTTGTTTGGAACACGTAAAAATGGAAATGAAGATTTAAAGTTGCGGACAATATAGTGATAATCTCACGGTAAAGTCATGTTAATATTGCTTTATCTAGTCCAATCACAAACAAGCACATGGAATCACATTTAACCCCTTTGAATGCCTCTAACATTGTGAAGTCAGTCATATTTGATAGCTAAGGATCAATCAAGTGATCAACCAATAGATAAACTGGCAAGTGACGAGAGTTTGGGAACAAGACCTTAGGGGATCCAAGTGATACAATTTGAATCCACCTAAGGGACCTATCCTAAGTGACAATACTTAAAGGCTCTGTTTGGTTGAAGGGTTGAGGATGGAATGAAATGGAACATAACACGTTTTTATCGTTTGGAACGAAGTTTTATAATGGAATGAAATGTAATGAGATGGAAGTGGAGGGTTTCATGTTAAGTTCTATTCTATCCTAAATAGTGAAAATAAGAAACCTCCGATTTGGGAGGTTTAAGATAAAACGTAAATTAATAAATACAAACTACCTAATATACCCTTAATAATTTTTCGTAATACCACCTGTGACCAAGTCATAATATTATATTAAATAGAATTAATATATCCGATAGAATAGAATAATATTTAACATAATAAATTTTATTAAATAATTAATAATATTATTTTTATATTATTAATAATAAATTGTATATATATAATTAATAATAAATTGTATATGATTAATAATAAAATAATAAACCTCCTGCAATAATTATTTTTATATAAGAGATATAATAGTCATTTATTATACATTTCGTTCCATTCCATCCATTTTCTAAACTACATTTCACTACATTATATTATGAACATTTTCATCCCTCCCAAATAATATTTCATTGTATTATAAATCGTCTCATTCCGTTCCGTTACATTCTATTTCATTCTATTAATTAACATCAAACCAAACAGGCCCTAAGACTCCCTCCATAAAAAGCTGCCACGTGTATAATGGATGGTTAGAACGTAAATTTAAAGTCTTGTGGAGTCAATCGATTTAAAATTTGGGCTTCATTTGGTTTTCAAAATGAAAACGAACTTAAAATTTGGTTTAAAACAAAAGTATAAGAGAAATGTCCCTTTCTAATAACAAAATTGATAAGCTAAAAAAATAATTTTTAAGAAATCTTTTTCTTAATTTTGAGAAAATGAGCTTTTATTAACAAATGGGACAAAATAACCAAAAATATATTTATGAATCTTTACTTTATTGATTTTCTTAAAATTTTAAAAATCGTTAGACTAAATTAAGGAGGCGTTTAGTTCCGTTTTATTTTGGGTTTTTTCGTTTTTTTCATAAAAATAAAACAGTCCCCTAAAATTGGTTTGGTTGAAGTTGTATTCATTTTTTGTTGTTAAAAATAAAAGAATGGCAACAATTTTTTGAAAATGTAAAAAAGACGCTTGTGTGTTTTTTTAAAACAGGTTTTTATATTTCATGAAAACGAGTTTCCTTGCGCCGATTGTATAATCTTCTACGTCTTCAGCCTCTTCCACTATTTCTCTGGTTATACCTATTGCCTATTTGTTTTCGTTGCTTAAGTTATTTCTGTCACTTGCGTTAAAAGGTCTCTGCACATAGAAATCAACAAAAAATCTATCATCTTCATCGCCTTCTCAGTCTCTGCGTCTTCCGCTGTCTTCTGCGATTTCTTTCGTTTACAATTTCCAAGTTTGTTTGCGTATCTGGTTATTTGTGTTTTCTAACCCGTTGCTCGACAAATATTGCTATTATTTGCGTTGAAACATAAACACGCCCATCACCTTCTCTTCTTCGTATGAAAGTTTACTGTAGCATAATTAAAATTAATTCATTAATTCATCAACAATGTTTTGTTTCACAAGAGAGCCCTTCTTGTGTTTCTCAGTAGACAGTGCTCAGGGATACCTTTAAAACTACAAAGGTGCCAAGTTCTTCATTGTTGATCCACCCATACTTGGCCATGAATGAGTTAGCAAAATAGTCTGGTGGATACTCAGAAAGACAGTCGTTCCATGCATTATTACACTCGTTTAAGTCCCTCGTTTAAGCAATGCTATTTCAAAAGTTGAGGAGGCCACTTGTAGAGATACCAAAGCAGAAAAGCGACGGAGCTGGTGTACGGAGAGAGTTGTTTCTTCACCCTAGTCCTGTGGTTCATCACATATTGATTTGTGCCCTTGCAATGCACTTTTTCCAACAAGTTTCAGGCATAAACATTGTTGTCTTG
>JANIIA010000004.1:42496429-42507905 GCA_027478495.1 Erythroxylum alaternifolium
CACTGTCAATGGTAATAGTAATCATTCCTTCCTCTTAACCAACCATCATAATTATAATGATAATATCCATTCTCATTTCTTACTATATTCATTCTCATTCTTATTACCATTCTCCCATGCGAACCAACCAGCCCTTGAATGTATTTAGTATGGAGTATGAGAAACCGAATTTGCAATAAAAAAATAGCACTAAGATTATTGCACTAGAGAGTTTTTGGTATGTGACAAACTCATTTCACCAAAAAGAGAGGTGATCTAATATATTTCAGTAATGATAAAGGCAATACTTCAGTGTTAAGATTAGTAATAGCGGATTGTTTCTTAGCATTTCAAAAAATAAGATTAGAATCAAGGAAAAATAGTAGTCAAATGTAAAATAACGATCATCAAAACAATAAACCTAGTCAATGTCACAATAGACTTGTATAGTAAGGCATTATTTAAGTAAATGCCATGAGAGAGAATGGACCAAAGATATTGTAAAATTCTTTTACCTGCAATCTAATGAATATTAGTAACAATATAAAATTTTTGATACTTTATTGATGTTGATTTAGATTTTAGGATGAGTAAGACAAAAATATCGAAGAGTATCAACAATGCTACGATAATAGACCAATTATTAGAGAGAGCAAGAGTAAGTATAATACACATGGTTATAGGTTTGACAACATAACTAAAAGTATTTTTATAATTAGTACTATAAGTCTGATGGTATTCTTTAGTAATAAGACAAGCTTTATAGTGCTTAAAGGTACCATTAGAATTTTGTTTTATATGAAAGACTCACTTAACATTAGCATTTGATGGTGGAGGAATACGAGTTTATGTTTGATTGCAATGAAGAGCATTAAGCATGACTTGATGCTAATAAGAAAATTTATTGGCTTAAGTGAAGGAAGTGGGATCAAGTACATGAAGAATACGTATGAGGGTATAACTAGTGACATAGTTACAAAAATGTTTGAAAAATGTAATTGAGGTCATATGTACGAGCAATTATAGGATGTAAATATGGTGATGATGGTGAAAAAGTAGGGTGTGTCAAGGGCATTTGAGAAGGACATAAGGGAGAAGGTGAAGAAAGCAAATTAAAATATAAGGGCATCGTGATGTTGAAAGGTGAAAGGGAAGAGGAAATGTTTGGGGAGGATTGAGCATAATAAAGGTCATTTTTAAAAAAATGAACATGACGAAAGATGTAAAATTTTGAATTGTTAGGGTCAAAGCATTGATAACCTTTATATTGAAAGGAATAGTCAAGGAAGAAGTATGGTATAGATCTTATTGTAAGCTTGTTAGTTTGAGTGGAACCTAAAGACGGAGATGTTGCAAAGGTTTATGATTGCTTGTATTAAATTTTATACACATATTAAAACAAAAATTTATATTTTTAGGCAATTCTTTCATTAAATTTTTAAAAGGTCATAAATTATACACATATAATTCACTCCTTTACGTGTCACTTGAGGACTGATAAAAACTATCTACTACAAACTACTCATTGTAAACTAGCCAAATAAGAATTATCAATTACAAATTAGTCATTATAAACAAGCTAATAAGAACAAAATTTAGTTGTTACAAATTAGTCATTATAAACAAAATTAACTATTACAGATAGTCATTAGAAATAAAAACTTAAGGTCAATACTTAACAAAAATTGATTTAAACACACTAAAACACATCTAGAATTTCTACCAAAATAGTTTAAAGAATAAAATATTTTCTTGAAAGTTTAAAACATTTTTCCTCTTGAGTGTATGATTAATTTACATTGATTTATAAGACTTTTTTTTTATTTATTCGCAAAAGAAAAACATCATTGTAGCACTCTAATATAAGGGTACCGCCATTGATTCATACGTCCTAGTGACCAGATGTTACAAGGCAAAGAGGAAAAGCTAAATAAGGTTGAAAAAGCAGTAAAGCTAGCTAGTTTGGCTAAGGAGTCGACAACTACATTAGCCTCACGATATTGATGTTGAATCCTGGCTTGAGTCCTATGGATGAAGGCGCGAGTCTAGTAGATCTCGGTATGTCCATGGCTAGCCTGACTTGGTGGTGACAAAGTGCACAAGGAGCATGGAGTCGCTTTCTATAATGATGTCCCTGAGGTTATTGTCAATACATAATTGCAACGCCTTGTGCAAAGCTAATATTTCCACATAAAGTGTTGTTCCATTTGAGAAGAAAAATGATCCAGTAAGAAATACTTGGCCGACTAAGTCTCGAATTACAACTCCACCATCGAAGGCACCTAGATTGCCTAAAGTGGATCCGTCAACATTCACCTTGTACTACCCACTTGGTGGTGGTTGCCAAGTGAGAGTCATGACACGAATTCGTTGTTGAAGACAACGAATATACCCCAGTTGTGAAACCTCAAGAAACATTGAAAGGAGGAATGGTAAGGGGCGCATGCTTGTGATGGAGCTTAGTAGTTGCACTGCATAGTTTGTAACCCTGTGAAAACTCAGTTGCTTACCATCATAAATGACCTCGTTTCTTATCTTCCAAATGGCCCAACAAATAGAAACCGATAGTAGACTGATTAACCATTTAAAGTTGTGACCTCGATCTTCATACTCCCAACATTGCCTAAATACATCAAATAATCCTAGCGTGGTGCCTAGCTGAATGCAAAATTGGTTGGCAAAAAATTACCAAAATGAATTTGCAAAGTTGCAGTGTAGGAAGCAGTGTAGGATAGCATCCTCTAATTGGCACGACACCACATAGCATTTGGAAACAATTTGAAAGCCTGAATGCACAAAATTTCAAGGAACGCCAAGGATCCATTAAGGAGTCTCCATACGAAGAAGGAAACTTTCAATGGAATTTGGGGTCTACTTTGCTTGAGTTACCTTAAAGCTCGCTTAACCTTGTATTTAGCCCTTCACTTTCTGCATTTTTCTTATTAAATCTTTGGTTGCTTTACCTATTATTTGAACTTTATATTACATATTGCATGATTCTTTGACATATTAAATCATTGATATCACTAATGATGAAAATGTAAGTAGTAGTGGTGAGTTGTGTATGATTTGTGCAAATATGTATAAATACTACTAAAATTGTTCCTAATACCTAAATATGTCACTCGTTAACTAGGCAAGTGTATCTATCATTGGTAAGCAATATAATAGTACGTAGGGTCAAATCACACAAAGAATTAGTCTTAATTAGAAATCCTCATATTATTAACTAATCTGGGGATAATAAATAATAATAATTTCATGAATTTTGAATAATTAAATATAAAAAAACAAAATTTTGACAATAGCAAAGAAATATATCTTCTCTTAGTAGCAATTTTTACTTCACAATGTAATTAAATTAGATATGATATATTCTTTAGACTAACAAGATCTCTAAGACACTAAAATTGCACTTTATTAAGTTATAGCCATCTACTCTCCAACTGGTTAATCCACATCTCTACTATTGTTAACACTTATTTAAATGCCTTAAAGTTCTATTAAATCCAATCAAAGGTTTACCCTAACACTATAAAGATCATGTAGGTCTTTCTGAAGCACCCCATTTAACTTATTTTACTTGTGCTACAATCCACTCATAAGTAGGATCTCTCGAGTTGTCTATAAGTTAATTTAAATTAGATTATATGTCGATGTGAATAAATTAGTATTAGGACCAATCAAAGATAAATCATACAAATATATCTCATATCATAAATTAAATCAAATCAACATACAAATAATAACTATTAGAGTTTTCCCTTTCTAAATATAGAAAAGCATTTAGCTATAAAGTATGTTCAAAACAACAAAATCAAATGAAAAGAAAATAAAAAAATCCTGATAGAAATAGATCTAGATGAAACTCTTATTTTCCATAGATAACTAGATCTATTAAGATGTTGTCTAGATTTTAATTATTTAAAGAAAAACAACTTAAAGTTGACTTCTTAAGGTTGGAGAAGCCTTTTGATGAGATGTGTCTAACATATATTTTCTCTAAAGGTTAGCTAAAGTCCTCCAAAAATTAGGTTTCTCACACTTAAATTTGTTTTACCTCACTAAAGACATAGTCTATGGTGTAGTTATGGCCCAAATCATGGGCATCACTATTTCCTTTAGGTAATGAACACGACCTCTAGTATGATTATGTCACTAAGATGTGGTTCTTTCCATTTCTTCAAAATTAAAACATGACCTCTAGCATAACCATGTCTTTTAATAATTTATATTTTTATTTCTCCTCTGACTTGCACACAATTTCTTATATGGTTATGGCTTATGCGATTTCACTTGCTACACTTTCTAGAACATAAGTTTACACTCAAGCATAGGCTAGATTGTTTTCCTCTAAGAATTATAAATCTCTTCATGATATTTTTTTATGGAATTGTCACCAATTCTTGGAAGGTCCCAAGGTCCAATTTTTACAATTACATGGAAAAGATATATAAAAACTAAATTGAAAAGGTTATTTAACATTAAAATCAAGAAAAATACATGAGAAAAGATATGCATTTTTATGCACATCAAATATCCCATACTTAATATTTTGCTTATTCTCAAGAAAATCAATTTAATCACTCTTAACAAAAATAGTTACCAATTCCAACAAGGCATTTAACAACTCAATATGATTAGTTAAGATAATACATCATTCATTAATTAGTAGCAATTTAAATACTTGCATTAAATCATAAATTAATTCAATTCATCTCAACAATCCTTTAAATATTAACTTAACATCTAAAACTCAACCTAATTTATAAAGTAGACGTAAATGAATAAGATTTTTAAATTTTTAGACAATTTAATAACCTAAATTAATAGAAAAATAAAACACTAACATAATTGTTTGAAAAGCAACCCAATCTTTTGACATGAGGACAAACTTTAGCATAATTGCTCATAATTAGTTAGGTCTCTGTTTTAAATGGATACTAGTAGCATTCTTTAACTTCAACATTTTGACTTAGGTAAAAGCCATTAGAGTAAAATTATTTATGCTTACTTATACAAAAATATTTTTGTTTTATTTTATTGTATATTTATAGTAGGATACTAAAATTCTTATAATCGATCCAATTTAACTAAAAAATGCCTATATTATACAAAAATTATCATAAGGTAAGTTAAGTATTTGTTATCATGATTATTTTAACAAATTAGAACTAAATTAATTATCAATGCTTATAAATCTTTGCTTCAAAATAACTGAATTAAAAAATGACCAAACTTAAAATATGTAATCTTAATCAGTCTTCTTTGATTGAAAAATATTTTCATAATTATTCCATTTTAAACTAATTGTAGTAAAATTGAAAAACAAAGCTTGGATCATAAATAATTGATTCTCTCCCCATACTTGAGTTAAACATTGACCCTCATGTATGAAATATAAACAATCAAAATAAAAATTAAGGAAGATAAATATAAATGAAAGAAAATAAAAAGGGATTATAAACCTCTCTATTCCTTTTTTGTCATTCGCTACCTAAGGTATTTATGATTGACATCTAGAATTTATTTATACCATGTAAATAAACACAACAAAATAAAGAAAAAAATGTAAAGGAAACTTAACATTAAGTTAAACTAGAATTAATATGGAACATAAATAGAATGACACAAGTATAAAAAATATAGTTATCATAAAAGGAAGAACGTAATTTGTAAAAAGAATAAAACTTAAAGGTAAGAAAAGTCAATAAGAGCTTAGTAGTAATAGGACAGTCCTCATTATAATTATCCTCCTTTAATGTTGTTAAAGATTTTGGAGGCATCTTTAATAGAGGCATGGGAATGTCTTCAAGTTGTAGATCTTTTTGTTGTTCTTGCCAATTAAACACAATTGAGACTTAGGCATGTCCCATGTCATGGATCCTTTCGAAAAACTCAAAAAACAACATGGTTTAGGGCATAAGTGTGTCCTAAGCCTTGTTAAAGATAATCCAACACACATTTATTTTTTTTATCTTTCCACTAGATTGTTTCTTGGATGTTTAATCTCTAATACATCTTCAAAATGTCTCTTTAAGCTCATATGAGCTTTCCTATTTATTCCTAACCAAAAGATAGAAAAAAAAGGACAAAATACTAAACATAAACAGTTAAAGCAAGATGTAAATTTATTAATCATTCTAATAAAAATATAAATTAAAAGCCAAATGAAATCATAAATTGGTGATTTATAATGCCAAAGATGAATCCAAATAAACTTAAAAAGGATTTATACTTGTGATGGGGTTACCTCCCAATAAGCCCTTTTTATTATTATTTTAGTTGGAATTTTTCCTTAGACTTAATTAATTATCAGAGGAATATGGTTGCTTCCTTCTGTATCACTGCAAAGTGTTTCATTTAGAGGGTCATTGTCTCTTATATAGATCTTTTTCTTTACTTTTACAGTTATCATCATTTTTCTAAGTCTTTTTTTTCTTGATAATTTCTTATAGAATATTAAAATAATTTGCTTATACTAAATCTTTAATAAGCATAAATGACATTTTACAATTTAAAAACATGAGCTCTTTAATTCTAATCCTAAGTATGAGTTTATCTTCTCTAATATTAATTATTACCCTTACTATGACTAGGAAAGGTTCAAGGGATTGCGACTTTTTCTCTTCCTTGTCAATATCTAAAGTATAAAATTCTATTGAACATATGAACCTATCAGTTTTTACTGTCACATTCTCCTTAGTATCTCTAAGACTTTTTATTAAATTTTTAGTAAGATACCTCACTCTTTTAATGAGTTTTAATTCACCTAATTTAAAACATTTTAGCATAGTATAAAACATTACATCAATATTTGAACTTAAATCTACTAATGCCTTATTAATATAAATACCACCAATTATGCAGTATAACTCCCTAGATCACCTAGCTTTGTTATTATAATATCTTACAGGACTTTAATATTTCCTACATTTAGTTTTGTTTATGTGATTTTCTTCTTAGGGTCTTCCTCTTTGTACTCCTTTTAAGTACTAGTTTCTTCCTTTTTGATCACCTAAAATACTTTAATAGGGTAAGGAATTCTCAATTAATACTCCATAAGTGGTGTCCTCACCTTGCTCTTTTCTTCCCCTTTGGTGTTAGTCAACTCCTTACTTTTTAGTGTAACCTCCTTTATATGTTCCCTAAGGTTGGGTACTATGTCACTAAGCAAGGTGTCCTGTTGTCTCTATGCTATTAACTTAAGCAGCTATCTAAACTTTGAGATTCCTTTTCAAAGCTTCATGAGTTTGAAATCAAAAAGTAATTTCTTATATAAAGTCTCTCAACATGTCTTCTAAACTTTTGTACTTCTCTTTTTCACAATTTGTTAAAAACCTAAAAATAAAGGTCTATGAGCTTACTAATTGCTCTAGGAGAAATTTGGACGATTTCTCCATTTTTAATTATTAGTCTTAGCAGTTGTTCTATTAAGCTTAACTTAAAATTGAAATGCTCCAATGATTAACTAATATTATCCCCAGCTTGAGTCTCTATTCCTTGATATCCTCCCCAATATAATTCATAACTTATAACTTGAGTTGTTCTTGATGTTGAGCTCAGGTTGTCTAATTTTCTTGATATCATCTACATCTAATTTGTTAATATATTCATGTTATTTATTATGGATCCTAGCTAATCTATTTACTTTTTCCCTTCCCAACTACTATAGTTAATTATTCATTATCATGTCTTCTATTGACTCTAAGGTATCTTTAAAAAATTTATTGCTCAATGTTCCAACTATTGTAATATCTATCATCTAGTTTGTAGATTTTACTATATCATTATGGAATATTTAGACTTACATCAACGTTAGAACATTATGGTATGAGCACTTCCTAAATAGATCCTCATATCTCTCCTTTATTTCATATAAACTATCATTTTTTAATTGTTGGAAGGAAGAGATACCATTCCTCAACTTTGATGTCTTATATGGTAGAACGAATTTGGAAAGGAACTTCTCTACAAGACTCTCCCAAGTGGTAATTGATATAGATGGTAATGATTTTAACCATTGCTTTGCTCAATAACTCAGTCTTAATAAAAATAAACTAAGCTTAGTGGCATCTTTAGCTACTCCATTAATCTTGAATGTATCAAAAATCTCTATAAAGTTGGCAATATATGCATTAGTATCCTCACCAGTTAATACAGTAAACTATAAATTCTATTAAAGCATATAGATTACATTATGTTTAATCATAAAATCATAAGCACTTATCTTTGACCTTTCAATGATTGATTGTGGTCTCTTGTGATATAGTTCATGATTCAATATACTCTATTATTGTTCTTCATTATTCTTCCATGCTTTTAGGTTATCTTTTCATTATATCTCTTAGCTTGTTCCCTTCAATTTTAACTAGTTCTCTCAAGTTCTAGATCTTCTTTGAGAAATACAAACTATCAACTTTTTCTCATATACCATAACTACCCCTAAAATTATAATAAAAATAAATAAAGTGAAACAAAAAGAAAATATAAAATAACTAAATGAAAAATAATAAAATAAATCAAGAGAACATATATACAAGACTAGAAAATTAGTTAACATGTTTTCTAAAAACAAATAAAGCAATACAACATAATTTAGTTATCTATGTATGATTTATGCATATATGTGTTAATGCAACTACATTTTTTTCTAATATAAATCTACCATTCATTAATTATGAAAGTGCGTCTATCAAGTAATGTAACGGTAAGTAGGTGTCGAATCCCACAAAGAATTAGTGTGAATTAGAAAGCCTAACACTTTTAACTAGCCTAGATATAAAAATAGAAAAAAATATTTTTATGGATTTTAAATAAAAATATCAAATAAACTAAACCTAGATAATAATTAAGGAAATAAATGATAAGTCAAATAATCAAAATAGAATTCAACCAAATATCTATATTTGGAGTAGTAATTTTGATTTTATGATTTAATTAATCTAGGTTGGATATATTCTCTAAATTTATGAGGCCTCGTAAAAACTAAAATTGCACGTGAGCTACAACTATCTACTTTTCTAGCTATTTAACTCGTATCTTAACCATTACTAACAATCCTTCTAACGTATTAAGCATTATAAAATTTTATGAAATGTTTCATCCTAACTTCAAGAAGTTCACGTAGGTATCTATCGAGCAACCCATTTAACCCCCTACATGAAAGCTATCGTCTACTCACAAGCAAGCTCTCTAATCATCCATAAGTGAAATTTTGATTGTATTAAATGCCAATATGAATAAATCAATGTTAAGACCAATCAAAGTTGGCTCAGATAAATATATCTCACATTGTAAATTAAATCAGTTCAATCCTTACAAATATAACCACTATCTTTTTCTTACCTAAGCATAAGAAAGCATTTAACAATAAAGTATATTAAAAAATAAAAATTCATGATAGAAATAAATTTAGATAAACTCATGATTTTTGCAGTATTTGCATCTATTGAGATGATGTTTGGATATTTATCATTCTATGAAAAATAATTTAAAGTTGGCATCCCAAGGAGCCTCTCGATCGCTAACGCTAGTTTCTTAGTGGAAAAAAGATATGTCTAATGTGTTTTCCCTACAATTCAATTAAAGTCCTCCAAAAATTAGGGTTTCCACACTTAAATAAGTTCTACCTCACTCAGGACACGACCTAGGGTATAATTATAGCCCAATTTATGGATAGGGCTTTTGGCGTGATTGTATTAATAGGCCATGGATTTCTTATTTCTTTAAAATCAATGCACAACTTTTGGCTTAACTGTCTTTTACTTGTAGATTTCTCTATTTCTCCTATAACGTGTAAAAGTTCTCTAAAATGATTGTGGCTTAATTCATGTCCTTTACTACACTTGATCCTTAAAAAATAAGGCTTAATAGCCAAGCTTGGGCTACATTATGTTCCTCTAAACATTGTGAATTTTCTTCATGATTTTGCTTATAATGGTCACCAATTCTTGAATAATATCTTATTAATGTCCAATTTGCATAATTTCTTAAAAAGATAATAAAAGCTAATTAAAACAAGGTAATTTAACATTAAAATTAGGTAAAGTACTTTAAAAAAGTACACATTTCATGCACATCAAGTAATGTATCATCAAAACTATGAGTTAAACCTCATATCGTTTGACAATATTAAATAAGTTAATTTGAAGTTGGTTTTTTAAGAGAGTACTAGGTCTAGAAACTTAGTAAAATTATTACATCATAAGGTTTGAAAAATAGTTTCTAATTCTAAAATGGAAATTAGAGACATAGGATTTTATGAAAATTTTAGGTCTAAGGTTTGAAAAATAAATTTTATTCATAAATGAAAAAAGGTCATTTACTAAAAGAAAATTGGAGGCTTGGGCTTTTTAAAATGATTGAGCCCACGAATTGAAAACTGACTAAAATTTTAATTAAAAGATGACTTACTATTTACTAACATTTTTAGTCGTCCTTAAACAAAGATGAGATTGAAAATAAAAAATATACTTTTAATGGATTCACCACCTTACCTTATTAAGGAATGATAAAAAAGAATTTAAATGAAAGGAACTAAAAAGGTCCGAACTATAGAAATAATTTTAGGATCTAATTATAAAATAGAGAAGGTGATAGGGGTCGTATTTACTAGCCTAAATGGTTACTTAAGTCTAAAAAAGGTTTTAAAATTAGTGGTTATGAGAAAAAAATTTGTTTTTCAAGTAAATAAAAGCAATTTAAAGAAAGAAAATAAAATATATGGTTAAATTCCTTGGAGTTTATGGTTTTACATAGGATTTAAAATAAAATACATAGAGTTGTTTAAAATAAAATTTAAAATATGTGAATGGATTCCCTGAAGTTGATAAACTAGCCTAGGGATTCAAATCAAATAACTAAAGATGCGTAGATTGTGACATAGAGCTCTAAGTCAACTTTTATATTTTCATTTAAAAAGATGAGTTTAATTTAATTTATATGAAATTGTAATTCAAAAAAAATGATGATGAAAGAGACGAAACAATTCTCTTAATAGAATGGGATAAAATAATGTAAAGACTTGTTATTTAAAATGGTAAAAGAACTATAAAACAAAAAATTGAATGACAGGAAGGATTTGATGAACTATGCTTTTAAAAAATGAAAACAAAATGATTAAGTTAGTTAGCTGGGAATTTTTTGTGGTTTTCAATTATTTAAGGAATTGAGAAATAGCTTAAATGTTTATTGTTTAGGTCCTTTAGGATTTTAATTTTTGCCAAATAGGTGTTGGCCCCCAAATTTTTTTCTTAATGAATAAGTACTATTTACATCAATTATAAAATCTTTATGAAAGTTGTGGAGTTAATTATTATGTTGATATTAGAAAGATTATATGATATGGGTTGATTAAATTAAAGTTTTAAGGTTATAAGGATGTTCAAGGGTGCTTTTGGTAAGACAATTAAGGATAAAGAGCATAAGACATATCAGGAAGGGTAAAATGGACATTGTGCAATTGTTAAGGGTATAAAAGGGGAGACGAATTGTT
>JANIIA010000004.1:42653649-42666606 GCA_027478495.1 Erythroxylum alaternifolium
GAACGCACGTACACTAAATCCTTATATGCACATATCTCACTATTCACTACTGCATGAGCATGAGATGTGGTAATTTATCATACCTGGACCCGTCTCTATGGTCCGACCCGTTCTCTGAAAACGGGATGTTACAGATTATATGAACATTTGTATTTATAATGTGTTTATCGAAATATTTATATATTGTGAGTTGGTATACACAATTGGAAGATGTGTTAAATGAGAACTGATTCTGAATAATATGATATACATGTGAATTTGGTTATTACTTGTAATATTTCTGTCCCAACATGGGTGAGCACATCAATGATGGTTCACTCACTGAGTTCGCAAAACTCACTCCCAAATTACAATATTATTTCAGGCTCAAAGGAGTCACCAGTTAGACCAACTAAAGTCTAACCACAAGTCTAACCACTGCATTCGGATAAGAGTTAGAGGTCGGGATCAGTTGTACCTGCATATATCTATAGTCTTTCTTTTGTATTTTAAAATTGTATTCCATAAATATTGCATAGCATTTATGCCAATTGAAAAGTGTAATGACTATATTACTGGAAATGTTTTGTATTGGGCCCAGTTGATTATTGGAATATATGATGAAGTGTTAATTGTTGTAACACTTGTGGCAGAAAGTGTTTTTGAATAAAATGGGCCAAGAATGATTCTTTGTTTTCTAAAAATGTGAGTGTTGCGTGAAAGTTTTTGCAACAAATTTGATTAATTGTCCTAGCATGCCACTCTCGTAGAGTATGTTCTCAAATGTCGACGATAGGTTCTGGAATATACCTTATGAGATTGGGGTGCTACAATTTGGTATCAGAGCCTAGGTTTAGTATCTTACATGGGCATGTATCAAAATGTGTGCCAAGGTACATACATTTTAGACATGTCATAGCATGCAGTGGCAACTGATCCCTAGTTTGAGTCACATATATGAACATTCGTTAATAGTTTGAGCTGTTAGAAGCAATGAGAACGATGATGGTCTATCAGAGAGTAACAAAAGGAAAGTTATGGATACCTAGAAATAAGAAATATTATATAGTTTGATATGATAGGCAAGGATCCAATACATTTATGTTTATGGTTATATCATCAAATATGATATCAATATTGTACTGTGGATATATATCTAGAAGTGATATGGATGTGACATTTTCATGAATTGATTGGGGAAAGTAGAGATATAAGTATAAATGACAAGATTTAATGTGTACAAACAAAGTGAAATGAAAAAAAGTTATTATAACCTTGACAAGATGAACTTGGAATTGAAATGATTGTTTGATTTATGTGACATGAGTTATGATTTAGCATAAGAATATGTTAGTGAAATTATAATCGGAAAGTGGTGTTGATTATACATCTATAATTCTGAATTGATAGAGAACATACATATAAAGGATGAAATAAATAATAGCTAAAAGATGAGAAAAATGATAATGAGATATGTAGAATTTTTCAAGGTTAAGTTAAATTTTTATCATGAGTACATGTCGGATAATGTGATTACCTTGATAAGTGATATTATTAAACATTTATGTAGCATATACTTGGACATAATATAGGAAATGATCTATGACTTGCTGAATATTCTTTAGACATAGTTCCTATAGTTAAAATTTTGAGATGACTCAGAGTAGCACATGGAAGCTTTTATAGTGATTAATTGAGGATAGATTGAAAGTGTAAATGATGTTACTATGTGTAAAGAGTTTGAGGAAATAGAAACAGGGCACAGTCGTGGCATAGTCCCCACGATCGTGCCCGAGATTAATTGGTTCTATCACGATCGTGGGGAGACATAAGGTAGAGATGTTGTCTAGAGTTAATTGAGATTATGGTATCATTGGCATACGACATTAATTGGTGAATAGTCATAAATACATCTCCAGGTAACGTGTAATGATCTTATGGTATGTACCAAAGTACAGCAGTAAATGAATATGCCTCCTGTTTCACTGAGTTTCATTATGAAGAATATTCTAATCATGCAAGATATGATATAAATCAATCTTATTGAGATATCATAAATAGTTGAAATCTATCTTATTGAGGTATTAAAAATGGCTGAAAAGCAATGATGAATATAGTTGATTGATAACGAGTATGTAAAGAGTACAAATTATTAAGGAGAGAAATATTCTTGTGATAGAGACTTTCATCGTATTATATCATGTAAGTCAAATGTTCCATTTCTAGAAATGAATAACTATTGAATAAGTCAGAAGTGATTAGAGTCCCATTTCTAGCTGAGATTTTGGCATAAAAAGTTGAATATGTTATAGACAGTACATGTATTTTATGGATGTAAAACAACCCAACTACATTATTAGGTTCATTAATTGGAGAAGATGTTGTTGCTATTGCTAAAGTAAATTCACAATCTACTCGATGTTTATATATTTAGAGGATATTAGCTAGATTTGATGTCATTGTTCAGAAAATTGAGAATTGTAAACAAATTGAAATGTGTGGAGAAATTAGTAAGAATAGACAGACATTAGAATAAGTCGATAGAAATCTGAGGAAATCGAATGAATGGAGAAAAGCATTCGAGAAAAAAAGTCAATCGAGAGACTGAAAGAAAAAACATGAGATAATACTACCTTATCTAAGGAATTAGTTACTTAAGAATTTCGAGAACAAGTTATGGGCACCTCGAGTTAATTGTGATACCTGTAAGGAATGATAAATGCCTGGCGATATTTATAGCAGTAATGAACAAAGTGATCCAACCTTGCTTACTTCAATTAATGACTGTGATAATAGATGATATTTTGAGCATTTTAGAAAAGTAATGAAAACATTTTGAACACTTGAGGTTAGCCTTACTTATCATAAGGGAGAAACAATTATATGTCAAGTTCAATAAGAATGAATCTTAGCTTGATCAACTAATATGTTAGGTCATATAGTATATGAACAGGGCATATTGGTAGACCCCAAAGAAAGTAGAGGTAATGATGAAGTGAGAAATTCTAAGAAATATATCTGAGATCCAGAGTTTTCTTGAACTAGCTATATATTGGACACTACCAGAGGTTGTCAAGGAGTTTTTACTAATCTCAGCTCTTTGACAAGACTTCTAATGAAAAATTTGTCAATCATATGGACTGATGAATGTAAAAAGAATTTTGAGAAATTAAAACACCGATGTTAATTATATGATCTGGATTTGGAGATTATGTAGTATATAATGATGTTTCACACCAGAGATTAGGATGTATTCTAATGCAGTATAGTAAAGTGATTATATATATGCATTGAGGCAATTAAAGTCTCATGAGTTGAATTATTCAGTACATGATTTAGAATTTGCTACAATAATAATTGTTTTGAAATTTTGGAGACATTATATGTAGGGTGAAACATTTTGGATTTATACAGATCATTAAAGTTTGAGGAAACTATTGAGTTAAAAAGAATTGAATACAAGACTGAGATAACGGATAAAGATACTTAAAGATTATGATTATACAAATGAGTATTATCCAGTAAAGTTTGTATTGTATCTGATGCATGGAACAGAAAATCCAACAACAATATAGTCTAAAATTAGATATTGAGGTTACCAAATATGGTGCAATAAAGAATATAAAATGTTGAGTTGAATTTTGGGCAAAATGAAGTATTATTAGCTGTATTGAATTTAAGATCAGTTTTACATGAAAAAGTTAGAAAAGCCTAATGTAAGGATTCATAATTTGTGAATCTTATTGAGAAATTGAAAAGGAATTGCGATTAAAGGAAGAAGTATGTGTACTCTATATAGATGATTGAGAAAAGAGATTCTTGGAGGAAACATATATAGTAGTCTATGCTATAAATCCTGGTAGTAATACTCTGAGATAGTATTTTAGCAGCCAAGGGTGAAGAAATATGTGGTGGAAGGTATGATTGAATGTTTGATTACCGACAGTCTTAACTGTTGGAGATATGCTTAGAGCTTATATTTTAGAGTCCCAGAAACATAAGATTAATATATAGTTTTGATTGAATCCGATTGTGAAAATTATCATCACAGTGGTATCAGTAGGATACCGTATGAGGCATTGAACGACAGAAAAAGTCATCCATCTTTATATTGGGATGAATAAGGCCTGAAATAGTTGAAGGCCAAAATTGATTGGAGAACTTGTTGATAAGTGAAATTGATCTGTAATAGAGATTAAGTGATTCAAGAAAGATAAACGAGTTAGGTGGATCAACATCGAAGATATGGAATATAGATAAAGTGTTTCTAAAAGTATCACCTTGGTAAGGTGTGCTAAAGTTTCTTAAAAAGGGTAAACTAAGCCCGAATTGTATTGGTCCATATGAAGTTATTGAAAGCATAGAACCATTGACTTAAGCTAGTCTTACCAACAAAAGATACATCAGATTCATATTGTGTTACATGAGTATGTTAGGAGACATCAGTATGATCCGAAATATATGTTGTTGACATAGGAAGTGGAATTTGCGAGTAATCTGATATAGATATATTGAGGAACCAGTTAAGATAGTGCAATAACTAAATAAGTAATTGAAAAACTGAGTTATTCCATCAGTTAGAGTCCCTTGGAAGAAATCATTCGAGTGGAAAAGTTATATAAGAAACGGAGGAGCATATGAGAAAACAATACCCCTACCTTTTTGAACAATCAGGTAAAAATTTCAAGGATAAAATTTCTTAAGGGGGAAGAATTGTAATAAACCGTTCCTACACTTAAGGATTAATTGTTAGATTGAGCCAATCATGTGAGAATATATGAAGAGCATTCCATTGGCATGCATTATATTAGCGTACACACATATGAATCACGATTTAGAAAACATTACATGGTAGTATATGCACTCAATTGACATATTCTGGGGTATGGAATGAAAATGAATGTAATGTGAATGGGCATTCTCAATAATATGAATTAATGGATTATAATTATTGAGTTGAGAAATTATTGTTACAATTGAGTAACTAATGAGGTGAAATGTGCATCTTATCTAAGAAAAATGTTAAAGATCAAGAGAAATTGATACATAGGAATTTAGGTGGATTAGGCCTGTGAAATGGTGACATGTGGAATTAGGAATAAGTGACAAATGGCTCAGTTAAATGGATGATGAGTGACTTAAGTATAACTGCTACAAGTGGCCCTTTAAATTTGTGACAAATGGCACCTTACAAAATGGTGACATGTGTAGCTTTACAAATGGTGACATATATAGCCTTACAATTGGTGACATGCGTAGCCTTACAATTGATGACATGTGTAGCCTTATAGGTAGTGACATAGAGAGGCTTAAGCGCGTTACATGTGGAGCCTAAAGTAAGTGACACATGGACTAATAGAATAGTAACATATGGACCAATAGAAGGATAACATATATACCAATAGAATGGTGACATATGGACTAGTGGAATGGTGACATATGAATTAGTTTGACTTTCTTTGAATTTTATAGAGAAAATGAATGAAAAAGGCAATAGAAGTGAGAGTGAATGTCAGCCATAAGGTTAGGAGAGGGAGAAAATAGAAAAAGAAGAGAAGGAGAGAAAAAGGGGGAGAGAAGAGGGGAAGGAATTATCAAGGTAAGTTGAAATTCTGGTTTCAATTTCATCTTTCTCTTTCGATCTTTCTTTCATATCCTTAGACCACGAATTTGAAGAAACTCAAACAATGAAAGTTGTAGATATAGGCATTAACTTGATTTTTGTGAAAGTGACTTGAGAAAATAGTGACTAGAGCTTGAGTTATGTCTATTTCCCCAATACTGCTTGTGATAGACCCCTGTGCTGGAATATGTTAGATGGAGTGTTTCCACTGAATAGGCATATGTATTTTAGCCATATCTTAATATGTAGATATCCAAATGGGATTATCTTTACTTTAGCTTAAACTAGAGACATACGGCTACAATTTAAGGAGTCGAATTTGAATTCTGTCTCTAAGGGTTCTAAATTTGGCTTGAAGTTGAGGATTGGGTGTTCTCATTGTTTGAGAATAGTATTTACTATTTTAGGAATAACTTGCAAAATACTGAATCAATCTGAATAAATTTGATTTGATTAGGAACTTAAGACATATAGGAATAACTATTTAGATTAATGTGTTCCTTAAATACCTCATTTTCTATGTCATAATAATCATACAAAACTGACCTGAAAATCTGTCTAGAGAAGAACTAAAAAAAGTTACAGGAAAAATGGAAGATTCATGTCTATCACGATCATGCATGCACCCCCTGTTTTCTTCTTTTACTTATTATAAGCTTTTACATATTCTAGAAAGAGCTGGACCTAACATAAGTGTTTTCTATGATGCATTTAGGGTAGAAAGAAGCTTGAATTGAACTCAGTGGATAACGGATAAAGAGATTAAATATGTGATAGACATATGATTGATGATATTAGATTAACTAATTTCTTTGATTTATGAACCTAAGCTTGAGCTTAATATACACAAATGATGATTTTAATGGTAATTGATGTGATTAGGGTTAAATACCCAGATAGTCAATCAAGCATGCATTGAACATGATACATATACATGTGCATGGTTAAACAATGATATGATTGATCAATTTAGTAATGTGTGGCTTATGTGTGTTGTATGATATAGAAGCACAAGTTGATCGACAACATCCAGACACTGCCAGACCATCAAGGTAATAGCTCACTTGGAGTATACTATGAGTTAACCTAGATGTGTCACTCAAATATATGTGCTTTGCTGTTTGAGTTATATGTGTAGTGAGTTGACTTAGATGTATTTCACTTGTTTAATTTTTACGTATCAAACTGTTACTGGTGTGATTGTGATAATTTTGGACATTGATTGTGTGAGGAGATCATTATTCGAGAGTGTATTAGAACCCATTGTATGTGAATTTAACTGAATAAGTGATACTTAACATTCTTGTTGAATGCTGGACTAAGGTCCAATGATAAATGTGAATGTGAATGGAATGAGTGATGCTCAACTGAATGTTAAATGTCAGACTTTAATCCGATGATTGAGATATATGATTGTCAATTAAGTAAGATGATGCATTTCATGACATTAATGTACATGTTCAGATAAAAGAATTGTGACCGAAGTGACCAGCATGAAATACGCCCAGTATCTATAAGGGATAAGGGTTAGTTCTTGAAATATGCCCAGTATCTACAAGGGATATGGGTCAGTACCTGAAATAAGCCCAGTATCTACAAAGGATATGGGTTAGTGCCTGAAATAAGCTCGGTATCCATAAGGGATATGAGTTAGTACCTAAAATAAGCCCAGTATCTACAAGGGATATGGGATAATTAATAGGCACTCAATCACAACAAAATAAAAATGAAAGTGGAGTCTCATGTACATTGCATATAACTCTTTACATGTATCATATGAATAGTTATGAAAAGTTATTGAATTATGTTGACACAATGATGTGCAATGTTTGTATACATGTTGATGAGATGAATGATTAGATTATTCTGAAATGATTACATGAAATGTTTGTATTCACAATGTGTTTATCGAAATATGTATCTATTGAGAGTTGGTATACACAATTGGAAGATGTGTTAAATGAGAACTGATTCTGAATAATATGACATATATGTGGATTCGGTTATTGCTTGTAATATTTGTGTCCTGATATGGGTGAGCACATCGATGATGGTTCACTTACTGAGTTCGCAAAACTTACCCCAAAATTGCAATATTTTTTCAGACTCAACTAGAGTCTAACCACTGGATTCGGATAAGAGTTAGAGGTCAAGATCAGTTATACCTACATATGTCTATAGTTTTTCTTTTGTATTTTAAAATTGTATTCCGCAAGTATTGTACAACATTTATGTGAATTCAAAAGTGAAATGAATGTATGACTAAAAATGCTTTGTATTTGACCCAATTGATTATTGGAATATATAATGATGTGTTAATTGTTGTAACACTTGCGAATGAAAGTGTTTTTGAATAAAATGGGCCAAGAATGATTCTTTGTTTTCTAAAAATGCGTGGGCGTGTGCTGCGTGAAAATTTTTGCAATGAGTTTGACTGACTGTCCTAGCATGCCACCCTCGTAGAGTATGTTCTCGAATGCCAACGGTAGGTTCGGGAATATGTGCAAATCACAAAGTTTATCGTAATGAAAACCCACTCCCCCCACACCTAAATCATGCATTGTCCTCAATGTATGCATAAGATACTCACAACTCAATAAAGATAATCAGACAAAATAAAGAATAGAGGACTCCCTTGAATTGTGCGCATCTGAATGTTATCCGCATAAGCTTCTTTTTTTGTACTAATTTTAGAGCCTGCAGTAGAATTTTCGTTTGTTGCAGTCTTGGTGTTAGCAGTTCAACTCCCCATAATCCTGACTAGTATTCAACAATAGACAACTCTGAAAAGTATAGTAACAACTTAATAATAATTAAAATTGAACTGAAAGGATAACAATAGTAATTAATAAAAACAATTTAAATACAAAAAGAGAAGGAAAAAGGTAAAGTGGGTGAGAAGATGAAGACATTTAATACGCGAGAAAAAAAATTAATGAAGAAAATGGAGCACCAAAAAAAACCTACAAGAGACCGGAAGGAAGATGAGTCTGGTTTATAATTGAATAAATAGTGGGAACAACAGTAGCCGATATATGTTGAGACTAGAGATGAAGAAAAAATTCAGCATGAGGAAGAGAAATACGAGAGTAGCTGATATGTGGAAAACTCACAAGTGCTTGGTCGACCATGGAAGTTGGTACGTTGATTGGACAGGGACTGCCGTTTGTTATGTTCATTTGGAACTACGTTGGAGTTTTTCCACAGTTGAGGTTGAGAGTTTGGTGTTAGGGGCTTGCGCTAGTTTTTCATAAGTATTGCTAGTTTTGCATGCGTGGGATTACGTTGTTGGTGGACTGTATGTAGGGTTGTGGTTGTTAGACTGGAGACTGGTGAGGCGTTGGGCGTCTGACTGCTGGTTTGGCAAATGCGTGCTTTGGGAGTGAGTGCCGCGTGAGTGACCTACATTTTTTTTTCAACGTTGCAAGAAAACTTATGCTAGGTGTATGCTAGCTGGTGGCGATGTGGTGATGGGCATTTTGGGTGAGAGGTGAGTGTGTAGTGGAGCTCCTGGTGAGGTATGAAGAGGCTGCTGTGTCGGTGTTCAAATTTTCTTGCGTTATTGGGCATTGCTACTAAATATGTCGTAGAGTTGTTGGTGGCCTGTGTAGAAGCTGATGGTCTGCGTGAGATGGAGCTTGTTGATTTTGATTTTAATTAGACGAAGACAACATGGTGTAGTGGAGACTGCTGCTTGGGTGTTCAAAATTTTGAATTGTCTTTTCCTGTAAAACACGAAACAAGCATATTAGGTTTTTTTAATAATTAAAAACAATAATTAACTAAATAACACAATTAATTAAATAAGAGAATAAAAATTTATAAGTTTTTTTTTTTAATTTCCAGAACACTAATTCATATAAGGCGAGATCTCGCTTTATGAGATTTAGTAGTCTAGAATTTTAGGGTCTTCGTTCCAGAACACTAAATTCTACAAGACGAGAGACTACTAAATCTTATAAAGCGAGATCTCACCTTATGAGATTTAGTAGTCTGAAATTTTAAGATCCCCTTTTCCCTTTAAGCCAATCAATTTATGTTTAAAAAACAAACAAATGCATCAAAGAAAGAACTAAAACAAAATCAAATAAAACTATCATATTTTAGGTTGCCTTCCAAAAAGTGCAATTATTTAACGTTGTTATGCTCGACGTGGCCAATTCTTCCCAAACTTCTATGTAATTGCAGTTTTGTACTCCTTAAGTAGTGTTACTAACCCTTCCTCTTGCTCTTTAGTCAACCTTTTTGAAATGATTGTGGGTAATAACTTTCCATCACCTAAATAGACATATTTTAGGCAATAAGGTAACACCTTTAATTCTATCTTTAGAGCCTGCAAAACAAAAGGTAAGTTTTTCTTGTGAATTATAGTAAGTTCATCATTTAAAGTTTCCGAATCTATTAACATTATTGTCAACGAATCTACAACTTCACAAGTTTCATCAATTTGCTCATTTACTTCCGATTTATCCTTACACTCCAACTTATCTTTAACACTCTCTTCTTTAAACATGTCCTACACAAATGAATCCACAATATCCATATGATAAACGGATTGACAATCATTCGAGTACTTCATTACTTTAGAAATGTTGAACTTTACTATTTCTCCATCAAACTCTACAGAAAGAGTACCCTCGTGCATATTGATTATCGTCTTATCTGTCTTCATAAATGGCCCACTCAACAAAATCGAAGCTGAATTTTCAACACTATCTTCATCCATTTCCAAGAAGTAAAAATCCACTGAAAGTACCAAACCATTAATTTGGACTAAAACATCCTCAATAACTCCAATAGGATGCACATATGAACGATCAACTGGTTGGATAATCACATTAGTTTCTTACAAAGAATTCAGATTTAAGGCTCGATAAGTTGAATATGGCATGACATTAATAGATGCACCTAAGTCTAACATGGCACACTCAATTTTTCTATTACCAATAGCACATGGAAGTGTAAACATACTTGGATCTTTATATTTTTTTGACAATTTCCTATTTATCACAGCTGATACATTCTTACCTAAAATTATTCTTTCCTTGTCCTTCAGCTTCATTTTATTTGTGCATAACTCCTTTAAGAATTTTGCATATTTCAGAACTTGCTTGATGGCTTCAGAAGTGGTATATTGATTTCTATCTTTTTGAAAGTTTCTAAGATCTCTCTTTCATATCCATCATTTTTTGGTTTAGACAACCTGCTAGATGAGGATGAATCATTTTTTAACCTTTGTTGATTCTGTAGTTAGAAGTTCTTCCATCTTTTCTCCATCATCGTGCTTTTCTACCTCCA
Source organism: Erythroxylum alaternifolium (assembly GCA_027478495.1). Lineage (NCBI taxonomy): Eukaryota > Viridiplantae > Streptophyta > Magnoliopsida > Malpighiales > Erythroxylaceae > Erythroxylum > Erythroxylum alaternifolium. Next base: position 42,664,550 of record JANIIA010000004.1, read on the forward strand.
TTGGTAAAGAAGTTCTATATTGAATTTCCTTACCACTTCTGAAAGTCATTGCACACACATTCTCCTTAGGATTCACCACCGTTTGGGAAGGTAATTTCACCGAGGGGGCTAATTAAGTGATTTGTGATTTTCCAAGTTTTGAAGGCTCGCCCTTGTTTCCTGTTTAAATTGTTGAGTATTATTAGCAAGCGGCTTAACAATTTCATCTAAAGACATACCTGAATTTGAAGATTGAAGTTGAGCATATGTAGGAGCTTGAGATTTTTTAAAAATGTGAGGTTGATATTATTATTGGCTCCCTTAATTTCCACAGCTCAAATTTGGACAATCCCTCCATCCTGGATTGTAGTAATTAGAATAAGGTTTATACTTTCATTGAAGTTGACCAGGAAAGCCCCCTATTGCGTTAGTTTTCTGGAGAGAGTCTTGCTGTAATGTAAGGCATATATCCACAGGATGTTCAGAGAATGAACATATTCTGCACACTCTTGCTGATTGCAATTGACCTATAGCCATTTGATAAACTAGAGCAGTTAAATCAAAATTTTTATCCTTAAGACACGTGTGACTTACCTCATTCACACACTTAATAGCTCCATCCATCCTTGTCCCAAACTATTGAGAATTTTTGGCCATAATTGATATCAACTGTCTAGCCACCTTAGGTGTTTTTTTTACCAGAGCTCCTCCACTAGCTACGTCAACCATACTTTAATCCATTGGCAACAGTCCTTCATAAAGGTATTGAATCAGAAGTTGATCGAGAATTTGATGATGTGGACAACTAGCACATGGCTCCTTAAACCTCTCCTAATATTCATATAATGTTTCTCCTATAATTTGTCTTATCCAATATATCTCCTTTATAATATTCACTGTTCTTCATGCAGGAAAGAACTTCTCCAGAAACATTCTTTTCATCTAGTTCCTTATTGTTACGGAGCCAAGTGGAAGATAATATAGTCAATCTTTTGCCTTATCTTTCAATAAGAATGGAAAGGTCCTAAGATTAATTTATTCTTCTGTCATGCCTTATGGTTTCACTCCAAAACAAAAACATGAAATTCTTTCAGTGTTTATACGAATCTTCACCTACAAGACCACAAAAATAGGTAGTAAGTAAATCAAACCAGATTTCAATTAGAAATCTACCTCATCTAAAAATTGAACGCATAAAGGTTGTTGATTCAAATTTGGTGTCGTTAACTCCCTCAATGTTATAGGGTTAAGATTTGTCATATTTTCATCCCCTTCTTGGAAAATAAAGTCTTCACCAATTGTTAGATCTACTACAACTTTCACATCTAAAGATGAATGACCATTTCCTTCCTTAGTCTCTTTTCTCAAACGACATGTTGTCTTCTCAATTTTTGGATTATATTGCAATTTACCTGTATGAGAATCAAGAGTCATCCAAGACAAGAGGTTAGCAGTAATTGTAAAAATAAAAACGCAAAGAAACTAAGAAACTTGAAATAATTTCCCAACAACGGCACCAAATTTCGATCGAGCTTTTGAAGTTCCCAAAATAATTATAATTCTCCAAACTTTTTATAGTATTTGTGGAATCAGGTCGAATCCCTAGAGAACTAAACATTATCTTTTTAATTTCAAGTAAAATTAAATGGGGGGTTTTGATTAAATAACTGATTAACTAAAATTAATACAAAAATAAATTAAATCAACTGAATATCAAACTCCGATTCAAGGGAAATATCTCGTCTAATTGTAACATTGATCATTAGTTCAAAAAGAATATTTTCATAATTCAAGCAGTTAATCCAAAACATATTAGGATAGCCATAATAAGTCTCAAATTTTTCTAAATTAATTGTTTCAACCCAGCATCCAAACCAAAACTTATCATCCATTAACTGGGTGTGATACCATTCCTGTAACATCCCGTTTCCATAGAACGGGTCGGACCAGAAAAACGGGTCCAAGTGTGGTAAATTAGAGAAATTAGGAAAACACATCTCGTGCTCATGCATTTGTGAACAGCGATATGTGCACATAAAAATTTATTGTACATGCATTCATGACAATTTTCCCGGTAT
>JANIIA010000004.1:42674391-42690712 GCA_027478495.1 Erythroxylum alaternifolium
TACTGATTCATATCTTTTAAATGTATGTGATGCCATGTGGAGTTCGATAGTTGTTTCACGTAGCACTCCATTATCTTGGGTTATGTGTCGGAATGACCCACGGGCGTTCCGGTACGTACTCTGGGGTAATGGGGGGTTACACACCAGCCACAATCATGCCCTACATCGTGCTGACACAAAAACTCAATTTTTGGTTGATGTTTCGGACTGTTTCGACATCAAGTTTGACCTAGAGCTGCTACAGAATAAATAGAACAATACCTAATAGCCACCAGTAGTTTTTAGAGAGCCGAGAGAGCTATGTAAAAAGTAAAATTCTATAAAAATCCGAGAGAGACCTAGAGACAGACTAAGCGATTGAGGAAGGAGATGAAGGAAGAGAGGCGCAGAGATACATTTGACGCGATGTACTTCCTGGAACAGGTGGTTTCTCACAGTTGCTACCTCTGAGATCTATTTCGATAGTATTTTCTACTTTTTATTTCGATTTCATTGATGTATGAGATTTGGATATTGATTAGGAATATTTTCGTTGAGTGTTGATGTTTTGTCTAAACTCAACTTTGGATTTTTTATTCTTGAGATTAATAAAATTTATTTGATTGTGTTTTATTCGATTTATTTATGATTCAATTTTGATTCTTCATAATTTGGCAACAAACTGAGAGGGTGAGCCAAGTGAAAATCATCGATTTAGGCTAACGAGAGTTAGGTGAATCAATAGGTAGAGAGTTGAATCAAACCGATTGAGTTGTAACGAGAAATCGAGCATATATTCCTAGTACGTTAATAGACAACTTTAGAATTAATTTAGGTTTTGGACCAATTACGAATCTAGAAATCACAATTTCCATAATTTGAATTAGGGATTATTAATTAGGGTTAAGAATTATAACTCGAGAGAGAGTAATTCACCCTAGGACCGTCTAGGCCCTTTAAGTCGGAAATTACATAATTGGGTAAATTTTCTTTAGTTTTGAAATAATTCCCCCTTTCTTCCAATTGGTCACCTTTAGGTTGAGTTTCAGATTATTTGTGTGAGCTAGCTATTTTGTTCATTCTTTTAGCACTTTAATTTCTCATATTTGATTCTTGATTAATTTTAATTTCTACAGTAGTTGTTTAATTAGGTATTGTAAACTTAACTATCGTTAGATTTTAGGACTAGTTCCCTTCCTCATGGGATCGACACCTTAGGTACCGCAAATAACCCGTGCACTTGCGGTAATTACCAAGGTTATAAATAATAAAACCTAGCACATGTAATCTTGAGCGAACAAATTTTTGGCGTCATTGTTGGGAAAGGAAATTAAGTTCTATAGTTTAAGACATTACAATAATTTAATTTTTTTCTTCTTTCCTTTGTTTTCATTTTTTGTTAGTTGTACTTAGGAATCGTGCTCTTGCATAAACACAAGAGTCATGAGGGGTTCAAGTTGTGCAATGGAGACGTTAGATTTAGACATAACTCATTTAGAACAAACCCTTAGGAAAGCTAGGTGAAAGGAAGAAAAAGAGATCCAGAAAGCATAAATGGCCGAGGAATTCCAAAGAAACATGGATCAAGAAGTCAAACCTGTCAAGCAACAATAGAGGATCTTCACAGATTTAATCCTGCGAACGAAGGAGTGGCTAAACCGTCTATTCAAGCGATCTCCTTTGAAATTAAGCCAACCCTCCTAAACATGCTTCAACAAAATGTCCAATTCTATAGACTTACAAATGAAGCCCTAATGCTCACATCGTGAGTTTTCTCAAGATCTATGATAGTTTCTGGTATCACTAGATGTCGAAAGATGTAGTGAGAATTAGGCTATTTCCCTTCACGCTTAGAGATAGAGTGAAGGCTTGGTATCATTCACTGAGCCCTGCTAATATTACGACATAGGACTACCTAGTGCGTGCCTTCCTAGATAGATACTTCCCACTAATAAAGACCACCAAAATTATTAAGAAAATTACAAACTTCCAATAAGGTGATGAGGAGTCTATTTATGAAACATGGGAGCATTATAAGGACTTGCAGAGGAGATGCCCACACCACAATTTACCCTAGGAGTTCCTACCGTAGACATTTTACAATGGAGTGAAACCACATACTAGAGGCATCATTGATGCGGCACCGGGAGGATCGTTAATGAGAAAGATGGTTGATGAAGCAGAGGAATTAATAGGGGAGATGGCCAGTAATAGTTGTTTATGGGCTAGTGAATGTAGCAGGCAACCTACTAAGTTTAGGGAGTAGAAGGGATTTGTCGCTATCAATTAGATGATGGAAATGCAAGCTAAGATCGACAACTTGACGCAACAACTCAGTAATATAAAGGCATCATCCTCAGCCATGGTAAAGGCCGCGTAATTGAAGTATGAGTTATGCAGCCAATTGAATTATAATACGGTGGACTACTATCTGATGAGAGACCATAACCCAGAGTAAGTGAATTATATAGGGGCCCAATTCAGACATGGAGGGAGTAATAATCCTTAATCCAGAACATATAACCTTAGGTGGAAGAATCACCCAAACTTCTCCTAGTCTAACAACAACAATGGAAGGGCAGTTTAGACCCCAAGGACAATAGAGATTCCAACAGGACAAAAAAGCTCAATGGATTCAAAATTGGATAGAATTTTGGAGAAGATAGGAGGAATGGAGGAAGCATATAGGAGGCTTGAGAGTAAATTAAAGCAAGTCACAAAGAATCATGCTTCATCTATCCATAATTTAGAAGTCCAAATGGGGCAGCTCGCAGAAGCAATGTCAACACAAAATGTTGGAGCTCTTCTAAGCAACACTAAATCGAACTCGAAGGAGCGTATTATAGATATAAACCAGACTTAGGATGAGGAGCTGGAAGAGGTAGATAAGGGAGAAAGTTAAGTAGTTAAAAACGACCTTCTAATTGAGACTGTGAGCAAATCGGTGCACGTAACTCGACTAATATTCCTGCACCAATTTTTTGCTTAAAAGGAATTATGTGCTAGGAGGGAAGCAGAAATGTTACAAGAAATCGAGCCAAACAAAGTCATGGAAAATGACGAAAGGACTATAGGATAATCTAAAATTACAAGAGTCCAGCACAGGGAAAGGGAAGGAGTGAATACTAAAAGAAACCCCCAACATAGTTAAAAAGGATGATCCAGGGGACTTTTTCATTCCCTGTAGTATCAACAAGATCATCATAGATAGGGCATTCGTAGACTTAGGTGTGAGCATAAATACGATACCCTACACTCTTAATCTTAAATTGAGGTTACAAGAGTAAGTGCCCACAAGGTTTTTGATTAAGACGATTGATAGGACTTCACTTAGACTGACGGAATCATACAAAATATGCCAGTCAAGGTCGGTAAATTTATCTTTCCAATGAATTTCTATATTTTGGATATCAATGAAGGTGAGGATACTCTGATGATTCTTAGACAACTGTTTTTGGCCACTACGTGCTCAATGACTGATGTCGATAGGGAAGATCTAACTCTACGAGTAGGGAAGGAGCAGCTGACCTTCAAGGTGATTGTTAGACAGTACGAAGCTCCTTCAACTCCAGTGGACCACAACAAACCCAAACCTTGAGGAGAATGGGAAGACATTGAGGATCCTACAAATGCTTTATGAAAGAATCGCTCGTGAAGGAGAAGGTGAGGCAAGGAAAATTTTAAGGAAGGTGGTAGTTGCAATATGGTAGCTAATATTCAGACTTTGAGATTAATAACGACGTTACCATCAAATCAATCATTCCAACCACCGTGAGCTTTAAAGGAGCGTCAAGCTACCAATGTTAAAAGAAATGCTGCATTGGAGGTAACCCATGAAAAAATTAGTTTATTATTTAATTTTGTTAGATTAGTTGAATTTCATAGTTAGGTTCATTCCTGTTTGGCTCAATAAAGCAAAAAGAGGAATAGGATTTCGGAATCATGGGGAAGAGTACGCAAGCGTATTAAGAGAAGTGAAAAAGAACTATGAACTAAGGGAGGAAAAGAATTGGAAGAAGAAGGACTTGGTGTTAGGATACAGGCGCTAGCCACGACTGTGACCTGATAGGTCACGGTCGTGGCCTACGATTGAGAATTCCTTCGGTGATACACTATATGCCACAATCGTGGCCTGTGACTATATTAAAAAAGGGGAGGGCGTGGATTTTAATTGACATAGTTACCATTTTACCCTTTTTACCACCTATTTATTCAATTTTTACTTAACTTTCACCTTCACTTTCAATTTTAGTTTATCTCTCTATAACTCTAGCTTTCAAACGCCCTAACATCTCTATAAAATTTTTCAAACGTCAACTTTCAAACTCAACCAAATCATGCCTTGTATTAAGCAACCCGCCCGACAGGAGCCTCACGGAGCACAATAAGTCTCAAGATGGGGGAGAAACCGAGCAGCGAACTTTGGAGCTCTTTTTCTTATCTACACTGAGGAGGAAGGTATTCGTTTCCATTCCCTTCATTCTAAGCAAATTTTTATGCCTAAATTTTTTGATTTTGATACATTGGATAAGATAGAAATGCGTGCGCGGGTAGAGAATTTAGTAGAGAGGATCCAATGGAGTTAATTCATTAGATTCCAATTCCCCATTTATAAAGTGTTTACTCTAAAGTTTTTCATGTCCTTAACCTTTAACCCCAAGAACACTAAGGAATTATGGCTTAGATTGAGGGGCGAGCATATAAATTAACGGTAGCGATCATGTGTGACATATGTGGATTTCCCAAATCAACCATTGTCAACTAACATGATGACTTCTGTGCTTCCCAATACTGGCACGAGCTTACTGACATTGAGCACTTTTATGCTAAAAATGCCCACAATAATATTATCTAGTCCCATGAAAACTTGTTGTTGCATAAATTTTTATGTCAATTGGTCTTTGACAAATCATAGATCAACAAGTGTTCCACCAAGGTACTATTCATATTGTAGTGCATGGACCATAGTATTCCAATATGTGCATCCACGCATGTGCTGAATGCTCTTGCTACGACTCCATGAAAGCGGAGCAATCATCTTGTAATGGGGTACTTGGTTTCTGCCATTGCAGAGCATTTTGAAGTGGAATAGAGGGGATTAACAGTGCATCTGCCCAAGTTCCTTGACCACCATCATCTATTTCAGGCAGAGATCATTCACTCCACCAATATAAGTCTGCGAGAAATCAATGAAAAGACACATGTGCAGACCAGGGCGGGTCAGGCAAGCTGGAGCTTCGGGCCTTTTAGGTGGGCACAGGAGGCATTAACAAGTGAAGACTCGGAAGAAAAGGAAGAAGAGGACCAACGTTGGACAAAGGTTTAGGAGGCGATCTCTGAAACCAACAGAACACTAAAGGAAGTGGTGCGTACATAAAGACGCCAGAACTGAGAGATCTGTCGACTCCATCGGTATTTCAAAGCTTAGAGGGTTCAGTTACCACCTCCCACACCATCAGCACCTCCATCTCCTTAGAATTCTAGTCTAACCCATATTTTTTTCACTTCTAATTTGTTTTGTGTTGTTTATTTTTCAATTATTTTTATTTTTATTTTTATCGTTAATTTTATCTGTTCTTTGTTATTTTAATATCTGTTTTCACATTTCATTTATGTATATGTCGTGTGTGTTTGCTCCTTACATTGAGGACAATGTGTTGTTCAAGTGTGTGTTTTTCTTTTGTATATGAATTTTGCATACTGTATGATAGTATTAGTTTGTATAGTGTGTGAATGTGTCAATGGCTTAGATTAAGTGATTTTTTTTTTAAATTTGGATATAGTCTATTAGGTTGTGAACAATCATTAGCCTACAAAATTAGTGAATTAGGAGGCTTTTGGATAAATATACAGCCTAATTAGGACTTAGTATAAATTTAGCACCTTATAGATTATCACATTTATTCCTAACTTGAGGCCTTTTAGCTAAGTAGATTAACTAGTATTTTTTCATGGAAATGAATAGTTTAAAGCAAAAAGGTAGGTAATAAAAAACTTTTTTAATAAGAGTTCGATAATCACTATTCTACTGGCCTTCTGGTTATGAATATAGCTAGTAGCTAGTTGAAAACATGATGCAGCTGAATAACCAGATTGACACGCATCACAAATGTGTGCCTTTGCATAAAAAGGCTATAATGACGTTTCAACCAAGCTAATAATAAATGACTTAGTCGAGGAACTGGATCGACATTCATCACAAATGTTTCCCTCCTAGTAAAAGGCTAAGTCTTGGGTTTAAAAAAATATTATTAATAAATAAATAAAAATAAAAATGGTGTGTTTAAATAAAACCTACCGGACTTGTAATAGACTTGAAGTTTCATGGAACTATAGCTAGGAACAGCTACCGAGTCTGAGGGACCGAAAAATTATTAATGTGTGTGCACAATTGAAATAGGTAAATAGGTTAACACTTGGTCTTGAGTTAGTTGTATATTTAGTTCAAAGCCCCTAGACACATATTTTTCATGTTAATGATTTGACATAATTTGAATGGGTATATCTAAGATTAAATTTAGTTTATAAAGATTAGAGCAATTGTCACATTATTGCAGGTGTGTTTGCTTTGTTAAGTGTTTTTGTTTTGTTTGCTTGAGGACAAGCAAATGTTTAAGTGTGAGGATGTTGATAGTAGTATTTTGTATGATGTTTTAGAGTTTAATTTGTTATGCATTTTGTGTTAAATTGAGTGTTGAGTATGCATTTATGGTTTAATTAAATTAGTTGTTATGTTTAAGTGTTTTTATAGGTTAGTATGAATCTTTGAACTTAATTTGTATATTTTTGACGTACCTTGATGTGTGTGCTAGTGTTGTAGGGTAAACAGGAAAGAACGTTAAGATTTAAAGAGTTTCGGGTTAAAATACATAGGCCACGATTGAGCATATAGGCCACGATTGAGCATATTGGCCACGATCGTGACAGAAGAGGAAGAGCCAGCAGCAGCCAGGCCATGATCGTGCACTAAGGGCCACAATAGTGACAGAGAGCATCAAGTCAAGCCACAATCGTGCACTTCAGCCTACGATTGTGACAGAAGGGTTAAAGTGATTGCCACGATCGTGCCCTTCGTCAAGCTGACATGAAAACTCAATTTTTGGGTGATTTTTCAAACCGTTTTAACCCCAAGTTTAACCTAAAGCTGCTACAGAATAAGCAAAACAATACCTAGCAACCACCGGTAGTTTTTAAAAAGCCAAAAGAGTTGTGCAAAAAGTGAGATTATGCAAAAATTTGAGAGAGACCTAAAGAGAGATCAAGCGATTGAGGAAGGAGATGAAGGAAGAGAGGCACAGAGATACATTTGATGCAACGTACTTCCCGGAATAAACAGTTTCCTGCAATTGCTACCTCCAGGATCCATTCTGATAGTATTTTCTATTTTTTATTTCGATTTCATTAATGAATGAGATTTGGATATTGTTTCGGAATATTGTCTTTGAGTGTTGATCTTTTGTCTAAACTCACCTTCAGATTTTTTATTCTTAAGATTAATAAAATTTATTTGATTGTGTCTTATTCAATTTATTTGTGATTCAAATTTAATTCTTCATGACTTAGCAACAAACTGAGAGGGTGAGCCGAGTGAAAATCATCGATTTAGGCTAACGAGAGTTAGGTAAATCGATAGGTAAAGAGTTGAATCAAATTGATAGAGTCATGGAATGAGATATCGAGCATAGATTTTCGGTAGGTTAATAGAAAACTTTAGAGCTAATTCAGGTTTTGGATTAATTGCGAATCGAGAGATCATAATTTCCATAATTTGAATTAGGGATTATTAATTAGGGTTAAGAATTATAACTCGGGAGAGAGTAATTCACCCTAGGACTGTCTAGGCCCTTTAAGTCAGAAATTACATAATTGGGTAAATTTTCTTTAGTTTCGAATTAATTCCTCCTTTCTCTCAATTGATCACTTCTAGGTTGAGTTTCAAATTATTTATGTAAGCTAGCTATTTTGTTTATTTTTTAGGTGCTTTAATTTCTCATATTTGATTCTTGATTAATTTTAATTTCTGAAGTAGTTGTTTAATTAGCTATTGCAAACTTAGCTGCCATTAGATTTTAGGACTAGTTCCTTTCCTTATGGGATCGACACCTTAGATACTACGTGAACAACCTATGCGCTTGTGGTAATTACCAAGGTTATAAATAATAAAACTTAACGTGTATAACCTTGAGTGAACACTTATGAGCAACGATCGTGGCCTACTTAAAATTAGTCGTACACACTATATTTTTCATCTGATCTTTTATGTATGTGACCTTTAGGTTCCCAGTTATTTTAGGTACCTAAATTAACTCCTAATTCATGCAAATCATAAAGGGTTTCATGATGCCAATTTGTCGAAATATAAGTGGATTAACACACGAACTCTTTAATAGTCAATTATCTAACTTATGAACCTTTTTATAGGCAATTATCATGTAATTCATCCTTTTACTATACTATACCCCACTTGGTCCAGAGTATAGACTATGGGTCAACTCCCAATAGATTGATTGCGTCACATTTAGTCCAAGTGATGTTAGTTATAGTCCAGGGATCTCATTACTCTATTTGTTATTGAAGACTCTCTTTATGACACATAACTGCTCTGGCTAGAGACTTATGAGTAATGACCCCGACAAGTGGTCCTGGGTATCCTCTCCTTTTATCAGGAGTAGTGAATCCTTTATTAGCTACCTAATTACCTTCGAATACTAATAGTTGTAGCCAATCACCACCCTGAGAGTGACCTTATCTTGAGGTGACAAAGAATAATGTCAAAGCACAGGATTAGAATCCAAAATATCCTTAAGCACCTCAAGTCTAATGATATTTTCACCATTGTTATGATGAGATTAGTCATTGACATTCGATAGATCATCTATATGATAATCTCATAGTGGGTCATTCGACGTACTTACTACCCTTAGTAAGCATCCACATGTTAACTCTAAACATCTCATGCTTACAGTTTATGAGATCCACTGCTTGATCAAATCAATAAGTATAACATGTGCTACTATGTCTACATTAATAATGTCCTATCTTATTAATCCTATAACCAGGGACTATTTAGATACTATCATAATTGCACGTGATAGGAATCTCATTATCATAATTGATAGTTGCGATTTGCATTGTGTTTCAAAGTGTAATTTGTTAGGCATTTAGTGTGAATTTGAGTGTTAAGTATGCATTTATGGTTTCATTTAGTTAATGTGCTTATGTGCTTTTATGGGTTAGTATGAGTCTTTGAGCGTAATTGTTATATTTGTGAGGTACTTTGATGTGTTCGTTAATGTTTCAAGGTAAACGGCGAAGAATAGGGAAGTTACGAAGAGTTTTGGGCTAAAAATATAGCCCACAATCATGGCACAACAGGCCACGATCATGACAAAAAGAGGCAAGCTGAAAGCAACTTGGTTACGATTGTGCACTTTGGGCCAGATCATGTGACAGAGCTACGTGCCAGGCCACGATCGTGATAGAAAGGTTTAGGCACTAGCCACGATCATGACCAACAGTGTAGCATCTCATTCCCATACTAGAGGTTAGAGCTCGAGAATTCTGTATATGAGAAACATTATTGAGAGAAAAAAATACATTTCATGTTCATGCATAATATTAGCATACACATACACATTATTGCTAAAAATTGCACACATTACAATGACTATTCATGCACTCATTTGACATTTTCCAGGTTGAATGACTTTTATTAAAATGATTATATTATGAATTATGCATTATGTGTCTTGAAAATTTAGATAGTGTGTATAATTAGTGATTTAGAAATTTTGGAGAAATTTCTAGAAATTAAGGGTATTTTTGGATTAGGAAAAATACCAAGTGGTGAGACAATTGATGAATAGTGGCAGAAATACGTGTAAGATGGTAGTAGAAATTTATATGAATGACATTGGGATTTAATGACACATGTCACTTAAAATTAGTAGTCAATTGGATTAAAAATTAGAGACAAAATGGACTAGTTATTAAAGTGGACTAATTGGGACCATAAGGTGGTGACGTGTGGCAAGTGGCAAGTGTCACTTGCCATGCCACACATCCATTCCACAAAAATATCTAAGTGAAAGAAGTTAAACTTAGAGAAATTGAAATGGTTGTTTGATTATTGTCATAAGAGTTATGATTTAATATAAGATTATGTCAATGGAATTGAGATCATAATTTTAGGATGATTATGCATCTATAATTTTGAATTGATTGTGAACATATGTATGTATGACGAAATAAATGATAATTGGAAGATGAGATGAATGATAACAAGATAAGTAAAAGTCCCCTAGGTTAAGTTGAATCATTATTATGAATGTATGTTAGATAATGTGATTACTTTGACAAATGATGTCATTAAGCCCATATGTATCATATACTTGAATATGAAATAGGAAGTGATCCATGACTTATTAAACGCTTTTAAGTTTTTAATCCCCATAGTTAAAATTTTAAGATGAATCAAAGTAATGCATGAAAGTGTTTATGATGATCAATTGGGGATAGATTGAGCATGTAAATGATGTTACTATGTGTGATGGATTTGAGGAAAAAAAAGAAGGGCACATTCATGGAATAGTCCCCACGATCGTGGCTGAGATTAATTGGTTCTGTCACGATCATGACAGAGCCCCCACGATCGTGGCCAGATCCGCAAGCTTCTATCAAGATTATGGGAAGGTAAACCCCAGTCGTGGACAGACGCACAAGGAGAAGTGTTATCTAAAATCAACTGAGATAAAGATATCCTCAGGATAAGTTATTAATTAGTGAATTATCAAAAATACATCTCTAAATAAGATGTAATGATCTTGATGATAAGTACCAAAGTATAAGAGTAAATAGATATGTATATTGCTTCACTGAGCTTTATTATAAAAAGAATCCTGATCATATAAAGTATAATAGAAATTGATCTTATTGAGATGTTATGAACAGTTTAAATCGATTTTATTGAGGCATTAAGAATCACTGAAAAGCAATGATGAATATAATTGACTGATAAAGATTACGTGAATAGTATAGATGATAGTAGTAAGAAATCTTCTTTGGAAGAAGACTTTCATCTAATTAGGTCAAGTAGACCAGGTCGTTTACTTCTAAAAAGAATGATTATTAAATGAATTAGAAGAGAATATTAGACTTCCATTTCTAATTGAGGCTCAAGTATAAGAAGTCGAATATGCTACTGAGAGTGTATGCATTCTGTTTGATGTAAAGTATCCAGCTACGTCATTAGATTCCTAAATTCAAAGTAACACTATTGCAATTATGAGAAAAACTTGGGTCCATACTGTATTCTACACTAATATGTTCAAAAGATTCAAGTTAGATTTGACGATTATGTATAGAAAATTAAGACCTGCAAGTAAATTGAAATCTGTGGAGAAACTAGTATGAAAGAATAGACATTAGAATAAGTCAATTAGAAATTAGAGGAAAACAAATGAATGGAGAAAGTCATTTGAGAAAATAAGTCAATTAGGAGACTGAGAAAAACATGAGGAAACATTACCTCATTTGAGAAATTAGTTACTTAAGAATTTTGAGAATTATTTATGGACACTCGAGTTAATCGTGATACCTATAGGGCTTGACAAATGCCCAGAAAGCAGTCATGGCATCAATGAATAAAGTGTTCCAATTTTATTTGGATCAATTAGTGACTATATTTATGGATGATGTATGGAATGTATTCGAAAGGTTGAGAAGAACAATTTGGACACTTAAGGTTAGCCTTACTTATCATGAAGGAATCTAAGCTTAGATTGAATCTGAGCTTGATTAAATAATATATTAGGTTATATAGTATCTGAACATGTCATATTAATAGACCCAAAGAAAGTAAAGGTAATGATGAAGCGAGAAACTTCTGAGAAAAAATGTGTCATTCAGATACATTAGTGAACTTAAGAAGAATTTTTAGGAATTAAAACACCGATTGATTACAACATCGATGTTAGTTATTCCATATGGATTTGGAGATTTTATAGTATATAATGATGTTTCACACCAGAGATTAGGATGTTATCCAATGCAGCATAATAAGGTGATTTTGTATACATTGAGACAATTAAAGTGTTATGAGATGATTATTTGATATATGATTTAGAATTACTACAATAGTAATTGCTTCGAAAACTTAGAGACATTATTTGTACATTGAAACATTTTGGATATATATATATACAGATCATTAAAGTTTGAGGTAATTATTGAGTTTGAAAGAGTTGAATATGAGGCTGAGACAAAGGATAGAATTACTGAAAGATTTTGATTGTACAAATGAGTATTATCTAGTAAAGTTAGTGTTATAATCTGATGCATTAAACAAAAAAACTAATAACAAAATGGTACAAATTCAGATATTGAGGTTACCGGATCTAATGTAATGAAGAGCCTAAAATGACTGAGTTGAAATTGGGGAAAAATAAAGTGTCATTAGTCACATTGAAATTAAGATCAGTTTTGCATGGAAGGACTAGAAAAGTTCAAAATGAGGATTTAGAAATTGTGAAAATGAATCTGAATTTACGTTTGTATAGGAAAAATGATACTTCCTAATTATAGTAAAAATTATGTGCACCCGATACTGATGATTTAGCAAAGAGATTATTAGAGAAAGCATAAATAGCAACCTATACTATACATCTTAGTAGGAATATGCTGAAGTAGTATTTAACGACTAAGAATGACAAAGCAAGTGATCGAATGTGTAATTGAATGATTGAGTTGTCAACAGTTTTAAGTATTGGAAATATACTTAGAGGTTATATTTTGGAGTTCCTAGGAATAAGAGTTCCTAGGAATAAATAGTTCTGATTGAATTTGATTGTAACAATCATTATCACTGTAGTCTTGATATGACCATACACTATAGAATTGAGAGGTTAAATTTGAAAATGTATAAGACGTTATACAATAGAATGAGTTTTTTGCCTTTTTATTGAGATGAAGAAGGCTTAAGAATAGTTAAAGGCTAGAATTGATTCAAGATGTTGTTGATAAGCGAAATGAATCTGTAGTAGAAATTAAGTGATTCAAGAAAGATGAACAAGTTAAGTGGATCAACACTGAAGATATGGAATATAGAGAGATAGATAAAGTGTTTCTGAAAGTACTACCTTAGTAAGGAGTGATAAAGTGCATTCAAGAGGGTAGCTAAGCCCGAATTATATTAGTCCATACGAAGTTATTGAGAGCATAGGACCATTGACTTAAGTTAGTCTTAACAACAAAGATATATCAGATCCACATTGTGTTACATGAGTATGTTTAGGAGATATTAGTATAAGTCGATAAATATATTGTCAACTTAGAAAGTGAAACTTGCAACTAATAAGAGATACATTAAGGAACCAGTTAAGAGAGAAGGATATTTGAATAATTAATTGAAAGACCGAGTGATTCCATCGACTTTAATTGCTTGGAAGAAAACAATCAAGTGATAAGTTAGATGGGAAATGGAAGAGATAATGAGGAAAGTAATACCCCCATCAATTTGATCAATCAGATAAGAATTTCGAGGACGAAATTTATTAAGGGGAAGAATTGTAGCATTCCGTTCCCATAGTAAAGTTTAGAGCCTGGGAATTTCATATATGAGAAATATTATTGAGAGAAAAAAATGGATTTCATGTTTATGCATAATATTAGCATACACATACATATGATTGTTGAAAATTGCACACATTCCAATGACTGTTCATGCACTCATTTGAAATTTTCTGGATATGAATGATTTTTATTAAATTGATTATAATGTGAATTATAGATTACATGTCTTGAAAATTTAGTTTGGTGTGTATAATTAGTTATTTAGAATTTTTGATAAATTTTGAGAATTTTCTGAAAATTAGGGGCATTTTTGGACTAAAAAATGCCAAGTGGCAAGACAATTGATGAATAGTGGTAGAAATAAGTGTTAGATGGCAGTAGGAATTTTTATAAATGCCGTTGGGATTTAATGACACATGTCATTTAAAATTGGGAGTCAATTGGATTAGAAATTAGAGACAAAATGGACTAGTTATTAAAGTGGATCAATTGGGACCATAAGGTGGTGACATGTGACAAGTGACAAGTGTCACTTACCATGCCACACATCCGTTCCATAAAAATATCTAAGTGAAAGACCATCCCACCTAGGCCACACATCCATTCCACGAAATTATCTAAGTGAAATACCATGACATAGTCTTTCACTCATCATTTTTATTGCTTATTTTTGCTTCTTAATCTTCCTCATCTTCTCTCCTCTTCTCCAAGCATGATACACACTCTCACCCTCATCACATTGAGTTTTTACTCAACTCCCCTTTGTTTCTTCAAGCTTCTTGTTGTCTTCTTCCTCCTTGTTACCAAAAACCAAGCTCATTCCTCTATTAGTGGTGATGATCGTGTGAAGATGGAAAGCTAGGTTTAAGTGTGGTTTGAAGAATTTGAATCTGAACAAGTAAGTAAAAAGCTTTACTCTTCTTGAGTTGTTGAATGAAGCATGTGTGATGATGGTTAAAGTGCATATGATCATAAGATGGTGTTATATATATGTTGGAAAGTGAATGAGACAACCTGGGTATGTTCATGTATTGGTTTTATGTGTAGGATGATTAACCATTCATAAATTCAGGTAGAGATAATTTAGAGTTAGAATGAGTCCTAAAATGAGGTTGAAAAAAGTACAGAAAAATGGATTTTGTAAATAAATGTGATATGTCCTATTTTTGGGTTAATGGTCAAACATAGATCAATAATTTTTTTTGTAT
Organism: Erythroxylum alaternifolium; assembly: GCA_027478495.1. Taxonomy (NCBI): domain Eukaryota; kingdom Viridiplantae; phylum Streptophyta; class Magnoliopsida; order Malpighiales; family Erythroxylaceae; genus Erythroxylum; species Erythroxylum alaternifolium. Next base: position 42,689,148 of record JANIIA010000004.1, read on the forward strand.
AATATTAAGCTGAAATGAAGTTAGGAATGATGGGGAAATGATGAGTAATTAGGCTAGAAATGATAGACTAAGCAAAAGAGATGAACTAGGATGAAAATGATGATGAAGTGTGCTGGAATATGTTAGAAGGAGTGTTTTCACTGAACATGCATCTGTATTTTGGACATACCTTCATGTGTAGATATCGAAATGTGATGGATTTTTATTTATATTACACTAGAGACATGTGGCTAGAATTTTCATGAAGTTAGTGAATTTCAATTCTGTCCTTAAGGGTCTTGAAATGTAGCTTGAAGTTGAGATCTGTGTGTTGTCGTGGTATGAGAATAATCTGTAGTATTTTGGATATAACTTGCAGAATACTAATCCAAAATGTATTAATTTGATGTCATTAGAAACTTAAGACATATAGGAACATTTCCTTAGAAGAAGGATTTTTCTAAATAATTCATTTTCTTGGTCAAAATGGTTATAAAATACTAACTTAAAAATCTGTCTTGATAAAAACTAGAGAATTGTTGGATAAATGGGAGATTAGCTTCTAACATGGTTGTGGTAGGGGATGCCACAATCAAAGGTAGTGATTTTACATGCTAATATGTTGATTATGCAATGGTTGAACCAATTAAGGAAGAGGCATATAATTATGATGTTTATGGACTTAGTTAAGGCTTAAAAGTAACATAATTTGATGTTGGAAAAAAGTTGGTTAAATGTGTGATAAGTTTTGATTGATGTTGATCTTATACTTTAAGAAAAAGGATGTTTGATGACAATGCATCTAAATGTGAAATGTTTAGAGTGTTAAATGAGGACATAACATAATGAATGAATTGTTTGATGCACTATAAATAAGACATAATATGGAAGGAGATTCGATTTCATGAATGATGAGGTTAAGTTTGAAATGGTAAGTTAAATGAATTAAAGTTGAGAGTTTAATGCAATCAAATTGGTACTTGAATTAGTATGGAACGATGTTGTATTAGAGGTAGTGAATTTTGGGAAATTTGGTGTGAAATTGGTGTTAAGGTATGCATTGAATTCAGATGAATGGAGAAGGAAAATTACAGGGCACGATCGTAGCCCTCATCCTATGATCGTTACCTAACAGAAAAGGTTTCTGTCACGATGGTGGCAGGACCACCACGATCGTTGCCTGCACTTTCTGTCATGGTCATGGTAGGGACACCACGATCGTGGCATGACGTATAGAGAAAAAGAGTCAATGCTAGGGTGTTTCCATATGAGGTAATTAGACTTAAATGAGATCTTGAATGACCATAGTTGATGAGAAATGAGGTGATTAAAGTGAGTAAAGCACATTAGGTATTAAATAATGATTGAAAGATGTTATTAAATGACTGTGAGATGTGAATAAAGTAAATATTCCAAAGATTGTCAATACGAGCATGCATTATACATTACATGTAACATCCCGTTCCCATATAACGGGTTAAACCCTAGAAACAGGTACAAGTGAGGTCGATCAGTGAAAGTAGGAAAACACATCTCATGCTCATGCATTTGTGAACAGTGATATGTGCACATGAAAAATGTCTGTA
>JANIIA010000004.1:42880607-42903616 GCA_027478495.1 Erythroxylum alaternifolium
AAAAAAAATATTTAATAAATAAAATTGTTTAATGTAATTAATATATAAAATTAAATTAAAATTAAAAGACTAATTTAAACAATGGACAATATCGCAGTTGCAGAAAGTCTGAATTCAAGGATCTAAATGCTAAAGATTACTTTTTTCTTATTTTGTCGCCCTCATATTTTATTGATTGAATTATGTCTCTCCCTAGATTTTTAAATGTACTAATTACCCTCTCTCAAGGTGTAACTATTTGTCCCTAATTGAATTGACGGGAATCAGTTGAACGATCTCTCAACCTACCCAATGACTCTACCGATTCAACTAGTTATTACATTATCCTATGGATGATCAATTGACCAATTGAGATCTCTCTTCTAACTATTCAATTGACATAATAATTGCTAGTTTATAGGTCGCCAACTCTTGTTATACAATCCTACATGATTTTCATCTCATTCACTCTCTCGATTTATTACAAAATGACAATTAAGAACAACAATTATCAAAGACACTTCATTCAATTTAATAAAACATTAGTTTTGAAAAAATAATGAAAAAGCAATCCATAATATGAAATTAGCCTAACATAGTCTCTATAACACTATCAACATTCAAATAATCCATCTTTACAAAGAAAAAAAGAGTTTAAAATGATAGAAAGTGAATAAGAAAACACCTTCTCTTTTTTGCCAAAATCTGAAATTTTGGTGTTGATGTGCTATTTTGCCCAATCTTGATGATGATCCTTATTTTCAACCCTTCCTTGATGCTCTAAACATGTATTCTTCACCCAAGGATGTCTTTCTACAGGTAGGTGTCGACTCCTTTGAAGATGGAGGCTTCCTCTCTTTTTATAGTCCAAAAAACCTAGGTTTAATGAAGCCTCGCATATTATTTCGGGTTTCAATTCGCACGTCTGTGAGAATCTGTATGATTCCCACGAGCCTAGGAATTATAGGCAGAAACATTTTGTCATGATTTCCCACATCCATAGGAATTTTCCTAACTCCCACGAACGTGGGAATTGGTCCTAAATGTAATCCTCTTGTCTTCTCTTCTATACTCTCTTGTTCATTCTCCAACTTGCTTCCTCTCCTTTCTTACACAAAAATAAGCAATTCTTACCCTCAATTAGCATCCAACACACATGAACACAATGGAAATCAAACTTAATGAAACATACTAAAATGAATCCTAAATTAAAACAATAAAGAATAATTATGTTAGAAAACACATGTTAATTACCTAAAAAAACATATCCTAGTGCACCCCTATCAACAGGCAACAACAGAGGACCGTTATGGATTTTATGAGGCTAGGGTTTAATCCTGTGAACTAAGGAGTGGCTAGACCACCTGTTCAAGTGGTCTTATTTGAAATTAAGTCAACCCTCCTGAATATGCTTCAGTAGAACATCCAATTTTATAGATTGGAAAATGAAGACCCTAATGCTAACATCATGAGTTTTCTTGAGATTTGTGATATTTTTCAGTATCACTATATGTCAGAAGTCGCAGTGAGGATTAGGCTGTTTCCTTTCACACTTAGGGATAGAGCAAAGGGTTGATATCATTCATTGAGTCTTGCTAACATTACGACATGGGATTAGTTAGTGCGTGCCTTCCTAGATAAATACTTCACACTAACAAAGACCACCAAAATTATTAAGGAAATTATAAACTTCCAGTAAGGTGACGGGGAGTCTATTTATGAAGCGTGGGAGCATTATAAGGACTTATAGAGGAGATGCCCACACCATAATTTATCCAAGGATTTCCTGTTGCAGACATTTTACAATGGAATGAACCTACATACTAGAGGCACCGTTGATGTGGCATCGGGAGGATCGTTAATGAGAAAGACGGTCGATGAAGCAAAGGAATTAATAGAGGAGATGGCCAGTAATAGCTATTTATGGGCTAGTGAACGTAGTAGATAACCTACTAACTTTAGGGAGCAGAAGGGAGTTGTCGCTGTCGATCAGATCACAGAAATGCAACCTAAAATTGATAACTTGACGCGACAACTTAGTAATATGAAGGCATCATCCTCAGCTACGGTAAAGGCCGCACAATTAAAGTGTGAGCTATGTGTCCAATTGGATTACGATACGATGGACTGCTATCTGATGAGAGACGATAGCTTGAAGCAAGTTAATTTTATGGACGTCCAATTCAGATATGGAAGGGGTAGTAATCCCTACTCCAACACATATAACCCTGAGTGGAAGAATTACCTTAACTTCTCCGAGTCGAACAACAATAATGGAGGGTAGTTCAAGCCTTAAGGTCAATCGAGCTTTTAATAGGATAAGACAAGCTTGATGGAAGCTAAATTGGATGGAATTCTAGATAAGTTTGGTACTTTAGATGACGCACATAAGAAGCTGGAAGATAAATTTGAGCAAGTTGCTAAGAGGCATGCGTCTTCCATTCATAATTTAGAAACCCAAGTGATTCAACTGACAAACACCTTTTCGATGCAAAAGTGTGAAAATGTTCTTATCACCTTAGCATAAAAATCAAAGGAACACCTAAAGGCTATCACACTTCGGAGTGGGAAGGAAATTGAACTGCCCACAAGGATAAGAGAGGAGCCTGCCCAGCTAATAGATAAGAATCAAGAAAAGGAGAAAGAAATGGACATGACCGAATACCCTCCATACGTTGCACCTCTACCGTATCAGCCCAAGGTACCTTTTCCTCAATGACTACAAAAGAAGAAGTTGGATGAACAATTTACAAAGTTTGTTGAGAAGCTAAGGACGCTACAGATAAATCTCTCATTTATTGAGGCGTTATAACATATACCAAAATACACAAAATTTTTAAAGGATATATTATCTAAGAAGCGTACTTGGGAGGAAAATCAGACGGTAGCTCTAACTGGGACCTGTAGTTTAATAGTCACCAGTCAAATTCATTTAAATTTGAAAGATCCAGGAAGTTTCACAATACCTTGTGTGGTTGGTGAATTGGGATTCACTAAATGCTTTTGCGATATGGGAGCTAGCATCAATCTTATGCCTTTGTTAATATTCAGGAAGTTAGGACTATGAGAGGTTAAGCCTACCTCGATGCTAATTCTATTGGCAGACCAGTCCATTAAAAGGCCGTTAGGAATAGTGGAAGATGTATTGATGCGAGTGGACAAGTTCATTATTCCAGTAGATTTTATGGTTCTGGATTTTGAAGAAGATAAAAACTACCCACTGATCTTAAGTCGTCCTTTTATGAATACGGGATAGGCCATAATTGATGTTCACAAAGGTAAATTCACACTTCGAATAGGAGAAGATTAGGTTGAATTCAATATAAATAAGGCTTTAAAGAATCCAATAACGAGTAGTGCATGCATGAAGGTCGAAATATTGGATCACCAACAGCGAGAAAAAATTGAGAGCTGCATTGCATAAGTGAAGTCTTTGAAAGCAAAGTATGACAATGAACACCAAAATCCTGAATCTACAGAAGATGATGAGATAGAGGGGAAAAATGTTCCAGTGCATCAAGAAAAATTAGTTCAAACCGAAGCACCCATTCCACCGTCCTCAAAGAAGGCTTCGATATTAGAACTTAAGTCTTTACCTGTACACCTCAGGTATACCTTTCTTGTTAAAGGTAAAACCTTAACAATAATAATCTCCAACCAATTGAGTTAAAAATAGGAAAGTAAAGTAGTGGAGGTCATCAAGAAGCAGATGAAAGCTATTGGATGGCAGACTACTGACATTCAAAGAATAAGTCTGAATGTTTGCATGCACTGAATAAATTTATAGGACGACTGTAAAACAGTGCTGGAGTGTCAACAGAGATTGAATCCTAACAGTAAAGTGGTAGTCAAGAAAAAAATCATTAAACTCCTTAATGCAGGGATAATCTATCCCATCTCTAATAGTGAATGGGTCAGCCTGATGTAATTTGTACATAAAAAGGGAGGAATGACGGTGATAAAAAGTGAAAGAGGAGAATTAATTTTTACAAGAACAGTCGTAGGATGGAGAGTATGTATAGATTATCAAAAGCTTAATTTTGTGACAAAGAAGGATCACTTTCCTCTACCATTCATAGACCAGATGATAGAAAGGGCACCTGGCCATTCATTCTATTATTTCTTAGACGAATACTCAGACTACAATCAAATTTTTATCTACCCTGATGATCAGGAGAAAACCACATTCACTTGACTGTATGGTACATTTGCATACAGACGGATGACCTTCGGACTCTGCAATGACCCAGCCATATTTTAGAGATGCATGATGTCATTTTCACAGACATGATGTAAGATATAATTGAGGTATTTATGGATGTCTTTTTAGTCTTTGGAGACTCTTTTGAAATGTTTTTAACTAATTTGGATAGAGTGCTTCAAAGGTGTGAAGAATCATATTTGGTGGTGAATTGGGAGAAATTCCATTTTGTGGTACAAAAAGGGATAGTGCTAGGCCACAAAATCTCATATCAAAGGTTCAAAGTCGACAGAGCAAAGACAAAGGTGATAGAGAAGCTCCCATTACCAAGTAATGTAAAAAGTGTGTGAGGATTTTTAGATCATGCTAGGTTCTACTGTCGTTTCATCAAGATTTTTCACAAATTGTAAGATCTTTATCAAATCTCTTATTCAAAGATGTACCCTTTATGTTTGATGATAAGTGTATGTCTACATTCAATACACTAAAGGAGGCATTAATTTCAGCAGTAATTTTATCACCACTAGACTGGACGCTGCCGTTTGAAGTGATATGTGATGCAAGTGATAAGGATATAGGTTATGTTTTGGGTCAACGAAAAGACAAGAAATTGTATGCAATCTACTATACTAGTAAAACTCTTATAGGACCCCAACTGAATTACAATACTACAGAAAAGGAATTACTCGCAATAGTGTATGTGTGTGGTAAGTTTTGACAATATCTTTTGGGATTAAAGGTAATTGTATTCAACGACCATGCGACATTGAAATAACTTTTTAACAAGAAAGATGTAAAACCCAAGTTAATTCGATGGGTATTACTTTTGGAAGAATTTGACCTAGAAGTGAGAGATAAAAAGGGAGCCAGAAAATATGGTAGCTGACTAACTATCCAGACTTGAGGGAGGGGAATGCAAGCCTAGTAATGATATTAACAAGAATTTTCCCGATGAAACTTTAACGTTACTCAAGAGTTTCACTACACTGTGGTTTGTAGATATCGCCAATTATGTGGCTAGTGGTAAACTTCTTTTAGATCTCTCTTACCAGTAATGAAAGAAGTTCTTGTGTGATTGTAATCGCTATATATGGGATAAACCAACCTTATATAGAGCTTGTGAAGATGGGTTAATGCGACATTGTGTTCCGAATGAGGAAACGTTAGACATCCTTAAGCAATGTCATAAGGGTCAATATGCTAGACATTATGGAGCTAACAAAACGATGAATCGGATACTTGAAAGTGGATTTACTAGCCACAACTATTTAAGGATGCACAAACTGATGTGGCCCAATGTGATCGATGCCAATTGATAGGTAACATATCCAAAAGGGATGAGATGTTGTTATCAAATGTTCAAGAGGAAGAGGTCTTCAATATCTGGACATTGACTTTATGAGTCCATTTCCATCTTCGATGGGGAATATGTACATTCTAGTGGGAGTCGATTACGTATCGTGATGGGTCAAAGTGATAGCATCTTCAACCAATGATGGGAAGGTGGTGTAAAAGTTCATTAAATGACTATTTAATCAGTTTGGAGTGCCACGTACAATAATAAGTAATGAAGGCACACATTTTTGCAACAGATCTTTTGATGCCCTCCTAAAACAATACAGAGTACGCCACCGAGTGGCTACAACTTACCATCCATAAACTAGTGGCCAAGTGGAAGTTATCAATCGAGAGCTCAAATGAATTTTGGAAAAGAAAGTGAACAATGCCCGAAAGGATTGGGCAGCAAAGTTGGATGATGCTTTATGGGCCTATAGGATAACATTTAAAACACCTATTGGAATAACTCCATACAAACTTATGTATGGGAAAGCATGTCATCTATCACTAAAACTAGAATATCAAGCATACTGGGCGATCAAAACATTAAGCTTTGATTGTAAGCAGTCTGGCAAAAAGAGACTTCTACAACGTGACGAGTGCGAGGAGTTTCATTTTAATGCTTATGAAAATGCCAAACTCTACAAATAAAAGGTTAAGAAATGGCATGATGCACTTCTCCAGCAAAAGGAATTTAAAGTAAGGGACACCATTCTACTATATAATTCCCAATTAAGGCTATTTCCAGGGAAGTTGAAGTCTAGATGGAGGGGACCATTCACGATGATTGAAGTTTTTGATCATGGAGCTCTCCAATTGAAAATTGCTAATAAAGAGACTTTTAAGGTCAATGGGCACCATTGCAAGCTATATTTTGGAGGAGCACTTCCCGCAGATAAGGAAGTGATTTAATTTCCTTGTCTACGGCTACTTCAAAATGCCTCCTGAATTAAATGTCAAGCTAAGGACCATAAACTAACAAATAGTTAGATTTTTTTGAAAATGTTAGTGATAGTAGTTTTACTTTCAATAAACTGTTGGTGATTTATGCAGAGTCTCAAGATGTTCAATTACCACCTCCCACACCATCGCCACCTCCATCTCCTTAGCATTCAAGTGTAACCCAAATTTTTTTCAATTTTATTTTGTTTTGCCTTGTTTATTTTTTTATTTTGTTTTTATTTTTATTGTTATTTTTATTTGTTCTTTTTTATTTTAATTTCTTTTTTCACATTTCATTTATGTATGCGTCGTGTGTGTGTATCCTTCGCACATTAAGGACAATGTGTTGTTCAAGTGTGGGGAGAGATTCTGTGTTTTTGTTTTGTATGTGAATTTTGCATACTGTATGATAGTATTAGGTTGAATGGTGTGAAGTGAATGAATGTGCCAATGACTTAGATTTAGTGATTTTTTTTAAATTTTGGATATAGCCTATTAGGTTATGAACAATCATTAGCCTGCGAAATTAATGAATTAAGGGGCCTTTGGATAAATATATAACCTAATTAGGACTTACTGTAAATGTAGCGCCCTGTAGAGTATCACATTCATTCATAATTTGATCCCTTTTAGCTAAGTAGCTTAACCAGTTTATTTCATGGAAACGAGTAGTTTAAAGCAACAAGGTAGGCAACAAAAAAGTGTTTAATAATCACTATTTTGCGTGCCTCCGGATTATGAATAAATCTAGTAGTTAGTTAAAAATGTGATGTAGCTGAATAACCGGATTGACACACATCACAAATGTGTGCCTTGGGTAAAAAGGCTATACTGATGTTTTAACCAAACTGTTAATAAATGAATTAGTCGAGTAACCAGATCGACATTCATCACAAATGTTTGCCTTCGAGTGAAAGACTAAGTCTCAGGTTAAAATATATAAAAAATAAAATTGTTTTCTTAAATAAAAACCTACCAGACTTGTAATAGGGTTGAAGTTTCATGGAACTATTGTTGGACCTCATTTCTAGAGCCAACATTCAAAGTCATAAAAACGTGGGCAAACTCATTTCTTCAACTTCAGGATAGATTTTGGGAAACCTCAAATTAGAATTTCAATTTGGCTTCTTCAGAACATTTGTTCCCCATTGTCTTACGTTTCTAATGACACCAAAAATCATTCCATTTGGGTTAGAAATCTAAAATTTATAGGCCAAACATTTTTGGACTGTTGTTATACTGAAGTGGTACACTATACTCAAATTCCATCCAGAAATTGAAAGTCTTAGATACTGAATTAAAACTTAATTTCTTCAGAAACGTTATGGTTCTATGTCTCTAGTTTATTTAGAGACAAAAATCATAACAATTGGAGGTCTACAGATTAAGATATCATCCAAATACTAAAGCATGTTCAGTAAAAATATCCAACTCACACTCTTCCAATCGATCCCCTCAATTTGATTCAATCAATCTTTTTCAAATTAATATTAAAATCTATAAATGTTTTGGGAGAGATAGAAGAATGTGTTAGGAATCCAATGCTTCAAAAATCAGGTCATTTGGAGGTCGTATGACAAAGTTATGGTCAAAAGAGTGAAATATGTTCAGGTTGGGGGAAAGAACTTGAGGGTCGCGATAGTGCCTGGCGCGCCCGCCTGCAACGTTGTGATTGCGACTTACGCGTGTGGCAGTAATGGCGTGATCGCGACTTGCCGCAATCGCGAATTTCCTCTTTTATCTTTTCTTCCTCCGACCTGTCTTGGTAAAAAGGGCATAACTTTCACTACAAGTATCGGATTAAGGTCGTTCAAAGACTGTGCTGAAGAAGACTTCTAGATCTATAACTTCCATAAAGACCTTAAAAACAATGTTTACCTTTATAAGGGTTAAAAGTTCAAACAAATGCAGCTATCCTAAAAGTCCATCCTATGCAGCATCACAAACTTCTAATACCCATAACTCTCAACTCCGATATCCAAAAATTTCATACTTATAGCGTTGAAAAGCTAAAAAGATAATCTACAATGTCCAAGAAGACAACTTTGTCTAATTCTACTTATATCGATCCAGTGTTTCCCTTGAAGGAAAAACACAATTTCTACACCTATGGAAGACTTGAAATAAGAAATGTACAACTACAAGATGAGTAAGCACATACACATTGGAAACTTCTTCAATTCTTCATTCATTTCCAAATCTAAATGAAGTTCATACATAGTTTTAATTACAAATCAACATTACATCAAAGTCTTAACAAAAGATACAAAATACATTGGATGTTCAATGTTCAATGTGCTTATAAAGCTATTCAAAGGTCTAGCCACTAACTTAGTACAAAAGCTAACTATCTTGAAATTTTTCCAATTGCCTTGCAAGGATTCATTGATCTTCTTGATCTGCATCTGAGGAGTGGGAAAAAATATTGGATTGAGATATACAGCTCAGTGGCTAACATATTTATAGCTATTGGCAATGAGCCACACAATCAAACATACATGCATCTAATCATATAAGCGTACTTACCTTATCTTGACCCAACAATGTAAGTTCAACATTCATAACTCATAACTCAATACATCATCACATAAAACATATTGGATGTGATTTAACATCAAAGAATAATACTCAACTTCATCAAAACTTAACACATCAAAGATGCAAATGCACAACAAATAGCTCGAGAGTTCTGTAAAACAAAACAGAGAAACCAAAGTTTACTCCGTGAACAAAACGAGTCCACTTTTCAGATCTCGTGTGCCATAAGCGGGCAGCCGGGAGAAGGCTTTAAGTCAATGTGCACGTGACTATGAAACGGTTCCTCTCTCACCCAAACACAATCAAATCTCATGCTCAATTTAATCAATCACAAGTTCATATTCACATGCTTTTTCTTCTTTCCATTTAAATCAAAATGCCATGATACCATTCCAAGGCATAACATAATTATACTTACAATTCAATTTTTATCACATGTCATACATCATAATGCAAATTTCCACATCACAATATTTCAAAGAAAATCATTTTAACGCACAACATCATAATGCAAATTTCCACATCACAATATTTCAAAGCAAATCATTTTAACACACAACGCACACACAACGCAAATTTGCTCATTACACAATAACTATAAATAAATTACCCACTTTATAACTCTTGAAAATCCAAACTCAATTGTGCCCATCCTCTTGTTCTTGGGTAGGTTGTTCTTGATTTTCTAACACAACCAAAAATTCTTATTCAATTCCAATTCAAATGAAAATCCTCCAAATTTTTATAATCACAACAAAATGAAATTATCAAGCTCAAACTTAACCTACCCATAGTCCATCTAGGTTAGAAAACCCAAAACCTAACTTAGAAACCTTAAGATCAAATGGGTTCCCTTAAACTATCTTCTTCCACATTCATTCCCAACACAAAAACCCATTTTCTCTACTTCCTTTTTCAAACCAAACAAGAAGAAAATAACATGGAGCTTACCTTAACAGATGGTTCTTCATCTTTTCTTCTTCTTCTCCTTCTCTCTTCTCCCACTATTTTTCCTTCTCTTTCTTTTCTTCCTTCACGTTTTTTTTTCTTTTCCTCTCTTCTTTCTCTCTTCTCACGACTCTCTCCTTTCTCTCTTATTCAAGACCACTCTTTGTCTTGGTCTTCTAATTTTACCCTTCATTTAACTTTTCCTTCCCATTTTACCCTCCTTTCATTTAATCCATCTACTCCTTTACTCTTCTCAATACCATACTCTAATTTAATTCTAACATGCACATTAAAAATTATAATTTCTACTTAGGCCCACTAAATTTATGACCCAATTTTAAAAATAAATAATTAACCCAACAAACAACATAAATAAATAATTAAGAAAATAATAAAAATTTTAAAAAAATCAGGATCCAATAGACGGGAGGACAAAGGACAATGCAAAATCACGAAATGATTTGAAGCTTTTTGTAAAAGGAATGAGATAAAGATCTTCGTACTAGTAAATATCTGAAAAGAAGTTACACTTTGTACAAAAAAAAGGAAATTTTGTGTGAATGGCTGAAAAGTCTAAAGTTTCTCGATTGATATGTTTCAAACTTGACAAGGTGTGTGGACATGAGGAAGTACAAAATATTTGGGATGAAAAGTGATGATTGTCATGTCTTTATGCAAAGGCTAATTTCAATTGCATTTTGAGAGTTGCAATCAAATAAGGTTTAGGAAGCTATAATAAAATTAAGTTTGTTTTTCCAAATCCTAAAATCATCTTAAATAAAGTTAGTTAAAATGGAAAAACTAGAAAGGGAAATTCTAGTAATCTTGTGCAAATTAGAAGGATTTTCCTTCGAGCTTCTTTGATTGTATGGAATATCTACCCGTGCATTTAACACATGAAGTTAAACTTGCTAGTCTAGTTCAATATCGATGGACGTATACATTTGATAGGTAATTATAGTAAATTTTTACATTGGAGTTATAGCATGTTTTAATCAGAGAATTGTATATCAATAGTTATTTATATATAGGTATTTGCATCACTTGAAGAAAAACTTCAAAAACAAGGCTAGAGTTAAAGGTTCAATATGTAATGCTTATTTATTGGAGGAAGCAAGTACATTTTGGTCACATTATTTTGAGCCGCATGTGTACTTAAGAGAAAGAAAAGTTCCTCGTAATAACGATAGGGGAGGAATAGGTGATGTTAATGGTAATTTATCCATTTTCACATATCCTAGACGAACATATGGATGGTCAATAAGAAAAATATTAACAGAGTAAGAAATAGAGGCTACCTATAGTTACATTTTATTTTAAGAGGTTAAACCTTTTGTGCAGTAAGTTGAAGTTGATTTTCATATTAATTTTTTGGGTTTTCGAAGTTAGTGTTGTTCACAACTAAAATATATAATAATGCCTTTCGATTATACGAGGAACGGTTATGTGAGCTAATGCCTGAAAAAACACAGGATGATTTCAATAAAGAAGTTGAAAGACACTTTCCTCAATGGTTTAAGAAATATGTAAGTTTTCACTTACAATTATTGAAATGGTTGAATTATCATATTAAAGTGTTCAAATGACATTATACTATTTAATATGATATTTTTTAAGGCCTCAAAAAATCCAATAGAGAACAAGTTTATATGTGATTTTGCGAAAAGACCTTTGCAAACTATTAAATTGTATCTGGTGTATTTTGTTAATGGATATAAATTTCATACAGAATATCATGGCCATAGTATGACAACAGTAAATAATGGGGTATGCATATAGGAAGAATTGATGGATTACTATGGTAAAATTATTAAGATACTTGAAATTAAGTACCTTGCATTGCCAATAAAACAGAGTGTGATATTTTAGTTTGATTGGTTTGATTCAGCTCCTAATGTTGGTACAAAAGTGCATAGTTGACACAATCTAGTTGAAATCAACCAATGAAGAAGATTTAGACAATTTGAACATTTTGTGTTAGTGATGCAAGCGATCCAGGTATATTATGTCCGTTTTCTCAGCTTATGATGAGATAAGTCAAATTGGTTGGCCGTTTGTAAAGTAAAACCTAGAGGTGTTTTTGAATTACATGGAACGGGAGAAAATAAGATAATTGAAAGTGAAGCGCTTTAGGAGAATGTTTATGAAATAAATGCATGTGTTACATATAATGAGAATGAACCTTTGAACGATCCAAATAATGAATATGATGAAATTTTTACTAGAGAGGATGAGGAGGGCGAGAGATCTGAAGAGAAGCTTAAGTTTGATTCTAATTCTTCAGAAAAGAAGATGATGATGATTTTGATTTTGATTTTGATTTTGATTTATAATTAAATGATCATAATAGCGATTAATTTGTGTTTATAATAGAATATTATATGAATAAATATATTATTGCATTAACAATATATTGTTATATATTCAATTTATATTGTTTTATTACTAGAATCTTCAATAAATTGTGAATTTCAGGTTAAAATATGTAACTAAAGAGAAAACAGGATATGATGTGACCAAAGTTAAGGTTACCACAATTTGGAGTCAGTTACTTTACAGGTGAAGCATCACATGCAGCAGTTGCTATAGAATCAAGTGTTGTACCTCCAGCTATTACATATCTAGATGAGGCATCACTTTTTGTACCTGCTGCTATACCATCCACCACCCCTATACCAACAGATATATCAGGGGTAAACATTGCAGATAAAGAAGGCAACCTCTAGCCTATAGATAACGGAGTAGATGGAAGAATGTATATCACAATAATCAACAATTTGTGAGTGAAAATACATGTATGATAACACCATAAGTTTATACTAAAGTTATAGGTTTTAATATGAAAATGATCTAAAATTGCTTATATATTAGGATGGTTCCGTCTAGAAAGTGCTCAAGAAACATCACATCCAAGTTCAAGGAGAAGATTGATCTTGAGGGTTATATAAGAAAAAATGTCTCTCAGGCGACAAAGAATTTTTATTATCAAGAATTTGAGATACAAAAAAATATCCTTTTGTATATTTTATCTAATTAATTTTGTACATTAATTAGATAAATGTTGTAGGTTATAAGTCCTTGTAGCATGTTTTCTTTTTTTCCAAAAAGAATTTTTTTGTATTCCAAATTTGACATTGTGCACTACACAAGACTGGTGTACGAGTTCTATATATATCTGAAGAAATATGGAATCGTTAGTAGCAGTATTGGACATCACCTGAGGCAATGTCTATTTCAGAGTGTAATTCTACCAACAGACATTGAGGACCAGGAGGAGAGAGTCTTCCCATACACACTGGAAGATCTATTACCCACTAGGAGCATGTAGAAAAACTTGTAAGTATCCACACTTTACATTTCTATTTTGATCTTTTTACTTTGATGTATTTCAATTTAATTTGATGTGTGAATTTGGAATGAAAATATATGTGTATTATAGAGAACAATAATGTTATAAATATTTGGTGTCATATATGGCTATATTTTTTAGTTACTTTCGTTGTTTAACAAGGGATAAATATCATAAAATAGAGAAAACTCTACTAAAATTTTTAAAAATTGTAGTTCATTTTATTCTGATATAGGAAAAGTCTATGGGCAGGAAGCCTACACCCCGTCAGCTCTGTTTGTACACCCACACTAAGAAGCATGTTGGTGTGACCTTTGTCAACACTTGATGTAGAAAACTTAATGTAAGTGAAATTTATGCTTTAATATTAATTAAATAATTATCACTTATTAACATAAATATTGCCTCATGATATGACCAAATACTAGAAAGCATTCAATGATAGTCTCAGCACTCTGAAACTGTTGATGAGAGTTAGACATATCTTGATGCAACGGGTATTAAGGACCGTCATGGAAGGATCTTTGACTTAGGTTCATTTGCAAACACATGATATTCGCAATCCTCCACATCTAGTACAACTACATCTAGTAGGCGATTGACATCCAATGAGAGAGTCGTTCAGCTTGAGAGCACAGTACAGATGCTGGCAACTCAGTTGCAATAATCGATAGAGCACATAAACTAGCTTTGTAATAAGATGGATGAGTTGAAGGGAAGATAGCACCTCATAGCACCAGTCAAACCATCTACCTTCACCACCTGCATAGCTTAATTTTGCTACTCTTAAGTCATTTTGTATTAATTACATATTTATTGTTTTAGATAATAATTTTTACTTTATATTACCATTCAACTTACTATTTAGATAAATTAAATGTAAAAAAGAATTCAATATATTATCACTAGATATTTGTAGAAATTAAATATCAATCATAAGATTAACAATTAAAAATAAAAATAAAAAATCAGTGTATTTACCAACAAAATTATCATATCCGTCAGTAAATTTAGTATTAAATTTTCCGACGGAATAAGAACATTCCGTCAGTAAATAATTTACCGACGAAAAAACTTATCGTTGCTAAATTTTCCGATGAAACTTCACCATCACTAAATTTACCGATGCACATACAATATCCGTTGCTAAATTTGCCGACGGAAAATAAATTACTGTAGCTAAATGTTCCGACAGATTTTTAATACTTTGTCCATCGGCAATATTTTACCGATTGTATGGAAATATTCCATCAGTAAAGTTACCAACGGACTTGAAAGTTATAGCGACGGAAAAAATTTTGTTCATTGGTAAATTCTCGACTGAATATTTCTATTCCGTCGCTAAAGATTACCGGCGGCCATTTCTCTGACGATTCATGCGGTCAATAATTTCTGTCGGCAAATTCGCTTGCTGATGGAAAATCTTCACATTGCGTTAGTAATTTCTGTTACTAAATGCTCATGTCCTTGTACTGTCTTAACATCGTCAGGTTTGACTTGGAGAGAGCAGCATCAGATGAAGTAGCTGTCTGATAAGTAAAGGAGGAGAGGGAGTTGACTATGGGGAAAGAAAACAGTAGTAAAATTGCATTCTTATAGATAGCAAAGGATTCAAAATAGGCCTTATTCGCGCAAACTGTCCCCTTTGTTTTATAGTCCTTTCCGAATATTTGAAAAGATTGGAAAAGTTGCTTAGAGGCAGGAGCGCCCTGCGTCAACTCAAATTCATCCTACTTGTTACGTATATTAGTTGAAAAGGAATGCCCCAAATTCAAGATCCACTTCGACTGTTCTTTTCTAAATATGTTATAAGATGCTAAAGGAGATTGTTGATCGAAGCGTCAGCTCAAGTGTTGGCTCGTTGGTCAAGTCCAGATGGAGAGAGTACTTCATAGATACTCTACATGGTTTGCCAGAGAGGAAAGGAATGGTGAATGAAGGAAAAGATTGTTCCAATTTTATCGGATGTCCCCGAAGGGACGAAGGAAAAGATTGTTAGTTAAACGGCAGTGTGTTTTATTAGAATTCTCATGTTTGTTAATAACGACTAATATAGAGACCATTATTAGTGGTTGAACGGAATAACAAAATTCTAACGAAATTGCAATTGTCGACTCCCTCTATTTCTTTCTTTTTCTGTTCTTTTTCCGTGTCTCTAATGAGATGTTTGCATGAATGGAATCACCCTTCTGTTCGTGATTTATTCTTAATAATAATAGGTTATTCTTTTGTTTAGTTGAAGAAAACATATGAAATATATAATCAAAAGTTTACTTATTTTTTGAGTTTAAAAAATAAATAAATTTGTTCTCCTCTTATCTTTATCTATTCCAAGTGGGTTAGGAATCAAAATAAAGACTTGTTGAACAAAAATATCCTTAAAAAATTTATATAATTACTTAGCTATAAAAGTATTATAATAATAATAATAATAATAATAAAAGAAAATTTTTAATAATAATAATAATAATGTAGTTAGTAAAGACTAATAGATACTTTAATCTTTTTGTTAATTATTTCATTACCATTTCAAATTTATATTTCCAAATTAAATATTGGCATTCCATCATTATTAAAAAAATTTATGAATAAATTAAATTAAATAATTCATATTATATTTCATTCTTAAAGATTGACTATTATATTATATTCTTCATCTATTCTAATTTTAAAAAATTACTATTACATTCCTTGTTGATTGTTACAAGCGAATCAATCTATTCTATTCTTAATAGTAATTACGAATTACTATTACATTCCTTATCGATTCTTACAAGTGAATCAAAAGCGTTGCAAATTCTTGATTGAACCTTTCCCACTTTCGCAAACGTTAATAGTATTTCGACATGGGCCAATCATTTAATTGTAATTGGTTATTAGTGCAACATGCAAAGTCTCCGGGTGGCCTCGTTGTTGTCGAAACTTGGAAGCTTCTTTTCCATTTTCTTTTTCTCGAGTTGGGGTATAGGTCTCAAGCTCATTTACCACACAAGCCGAAACAATTTCATAGTTTAACACAGTTGATGTTTGTCTTTGTTTTTTATACTTTTTTAAGTGATGACTCCAGACTTCCCCCCAAAAAATGAGGGGTGGGTAAAGAAGAGAATTGAACAGGCCCTCAAAACATAACCCTGATTCGGATTGAACTTACAGGATTAGGGGACATTTAGCTTCAAAATCAGTAATTGAATTTACAAAAAGAAAACCAAAAAAGGGACATTATGCTGTCTTGCTTCTGGTCTTGTAGGAGAAAGTAAACAAGACTCCTTGGGGGTTCAAGAACGGGGGTTTGTACCGGTGGAAAGTAAAAAGGACTCCTTGGGGGGGTTCAGGATGGGGGGTCTGTATCAGTGGATTCTGAGCTCGTTAATCACTTTATGCATTCAATCTTCCAGGATATACCTGTTTCTTCTGGCCCCAAAAGCAATCCTCTGTCAATGTGGAACATAGCAGGTAAATGAATTAGTGAGAAGCCACTCATGCCCAAATAATGACGATACAACTGAATTGACAGTTCAAGTCTTCAACAGTGCATAAAATTCTAAGCTTTTCACTTAACTGAGAATATCTGTGAGTAGGCCTTCATCCCAGTAAGGAATCGAATATAAGTTGGCTTCATTGATCCATTAGAGGGGACTGATCTAATGCTTGGAACAAGGTATTCTGCAACCTGTCACAGGAAAAATTGTTCGCTTTGTTAAGATGCCAGGAGCTTTCTTGTAAACGGACATGAAGACCCCAGCTTTTCAAAACACATTTCAGAGTGTCACAATATGCTATGCAGATGTCGCCAACAAAATAAAATCCTAAACACAAAGTGTAATGTTTGTTTCCATTGAAAACCTTTCAATACCGAAAGCTAAAACTTAACATCTTGCTGCTTCAGGGTTTATGAATAAATCTTACCACTTCAGCTGGTTCTGCCAACACATTAATAAAAAACTTGGCCTGTAAAAGATCAAATGTTAACTGTCAACCACAAGCCTACGGAACAGAGATTCCAACAACTAGGTGATAATCATATTGACCTGCTTAGTAGTGGCTCCTGACATTAGAAGATCAGTTGTGACCATTCCAGGCTGCAAAGCAGCAGGGAGGGAAGATAATGAAAACTAAAACAAAAATAATGAAATAGAAAAGCAGCAAGACATATATATCTTTTTTCATAGTGATATATTAAGAGAATTGACCTATCATTTTCCAGCTTAAGAATCCCAATGACTAAAAAGCAGCACTAAGCAGTATTCCCTTGACAACTTCTTACTCTTCATTTATCTATGTAGCAAAACAGATTCGTTTTCCATACAGATACTCACAGCCTACATCAACAGATTTTAAGAAAATATGCACAAATAGCCTGGTGTATATGAAACATCAAACCTTAAAGGTGAAGGCATGATACGATTAGTGCCTTAGAAACTGATTAGACTCCACGTCAAGCCTGTATCCTAATCATATTTGGTTAATTAACAACAGAACACACACTTATCCCATGATCAAACTCAAGTCATAAAAGTATTTCACTTATTTAAAGTTAATGTAAGATTAAATATTATTAACCTTAAGGCCTTAAGTCTCAACACAGCAGTATAACTACGGCTTTATCGAGATGTACAATCCTCATGCTCCTATTTCCTTATTCTCTTCAGTAAGATTGCATCTTAGGCAATGGATGTACATAAGAATGCTATACATGCATACCTAGTACCACAGAAATACACTCTGCAAACAAATATCCAATTCCTAAGATCAAGTGGAAAGACTCAAATGGTTGCTACCCATCCATAAGCATTCATCATTGAACTTTTATCTTCCGCAAGGAAAGAGCCAACAATGGCAGCATGTGCCACAGCCATGTTCATGTCCTCAGACTCAAAATGATTATTGGTATTGAGGTGTGAAACATACCGAAAGATTATGTACAATGACATTTTGAACATCTTGCATCTGCAACTCTGCCTGTTCAAATGGAAAAACAGGTATAAAAGCAACCTATATTGGTAGTTCTTAAAATCATCATCACATATTCACTCTAATAAAATTTCAAATGTCTCCATATGAAAAATAAGTAAATGTCTCCTCAATAAACTAGTGGAGAATGAAATGAACATGATGAACTTCAATCTGACCAGTGCAGGAATGTAAAAGTAGCCTATCTTGCTCACTCGAAGACGACTAGCATATATCTCAACATAGATGATTGCATATATCCCAAGAGCAACAGAAAACTCGAGTTGCTCACTTTGTTGCTCATTCAATCAGTTTCCAGATAGCATGCACAAGCAATAAAAAAATCCTCAATAATCACTTTAATATTAGGGATGGCAACGAGTCAGCCTTGCTCATTCTTTTGAAATAATTTTTTTAAAATTAAAAGTGTAAAATGTCTTTTTTTAATTGAATCCGAGCGTGGGTTGCCCAAGCTCAGGCCTACCCCAGGCCTAACTTTTCGTTTTGCTTAGAAAAGTTGAACCTCAAATTGGTCTGGGCCAAAATTGTCCCATAAGTCAGCCCATTAAAAACAACTAAATTTAGGCCCATGGGCAAGCCCATTGTTATCCCTATTTAATATTCTCAACAATGTGACTCTGAATGTTCCCAACCAACTTAACTGAACCAGCACAAAAGGCACAACCATCCTGAAAGATTTATGCTTTTGTCCTACAGAATAGTTAATCATCAGGATATCCCATTTACATCAAATAGCAAATTCATGTGCAATGCACAAGGCAGGCTCTATTTTGAACTTATAAACATCGTGTCCTTCACAACAGAAGGAAAGTTAGAGATTGAAACAAACTGAAAACTTGGGATACATGCAATTGCACTTTATTTTTAAATTTATCAATAATAAACAGAAAAGATAGTGAAAACTTACAGAAAAAGTAACACTTCAACAGGTCCATCATAAACAGAGCACAAGCATGGAAATCAAATCTAGAATTTGTACAAATGTGCATTAATCGCCCCACATCCCTTTTCTGATTCATGTGAATGGAAATATGAACTGCTAGATTGAAATCTGTGCATCAACTAATTAAGACTAATATGATTATAGTTGCATATGAATGACACAAGCATGGATGAATAGATGACTTAAGAAGAATAGTTCTTCAGTGACTAGATGTGTACCTGCAATGATTTTGTTAAATGCACCACACTGCGTTTAGTTGCTCCATATGCGGCAAACCTGGATAAAAACAAAGTGATAACTCAATCATCAATGAAACAGCCAGTCATTTAAGAGTAAGTAATACAACAAATGAAGCATATAACATTCGAGTGATCCAATTGTAGCAGGTAAGGAACTAGTATGCTGTTCAGAGCTAAATTGGAATGGGAATCCACTTGATGGTCAAGTCTGAGAGTAGACAAACCCCTATAAGATTGCACCAGTGGTCTTGTCCTTGAAAGCCCAAGACTCTGACCTCATTGCATCATATCTATAAAATTTGTTTAATACCTCTAATGCAAACTTATAATGATAACTTTCAACTCAGAGTACAGGGTTAGCGGGAGATTTTTGTTTTAACGTCTAGGGGGAATGGGGCTAAGATAGAAGAAAGAACAGAAATGACAACAAATTGCAGCAAAAGAAGTTGGAAGGATCCCACATGATTTTAAGGTTCAAAAAGTAGAAATGGAATGGCATAGAAGAAATTCAAGGAATAGAAGTAATCATAGAACTATCTTCAAATTACTAATATGATCAAGTTGGTTTTAGAATTCACACCACTAACCATAACCCACCCATATCAGAGGGTGTTTTCTCTTCTTTACCAACCATTTGCTACAGTGTTGGACAATTAGCGACATCTAGTTAGAGTTATTTCGAAGGGTTGAAAGACAAATATTGATATAACTGACAAACAAGCTTTGGCAGAACTGAGATTACATAAATAGCCTTCAAGATGATTGAGGATGTTGAGGTCAAAGGCAGACAATGCCATACTTCATTGTTCACACATAAATATCAAACAGCCAACAGAGAAACTTTGTCAAACTCAAAATAAGACAGGGAGCATGTCCCTGCTGTCAACAGGAATTGAAGAATCATAGCAGCAGAGGTAAGAATTATGATTAAATGTTCTATGGGCACAGAAAGCAATACTGTTAAATTACAGAAATATAAAAATATAAGGATAAACATCTCAACGTTATGTGCTGCAATACATTTTTCTACAAAGTCCAGTAAAATCGTGATTCAAGAAACTCCAACCATATTGAAGAAATACCTAGGAGTTGGTCTTCCATCTGAACCAGCTCCATCAGTATTAAATATGTGACCTCCTCGAGGCTGGTTCAGCATAATTTTTATTGCCTTCAATTCAGTTAGGCATAAGAAATATGCTCAGAATTACCATTATATATGCAAAAGAAATAGAAAAGAACTAACAGAGAGAGAAAGTGAGAGAAAATCTTTTTACCTCTCTACAACATATCATCAGACCAAGAGTGTTTGTAGTAACAACTTCACTGAAGAAAAAGAAACTCTAAAAATTAAGAGATATTACAACAAAATAAACAATTTAAAACAAGGAAAACAGCAGCAGTATATGACCAAAGGCCAAATATGTCATTCCTTACATAAGATCATCATCTGATGCTTCTGCTAAGGGCTTAAAACTATATGCATTTGATCCTGCATTATTAATCTGCATCATTCTCAACATGAGGTAAGAGAGTAACAACAGAACTAAGCCTAGTCAAATTGAAGGAAAAATCAATGTTACAAGGCAAGACACATTTGAGTATATTGTTTTTGTGTTCACAATGGAATAAGTGCTCTGTTAGAGTGGTTAGGTTGGTTGCAAGTTTGTAGGTGGTAATATTTTTGTTAAACATATTAATTGAAA
Source organism: Erythroxylum alaternifolium (assembly GCA_027478495.1). Lineage (NCBI taxonomy): Eukaryota > Viridiplantae > Streptophyta > Magnoliopsida > Malpighiales > Erythroxylaceae > Erythroxylum > Erythroxylum alaternifolium. The sequence goes on from JANIIA010000004.1 coordinate 42,901,759, forward strand.
ACTCAAGATGAGCTAGAAAATTATGTGAAGTACTCTTTCAATAAGCTTGCCAATGTCCCAGTTATTTTGTCTTTCAGATTCTTTGCAACTTCAACCGAAAAAATGAAATAGTGATCACACTTATGGTAACTTCCTGATATAGTATATGCTCATTTACATGGTTGTTTTGGAAGATCCACATAATTCCACTATGATACCAAATATTCTAAATGAGATTCTTTTACTAACTACAAAAAATGGAAAGCATAGGCAGTCTACAATGAAACATAGGGACTATGTACCCATATGTCAATGAATTTTAGGTTTTCTTGGGCAAATGCAGCTAAATCCTTGACATCCTCTCCTTTCCTAACATCACAAGTTGTTCCCTGCAAAAGAAGAATATAATATTCATAACCGCAAGTTTGATATGAGATACTTTTAGTGAGTTAGACAGTAGAGAAAAATGACACAACAAAAGAATACATAAAACAACTAAAAAGGAGGAGAAAAGAGTCGTGAAGGAAGTACCCACACACGGTGCTGTCCAAATTCTTCTCTCAGACTCTGAAGAGCAGACTCTACCCTTTCAGCTGCCAAAAGTTTCAGGAAGCAATGATATTTTGTATGAAAACAAGCTTCACACTTTTACTATGAAGCTTGCAAAAAGTTTCAAGAACCAATGATAATTTTATTTGCAAACACAAGCTTCACACTCTTTCAAAAATTAACTTGTGTCGTTATTATTGATTTTTGCCCTTAAACACAGGGCATTCAACTCTTGAAGTTATTGATGGTCAACAAAATATTCGAATACATAGAGGTTCAGCCTGTGAATGGATCAGCTGATCCAGAAAAGTGACCCTTGATATCTAGAGCTAAAAACTGAATACAAAGAGGATTCAGTTTTAGAGTCTTGAAGATATAGAATAAAAGGTCAATTCCCAAACAGGGATCTTTAGGGTATAGATTTTATGAAAAGTCAGATTGCTGACAAAACCTAAATTAACACCTAAAGATATTGAATGGTCACTTTCCTACCGGCTAAGTACATCTAATTATGTTGAACTCTCATCTCCTAATCATGCTTGTCATACCATAGCCTACCAGCATCAAAGTGTATACTATGTCTAGCCCTAAACACAACATCCAGACTAAAAGTAGTATGATCTTTGTGCATATATATTTTATAACTAATAGGCTCAGTAACAAGGGAAGATTGGATCCCACAGGATTTGGCAGAACAGATTTCATATGTCTCCGGTTGGATTTCACTCCCTGGCCAAAAAGTTTGGTGAGAGCTTTCCACAGATCATAGACCAAAGAGTCACATAATCTGCTGGAATTGGATTAAAAAAAATGAATTGATCAAAAGAATAAAATTGTTCCATGGTTTCAATAAGACTAGAAAAATGGAAGCAGAATCTTCAAATTATTTTGTGGACAAAAGATCCAAGACCCTTGCAATCATTAACTTCCAACATTTTCAACCAAAAGTTTTGATACTCAGGCAGTACTTCTTAAACAACATAAAACTTTTGGCTTAGAGAAAGCTAGGTTTTATGATCTGAATAGATGTACGGTTACAGCCTATGTAGCACGGACACGGAAAAATGGAGCCATGTCCGTATGTCGGACACGTGTACATGTCGGACATCCACTGACACGTGGTGGACACGTGCCCGACATATGTCCGTACGTGTCGGAATTAAAAATAATTTTTTTCAACTCTGACAAGGCTCGGACACGTCTGGAGACCACTCGGACACGACTTAATAGAATATATGCTCCATGGAATATATGCTCCATGTTTTTTGAGAGGGGCTTATAAAGTACCAAATATGTATGAACTATCAAGATGTTGGAAGTCTTGAAACAC
>JANIIA010000004.1:43084761-43103855 GCA_027478495.1 Erythroxylum alaternifolium
TTAAATGTTAAGTGATGTGACACGCCACCCTCGAGGGGCACGGATTCGGATATCACCATCGGTATCGGGTTCGGGTCTAGCGGGAGTGGGGTATTACAATCTATCTATAATTTCTAAAGATGGACATTATGTTGGCCATGCCCATATTAGAGATCGTGTCTCACCGTTAAGTTATCCATTAAGTAATACAGGCTAATACATGACCAAATTAGAAGTCATTTTCACATCCAAATCTTCTCCAGCCTTAGCTTGAATCAAGCTGATCAATACTTGTTCTTCAATTTGGCTTGATTTTACATTTGTGTCCACTTCTCTCACAATATCATTAAGCGTAAGAATGGTAAAAGGGCCTAACATTAACTTGAAGTCAATATGCTTGGCCTAAGTTGAATAGTTTTAGACCAAGTTTAATTTTTTTAAACTTTAGGTTTCAATATAGGCTTGAGCTAGATTTTACAGTCAAATCCAACCTGATTCAAAAGTTGAAGCATTAATATAAAGTTATATTTTAAATGTTGTCATTTTGTTTCCTTTTGTTGAGGTAACAGTTATGAATTTCCCCCTTAACATTTCTTAAAAAGTCTAAAGTTAATCTATACCGTTGTTTATAGTATCACATTACACCTTAATGTTTTCAAAATGGTATTAAAAGTACCTTAAATCTTGAAAAAGTTAAGTTTTTAGTTGTTTCTAGTATATGGATCAACTTAGCCTATGCGATGTCACAATTAGGTAATATGGACCAACTTAATGTTGATGTAATCTTAAAATTAATTTATTTAAACATTGGTTAAATGTACAATTTTCTCCTTAACTTTTCACAAAAGGTCTAAATAATCTCCTACCATTACCAATGTTACCACTTTTATTCTTATTGAGGATAAAATGGGAATTATTTTAGTAATGTTAAGGTGAAAAGTTATATTAAAGATAACGATAGGGGCTTACTTAGACTTTTTATGAATCATTGAAATGAAAATAATATCTTTGTCCTTTTGTTAATAAGAAAATTAAATCTTTTTTTAATTGATAAGTAAAAAAATAACAATCCATACCTATACTTAGTTGCCCATCCATTTACTCTGCCAACTACCACCTAACTCTCTCTCCCTAACTTTATTACGTCGCTTAATCTCAATGAATCCAATATGGCATAAGATACACAAAGATAGGAAATAAACGTACCATTATGTTTTCCTCTTTTCAAGTAAGGTTTTTTTTTATGGGGAACTATGTTTCATGCACTTCCAGTGAGCCTCATCCTTACTGGTTGCTTGTTTCATGGGATCCATGCCATGGTTTACTTGGTGAATTCCATTTTTCTCATTAATGGAGAATTTGATAATTTAAGAAGAAAAAATCAAGAATGGTTTTCCAATATTGATTTTGGAAGCATTTTACATTTGTTTGAGTTGTTTTAGATTACTAAAAACTTGAGCTTTTCATCGACCTTCGAGTCGAGCTTTTATCTAAATAAAAGCTTTAGGTCAGATTTAAACCTTATAAGGCTGAGCTCGACCCGAACCGTTACCAACTATAATTAAGCACATTTTTTCCATATTTGCATAATTGGTTCACATGTAAAAGTCAAAGGACTAAAGGAAACTTGATTTTTATCATTCCATCACCTTTATAAAAAAGGAGTAAAATAAAAAAATTAAAAGTAGTGGTTACAATTATACTCTCATAAAAGATCTTATTTATAAACATTGTCAATGATCTATTCAACAATTTAAAATGAATAATCTTCTTTTAGTTATAATTTAGATATTCTTTAATTTGAAAACCTCTCCTTTCTCTTATGTACCCACAATAATGACCTTCTTCAAAGATAATTTTCTTTCTCCTTTTGTTAGCTTTAGATGCATATTCTCCATTTTTTCTTTCAATGTGTTGTCGAATATTTTCATGTAGTTGTTTCACCATTTCATCTTTCTTTTAACCATCCAAACCACTCCTCTTATAGATAGGTAAAGGAACTATATGGAGTTAGTGGGTTAAAATTATAAACACTCTCAAAAGGTGAATAATCAGTATTGCTATAAATAGCTTTATTTTACATAAATTCAATAAACAATAAATAAGCTCCCTAAAATTTTAAGTTCTTTTGAATTTGTATGCAATAAAGTAGTCAAATTCCTATTGACTACCTTGATTTAACCTTCCCTTTAAAGTTGACAAGTATTTGAAAATAATAATCTATGTTCCAACTTTCCTTATAAAGCCTTCTAAAAGTAGCTAAATAATAAAGCTATATTTGACATGTTTATAGATGCTAAATTAGTTTGTAATTTAACATTATAATAGCATGTTTTATAGGACATATTGTAACACCTCACTCTTATAGGGCATATTCTTGAATATATCGTTGGTATTCGAGAACATACTCTATGAGAGTTATGCACTACGACGGTCAATCAACATACTCATTTCTAAACTTTCACGCGTCACACACATATTTCGGAAACCAATAATAAAAAATACTCATTTTATTTATAAACATTTTCAATTTACAAATGTTACAATCAATATACAAATCATCATAATTTTAGTATTCACTTGGGCCCATTATATATACAAAACACTTTTAACGATAATGTCATTCACATACACATTGTACAGTACTTGTGAATACACATTTTAATACAAAATAATGAAACTTGTGGAATACAATATTTAATACTAAATTTACTAAAAAAATATGCAAATGCTAACTGATCCTAACCTCTAACTCTTATTCAAAAGCAGTGGTTAGACTCCAGTTGGTCTAACTGGGTGTCTCCTCAGAGTCTGAAAAATATGTTGCAAATTGGAGTGAGTTTTGCGAACTTAGTGAGTGAACCATCATCGATGGCTCACTCATTCACATAACACATCAATTCATATAATCACGTAATTCACATCATTTCACTAATCAACATGTTGAATCACATATACTTCATATTCACTTAATTCATATTTAACATCAGAAATCATTCAAACTATTTATTTCAATCATCTATATCATACATATCAATTATATATGCAATGCTCATAAGACTCACTTCCAATTGTTATTGTTGTGACTGAGTTCTTATAACTGTCTGCATCCATTGTGGATGCCAAGCTCATTAATAACTATCCTTTATCTGTTGGAGATACATGACTCATTTTGAGCCAGAGACTCTTACCACATTCTGAGCTTAAAGCTCTTTTTCACTTTTTGAGCTTTAAGCTCTTTTTCAGTGGCTACTCCGATCACAACAACTTTTATGTTGTCATATATTTATGTAATGAAATGCATCACATGTATTCAGTCAATCAAATGTGCTCAATCTTACACTTTCACATTCACATTCACATTCTCATTCACATTTATCATCGGACCTTAGTCTGGCATTAAACATTTAAGTTGAAAATCACTTATTCAGTCAAATTCATATACAATGAGCAGTTGTAATGTATTATTCATGCATCAAACACCTCGGACATTTAATGTCCAGAATTATCTCAATTACATTCACATTCAATAGTAATTCAATATAGGAATTTAAAAAAAACAAACAATGAAAGTGAGACCATCTAGGTTGACTCACAGTACACTCCAAATTAGCATTAGCTTTTATGATCCAGAAACGTCTGGATGCTGACATTCTATCCTGTATATCAATATCATGCAATGCACATATTGCACTCACATTATTAGTTGCACAATCACATAAACATTCAGTTAGACACATTTGTATATGTGTAATGTATAATGCGTGCTCATATTGACTGTTCTGGGTATGTTTCCTTAATCATGTCTCTTTATCATTCAAATCTTATCCTTTGTATATGTCTAGAATGTTTCCTTAATCACGTCTCTTTATCATTCAAATCTTATACTTTGTATATGTCTAGCTTATTCTTAGGTTTACACCTCAAGAAAACTTGGTTATTCTAATATTATAAATCAATTTCTCGTCATTTCTTTTCTAGCATTATATGCTTTCATAATACCCAATTCTCATTCACCTTTACTTAATAAATGTTACTAAACTCCTTTGAATCACAACTATAATCATATGAACATCTTCATTTATACATAATCATTCTAAGTTCATCATTCAATCCTTTACGAAGGTTGTTAAAACATTTTAAGATCACATAATATATAATTTATCATTCATATTTAGTCAATACTCATCATTCATTTGAATTAAATCACTTTAGCCATCATAGGTTCACTTTCATTCTCATAACATCTCCAATTTTCCAGATTTGAACACCTAATGTTCAACATTCCATTCTTAATTTATATCCTCATTCGTCATCCTAAGTATATCACTCATTTAATCACTTATTCAGGCATCATTCGAGGCTCAATTCAAGCTTCATTCAAGCCTAAATGCATCATATGAAAGTGCCCAACCATTTGTTGTGTCAAACCACACATAAAATAAGCATTTTTGATGTTTAACTAATTCCCATGATCGTGGGATTTATTGGTAGAAACTTTCTGCCCTGTTAAGCATTCCTTTATTGGAAGAAATTTTTTTCCCTTCGTTAAGCATTCCCATAATTGTGGGAATTCTATCAGAAGAATCCCAGCAGGTTTTCTCAAATTTTCTAGCTTTTCTAACTCTTCCAAGTTACATCCAACTCCTCATATGCTTAGTCTATCATCTCTAGTTTAATTATTCATCATTTCTCTCTTCATTCCTACTTCCATTTCCAGTCCATATCATTCACAACAAATCATGATCTATGTTCGATCATTAACACAAAAACAGAACATATAACATTCATTTACAAAACAATTTTTTGCACTTCTTTCTACATCATTTTAATGCTCTTTCAATTCCAACCTCATCTCTACAATAAGTTATGAAATATCACTCACGATATACACAAAACAAGACATTTATACATCCATTTTTCTCATCCAAATTTCAGCATGTACACATCTTCATTTTATGATCATTTAACTCTTAACTATCATCAAAACATGTTCCATTCAACAAATAAAGAAGAGTAATGCATTATACTCACTTGTTTACTTCAAGATCTTGAAATTCTCACTTAACCCTAGCTTTCCTTGAACCATATGATCATCACCATTGTAGGGAGGAATGAGCTAGGTTTTTGGAAACAAAGAGGAAGAAGACAATAAGAAGCTTGAAGAAACAAAGGGAAAGAGTTGAGCAAAACTCAATATGATGAAGATGAGAGTTAGTATCATATATGATGGAGAAGAAGAATGAATAAAATGAAGAAGATGAAGAAAAAGCATAAGCAACAAAAATGATGAGTGAACATGGTCTTTCACTTAGATATTTTCGTGGAATGGATGTGTGGAAAGTGGCATGACACTTGTCACTTGCCACATGTCTTATTCCTATGACTTTACTTGGTCCTATTTTTAATAACTACTCCATTTGATTCCAATTGTCTCCCAATATCATATATCAATTATTTCTTTTGTCACTCATCACTTATTTCTACTACCATTTATCAATTGTTCTGCCATTTGACATTTTTTCCTCGTCCATAAATACCCAAAATTCTAGAAAATTCTCAAATTTAACTAAAAATTATAAATCACTAATTATACACACCAACTCAATTTTTAAGACACATAATCCATAATTCACATTATAATCAAATTAAAACAATCATTTATACATGAAAATGTCAAATGAGTGTATGAACAAATTATTATAATATGTGCAATAATCAAATTCATATGTGTGAAGACTAATTTTATGCATGAGGATGAAATGCATTTTTCTAATCTCTCATTGTTATTTCTTGTTTACATAAATTTAAGGTTCTAACCCATAAAATAGAAATGGGATGTTACAGTTCCCCCTTAATAAATTTAATCCTCAAAATTCTTATCTGAATCATCAAAAAGGCAAGGGTAATTTTTACTCATATGTTCCTCCGTTAACTTTATCACTCGAATAATTTCTTCCAATTGACTATAGTCAATTGAATCACTTGATCTTTCAATTACTTATTTTGACACCACACTATCTTAACTGGTTCCTTAGTGTATCTCTTATTAGTCGCAAGTTTCACTTCCTGTGCCAACAATGCATTTATCTGATCATACCAATATCTCTTAAAAATATTCATGTAACACGATGTGGATCTGATATATCTTTATTGGTAAGACCAACTTAAGTCAATGGTACTATGCTCTTAATACTTCATATAGACCAATACAATTCAAACTTAGCTACCCTTTTTAATGAACTTTAGTACACCTTGCCAAGGTGATACTTTCATAAACACTTTATCTATCTCTTGATAATTCACATCTCTTTAGTGTTAATACACTTAACTTTTATGTCTATCTCATTATATTCCATATCTTCAGTGTTGATCTACCTAACTTATTCATCTTTCTTGAATCACTTAATTTCTAATGCAGTTTAATTTCACTTATCAACATCATCCCCAATCAATTCTGGCCTTAAACTATTTTAGGCCTTATTTATCCTAATATAAAGGCAGATGACTCTTTCTGTCATATAAGGCCTCATACAGTGTTCTAACGATACTACTATGATAATGATTGTTATGCTTAAAATTAATCAAAACTGTATATTGACCTCATGTTCCTATGAACTCCAAAATATAAGCTTTAAGTATATCTTCAATAGTTAAGACTGTTGGTAACTCAAACATGCAATCACTTGCTTCTACATCCTTAGTCGCTAAATGCTGTTTCAGCATATTCCTACTAGGATGTATAGCATAGCTTATTATTTATGCTTTCTCCAATAATCTCTTTGCTCAATCACCGGTATCTAATGCACATACTTTTTACTACAATCACAGAGTATCATTTTTCCTATTTAAACACAAATTCAAATTCATTTTCACTTTCTCAATAAGATTCACAAATTTTGAATTCTCAATTTGGGCTTTGCTAATCCTTTCATGTGAAACTGATCTTAATTTCAATAGCTAATAATAATTTGAATTGTCTAAAATTTAATTCGACATTCTGTACTATTTATTGCACCAGGTTTAGTAACCTCAATATCTGAATTTGAGCTATACTGCTATCAGATTTTCTGTTCAATGCATTAGATTATATCGTGATCTCTGGTGTGAAACATCTTTATATATTACATAATCTCCGAATCCAAATGATATAATTAACATCGGTGTTATAATTCCTCAAAATTCATTCTACATTCATCAGTCTATATGATTTACACATTTCTCCTCAGAAGTCTTATCATAGGGCTAAGACCAGTAGAAACCTTTCAACAACCTTTGGTAATATCCAATATCCAACTAATTATAGAAAACTTCAGACCTTACATATATTCCTCAGAGTTTCTCACTTCATCATTGCCTTCACTTTCCTTTTTGAATCTACCTATATGCCCTGTCCAGATACTATATAACTCAAAATGTCATTTATGATCATAGTTACCAATTTATGCAAGTAAGGTTAAAACATTTTGTTTATTAATGCTATGTATACTGTCAAGCATTTGTCAACCCAATTAGATATCATCAAGACTTAATGCACCCATATCTGGTCCTAGAAATTCTTTAGTAACTAGTTCCTCAGACATGGTAAAATTATCTCATTTTTTCTCAGTCTCTAGATTGATTTATTCTCTCGAATGACTTTCTCCATTCATTTAATTTCCTTTAACTTCTCTTTGACTTATTCTAATGTTTGTTCATTCATACTAGTTCCTCCATACATTTAAATTTATTTACAATCTTAACTTATTGAGTTGGTAACACATTCATCAAATCTAACTTATATCTCTTGAATATATTTGCATAGAATATAGTGTGGACCTAAGTTCTCCTCACCGTAACAATAGTGTTACCTCAAATTCAAGAATCTAATCACGTAGGTGGATACTTTACATCAAATAGAATGCATGCACTTTCAGCATCATATTCGACTTCTTATACCTGAGTCTTAATTAGAAACAGGACTCTAGTATTGAATTATGATTTGTTCCATCATTGTTCATGATTAGAAGTAAACCATCTAGTCCATTAAACCTAATTCGGTGAAATTCTTCTTCAAAGAAGATTTCTTGCTACCATCATCTATACTGTTTATGTAATCCTTATCAATCAAATGTTTTCATCATTGCTTATCAGTCATTCTTAATACCTCAAGCAGATCAATTTCAACTATTCATAATACCTCAATAAGATCAATTACTGCCATAACTGTTATGATCAGAATATCCTTTATAATAAAACTCAGTGAAGTAATAAACATATTCATTTGCTCTTATACCTTGGTATATACCATCAAGATCATTTTATCTTATCTAAAGATGTATTTTCGACATATCACCAATTAATAACTTATGCTAAGGATATCTTAATCCTAATTGACAACACTTCTCTTTTTTTTTGCTTGCCCACGATCGTGGTGTCCCTGCTACGATTGTGATAGAAACTTCTGGGACTGGTCACGATCGTGCGTGACAAAATCAAATGTTTTCTAGGCCACGATCATGGGGTGAGGACCAATATCATGCCTTGCACTTTCTTCCTCATTTCTTCCACGCATTTAACACACATACTAACATCAATATCTCTCCAAATTTCTAGAATTTACCTCTTTTAATGCTACATCATTTGAAAATAATTCAACTACCATATTGATTACTTTAACTTTCAAAACTCTACTCATTTTATTCATCATCTTTTTCTTAATATCATTCATACATAAAATCCTATCTTGTACGTATTTCTAACTTTCTCCTTACTATATATCATTCATCTCATGTAAATTCATTCATGTCTACTTCGTTCCCCCTTTTTTTTCATTTCTATCATATCTTCCAATTGTCATTTATTTCATCTTCCATATGTATATTCTCAATCAATTCAGAATTATAGAGGCATAACCATTATGAAATTTGAATCTCAATTCCACGGACATATTCTAATACTGAATCATAAGCTCTTATCATGATAATCAAAGAACCATTCCAAGTCCGATTTCAACTTCTTAAGATCATAGGAAATTTTGTTTTCATTCAACTTTGCTTATACACTTTAAAATCTTATCATTTCTACCATATCTCTATTTTCCTCAATCAATCCATGACAATATATTCACATCTATATCACATTCAAGGGTATACCATCATATTACATTATTGATATCATGTTCAATGATACAACCATACATACAAACGTAATGAATCTTTATCTATGATATAGAACCGGATATTATTTCTCATTTCTAGATATTCACAAATTTTTATTTTCTCACATTATGACATATTATCATCCTTCTCATTACTTCTAGCATCTTAAACTCTTAACGAATGCTCATGCGTGTGACTCACATAAATGCGACTCAGATTGGGGATCAATTGCTGCTGCATGCTAAAACATGTCTAAAATGCATGTATTGTGACACATAGTTTGAAAAATGTCCATATAAGATACTAAATCTGGGCTTTGATACCAACTCTATAGCACCTCGCTCCCACAGGGCATATTCCTAAGCACACTGATGGTATTAGAGAAAACACTCTACAAGGGTGGTGTAATAAGATAGTCAGTCAATCATAACCATTAAAAATTTTTCACGCAGCACACACATTTTTTTCAAAAAACTTATAATCGATTCGGCCCATTTTATTTAAAACATCACCAATTACAGTTGTCATTATAAACTCACATTTGATCAAACATTAAGCACATTGTCAGAATTTCAATAATCTTTTGGGCCCATTAGAAATACAAAATGTATTTGATCAAAACTGTTATTTCAAACATAATTCATTTTTTTTACAATAAATGAAACTTGTGAAATACAATATTTAATACTTATTCATAAACATTTTAAATTTACAAATGTTACAATCAATATACAAATCATCAAAATTTTAGTATTCATTTGGGCCCATTACAGATACAGAACGCTTTTAGTCATAATGTCATTACATTACATAATCGTTCACATGCATATTGTATAGTACTTGTGAATATGTATTTTAATACAAAAAATAATGAAATACATATGCAAACGTCAACTGATCCCAACCACTATCTCTTACTCAAAAGTAGTGGTTAGACTCCTGTTGGTCTAATTGGGTGCCTCCTTTGAGCCTAAAAAATATGTTGTATATTGGGGTGAATTTTGCGAACTCTATGAGTGGACCATCCTCGATGACTCACTCAATCATATAACACATCAATTCATGTGATCACGTAATTCACATCATTTCACTAATCAATATGTTGAATCACATAGACTTCATATTCTTTTAATTCATATTTCACATCAGAAATCATTTAAACAATTTATTTCAATCATTTAAATCATACATATCAATTATATATGCAATGCTCATAAGACTCACTTCTAATTGTTATTGTTGTGACTGAATGCTTGTAACTGTTCTGTATCTATTGTGGATACCAGACTGATTAATAACTGTCCCTTATCTGTTAGAGATACAGGGCTCATTTTACATAGTGAGCCAGAGGCTCTTACTATATTCTGAGCTTTAAGCTCTTTTTCACTTTTTGGGCTTTAAGCTTTTTTTCGGTGGCTATTACAGTCACAACAACTTTTATGTTGTCATGCACTTATGTAATGAAATGCATCACATGTATTCAGTCAATCAATTGTGCTCAAAATTTTTCACATTCACATTCACATTCACATTTATCCTCGAACCTTGGTACGACATTCAACAATTAAGTTGAGAATCACTTATTCAGTCAAATTTATATACAATGAGCACTTCCAATGTATTATTCATACACCAAACTCCTTGGACATTTAATTTTTGGAATTATTTCAATCACATTCACATTCAGTAGTAATTCAATATAGGAATTTAAAACAAAACAAACAATAAAAGTGAGACCAACTAGGTCGACTTACAGTATGCTCTAGATTAGAATTAGCTTTCATCATCCAGAAACGTCTGGATGCTGACGTTCTATCCTGTATATCAACATCATGCAGTACACATATTGCACACACATTATTAATTGCACAATCACATAACCATTCAGTTATACACATATGGATATGTGTAATGTATAATGCTTGACTATTCTTGGTATGTTTCCTTAATCACTTCTCTTTATCATTCAAACCTTATCCTTTGTATGTGTCTAACTTATTCTTTGGTTTACACCTCATGAACACTTGGTTATTCTAATATTATAAATCAATTTCTCGTCATTTCTTTTCTAACATTATATGCGCTCATAATACCCGATTCTCATTCACCTTTACTTAATACATGTTACTCAACTCCTTTGAATCACAACTATAATCATATGAACATCTTCATTCGCTCATGATCATTCTAAATTCATCATTCAATCCTTTACTAAGGTTATTCTAACATTTTAAAATCACATAATATCCAATTTATCATTCATCTTTAGTCAATACTCATCATTCATCTTAATTGAATCACCTTAGCCATCATAAGTTCACTTTCATTCCTATAACATCTTCAATTTTTCAGATTTGAACACCTAATGTTTAACAATCCATTCTTAATTTATATCCTCATTCATCATCCTAAGCATATCACTCATTTAATCACTTATTCAAGCATCATTCTAGACTCAATTCAAGCTTTATTCAAGCCTAAATGCATCACAAGAAAGTGCCTAACATTTGTTGTGTCAAACCACATATAAAAGAAGCATTTTCGATGTTTAACTAATTCACACGATCATGGACCACTTCCTATGATCTTGGGATTTGTTGGCAGAAACTTTCTGCCCTGTTAAGCATTCCCGCGATCGTGGGAGTTGTTAGCAGAAAGTTTTTCTGCCTTCGTTAAGCATTCCCACGATCGTGGGATGCTTTTATCAGAATAATCCCAGCAGGTTTTCTTCAATTTTCCATCTTTTCTAACTCTTTCAAGTTACATCCAACTCCTCATATGCTTAGTCTATCATTTCTGGTTTAATTATTCATCATTTCTCTCTTCATTCCTACTTCCATTTCCACTTCATATCATTAACCTAAAAACATAATATATGACATTCATTTACAAAACAATTTTCTGCACTTCTTTTTACATCATTTTAATGCTCTTTCAATTCCAACCTCATCCCTACAACAACTTATGAAATATTAATCATCATAAACATAAAAACAAAACATCAATGTGTTCATTTCATCAACCATGTTCCAACATATATAAAACACCATTTTATGATCATATACCCTCTAACTATCATCATACATGCTTCATTCAACAAATTAAGAAGATTAATGCTTTATACTTACTTGTTTAGCTTCAAAATCTTCAAACCACACTTAACCCTAGCTTTCCATCTTCATACGATCATCACCACTTAAAGAGGAATGAGCTAGGTTTTTGGTAACAAAGAGGAAGAAGATAACAAGAAGCTTGAAGAAATAAAGGGAAAGAGTTGAGCAAAAATTCAATATGATGAGGGTAAGAGTGAGTATCGTGAATGGAGAAGAAGAGAGAAAATGAAGAAGATCAAGAAAAAGCATAAGCAACAAAATTGATGAGTGAATGGATGTGTAGCATGTGGCATGACACTTGTTACTTGCCACATGTCTTATTCCTATAGCTTTACTTGGTCCCATTTTTAATAACTAATCCATTTGATTCCAATTTCTACTCCAATTATCTCCCAATTTTCCATGACATTTGTCATTATATCCTAATATCATATATCAATTATTTCTTTTGTCACTAGCCACTTATTTCTAGTACCATTTATCAATTTTTCTGCCATTTGACATTTTTCTTAGTCCATAAATACCCACAATTCTAGAAAATTCTCAAATTTTACTAAAAATTCTAAATCACTACTTATACACACCAACTCAATTTTTTAAGACACATAATCCATAATTCATATTATAATCACATTAAAACAATCATTTATAGCCAGAAATGTCAAATGAGTGCATGAACAAATTATTGTAATGTGTGCAATAATCAAATTCATGTGCATGAATGCTATATTATATATGAATATGAAATGCATTCTTGAACTCTCCCATTGTTATTTCTCATTTATAGAAATCTAAAGTTCTAACTCTTTGTTTGGAAACTGGATGTTACAATTCTCCTCTCTTAATAAATTTTGTCCTCAAAATTCTTATCTGAATCATCAAAAAGACAGGGTTAAATTTTCCTCATATGCTCCTCCATTTCCTTTTTAACTTCATCACTCAAATAATTTCTTCCAATTGACTATAGTCAATGGAATCACTCAGTCTTTCAATTACTTATTCAGATACTACACTATCTTAACTGGTTCCTCTCTCTATATATATATATATACTTGTAAGTTTCACTTCCTGTGTCGACAATAAAGCAATGTCATATTATATCGATATTTCTTAACATACTCACATGTAACACAGTGTGAATCTAATATATCTTTATTGGTAAGATTAACTTAAGTCAATGGTCCTATGCTCTCAATAACTTCATATGGACCAATACAATTCGAGCGTAGTTTATCTTTTTTCCTAACCTGAGCACGACTTGCCACGGTGGTACTCTCATAAACATTTCATCTTTCACTTGATAATTCGCATCTCTTCAGTGTTAATACACTTAACTCTTATGTCTATCTCACTATATTCCATATCTTCGGTGTTGACCCACCTAAATCATTCATCTTTCTTGAATCACTTAATTTCTAATGCAGTTCAATTTCACTTATCAACAACATCTCCAATCGATTATGGCCTTCAACTATTTTAGGCCTTATTCATCCCAATATAAAGGTGGATGACTCTTTCTGTCATATAATGCCTTATACGGTGTTCTAATAATACCACTATGATAATGATTGTTATGCTTAAAATCACTCAAAACTATATATTGACCTCATGTTTCTATGAACTCCAAAATATAAGCTTTAAGCATATCTCCAACAGTTAAGATTGTTGGCAACTCAAACATGCAGTCACTTGCTTTTATATCCTTAGCCGCTTAATATTGTCTCATCGTATTGCTACTAGGATGTATAACATAGGTTGCTATTGTGCTTTCTCCAGAAATCTCTTTTCTCAATTTATCTACATCGGATACACATAATTTTTAATTTTTTTAATTCTATCACAGAGTATCATTCTCCAATTCAAACTTAAAATTTGAATTCATTTCCAATTCCTCAATAAGATTCACAAATTCTGAATTCTTAGCTTGGGCTTTACTAATCCTTTCATATGAAACTAATCTTAAATTCAATAGTTAATAATACTTCGATTTGCTCAAAATTTAACTCGAAATTCTATGCTCTTTATTACACCAGGTTTAGTAACCTCAAAATTTGAATTTGTACTATATTGCTATCAGATTTTCTGTTCAATGCATCAGATTATATCCTGATCTCTGGTGTGAAACATCCTTATATATTACATAATCTCCAAATCCAAACGATATAATTAACATCGGTGTTATAATTCATGAAAATTCTTTTTACATTCATCAGTCCATATGATTTACACATTTCTCCTCAGAAGTCTTATCATAGGGCTAAGACAAGTAGAAACCCTTTGACAACCTCTGGTAATATCCAATATCCAACTAATTCTTGAAAACTCTGGACCTCACATATATTCCTCGGAGTTTCTCACTTCATCAGTGCCTTCAGTTTCCTTTTTGAATTTACCTATATGCCCTATCCAGATACTATATAACTCAAAATTTCATCTATGATCATAGTCACCAATTTATCTAAGTAAGGTTGAAACACTTTGTTCATTAATGCCATGTATAATGTCAGGCATTTGTCAACCCAAATAGATATCATCAAGACTTAATGCACCTATATCTAGTCTTCGAAATTCTTTAGTAGCTAGTTCCTCAGATGGGGTAACATTATCTCATATTTTTCTCAGTCTCCCGATTGATTTATTCTCTCGAATGACTTTCTCCATTCATTTGACTTCCTCTAATTTCATTGACTCATTCTAATGTTTGTTCATTCATACTAGTATCTCCACACACTTAAATTTATTTACAATCTTAACTTCCTGAGTTGGTAACACATTCATCAAATCCAACCTGTATCCCCTGAACATATTTGCATAGAATATAGTGTGGACCTAAGTTCTCCTCACCTTAGCAATAGTGTTACGTTAAATTCAAAAATCCAATCACATAGGTAGATACTTTACATCAAATAGAATGCATGCACTCTCAGTAGCATATTCGACTTCTTATACCTGAGTCTCAGTTAGAAACGGGACTCCGATATTCACTTACGATTTGTTCCATCATTATTCATGCTTAGAAGTAAAACATCTAGTCTGCTAAACCTAATTCGGTGAAATTCTTCTCCAAAAGAAGATTTATTATTACTATCATCTATACTGTTCATGTAATCCTTATCAATCAACTATTTTCATCATTGCTTATCAGCCATTCTTAGTATCTCAAGAAGATCAATTTCAACTATTCATAATATCTCAATAAGATCAATTTCTATCACAACTTATATGATCAGAATATCCTTTATAATAAAGCTCAGTGAAGTAATGAGGAGATTCATTTACTCTTATACCTTGGCATATACCATCAAGATCATTTCATCTTATCTAGAGATGTATTTTCAACTTTTCACCAACTAATAACTTATGTTAAGGATACCTTAATCCCAATTGTCAACACTTCTCCTTTTTTTGCCTGCCCAAGATCGTGGTGTCCTTACCACGAACATGAAAGAAACTTCTAGGACCACCACGATCGTGACAGAACCAGATTCTATCCAAGCTACGATCATAGGGGGAGGGTCACGATCGTGCCCTACACTTTCTTCCTCATTTGTTCCACGCATTTAACACACATACTATCATCAACTTCACTCCAAATTTTCAGAATTTGCCTCTTTTAATGGTACATCATTTCATAATAATTCAACTATCATATTGATTGCATTAACTCTCAAAACTCTACTTATTTGATTCATCAACTATTTCTTAATCTCATTCATACATAAAATCCTGTCTTATATGCATTTCTAATTTTCTCCTTACTACATATCATTCATCTCATGTAAAGTCATTCATGTCTACTTCATTCCTTCATTTTTATCTTATCTTCCAGTTGTCATTTATTTCATCTTCCATATGTATGTTCTTAATCAATTTAAAATTATAAAGGCATAACCATTATGAAATTCTAATCTCAATTCCACGGACATATTCTTATACTGAATCATAAACTCTTATCATGATAATCAAACAACCATTCCAAGTCCAATTTTAACCTCTCAAGATCATAGGAATTTTTGTTTTCATTCAACTTTGCTTATACGGTTTAAAATCTTATCATTTCTATCATATCTCTATTTTCCTCAATCAATCTATGATAATATATTCACATCTATATCACACTCAAGGATATACCATCATAGTACAATATTGATATCATGTTCAATGATACAACCACGCAAACTAATGTAGTGAATCTTTATCTATCATATCGAACTAGATACTAGTTATCATTTCTATATATCTGACAAATTTTCATTCTCTCACATTCTGACATATTATCGTCCTTCTCATTACTTTTAACAGCACATCTCTTAATGAATTTCTATGCGTGTGACTCATGTAAATGTGCCTCAGACTAGGGATCAGTTACTATTGCCTACTATGACATGCTATGATGTATATACCTTGGCACATATTTTGAAAAACACCCATGTAAGACACTAAGCATGGGCTTTGATACCAACTCTGTAACACCCAACTCCCATAGGGCATATTCTTGAATATACCGTCAGTATTCGAGAACATAGTCTACCAGAGTGGTGTGCTACGATGTTCAATCAACATACTCCTTTCAAAACTTTCACACGTCACACACATATTTCGAAAAGCAATAATAAAAAATGCCCATTTTATTCACAAACATTTTCAATTTACAAATGTTACAATCAATATACAAATCATCAAAATTTTAATATTCACTTGGGCCCATTACAGATATAAAACACTTTTAGTCATAATGTTATTACATTACATAATCATTCACATACACATTGTACAGTACTTGTGAATACATATTTTAATACAAAATAATGAAATACATATGCAGACGTGAACTGATCCTGCCTCTATCTCTTACTTGAATGTAGTGGATAGACTCCAATTTGTCTAACTGGAGATCTTCTCTAAGCCTAAAAAATTGCAAATATTGGATTGAGTTTTGCAAACTCAATGAGTGGACCATCCTTGATGGCTCACTTAATCACATAACACATCAATTCAAGTAATCATGTAATTCACATCATTTCACTAATCAACATGTTGAATCACATACACGTCATATTCACTTAATTCATATTTCACATTCAGAAATCATTCAACTATTTATTTCAACCATTTAAATCATACATATCAAATGCATATGCAATGCTCATGAGACTCACTTTCAATTGTTATTGCTGTGACTGAGTGCCTATAGCTATCCCATATCTATTGTAGATACTGGGCTTATTAATGACTGTCTCTTATCTGTTGAAGATACATGACTCATTTTACATAGTGAGCCAGAGGCTCTTACCAAATTCTAAGCTTTAAGCTCTTTTTCACTGGCTACTCGGGTCACAACTGCCTTTATGTTGTCATGCATTCATGTAATGAAATGCATCACATGTATTTAGTCAATCAAATGTGCTCAATCTTACACTTTCACATACACGTTCACATTCTCATTCACATTTATCATTGGACCTTGCTCTGGTATTCAACATTTAAGTTGAGAATCACTTATTCAATCAAATTCACATATAATGAGCACTTCTAGTGTGTTATTCATGCATCAAATGCCTCAGACATTTAATGTCCGGAATTGTCTCAATCACATTCACTTTCAGTAGTAATTCAATATAGGAATTTAAAACAAAACAAACAATAAAAATGAGATCATCTAGATCAACTCACAGTAATCTCCAGATTAGCATTAGCTTCTATGATATAGAAATGTCTGGATTTTGACGTTCTATCCTGTATATCAACATCAAGCAATACACATATTGCACACACATTATTAATTGTACAATCACATAAACATTTAGTTATACACATATGTATACATGTAATATATAATGCATGCTCATATTGACTATTCTAGGTATGTTTCCTTAATCATGTCTCTTTATTATTCAAAACTTATCCTTTGTATGTGCCTTGCTTATTCTTAGGTTTATACCTCAAGAAAACTTGGTTATTCTAATATTGTAAATCAATTTCTTGTCATTTCTTTTCTAGCATTATATGCTCTCATAATACCTAATTCTCATTCACCTTTACTTAATACATGTTACTCAACTCCTTTGAATACAACTACAATCATATGAACATCTTCAATCGCACATGATCATTCTAAGTTCATCATTCAATCCTTTACTAAGGTTATTCTAACATTTTAAGATCATATAATATC
Source organism: Erythroxylum alaternifolium (assembly GCA_027478495.1). NCBI lineage: Eukaryota > Viridiplantae > Streptophyta > Magnoliopsida > Malpighiales > Erythroxylaceae > Erythroxylum > Erythroxylum alaternifolium. The sequence goes on from JANIIA010000004.1 coordinate 43,103,169, forward strand.
CAGTTTATCATTCATCTTTAGTCAATACTCATCATTTATCTTAATTGAATCAATTTAGCATCATAGGTTGAGTTTCATTCTCATAACATCTCCAATTTCCAGATTTGAACACATAATGTTCAACAATCCATTCTTAATTTATATCCTCATTCATCATCCTAAGGATATCACTCATTTAATTACTTATTCAAGCATCATTCTAGGCTCAATTCAAGCTTCATTCAAGCCTAAATGCATCACATAAAAGTGTCTAACCATTTGTTGTATCAAACTACACATAAAAGAAGCATTTTTTTTATGTTTAACCAATCCCACAATTGTGGGATTTGTTGGCAGAAACTTTTTGCTTTGTTAAGCATTCCCACGATCGTGGGATTTGTTGGCAGAAAGTTTTTCTGCCTTTGTTAAGCATTCCCACGATCGTGGGATGCTTCTAGTAGAAGAATCCCAGGAGGTTTTCTGCAATTTTCTAGCTTTTCTAACTCTTCCAAGTTACATCCAACTCCTCATAGGCGTAGTTTATTAATTCGTAGTTTAATTATTCATCATTTCTCTCTTCATTCCTCTTCCATTTCCACTTCATATCATTCACAACAAATCATGATCTATGTTTGATCATTAACCCAAAAATAGAACATATAACATTCATTTACAAAACAATTTTCTGCACTTCTTTCTACATCATTT
>JANIIA010000004.1:43192546-43247376 GCA_027478495.1 Erythroxylum alaternifolium
TTGCACGTAGCGCTCCCTTATCTTAGGATATGTGTCGGAATGACCTACGGGCGTCCCGGTACGTACCCTAGGGTAATAGGGTGTTACACTTTTCTTTCAATTAAAACAAAGTGTTTTAATGCCAAATATTGGGGTGCATAGCCACAAAAAAGAAGAAGGGTCTAGAATTTTGACTTTTTTTTGACCAAACATGGTGAATTTACCTTTTTGCCTTTAGTTTATGTGAAATTACTATTATACCCTTTAAACTTTTCCTAAATTTGCAATTAAGCCCAAAATTTGAGAATGACCAAAACTTGTATTTTCATTTTGGTCCTCGGACTTTTGAAAATTATAATTAAGCCCCTTAGCCTTATAAAATTACTTATTGGTGTTCCAAGAATTGAAAATTTACATTTAATTCCCTTAACTTTTAACGTGTTGTAAATAAGCCCTTATGTACATCAACTTTTTAAATTAAGCTTTCAAGTATCCAATAAGTCTATAAATCATATCTAATCACCTATAAGGCATTAGAACACATTTAACATGGCCACTATGGCCATATCCATCCAATGGAATCGATTTTATACACTTAGAAGCTTATATGTCAGAAATCTCCAAGATTTTGTATACCAATGAACTCTAAGTTCATATAAGGGCATATAACGTTATATATCACTAACATATATACCGAAAGGTTTCAAATAAATTTTTGAAATAATATACAACCACGTATATAAAAGTATATAGTAGTATCTCCAAGTATAGACTAATACAAATGAGCTCAAAGTGTCTGACGTTTCAGGTAGCACTATAAAAATTAGCTACCAATATTCTACCATCAACCTCCACAAGTCACAAATAGTAGATTAAATCCACCTCTATGGAATTAGAACGAGGTATGGATATGGGTAAAGATTCTTCGATTCTATTTGGCACTACTTCTAGTCTTATAAAATATTTGGATTACATAAAAGAATAGGTTGCTCATAAATCTATCAAAACTATAGCTTTTAATCTAAAGATGAAAAGAATACCAGATACGACTGTATTTGAAGTCTGTACATCTTAAGGGGTGAGGGTGAACACCCTGGCCTAATTGTGACCTACATACTGAAAGTAAAAGGATTATCACTAATTTTTGCCTCCAGATTTACCTCTTGAATGCCTGCCTCTAAAACCTTGCCGTTGTTAAGCACCAAATTGTGACCCCTTTATGACTACTATATTGGAGGTTGTGCCACACTAGAAGATATATGTTGATATACCATTTCTAGAAAGTCCCTGATTAAATGCCCATACTGGCCACATTTATAATAGCCTCCTAATGTTATATTATATAGCATAGGCCTTGGTGCACTCTACTGTAATGCTGGTAAATGAAGGATGTCAAGCCTGAACTGCTATATTTAGAAATCCTCCCTTATATCTACAGTTAGGTATCACTTTACCATGTACTTAAATAGCCTTTTGTCAAGAGCTCCCACTCTAAATATACCCTAACAAAAAGTTTAATTATAGCTCCTTCATCATCATCTTCTGCATCTCCATCATCGAATCACAAAACATGGAATTTTTAGCTTTTATTCCTGCAAGAAACCCTTGCATGTTAAATATAGGTGCCTCGGGAGCTCTTTGTAACACCTCTGGCTCTTCTATAAATGCCTCTTGAGTCTTAGTTGTCCTGCACCTACCACACCTTCTAGCTAAGGCAACGTGGGCAAATGCATCTTCTTATGTTGAGGCCTCATTGTGGGCCTCTTGGCCAATTCTAGCGAGAAATCGAGCACATTTTTTTATGTTGACAAAGGAAGCAAAGGAATGGTCAGTAACACCATTAGACCATAAGAGTATTTTGAGTAAAGAAGCAATTTTAAGTGATTAAATTCCTATGTATCTGTATTAACAAGTAGAATGACACTCTAGGCCTTACATCTTTAAACTTAAGGTTTGATACCAACATTACACAACCCAAACAGGCACATGATTGGTATATGAAACCTGAAAGTTGAAGCTGACAAATCACACGTAAGCCTGACTACTAGTGACAAATATATATAAAATATCAAAAAATAAACAACAAAAACATGAGCAGGTGTAAGTAGAAACACAATAAAATACAATAATGTTAGCATACGTTAGAAGAAAATGTTTCAACATACTAAATCATATCACTGCGGACGCTAGAGTACAAGCACAAATGAAAAAAACTTCAAAAGCACATATTGAAGTAGATATGTTATAGTCGATGCTCCTCAGAGTCACTACTTTGAAGTTGGTGGTAGCTGACCTAAAAAATAAGGTTGCATGGAGTCAAACCTCATTAATGGACATAATCACATATATTTGATGCATAACCAATCCATATAATACAGAACAATTATGAATAAGGAATATCTATAGGACCCTAGTCTCTAAGGGTAAATCCTCACATTACTACACCTAGAATGGCTGTAAGGAGCTAAGCATCACTAGTTGCCCTGCCATACACCTATACTCATTTATCTGTAAGGCTATAGTAGTCCAAAGGGGCTGCGAGGAGCCAAACATCATCAACAGACATCTAGAATATACAAATAAAATAAGGTTCTGATCGAAGGCCAAGCATCAACTAGAATCGGTCTGTATTATGTCTCAATATCATATCATAGTCATCTCTCATAATCAAACTGGTATGCATCTAGTCCTAATGCATACCCATCAAATGGCACATTCTACAAATTTTCCCTTGTCCATAATCACGGCCAAACACATCAACACATAATCCAAATATCAATCACTTAATTTCATAAAAAATCACTTAATCATATAAGGACCACCATAGACGCATGTAGTATGTCATAGGGACATTGCAATAATATTTGCATAAGCATCATGATAACAGCTACACAAATTACAAATACACATGTATATACTTATAGGTACTTATATACATATATAAGTATATAAATATATATTTATGTATTATATCTATAGACATAAGGATAGGACATCTATCTTGGCTTATTATGTTATCAGCTTAACTAATATAGAACCATATTCAATAGTTGTTATGGATTCAATATTAGAAGATAGATATGGACTTACCTAATTGAGTCAATTTAAACCTTGTGATATAGGTCCCACTACTGATATACATATAAAATAGGAAAATAAATATCCAAATCAATGTCATTTACGACTCATTGGGCTCAATTAACAATCTAGGACTCATTAAGTTTGCTAGGATAGTCTAACTATACAATTTGTCCCTTGATTATATTCTTATCTAAACTTTTTGTGAATTTTAATTTATAAACCGTTGAGAATTTGGATATGGTTCTTAAGGAAAAATGATCAATATAAGTTATAAAATTTTTCAAAATCTTTTGAAAAGTCTCTAAAAGGTCACTAGAACAGTATCTTCGGCAACCTAAATATTCTTTAAGTCATTAAAATATTTATCCAGTGATCAAAAAAAATTTCAGTTTCAAAATTCAACATTTTTTTCCAACAAATGAAAGCTCTTGATGAGTAGAGCAATTTTTACAATTGTAAGAAACTCAAATTCTTAACCAATTTTAATGAATTGAAGAAATTTTATTTTAGGGTACTAACCTCTATTCAATGGCGGTACAGGCGGTGATGGGTGACAAGACCGTAGGATTTTGCTCCTAATATTAAAGACAATATAATGTTGGTGGTGGTCAAAACACAACATAATGAATAAGATTGTCAAAGTATTCATATAACAAATCAAATTTAAGTTCAACAAAGCCTCACTTATCCTTCTTTAGTCATTTATTATCATAAACCTTATACCATTTATGTTTACAAATTTTGCTTACTCTCAATACACAAGTGTTTAGTAAAACTCAATCAAAAGGTGAGCAAGAGAAAGAAAGATGGAAAAGGCCAACTTTTATTGATCTATTCATAAATAAATAATATAAAGCACTCAAGTTACTTCTAGCTTGAAGAATTTTATAATATAATGGCTCATAATCTTCCTACTTGAAGCTCTTAACAAAAATTTTCTTTCAAAACTCCCAACTCTCTCTTATAGATGACTAAATGTACTCAATTTTGTAAAATGAATTACAAAGTATGTATTTATGTAAGCTTACAAAAACTATGGGACCAATTAAGCTAACCTTCCCACTTTTTCCATTATCATACCAAGTTAGTAGAGAGTTTTTAGTTCTTCCACTACATTCACTAAGTTAGTATGAAGTTATGCCTTTATTAACATTAACTCTATGTAATATATGTAAAATATGGTTTGAAAAATGTCAATTTTGTTTTCACATTCTCCTGTCATTTTTCCACTACTTAAAAAAGTGTTTCCACTTTATAAGGTAGTGCTCCCACTTTCTTTTTCCATTACTTTATATTTTTGCCATGTTTAGTAACCTAATCCACTAAATAATAAACCTTTCAAATTTATATACCTTTTAAATTCTCTTCCAAGTTAAATTCCTTTGTGTATCCTCATAATTAGTATGACTTAATTGTGCCATCATCTCTGGTCTCACATTTGAATCTCATTCATTATTGAAGATTTTTACTAATGTGCACTAATGTATGCCAACACTCTCCTACCTCAAAATTTGTTGATATTGTTCGTTTTTCCTTACCTACTTATAGGTCTTTACCTTATTATGTCATCAATGTGCCATCTTCCTATCAACCTAAGTGCCAAAGATCAACCAAAGATTACTAACATTTATACGAATGTGTGATTTAGATTTAGGAGTATAACAAACTACCCTCACTAGACAAAATTAATGCCCTTCTTTAAATAATCTATAGACACTCCTCCACAAGCATTTTCCTTAAAGACTACTTAGCTAAATTTTTAAGATAAGAGAAAGTCTTATTTTTCATTAGCATGTCACCCATATACCATTTTTCTACTATTTTAGGTTTGCTTTTTCTTAGACACTCCTTTATTAATGTTGATTATGCCTAATATAACATAGTTGTTGAGGTAGACTTCTTCGACCAATGCTCACTTCCCTTTCCTTGATCCTTTGTGGGCATGAAATAGATTTGCCCCTTACTTTCCTTCTATTTTCAGCATTCACAAAAAAAAGTGTGACCTTTCATAAGTGAAATAAGCAAGATCTCATTTTGAATATTTCTTCCACTTATGGTGAGAAGATTTACCTACCTTCTCCTTGCCTTTTTTTGAGCCATTTTGAGTTTTATAGTTCTTCTTTTTCTCTATGCTAGTTCAAATTGGTAATTTCATTTAGAGGTTCACAAAAGCATTTACAAACATTATAATGCTAAAGAGGTCCTTTATATTTTTCCTCTAAAGCTCAATTGGGTCCAACCATGCTAACTACTTATGAAATGGAACAACTTGTCTTTCTCCAACTTATCTTTCAGCTCTAATATCGAAGATGTGAATTGTTGCAGAGACTCCCTCACTGAGCAATCTTACCTTAAATGATTTAAAGCTTCTCTTATGAGCCAAGAAATGTTATTAAGGAGGAACTTCTTTGTTAGCTCCTTCTTTATGTTTTCCAAAACGTCAATATAAAATCTACCCACACTTACGAGGTTCTCATTTTCCACCATACATTTTTATCATCTACTAAGTACATTATTATGATTAACAACTTCACATTGAAAACCTTTCTGACTATAAAGCATTGTTATATACCTTATAAGAAGTTTTAGAGGTCTTTAAAGCACTCTACTTGCCTCAAAACATATGAAAGTCGCACCTTCACCTAATGCTCTCTAGTCAAACTCCTTTTCGTTCCTAGCTATAACACGTTTGAATGCCAATAAGTTATAGATCATTTTCTCATGAACTTTTAACTATTCTTTAAGCGCTTTTCTTATTTTTTGAAACTCAAATACTAAAATTTTGAATCATTCTAATAAAGGACTCATGCACTCATTCATTGGGGCTAGAAGACTAATAATTATCTCTAATTTAGCAACTATTTTGACAAGATTGGTTATATCAACCATTGTTAACCAATAATATAAAAAATCCTCACCAACCTCTAATACTAGTTATCTTAGGTACTTTTTCTAGTGCAATATAATATAATAAGATTTCCAAATTCCTCTTATGGCAATCAAAATTAAGTCCACCAAAACCTAACTCAAGTTTCCTTTAAGATCACTAACCAATAAGTTCATTTATTCTTGAACACCTCAAGCTACTAATTTTTAAATGTTTCACTCATTCTCAACACACAATTGTTTAGCATAACTCATTTAAAAGATGCATGAGAGAAAGATAAGCAAAAGCCAACATTTTATTGATCTATTCGTAAAACTAACATAACAAACTTGAGTTACTTCTAACTTAAAGAACTTTATAATAGAATCACTTAAGATCTTCTTGCTCAAAGCTCTTAATAAGAAGAAATATTTTAACTCTTTCTTATAAATGATTGAATATATACAATGTTGTAAAACAAACTATAAATGATGTTATAAAGGATTGCAATAACTTAGGGACCAACTAAGTTAACCTACTGACTTTTTCTACTAATCCATGAAATTAGTGGAGATTTATCACCTCTACCACGAATTTCACCAAGTTAATTGGATTTTTGTTCCTTTTTTATCACTATAACACATAAAAATATAGCTTGTAAGATTTTACTCTATTTCTATATCCTCTGGTCACTTTCCTACAACTTCTAAGTATTCCTACTTTGTAAGGTAGCACTACCAATTTCTTTGTCCACTACTTCATGTTGTGTCATGTGTTGTTACAACATTGCCTTTTAAAGATAAGTGCCTTGAAAAACATTTGGTTTAGCCATCTCGAACCACCTTTATATACGGTCCATTCAAATACATTAACGCTGTAGTCACCTTGATTTATGATTTGAGTTACAAATAATCTTAGCCACTGCATAATAAACCCTTTAGATTTAAATATCTTTGAACCTCATTATTGAATTTAAGTGTCTTTGTGCACCCTAGAAGTTAACACAAACTAGTTGGACCATCATGCTTGGTCTCAAATCCAAATATCATTCATCATTGAAGATTTACTTCAATAAGCACTAATGCTTGCCAATTCTTACCTACTCTCGAGCCTTTATTGATATTGCATAATTTGCTTATGCCTACTCATATGTCTTTATCTTATTCTATAGTTAATATGTTATCTTTAAGTCAATTTGAAGGTTAAGTATCGACCAAAGCTTATTCATGTTTATACAATTCTGCCATTTGAACTTAGGAGTCTAATAATAACTTAATTGACTATTTATGTTCTAATTGTTATGGGATTTTTTTTTACCAAAAACATAGTTTAAAAGTTATTTTTAAAAAGGAACTAATTACAAAAAATCCTGAGGCTAAACCATTTTCTACGATGACACAAATGAGAACTCAGCTGTAACAACTACTTTTAATCGTTTATTACTGGGTATATATACCTTATGTAACTTCATTACTATCATGTAATGAGGGGAAGGGAAAGAAAACAACTTGATGGAAAGGATTTGGAAAGTGATTTTAAGAGAGAATGGGATTAGCTGTTGAATGAGCCATCGGGAAGAGAAAAGGAAAGAGGAAAATCAACAAAAGAGAAGAAAGAACAAAGAAGCACTTAAACCTTGCATTTATCCAAGAATATGACCACAAGTTACATTTCTTTTTGCCTTTTACCACATATACATAGAAGAAGAAAAAGAGGAAAATGAATAAAGAAACACCACTCTTCTATGAATAGTCTATTTATTCGTCAACTTACGCAAGCTATAACCTTTTCCATCCTTAATATTTAATAATTAAATTAAGCATAATAATTACTCGTGAAAACGAAATGGTTATTAAAGGTTGCCTCTTAAGTAACAGTGACATCCATAACCCAAATTTCTTCTTTTTTATATTCCCATTCTTTATTTGTGGGATTCAAACCATGTTAAAAAAAACGTCATTTTGTCATTAAGTTGCTCGGCCTGTTAACTAAACTAAACTAGGTTCGGCCCAATGGTCAAACCTAAAACATTTGTAGACACTAACATAAGTTTTGAAGAAAATAAATCAATTAAACATGTAAAGTGATAGAATTAAAAGCAACCAAATATAAGAAAAGATGGTTACAACTAATTTTAGAAGATTCTCTTTTGAGTAAGAGTCAGCTTAGGAGATCAGAATTCTCTTTTATCTTCAATTTATTTACTATTTCTTGTTTAATATATCAAACTATACAATTTTAAGCTTGATTTTTTTATTATCTTCTTTTTCCTTTTCTTTTTTGCACTTTATATAAATGAAAGAAATTAAATTAAATATTAAATTACCAAATATGGAAGTGTTAAAGTGGAAACTAGACTAAATTAAGGATAAAAGTCAAACATGATAAATAAAACGGTGGACTAAATAAGAGGTAAACTCAACTCTAAAATAAAAGAAATAAACTATCAATTACCTTAAATTTGAAATAAAATAAAAAAACGAAAATAAAAATAAAAAAACAATTGAGCTAAAATTAAGCATATTATTGTCATCTTTTGAAAACCAACATAAGTATAAAGAAAGAGGAATTAAGTTAAAAAATTAATTTCTAATTTTGGGATAGAAAGAGAAAAGATAAGATACAAAGCTAAAAATCAATTATAGGCTAAAGAAATATAAAAATCCAAATTAACCATTGAAATCCAATTAACCTTAATTGAATACAATTAATTATATCTCAAACTTATTTGACTAAGGATAGCAAAATGTTCACATTCCAACCTGAAGTAAACAGTTAGGTCTAAATTTAAATGGGTCCGAGTTTAAGGAGTTACCTTGAAAAGCAACCTGAACAACTTGAATGACCTGATCCTTATCACAAAACAATGTCATTTTAGACAAGAAAGCTCAAACTATGTTACTTGAACCTGACTAAACTTCAAATTAAGCTGATCAAGTCTTGCCAACCCTGTGACAATAGTCGATTGATTACAAACCAAAGTTGATTAGGTTTAGTTAGGATTCATTAGACAATTAAATCTGATTAAAACTAATTAAAATTATTAAATCAATTGACTGCAATTGAGAGATAATTAACATTAATTAGTCATTCATTAGACAATTAAATCTTATTAAAACTAATTAAAATTATTAAATCAATTGACTGCAATTGAGAGATAATTAACATTAATTAGTCAACTGATCAAAATCAAAACTAATGAACCACAATGACTTAGTTAACCCAAATTAGAATGAATTGATTTTAATTAAAAACCGAATCGAACTTATTGAAATTCTTTAATTACATTAAATAAATTAGAATCGATTAAAAACTAATAATCCTAAAAATGCCCTCTATAGGAATGGTAATTATGACCCGGCCTATTTTTGACCTAAGTTGGTCGAGCCACTGGCCGACCATAATCAACCTGCGCAGGCCACGAGTCGACCGAGCCCAACCCGTGGCCCACCCATTTTTTCCTAAACGACATCGTTTTGAATTTTTCCTTTAAAAATAAATAGATAGGTCAGCTCATCCCGGCTCACGCAGGCCACGAGCTGACCCACAAGTCACGATAGGAGAGGGTGAGCCGGGCCCAGGCCAGCCTATTGACATGTCTAACCCTACAAGTTAATATTAAACCTACTCCCAAAAAACTTATAAATGATGAAGTTAAAGCTCGTTTCCATGCAAGAGACTAATAATTGGCAAAACTAACAAGTTGTAATTACCAAACATAAGCCAAAAAATACTTTTAAGACAAAAAATAGTTTCAATGTCAAACTAAAAGGTTACGAAAAAAAAATTCCACAGTAGCTAATCCTGTGACAGCAATATCAAGCGCAAAGCGCAAAAACCATCCTAAGCATCTTAAGATGAGTGCTTTTACTAAATTTACTCGAAAAACTAAAAGGTGGTGCTCAGACAGAGCTCTGCCACTTGATGCAGGCCACAAAGATTTAGCCAGATCTTAGCAACACTTGATGGCGAAGACCATAAACTACCTAAGTTAATTTCTTTCCAACTTCCCAGAGCCTATAAGCTCAACTTCATTACACAATAAATAACTGCCATTACACCAGGCAACTTATAGGCTATAGCTGTTTCTTGAAGTGCCAAAAATTAGAGCTTGCTTAACTTTTGACCTAAGAACTAAAATAAGAAGCACAAACAAGAAGTCAACTTATCTACAAAATTTTATGTAAAGAAGTAAGCTAAAACGGAGCTGATGAAGTTCTGCGGAGCTGATACTTTTTTTCAGTTGGAGGCACACTAGGCAGAATCTTCTCTAACTCCTGTGAGTAAAGGAAAACTAGAAATAAGTTAAAACTAATTCGTCAAAGAAAGAAGCAAGAATAGACTTAATATCAACAAACCCATGATGCTTGAACATAACGAAGAGAAAACAGCTTTACATTATGTTGACGGAAAGGATGATGAGCAAATATAACAAAATGGGGAAGACAATGAACGTACCAAACTCCAAAAGTTTATCATAGATGCTTACTAAACCATTTGATTTAAGTTATGCCTCAAGATTATCATATAGGCTCTGATGCTGAAAGTTATGTGGCTATTAGTCAAAATATTAACTCAGGCTACCAGCTGGGCATAAGCTAATCTAAGTTATAAATAGTCTCCCAATGTTGCTAGGGCCATATAGAACAATATTTATTCATCTGTTTGCATGACAAAGTTTGTAAGACTAAAAGAAAAGAGCTATCTTGGTTTTAGCAGACGTCCGCGAGAGATGGACGAGACAAGGCCCTACAATCAAAGAATCTATCCTATCCAGCTAAGAAAGGAGAGAAACACAAAGGATAAAAGTTCTCCAGATAAGGGAGCCAAACGTTTATGTTTCTTGTCAGTTGCCGCTGATAATGTTCAATCACCTTATTAGTGCGCTGTTAGTAACTAAACTGCCCATTACCTGCAAGATTTTATCCGATTTTAGTATAAAGGAATTGGAAGGACATGATTTAAGAAAACAAGTTCCAGAATGCCATGGTGTTCTGATTCTTTACCAATAGCTTATTTTCTCATTGCAATTTTCTCATATGGGGACAGGGGACGGTATACGATAGGCTTAGGACGAAGTACCAAAAATGGCACAAAATCTAAATAAATATCTTTTATGGAGTTTCCACATTATGAATATGGATAAATTCTCAATTCAAACCACTGATTTTCATTTTTGGTATATTTTAGGGAAACTAGCTCAATTGGAATCTCATTCAATTAAATTATCTATCATGTCCTCTGCAAGAGATGCGGTAAAGTTGTATCAAATTATGCTTCCATCCCATTAATTGAAGACAAAATCCTTTTCCCAAGGATATCCATTCAAAAATCCTTGAGTTGTAACCTCGTATTCTCAACCTTTTAAGCAATAATAAAAAAAGTAGGATCATACAATTCTGCCTCAGATAAGCAAGCAACAAACTCAACAAATCACACTATCCTACAACCTGAATTCTTCAGCAAGAGAGGAAAGAAAACAGAAGGGCAGTTAGGAAGAAGCAAGACAGAAAGAAGTATGAGAAAGAAAGAGAACAAAGAGTAGGAGGTATAAGCTCCTAAATATGAATTAAGAAATAATTAGTAAACAATGAAGCTAACCATCTATTAATAATAGTTTAAACTAATTCCTAAACCATGTATAAAGGAATTAAATCGAATAGAATTTAGAGCTACTAATTCAAATAAGCTCCAACTAATATTCTAACAAGACTTTAAGTTAAACAACTAAAACCTAGGCCTCTTCCTAAAATATGTGCGATCCATGCTATTAAAGAGTCCATAAGCACTCTACAAAAGACCACCTAGAAGAGAAATGTGTCCCGAATAAGCAATTCATTACAGAAAGAAGCATGCTTAAAGCTGAGGTATCACTTCTGACAGTCCTTGGCATTTTCATAAGAAAATCATGCTTCTTAAAAGTATCAAAGCAATTACCATTTACGGCCACTAATGAATCTACCAAAATATAAACACACGGCAGCAATTAGAAATTGAGATGTTTCTGGAAAGAAGCCAAAAGAGCTGCCCTGGAAATATAATTTTTTTATAAATAGGTCAGTAAAGACGAAAGAAATCCTAATGCAAACCCCAAACAAATCACAAAGAAATCCTAATGCAAACCCCAAACAAATCTACTTTGTGATCCATCCAGAGGAAGAGAGCAAAAAACAATGAGATGAACTAAATATAGCTTTAAACACCTCACTTACGTTGACTGCAAATATCATGTCACCTAGTTTTCCTAGTCCTAGTGGTCAAGTTTGGAAAACTTTCTAAAGCCTGTACTTGTTAGGATAGAAGGAAATGAAATGGTCGCCAATAAAAACACAGCATAGATTACATAACAAATCTAATAGAAATCTAAACTAATCATGAGACTCACTCTAATTGGTTTCAGTTTTGAGGAAAAAAATATGTGAAAACAAAGAGGAAAAAAATCCTGGTCAGCACCAATGTTTCCATGGTCCCATAGATGTTAACATGGGAAACAGAAACGTAACTAAAAAGCAAACAGACCTTTCGTCTCCTCAGCCTTTCATTTTCCTCTTCCAAACGAGAAACTTTGTTTTCAAGCTCATTTGTGTAAGCCTGTTAATGGTACACTTTAAGGTCACAAAGAATTGAAAAAAGCGAAGATCATAACCCAAAAAGTGAGGAAAGAAACATGGTGGTCTTGAAATAGAAACTAAGTGGAAAGTCACCTGCTTCCGGGCTCGAGAACGGGCAGCAGATTCCCTATTCTTTATCATCCTTTTCTGCCTCCTCTCAACAGATTTCTCAATCATATCCTCTGGCGCACCTCTTTTCCTTGCTGTTGCTTGTGTATCTGATAATGTTGCCATCATAGGAGATGTTAAAGCCACCTGGCTCTCAGCATAGGGAACATCCATCAAAGCACCAGCCGGTCCAGCCCCCATGGGAAGTGGCTGTGGTATCGGTTGGCCAGGTATAAAAACCCCCATCATGTTCTGTCGTTGATGCTGATATTGTGGATATGTATATTGCATCCATTGACCTTGTTGTGGGAACTGCGGAGATACAGTTGTATCAGGTCCAAGAACAGGACTAAAATCCTTTTTATCCATAGACGCCTCTGCCACAACCCCAGCTTTGGCTAAAAAATCCTCCAAAGTCATCTCCCCCAAAGTAGGCTGCTGCTCTCTAGTCTTCTTTTCCCCATTATTTTTGCTTTCTTGAATATCTCTCCAGACCTCATCAACTGTTTTCTTGCTCAAGGAACTAGTTAATGACAGGCTTGCCTGATGTTGAGCAGTTTGATTAGCCAATTGTACACCCTCAACCTCAATACCCAGCGATTGATTAGCTTCAGCAGTCCATACATTCTTGAGAAGTTCATCAAGGTTCATACTGCTCAAGGGTTTCCCCAAGTCACCCAACTGATTCTGAACCTCATCCAAAGTGAGACTGTACAATGAATTTTGACGTACCAATGACTGGTACTCGGACTGTTTGCCGTTACTACCACCATCACCTTGAGATCCCATTGTACGCATCCCCATTTAACAAATCTTCACATAACAACTCATTTTGAATACCCTGCTCAAATTACTTAAGATTACAACTTCAGTGATCCCAAGGTTTGCAATAAAAGCAAGCGGAATCAGGCCCTGAGAATCCACCACCACATCTGAACCTGAATTATAATCAGCATAATCAATCCCAAACTCAAAACATGTCGATATGAACCAACTCAAATATGGGAAGATTAATATCCTTTTCTTTTACCTAGAAGCAATCGAGAAAATTATATTAGAGACCTAAAAGAATAAATAAGCAACTAACAAAAAAGAAAAAGAAAGTCCAATTAAAATCGAAAGAAGTATGATTGAAGTTAAATATTATAAATTGAGTATGAACACTAGCAGAAATAAAATCCCGTACTTAGAACCCTGAATTCAGCGGGGCTCTATAAAACTGCCAAATTTAAACCCACAAAATATCTAGAAACAGACCCAGCATTAAATGCAAAAAGAGAAATTCACATAAAGTAAAGAGAACTCATCAAAACATCGAAATTGAGGACGCAATTTGACGAGCACCGTTTCCCCAGAAACAATATTAACCAAAAATGAATTAAAAATACGCATAATGGAGGATCAAATCAAACTGATCCCTGCACTGCAATATGAATTGGAATCCATCAGTCTATAATCCAATTTGAAAATCCAACAAAGAAATAGAGGAAGAAGCAATTGCATGAAACCAAAGAAAATAGGGAAAAAATTATAAAAAAGGCTTCAGAGGGGGAAAGTTGATTGCATGATTGTCCAAACAAGAACAGAGAAATGCAGAGTCCCAAAAAAAAAAAAGTAGAACAAAAGTTTTCTCATACTAAAACTCCCAAATGCAACTTAAAAATCAAAACTTTCCCCAGAGAGAAACGGCGCACTTGAAAAGAGAGCTGAGAGAGATGAGTGACAACAAAACTTACTTTGGTAGGATTCAAATTTCAAACCCAAAATTAGCTAATGCGTTTCTTCTCTTCTTCTATACAATATTTCAAAGAAATGTTTCAGAGAGCCAAAGAAGCGACCAGCGATAGATTTTGGAATGCTTTTCCTTTTCAAAAAACTTAGTTTAAATTGTGAGTCGCTTTAATTGGCCCATTTTGGTCTTAGTTTTATGGAAATTGGGTAACGTAAGGACGGCCTCATGTGGTAATCATGGGAATCCTCACCTAATTGCCTCAACTCTCCACGTGGCCTCCTGTTCTTTCACCAATTCACTTGCAGCATAGTTGCATTATAACATTTGCCACTTCTATAATGTAGTAGCGATGACGGCAGGCGAATATCACCCCCGAACACTAAAAAATGTGCTTAGAGTTGGAGTCGGACAAAGTCAAATGCAGCGAACTGTAGATAGTTTTTGTGGAGTAGTAAGGGTCTGGAAGCATTTGGATATATATAGGTATAAACGTTCTCATAATGAACGACTGAACGTGCACGTGGCACTTTCTCCTCTCTTTTTTCTGATTGCTTTATAATGAAATTCAAATTGGCTGATATTTTTTAAAAAATTATAAATTTTATTTCAGGTCAACGTAAATATCAAATTTCCTTTTTAATAATTGTTAGAAGGTGTGATGAAACTTAACTTCTTAAACTTAGACAAGTCTTTTTTTCTTATGCTTGCTTTCCAAGCTCACCTTATACTCCCATGGTTTCAAATAATAGCTCAAATTTGTCCTTTCTTCATATTGTGAGTAGCTACTAGAGTTACTCACTCTAATTCACACCTCAAATCTCAAGCGTTAAAAACAATGGCTCAAAGAGATAAGTGTTAGAATTTTTGAAGAATCAGAAACTAACAAAAATATAGAAGAATAGGAAAGATAACGCAAGAGATAATTTATTACTTGGTTCCCCTTACATTGACGCTGAAAGTCTAAATATATAGGCAATGAAATAACAAACTTAGCCAATATCAAGATAAAAAAAATCAAATTTAAAAATTTAAATCCTAACTAGATAATAACTTTATCTTAATAGATAAAAACTTATCTTTAAACAATATCTTATCTTTAAATAAAAACCTTCAATTTTAACTTTGAATCAATCTTTCCAACAATAGGAGAATTCAATATTTTTAGGAGAACTTTAGTATGGGAGGGAGAAGCTTCTCCATGCATTCTCTCTTTTGCAACTTAGAGAAATCAAAAAAGGGATTAGACATCCCCTCAAATAATCACTTACTTGTTGACTTTGTCTTTCTTATAAGACCAAGCTTACTTGTCAACTTTCTTGTTAGCTGTCTTTCTTGTAAGACCAAGCTTAATTGTCAATTTTAGTTTTCTTGTGCCAATGTGGACACATTATATTATTTTGCTATATCTCCCACTTGTACACATTGGAAACAATATATGTTTCATTGGCAACACATGCTTCAGAAAGAACAACGTATGTCTATACATAGCAACAAATATTTTGTTCATAGCAACTCATGCTTTATTTCTCAACCTCAAATATTCATTCTCACTATCATCTAGGAAGTAGAGCGTGTGACCATACAAGAAAGGTACCGACAAAGATTATTACATTAAGTCACCATCAAACTAACGTAAGGTCAATCAAGATTTCGTTATATCCCAAATCATTTCTAAACACACTAAATTTTGCATCTATGATCCTCTTTTCACAAAGATTTATGCAAAATCCTATAATGTATTTATACTCATTGTTACCATATAGACAACTCATGCCTATGACAACCAATGTTTTTGTAATCGCCCGGGTAATGAGTCACTAATAGCTTGTCTGATATCAAAATGATTTTTCCTTTAACACTCATGTCAATCCTTGAAGTCTTGGTTGCTTTCCTAGTCATACCCCGCTAGACCGCATCATTCTTGGCCCTTGGATAATATGCTAAAATAGCAATACCAATTCTCAACTTCATGACATAGGTCAAAGTTTCAAAGGGTATAGAGGTGGACTAGATATCCACAGGGCTCACATGGTGATGAAGAAGGGACTTATTCATCACTCCCTTATTCGGTAGTCTCAAGCACATGCAGTATGAAGTGCATTCTATGGTGGAGTTCCTATTAAGGATTTGTCATGCTCTAAATAACACCATACAGAACACGACCCAGTCACTCCAGAAAGTAACTGACTTGAGCCACCATAGACTCAAACCTGGCTTCATAAAGGCTATATGGATACATTTTTTATGTTTAACTAAACAAGTCTCATCTTAGTACTCAGTTAAGGTGACATACAAAATCCTTATTCACATCACAGTAATTAAGGAGATTGCATATCATTTTGTACCTTGCAAAACTTTGTCTCATCCCAATCACTATTATAGCATTAAGGCGATGTTCTGGTGTCAGAGAGCAACATCAGGCCTAGTGACAATTTTTAGATATGTGTCATTTTCAATTAAACCTTAATTTACTATACAAATTCACACAAAATTAAAATGAAAAACATATTTCATTAATGCATAAGTAAATGTAAAAATACATCAAATCATCAACAAAACTAAAACCTTAATGTGCTTTTGAGAAGCATCTCTGGCAATGGATTTAGTAAAACGCTTAACTATCATATCTTTCATAGAAATATGCTTTAGGACCATATGTCCTTGTCCAATGATATCACGGATGAAGTGGTAGCAAGTATCTATTTGCTTTGTTTTTCTATGATACTTCGAGTCCTTTGTATAAGCAATTGTAGCTGTATTATCACAATATGTAACTATGGCCATACAAAGATGCCTGATAATGTTGAGGATCCTAAAAATCTCCTCAACCGTATCACCTCTTACACTACTGAGGTACATGCAACATACTCGAACTCCATCATGGACAATGACACACGCTATTGTTTCTTGCTATACAAAGAAATGACTCCTCCTTCAAGAATGAAAGCATATCCTAACGTGGACTTTCGCTCGTCTTTGTCAATAGATCCATCTACGTCACTATATCCATCCAATTTGAGGCTCCCAACTTGATAGCTGACTCGAGCCTTTTCGTTCTTACCCTTGGAGGCCAAATAAAAAATATTTTTAATTCCAAGGATTATAGTATAGAATGCATCATCGGGTTGTTTCACTTAATCGGAACCAGATTAATAGAACTAAGCTAGCCTATAAGTCATGATATGAAAACAAAATTAGCAAGGAAGAGGGGGGTTTTCAAAATTAGAGAAAGTAGTATAAGGAATACTATCTTTATTCATTTTATCTACTGAAAACCACTTTTACAATCAAATTTAGAAAAAATTTGTTTTCTTCTTGTTAGGTTTATTAACTTTTATTTACGAGGCAACAAATACCATCAAATATTGTATTGTTATTTTAATTTTTATAATTTACCACCATCCTTCCTTTATTTCTAAGTATCTCTGCAAAGTTTCTAACCATAAAAGTTAGAGAGGAATGTGGAGATTTCCTAGACTTAATATTCTTTAGAATTTCTAGTTTAAGAAGTTTTTTAAATTCTTCTTAATCTTTTTGATCATATCTCATTGCAATAACTCTAATAACATTTTATTTATCTATCATTTATAGGCTCGCTTCTTCATTGCTTTTATCTCAAAATTGTAACGGATTATTAGAGCAATTCTTTCTTTTTTTGTTTTAACTACTTCCAATCCATCTTTCATAATTTTTATCTGTTGACATTTGTTTTCTATAATATTTTCTATTTTCAAGAAAGATTTACCTTTTGGATATTTAGTTTTACAAATGAAAATACCTCCTAATTATGTATAAAATAGAAAATTTTATACAAGGCTATGATTGAAGAATTAAATAAAAAGATAAAAAAATTAAACTTGGAAACTTTGATTCATATAAAACCCGATACATTCAAACAAGAAGTTCATTTAAACTCTCATATAAGTGACATGCCTGGTGCTTCACAAAGTTCCCCCTAAAAATTTTGTTGAAATTAAGTAGATATAGAAAAAGAGATTGATATCTTGTACATATTTAAAAACAAGTTTTTTATAGAAATTATATAAGTATGAGTTATAAATAATTTATTAATAGTAATAATAATTTGACTAAGGTATAGATTCCATTAATTTATAAATAAAATGAGTGTAGATAATAAATAAATAAATATTATTACCAAATTATAAATTATTAAAATATATTACTAGTCTTTTATAAGTATATTGATTAATATAATATTAGTTATTACTTAAATATGATTAAAATAATATTTTAATAAAATAAATGTATTAGATATTTATTTATATTTTTTAATATAAGATGGTGTGTAAATAATATGATATAAGAATAAAATTATGAGAATTTTTATATTTTAATTTATTAATAATAAAATTAACAATTAATTATTTATAAATTATAGATTATAAATAAAAATAAGAACTATGATCATGTTATTGATAAGTACTATTAAATAAAATTATTATTTTAGTAAACTATTGAATATATTTTAATATATAATAACATTTATTTTAATAAAATAAATAAAAAGGGTTCTATGGTTAGAAATTATTCATATTCAATTTTTAAAGTGTAAGAAATATTGTTGAAATTGAGGAGCTACAGAAAAAGAGATTAATATCAACTTACATATTAAAAAACAAGTAATTTTTTTGAGAAATATTTAAAGGCAAAGTATGAAGACGTCCGTATAAATAATTTATATTCCCACATTTACGCTTCAACGAGGTACATCTCCATTACAACTCAATTAAGAAAATCCCGAAATTGTCCACTTCTCGAACAAATTTCTGCTCCTCCCGTCCTCTCTCTTTCTCTCTTTGTGGCGTTACACGCCTCTTTCTCTTTTTATAGTTTCTACTCGGGCGGCTTTCTCCTCTCTCTCTGGTTAGCCCTCCGGGGACGTGATTGGACCATCGCTGATCTCACCGTCCATGACTCTGATGACATCTCCGCCACTTGATGTAATTCACAGAAATCTCTCCGCTCCACTCCCTGCTTATCACTCTCTCTTCGTGTCTACACGCTTGTTTGTTGGTCGATGCTTGATTCTATTCGATTTGATTTTGATATTGGATTGAATTGGCTGCTTTTTTTGTGAGGAACGAAATTTGGATGTTTAGCTTGTGTGATTCACCATGTGTTGTCGTGTCCATGCAGATTTGCTGCTAGGGTTTCGATGAGCAGATCCGAGCTCTTCCCATCTCACTCTTTGCTTCTGATTTGTTTGGTCTTTTTTATTCTGTTTTAGCAGCAGCAACAGGAGGACGATGAGATGCTAGTCCCACACTCCGACTTTGCGGACGGTCCTCAGCCCATGGAAGGTATGCACTCCAATTTTTCATTTCCTTTCCTTCTGTTCGCTTCCCTAGAAATGATAATTAACGCTTCTACGGACAAAAGGAATTCATTTTCATAATGCACACAAACTGAATAATTTGTTACGTGGACGGTCAGGTTAACTGTTATTTTGCTTTTGTCGTTGATGACCGTACTTCTGTTAATTATCTTTTTTCTGCTTGAGTTATAGTTGGATTTTTGTATTTGGTAGCGTAATTGATTGCCCAGAAGGGATTTTATGAAGGTTTACTGAAATTGACTTTGGATGATATGGAACTGTCACTTTTATACTGTCTCAGCAATTCCATTGATCAGTTGGTTCTCTAGAATGCTCAGTTTCAAAATTTTAAGATATTTTGCTTTATTGCGTGGAATCATTTTCTAAGTTATTATTATTATTTTTAATAGCACAATCAGAGAATGCGAGTGCAATGGATGCACAGTCATTAGATGATCCACCATCAGCAAGGTTTACATGGACAATTGATAATTTTTCAAGGCTTAATACCAAGAAGCTTTACTCTGATATTTTTGTTGTCGGTGGCTATAAATGGTATGTTGACATTTTTAATTTGTAATATTCTCTGCATATATTTCGTTCAGTTCAATTTTTTTGACTATTGAGACTCATATTGCTAGGCGGATACTTATTTTCCCCAAGGGCAACAATGTGGATCATTTGTCAATGTATCTGGATGTTGCAGATTCAGCAACTTTACCATATGGATGGAGCAGATATGCCCAGTTTAGTTTATCAGTGGTCAATCAAATTCACCAAAAATATTCCATCCGAAAAGGTACTGGCATGATGCTTTTGCATTGAAACTCTTTAACTTTTCCTTTTGCATCTACTTCACTTATTAATGTTGCCTTAAAATATTTCTGCAACTTTGGCAACTATCTTTGGGAGTAGAAGCACATTTGCAAAATGCTGAAGAAGTCCTCATCCTCCTCTCCCCTCTCCCTTAGTCTCTTCTTGTGTTTTAAGGGATGAAATCTATTACCATATTCTACTTTGTTAGTTCATTCAAAATTTTCTTTTTTCTTTATCATTCTATGTTAAATTATGGTTAGGTGTTTTAAAAAAATCTTGAACTTTTCTCAAATTTATAATTCTAACCTGAGCTTTAAAAAATGGTAATAAAATGTTCCAAATTTTAATTTTTGCAAAAATATCTGCTAGTAGACCCTAATTAACGGTGTTGACATGGCTAACTATAGTAGCTTACCTATCTACCACATGGCTAACATGTGTTCTATCATTGTCATGTGGCAAATACATATTAAAAAAATTAAACTATTAAAACCTAGAAACCTTAAATCTCTAGAATACCTTTAACCATAGATTTTTCTATCTCCATTGTGAAAAAAAAGGCAATACCAATGGAGATGGGGTCATTGACAAATCTTGAGTGTTTGGCCCTCTCCATAAATAGAATAAGCCAGTTGATCCAATGAGCATTGGAACCTTTCATAAATTGCATTTCTTGAATTTGAGCAACAACCAATTTAGTGGAAAGATTCCAATTGAAATGGGTAAATTAGTTCACTTGTTCTAGCTTGTATTGAGTTATAACTTTGTCAGTGGAGATGTTCCCGTGGAACTCTCTAAATTTCAAGACATTGAGTTATTAAATATTTCTTGCAATTGCCTCATTGGAAAAATTCTAGCATGTTTTGAGCACTTGCGTGGCATGGAATATGTAGACTTGTCAAAAAAAAAAAAAGGGCTTGGTGGTCTTGTCCAAACAATAAAGCTTTTCAAGAAGTAGAATTGGAGGGAAACATGGGACTATGTGGCAATGTTACTACTCTATAACTTTGCAGAACTTCAAAGGAGCACAAATCTTGCAAACCCACAAAAGTTCTTAAAGTTGTCTTCCTTGCTATTGGTGTTGGGAGAATTTAGGGTTGGAGGTATTTTAGGAATTTAGGGAATTTAACATTTCATTTTTAATTTTTAAATATTTATTTGCCATGTGGCAATGATAGGACGTGTCAACCATGTGGCAAATAGGTAAGCTAACGTGAAATCTTTAACTGCGGGCTTAATGACATTCTATTTTTGCAAAAAATTAAAAAAATACAACATTTTATTTTTATATTTTAAAATTTGGGTGAGAATTGCAAAATTGAGTAAAATTTATGATTTTTTTTACAATTAACCCTTAAATTATCACATTAAATTTTATGATTGTATCTGCTCATCTTGTTTGAAGATAATGCAATATCAAGTAAAGTCATGCTAATGTTATTTGACATTTAGCTTGATGATTGATGTTTACTTTGTCAATTGTACGTGATGGTTCTTGAGGGAACGCTTGATCATGAAGAATATATTGTTTGTCCTTTATGCTCTCCGAATAATTTTGTCTATGTGAGGTATGCCTTGGGCTTCTTTTTTTTCGCTATAACAATGTTATGCTAAAGACATTCATTACGTGTGAATTAGAGTTGCTAGTTTTTAAATAACTTTTATGTTTGCTTGAATTTAGTACTGAAGAAGTAAAAGCAATGGAATAGTGCTGGAGTTATGCTTAGAGTTTACAACAGGAAATAACTTCTAAATTTTGGAATAGACAAAACTTTTACTATCGCACCAATACATTCTATAAGTCACTGTAGGGATTTATGGATCACTCCTAGATTTAATAATCACTATTAGAGAGAAACAATTGCACGTACTTATTGATATATAATACCTATAGTATGGAAAACAAGCTTTCGGTTTGGGTATTAAAGATTAAATTCAAATTGGAATTTATGTTAGGTAATTGAGAACTGAATGACTAATTTTTTTGATAGGTTGTTTGATTTAAATTGAAATCATATGCCCCTTGTTTGGTTGGTTCGTTTGAGTACATGAATCAACCAAAAAACCTATATAACATATATCATGAAATTGCTATTGGTGGCACAAAGTAATACTACTTATCATGCTACATATGCAACTTCTAATTTAACTGACTAAGGAAGAGGGGAAAATGTAAGAAAAGAAACCATATATATTCCAACAACTATAGATGCAAATGTTAGAGAATAGTTGACCTTTTAACATTGGTGTAGCTAAAAAACCATTGGAATTTATTTTCTTGTCAGAGTTGTATGTTAGCTATTTATTTGAGCGATTGAATTCTTCTCTCACTTTCTGCTTTTTATGCTCAATGATGTCTTAGTTTCTATAGGATATATTATTATATAAGAAACTTTGTTAGGTTGTTATACGAGTAAGTTATGAATTGTTGTACATTACAGATGTAAGTTTGTTATACAGTGGGGAAGGTTGAGTAAGTTTGTTACACAACAATAGTAACTTGTATACAAAGGGACAGTAGTATGCCTTTCGGGATAAGTGAAGATAAAATGTTTTTCTTCCTTCCATTACAACATGGTATCAAAGCAAAATAATGGGTTATGATATGAAACTCTAAATTTCCTTATTTGGTCAAAACAAGGATGGCTTTAGCTCACAATCGCAGAGCTCTAGACCAAGTAACAATGGAGGTCCTTTGTACTTGCATATTTCAAATCATCCAAGAATGGTGTTAGTTACAACCCTTCTTATTGGAAGCAATTATCTGTCATGGAGTAGAGCAATGAGAATTGCTTAAGGAGCAAAATTCAAGCTTGGATTCATTGATGGAAAATGGAAGAAAACAAAGGAAGATTCGCCTAACTTTGATCAATGTTGCAAACTAGACTATATGGTAACTTCTTGGATTTTAGATTCTATCTTGAAAGAAATATTCGAGGCATTTGTATGCACAACATTTGCTTATGATTTTTGGAGAGAATTAAATGAGAGGTATGGTGAATGTAATGTGCCGCTACTCTATCAGATTAAATGAGACATTAGTTCAATTTCTTAGGGGTATATGTCCATTGTGAGATACTTTATGAAATTGAAGAGGCTATGGGATGAAATAGCTTGTCTTGCACCAATTCCACAATGTAATTGTGGTGCAACAAGATTAATGGCAGAACTCCATGAGAATGACAATTTGATGCAATTTTTAATTGGTCCTAGTGATGTTTATGATACAATTTGAAATCAGATTCTTGTCATGGATCCACTTCTAAACATCAATAAGGCCTATTTGATGGCAGTACGAATAGAAAATAGAAGGAAGTGCATATGTGTATTTCAGAAGTTACAGAAACTGCCATGCTAGCTAAGAATCAATTAACTCAAAGCATCAAAGGTGGAAACAAGAACAACCTGAGGAAACAGGTTTCTAAAGACGATCTGTTTTGCGAATTTTGCAAAATGCCAAAACACACAAAGGATACATGTTTCAAGATCCATGGTTATCCAAATTGGTACAAAGGGGCAAAAGATAAAAAAAGGGAAAAGCAGTGTAAAAACATTTGCAAACTTGCTCAAAACACCTCTTGAAGAAGAAGTTCAGCTAAGTCAAAATGACAATTGGAAATTTGTAGTTACAATGATTCAATAAGGGATTGAAAGCTTTTTTAAAGATGAAGGCATGCTAGATGGGAAAAACATTTTGAATTTTGCCCATCTTCATGATTTTGCAGGTAGTACTCTAAACCACTACTTCAGTACCCTTGGTTTTATTGAGCATGCTTCTTGGATAATATATACTGGGGCTTCAAGTCACATGTGCATCACACTTCAAATGTTTGATAAACCTATGGCAGTAAAACAATACACACCAGTTTACCTACCTAATAGTTTTTTGCAATTAGTTGATTATAAAGGAAATCTCAGTTTAAGCCCCCATCTTACCCTAAGTTTTGAATGACATGTGCCATCATTCAAACACAACTTACTTTCTGTGAATAAACTTGTTGTTTCAGCCAAGATTAAGTCTGTTTTTATCCAAACTTGTGTGTTTTACAGGACCTATAGACTAATCATATGCTAGCAGTGGGTAAGTTGCTAGTAGGACTTTATAT
The DNA here is from genome assembly GCA_027478495.1 of Erythroxylum alaternifolium. NCBI lineage: Eukaryota > Viridiplantae > Streptophyta > Magnoliopsida > Malpighiales > Erythroxylaceae > Erythroxylum > Erythroxylum alaternifolium. The sequence continues at coordinate 43,217,181 of JANIIA010000004.1, forward strand.
AATTGACAAAAACTCATTCCTTCCACAAACTATTAAGCATTGTCTTTCCTTGTTTCATAATTGTTCTAATTCCCTAATTTGTTGTTGTCAAGCAAGTACTGTTGATATATGGCACCAAAGATTGGGCCATTCCTCATCCGTTGTCATCAAACACTTGAATTCCTCGTGTACTTCAAGAGACATTGATGTTACTGATCAACACTATGATATTTGTCATTTGTCTAAAAAAAGTCGACTTGTTTTTCCTCGCAGCACTATCAACACCATTGCTTGTTTTGAATTACTGCATAAGGATATTTGGTTTCCTTATAAACAACAATCCCTTAGTGGAGCGCATTATGTTCTGACTATAGTTGACGACTACAACGATCTACTTGGACCTATTTACTGAAATATGACTCAAACACTAGAAGTTATTAAGCAATTTTCCAAAATGGTTGCTACTTAGTTCCAAACATCAGTTAAAGGTGTCCACACTGACAATGGTTCTAAGTTTGTTAATCAAACTTGTGAAACTCTTTTCAACTTTCTCAAAATCCTTCATCAAAGGACTTGTGTTTACACCCTTCAACAAAATAGAGTTGTGGAACATAAACGTAGACATTTATTGCAGGTTGCTCGTGCCATTCTTTTCCAATCTTGTTTGCCTAAACGTTTTTAGGGTTATGCCATTCTTTTGCAGCTTATATCATCAACCGATTCTCTTCTCCTTTACTAAAATGGAAATTGCCTTACCAAATTCTATTTCAAAGAAGACCAAACTATCAATTTCTGAAGATTTTTGGGTGTCTATTCTTTGTGTCAAACATCAATCCAAAAAAGGATAAGTTTGAGTCAAGAGCTTCCAAGTCTATTTTCATTAGTTATTCCTCAGGTAACAAAGCTTACGAACTTTATGATCTTCGTACAAATAAAGTTTTCGTTTCTAGATATGTTGTTTTCTATGAACTCATTTACCCTTTTACGACCATTTCAGATAAATAATATTCCACTTCCCATGTTACCTTCAGATATTGATGTCCATCTTCCATCCGTGAATGTTCACAATTCTTCTACTACTGTACAAAATGACACTAACACTTCAACTTCTTCTAATCCTAATAGTTCAGTTCCATCACTTGTTGATTCTAGTGATATTCTTCGTAGGAGTCAACATAATAAACACAAACTGTTGTGGATGAATGATTTTGTCACAAATTTGATTTTCTCCTGCAATTGCTATTTTACTTTCTAGAAATATGTAAAACACTTTGCCACATTCCCTTAAAACCTTCCCGTATGTTGTTTCTTCTCATATTACACCCGATCACACGTCGTTTTTAGCACAAATATCTGATGTCAAGGAATCATGTTCATTTAATCAAGCTCAAACTGATCCACAGTGGGTCAAAGCTATGAAAAATGAATTGTAGGCTTTAGAACAAAATGACACCTGGGAGATTATAGATTTACTTGAAGGGAAAAATCCAATTGGCTCAAAGTGGATGTACAAGGTCAAATTTAATCCAAATAGTGTAGTGGAGCGTTATAAGGCAAGGCTCGATTTGAAAGGCTGTAATCAAATATAAGACGTCGACTACACAAGTAGCTTCTCACCGGTTGCCAAAATGGTTACTATTCGAGTTTTTTTGGCAGTTGCTGCTACTCAAGGTTGGCCAATAAATCAACTCAACAGCAACAATGCCTTCTTACATGACTTTATTGACGAAGAGATCTTTATGGTGCCCCCGAAAGGATACACTAAAATCGGACCATATCAAGTTTGTAAGTTAAAATGCTCCCTTTACGGTCTTAAGCAAGCATCTTGACAATGGAATCAAGAGTTAACTTCCAAGCTATCTAGTTTTGGGTTTATTCAATCCTCACATGATCTCTACTTGTTTTTGAAACCTCATCATGATAGATATATTGCTCTTGTCATTTATGTTGATGATGTTTTGGTTACAGCCTCATCTAAGAACTTAATACAAGATGTTAAAATTTTCTTCATCAATAGTTTACAGTTAAAGATCTTGGTTCGGCCAAGTACTTTCTTGGTCTTGAGCTAGTGCTTTCTAAAGATCGTTTGTACATTCGTCAATGCAAATATGTTCTTGAACTCATCAATGATGCTAGGCTTATGGAATCTAAACCAGTTGGCACTTCGTTACCCAAGAGTTGTTGATTTGATGATGTCGACTCTCCTTTGTTACCTGAACTAGATCGCTACTGACGACTTGTGGGACGTTTTCTCTATTTAGGCTTCACAAGATTTGACATTACTCATGCTATGCAACAACTTAGCAATTTGTTCAAGCTCCAACACAACATTGGACAATTGCATTACATGTTTTAAAACACTTGAAAAACTCTTCTTTAAGAGGCTTATATTTTCCTCTAAACAATTCTTACGATCTTCAAGCATATTGCGATGATTAGGCTTCTTGTCTGTTCAACCGACGATCTTTAACTGGTTTTTGCATCTTTATTGGTGATGCTTTAATATCATGAAAAACTAAGAAACAGTCAACAGTTTCCTGTTCTTTTGCTGAGGCAAAGTATCGTAGGCCTCTTAGCCATTGTGTGTGAGCTGTAGTGGATTTCATATTTGCTTCATGATTTTCACATTGATATTACTCTTCTTGTTCCTTCATGGTGTGACAATCAAGTAGCTATTCATATCACTTTAAATCCTGTATTTCATGAAGGACAAAACAATTGGAGAGTAATTGTCATTTGGTTCAGGACAAGTTCAAACAAGGATTTATTCATCCACGATACATTTCATCTAAGGAAGAACTTGTAGATTTGTTTACAAAGTCATTATTTGCTCCAACCTTCATCATTATTGTCCAAGTTGGGCTTGTGTGATTGGCACCAAGCTCCACTTTGAGGGGGGAATGTAGAATATTCAAGATTATTATAAAAGAGAGTTTGTTAGGTTGTTCTACAAGCAAGTTATGAATTGTTGTATAGTACAGATGTAAGTTTGTTATATAGTGGGGAAGGGTGAGTAAGTTCGTTACATAACAATAGTAGCCACTATATAAAGGGACAATAGTATGCCTTTTAGGATAAGTGAGGATAAATAAGACATTTTTCTTCCTTCCATTACAATAGTTTCATAAATAGACAATGTTGTATAATTTTGATAGAAAGTTGCAGAATATCATGGGAAGGATTGACATGACATTGATTACTGGTAAACAATAACGTACACCTATCTAGTAGTTGATGTTTTAAATTTTAGAATGTGCATCTGATGACTTGATGTCACGTGGGTTCACATTGCACAATTTGAGATGCGTTTGTTTTTGAACTAGTGGTCATCTTTGCACAACTGCATTGTTCCATATCTTTTGTTTACAACATTAAATGTAGTGTGATTATTTGTCATTTCCTATTTTACTAAGTGCCATATCATCACTTCTAGATACTGTATTAACTCTCATAATTGTTCATTATTATGGTATATGAAAGTACAAGGAGATAATAGTCCAGTGAAAAATGAGGATTTTGATAAGCAAATTGATTTACATAACTTTTATTTATATGCTTACTAGGGAGAGCCTAGGAGCAACAGGTAAAAGTTGCTCCTTTGTGACCTTAAGGTCACAGGTTCGAATCACAGAAACAGCCTCATTGTAAACATTACAAAGGTAAGGCTGCGCACATTGATGACCCTCCCTCGACCTCGCAAAGTGGGGAGCCTCGTGCACTAGAGTACGTTGACTTTATGTATTTATTTATATGCTTACTGAAAACATAGGTATCAACAGTTGTCATTTTTCTCTAGTGGAGAGAGGTTAGAAGTAGTAAGATTACTTAGTCTTGAGGATGGATAAGCTACTACTATAGATTTATTGTTGAAGCCTCATTTTGACAGGTTGATTGAGATTTAGCTGGTCTCATGAGGTAGAATAACTCTCAATTGCGTAGGAGGAATGCAAAATCTAAGGGAGGATGGGTATAACAAACAATAGTTGATTGGGAGGGGACGGAGAATGTGCAATTACCTTGGTTGGGATAGTCTCATTTTCTTGCTCGAGGAGATGAGACCTAGTTTCCCTTATGAAACAAAGAAAAGGGAAATCCACGTCCCTATTATGATTGTTGGTCAACTATCCTAATTCACAATCTATTGACATTTCTTGTTCTTGATATTCCTCCGAAGTATCCCACCTCCTTTTGCATCTGTTGAAGCTTCTGATGATTTGAGTTTCTTTCATCTATAATTGTTGACAAGGAAATATCTTACTAGAATTCTAAGTAGTATGTGGGTCATGGATTGATTTTGAATGTGATTGCTGGTCTTCTGTGCTTGATCTATAAATGTATTTCCATCTTGCCTTTGGGCAATCACTTTGATTGAGTTTTCATTCCATTTGGAGCTAATAAAAGTTATTGCACATAAAACTCTGAAGAATCTGTTATCTGAAAAGTGATGACATCTTGTATCTCGTTGTAGTTTGTATTGGCCAACTCTCTATAAAACATGGAGACATGTGGTTTATGTGGATACTATACTTCTTGAGAAAGTCATCAGAATTTCTCTTAGAAGAAAGTATGAATGTTTATTCTTGTCTCTAATGTTTTCTGAAAACTGGTTGTCCACTGATGATTCTTCTCCTTGTTTGTGCAGAGACACAGCACCAGTTCAATGCTCGTGAAAGTGATTGGGGCTTCACTTCATTCATGCCTCTGGGGGAATTGTATGACCCAAGTAGAGGATATCTAGTTAATGACACATGCATAGTTGAAGCTGATGTAGCAGTTCGTAGAGTTATTGATTACTGGTCACATGATTCTAAGAAGGAGACTGGTTATGTTGGACTTAAGAATCAAGGAGCCACTTGTTACATGAACTCTCTTCTTCAAACGCTGTACCATATTTCTTACTTTAGAAAGGTTAGAGCATAAAATAACTGTAAATTTTAGTTTATGTTGTTCATAGTTTCCGTCTGAAAATGTTACTGACAGGCTGTCTATCATATGCCAACGACTGAGAATGATATGCCATCAGGGAGCATTCCTCTGGCTTTGCAGAGTTTGTTCTATAAGCTTCAATACAGTGATACTAGTGTAGCCACAAAGGAGTTGACAAAGTCTTTTGGTTGGGACACATATGACTCTTTCATGCAGCATGATGTGCAAGAACTAAACCGAGTTCTTTGTGAAAAACTTGAAGATAAAATGAAGGTATATAAGTTGTATTACCTATGGCTTGTAGTATTAATTGCTTTATTGTGTTAAAAAGATTCTTTTCCCGGCACAGGGGACTGTTGTTGAGGGCACAATTCAGCAGTTATTTGAAGGGCATCACATGAATTATATTGAATGCATCAATGTGGACTATAAATCAACAAGAAAGGAATCATTTTATGGTATACTTTCCAGCTATTGAGTGTAACTGCATTATCGGAGATACATTTTGTGGTCTTCACAGACTTTTACATCTCTTTGTAGATCTTCAGCTTGATGTCAAAGGCTGTCGGGATGTCTATGCGTCTTTTGACAAGTATGTGGAGGTGGAACGACTCGAGGGTGATAACAAATATCACGCTGAGCAGTATGGATTGCAGGTGAATTCTTGACTCATTTAATCCTTGTATGCATTGACCTGTTAGAAGGGACATTGATTATTCCTGCTGTAATAAGCTATAGTTTTTTTAGAATTGAATTTTCCATCTCTTTAAGCAGTGACTGTTTTTAGCATTTATGTAATCTTTCCTTATTTTTCTTTATTTAAATGAGTGTTGTTTTGGTCTGCATGTATATTTGTATTTAATTGTTTAATTTAGTTGAAGAATGTTTTTTAGTTGTGCTTATCCACTGCTTTATAGACACTTTTTCTTATGCCTGTCACTTTTGTCATCATTTCAGGATGCTAGGAAAGGTGTCTTATTCATTGACTTTCCCCCAGTTCTTCAACTTCAGTTAAAACGGTTTGAGTATGATTTTATGCGGGACACAATGGTAAAGGTTAGTAGTTAAACCATGGGTTTGTGTATCTGAATTGTACTTACAATCATATAATGGTAGTGTATATATAATCATATAAAATGATAGTTAAGCCATGGCTTTGTATTTCTGAAATGTATGTATAATTATATGATGATAGTATGTATGCCTTGCCATGTTATTGCATTGCAATCCTCTTTACTGTTGCCTGAAAGTTTTATATTCTGCCAATCCTGCTTGTCTAGAAGGGGAAGATGCTTCCATTTCTTTAATCTTTCCGCATTAGTATCTGTCTAGGCTCATTTTCACCTCTCTATGAGTCAGCCTTGATAATTAGTTGTTCCTAATTAGCTTTGAGATACATCCGCTGTATTACCTTTTCAAATTTCTGTTTTCCTTTTCTGGTAAGAATTTTGTGACTTTCATTGGTTCATAAGTTAGCTTTACTCAGACTATTTCTTCCCTGAAGGATGTGGAGCCAGTTGCAGGACTTTATAAACCTACTAGTCCCTCACTCTATGTTGGTTTTTAATTTTGTTTTACGACTTAATATTATGTACCTTGATGTCCCACAGATAAATGACCGCTATGAGTTCCCCTTACAACTTGATCTTGACCGAGAAAATGGCAAGTATTTATCACCTGAGGCTGATAGAAGTGTCCGCAACTTGTACACTCTTCATAGGTACTGGCTGTTGATTTTCTTTGGCTTGTGGAATATAATGGAACCCTATAAGATGCCTAGGATTTTAAGATTTAAGATAATAGATCGGAGTTCTACTGGGCTTATAAATGCCATGATCTTGATATGTGATAGATAGCCCATTAAATAATGCAGTACTTCATTATTGATGAGGTTACTTTTCTAATATAAGATATTGGAAGCATCTTGTTGGATTTAATTATCTTAAAGGGGAGATAAAAATCAATGCATGGTCTTACTCTGTCCTTTAAGCTTAATGTGCTTGATGTACTTGAAAGTCAATGCTCCTTTTTTTTTTTTTTTTTTAATGAGTACAAGTTCCTTTTAAAGTATCAAATGATACAACTTGTTGCCATGTATGAGACAACTCAAGGGATGGAACATTTAAACAGAAATTGCAGATGACAAAATCTACCAAGAAATCTGGGTGTGAACTGACATTTCTATAGCATGTGACTTGTGCTTAAAACTTGCATCATGGTCTTGATGGGAACTCGAGCTATATCTACACTTAATTGCTTTATGATCAAGGCTCTAAATTAGGCATTTAAAATCTTTGTCCTACCTTGTTTGTTTAAGGATCTTGCGTTACAGTATTATGATCATTGCTGATCTGTGCTATAAATTGTTTAAAAATCTTTGTCCTACCTTCTTTGATTAAGGATCTTGCTTTACAGTATTATGATTATTGCTGATCTATGCATTCGTCTATGTTATAAATTGTTCTCTTTATGTAATGTCTGCATGAGCTTATTGATTAAATTCTCTTGAACGAAAAAAAATTGCGGAAATGACACATCCATGTATTTGTTGGTTTTGTATTGTGTAAATCTTTGGACAAATTGCATATCTTAATATCTGCTGGTTGTTGTTCTTTATTCGGATAAAATGCAAAAACATTTATTGCAGTGTTGGTGCTCTGCAGTCAGTCCTTATGATTTAGTTCTAGAGGAGCTTTGTATTTGATAATTAGCAACTTTTTTTTTGGGTAAATAAATTTGATGCATTTACATTGTGATCTTATAGACTGTGAATACAATTGATGTGGGCCAAATAGAAGAGATATCAAAGTAGTAGCTAAATTTGACGAAACTTATAAACTCTGACTGCTGAAATTTCAGGTTCCGAACATTTGTTTAGGTTACTGGAATTTCATATTTGATATAGCTAAATTTAGGGTTCGGTTACTAGGAATTCAGGGTAGACATGCAGGAATTTTAGTGAGGAAATAAGCAATGGAGGGTAGGGAATTAGGAATCACTCATAGAGTCTAAGAATCACTTGTAGAGAAAGCATCACACTTTTTAATTAAAAACTGAAGTTTGAAGGGCTGAGTATACATACATATAGAAAAGTTCTTAGAACTCTTGTTCTAGTAATAAAGGGATTCCCAACTAAAATATCCAAAATAGAATTGAATTGTAACCTAACAAGAATTATTTACTTAAGTTTATAGTCTTAAACAACTAGGATAATATATCTATCTTATTATTACTTCCTATCTATCAAGGAACGTAGTATGAAGCAAATTTTGGTCCTTATCACCTTTTTCACTTTAACTCCCACTCTTCATTGTGCTGAATTGAAGTTTGTGGTTGAGTGATTTGTCTCCTTTCATTTCTTTTATAAACTTTAAGCTCTTTGGCATCAACAATATTCTAATCCAAACTAGTTTTGTGCCAGTTTGTTATGCTATAGAATTCATCAAGTTTGAAAAAGGGATTTGTTTTATGATTGGCATAATTATTTTTCAGAATTGTTGTACCAATCATTACAATAGCGGATTGTTTTGGAAACACCAATGTGACACACAGAGTTTATTGCATTAAGTTTTATTCTTTTCATTGCATTCATTAGTAAGTAGTTAGTGATTTCTATTGTTTTAAATTGTCTTTTCTCTCTCTGTTCTACATACTTGAATTTTGAAAGTACTATTTCATACACAAATATATTACTGGCCATGGAATGTTATCCCATGGTTTGACTCCTCAATTTTGGTTTTTGTCTCCAACTAAGGATCCTGTTTTTCATGTCCACAGTGTTTTGGTTCATAGCGGTGGTGTGCATGGTGGACATTACTATGCTTACATTAGGCCTACTCTTTCGGATCAATGGTAAGTTTTACGATTTATTAAGTTTTAACTAGAATGAAGATTTTCCTTGGTTTCCATCCCTTTATAATGTAATGCTTCAGTAAGGCTAAAATAGGCTAAAGCAATGGGGTCATAAGCATTTTCCAATTTCTTGTATGACATATGGTGATCGTTTTTGAGATTCTCTTTTGCATATTTTCTTCTTGTTTTTGAGACATTCTACTATATCATTTACTGATTTGCTTTCCAAAACAGTCAACTTACTATTGATGAGTCCTATTCGCACATTTTTCTAGACCACCAAAGTTTTTTTATTTAACCTTTTGTGCTCATAAGAATTTGTTCCATGTAGGTTTAAATTTGATGATGAGCGTGTAACAAAAGAGGATATGAAACGGGCTTTAGAGGAGCAGTATGGTGGTGAGGAAGAGGTAACATATTGGATTAAGATTTTTCCACATTTTATATTTGGCATAGGTTGATTCTTGGTTTCACTCAACAGTTGCCACAGGCAAATCCTGGCTTCAATAACTCACCTTTTAAGTTTACGAAGTATTCAAATGCTTATATGCTTGTGTACATTCGTGAAAGTGACAAGGAAAAGATAATCTGTAATGTGGATGAGAAAGACATTGCAGAGCACCTCAGGGTGAGATTCTACCTATGATGATTTTTGCCTATTTGTCCTTTTTTCATATTCTTTTTTGCGATCACAAATTGAATTAACTTCAAATTTCTTTTGGCAGATAAGATTAAAGAAAGAACAAGAGGAGAAAGAGCAGAAGCGAAAGGAAAAAGCTGAAGCGCACTTGTATACTATGATAAAGGTCAAAAGTTTGTGACTTTCCTGTGCTTTTGGTTTTGCCTTTATCTTTGCTTCTTTCCTATTGCCATGTGGACACATAGATGCAAACACATTATTTAATGTCTGAAGTGTTTGGTAGTCACCAATGCATTTGTACTTTGCATTCTTAGGTTGCATGTAATGAGGATCTACGTGAACAGATTGGGAAGGATGTATTCTTTGATCTTGTAGATCATGATAAAGCTCGTAGTTTCCGTAGACAGAAGCAGATGCCCTTTAACCTTTTTAAGGTACTCTCTCACTCTCTCTCTATAATTTTCAAATATGGATTCTTCTTAACTACTGGATTTGAGATCCGTTGTTGAAAGCTTTGTGCACTGACTTTATCCCTTCATTAACATTTCTAAAGATTTCTCTTATTCTCAAGCCTGATTGGATAGACTAATTAGTGAACTATTCAGGTTTTAGTTTCTGGGAGGTTTCATAGATTTGGCTAGTATTCTTGTAACCCAATGCATTTACATATATGCATGTGTTACTTACTGTCCATGTTCCATCCTTGTACCTACACAACAGGGTGTTTAATCACAATCATAAACATGCTGAAGGCACCATAGATTGGTGTGAGGTCAAGTACTACGACTAAACAGGATGTGCAAGTTTAGTTTGGATGGCAATTGCTCAGTTTTAAATTTTTAACAAATTATTAGTGATTTCTGTTGCATCCCCTCACGGTATTCTACTTTGGTGGGACAAAAATCTAGAATTGACTAAGATTTTAGCGATTGCTTTGTCAATTGATCCTTTTATTAGATTTATACCAAATTAGAGGCATGCAAGTTCTTATTACTCTAATTTTCAAAAAAAAATTCTTATTAAACTAGAGCCTAGAGAAGTTCACTTGAGATGGATGACAAGGTTAGGTCATTTTGAAGGTAGTGGGCTTGCAGAAGCTTGTATTTTGAATGTAGTGGGCTTGCAGAAGCTTGTATTTTGAATGTAGTGGGCTTGCAGAAGCTTGTATTATTGGTTTGGCAAAATTTCTGATATTATTAGTTAGTTTAAATGTAGAGAGTTGTTCATACTTTGTAGCCCTTCTTCCTTAAAAGCTACTGATGACTTCTTGGCATTTCATATGGGTTAGAGTGTTTTGTTATGAGAGTATTGCTTTGGATGTGGGAGATTTTTAGACTGATAAATCCTTTTACAAATAGTGGTTGGTTCTATATAGATCTTGGCAAGTGTATTTTGTGAGAACCAATTAGTGCTCCTCCTTTTTGAATTTTTGAACTTTTACTTGGGAAGCTTCATAAGGGAAGACTTTGTCGAGCAATGTTAACAGCTCAATCCTCATAGTTTATTGGTTGACTTTTTGCAATACTTGTTTTGTCCTCTTGCTGCAGATAATGCTTTTGAATTTGTATGCATATATTACAGGGAGTGGTAATTTATTGTTTGAGTACATAGAGAATCAATTGGACACTTGCACAAATAATTGTTTAAGGTTTTAAACTCTGGTAGATCAAGTTTTTACTCTTGACCAACCTGGTCTCGCTGGAAGATAACTAATATTTTAAAAATTGGACTAGAAGTTAAACCGATAAGGTAAAAGGTTTAACCGGTATTAAACTGTCATAAAATCGGTTAAAGATTAAATAAAATTGAAAAATTTGAAATATGATTAAAGGATGTTGTCCTTAATTTAAAGTTTAAGTGAAAAGAAAAATCATTAAATGAAAATTAATTAGTTTATTTTAATTTATAAAAATTGATTAGTTGATGAAAATCGATTTGATTTTTAATAATAAGGGTTATCAAAGTAAATCGAATTGTAAAGTTAAAAATTTAATCGAAAACTTAGCCAGTTAAACCGGTTAAAAATTTAATCAAAAAAATTAGCCAATTGAACCGGTTTGATTTTTTAATCATTGAAGATAGCAAATTGGTTATTGTTAATTCATTTACTTCTGGTGGGCATCTTAGCTTGCACATTTGATGCCTTTTATTAATATACATTCTTTTTGACTAAAATTTTTTAAAGGCTGTTTGGCAATTGTTGATTCACTCTGGAACCTTTTCTCTACTGCGAATTGCTTTCTCTTTAAGTATGCTGTATTTGTCCTCTGTAGTTGCTTTTCAGTACTCTTCACGTTGATGGAAAGGAGCATGATTTAACTATTGGCGTAATTCATCCTGTAGTGGTTTACCTAAGTTATTCCTCCATATAAGCCTGTCCTTTTTGCTATGACTGAAAGAACATCTACCTGAAATTGTTTCCCTTTGATTCATAGTTATTGCTAACTAGCGGTTTGCAAGAGAGCTCTACCTTTAGTTTATTATAATTCCAGCCATCATATTCCTGTTCAGAAATCCACTGGTGTCGTAGACCTTTGACTGAAGAACCTCTACCTGAAATGTTTCCCCGTTTTACATAATCGTTGATAACTAGCGATTTGTCATAGACCTCTATCTTTAGTTTATTGTAATTCCAACCATCATATTCTTGTTCAGATATCCACTAGTGCTTCACCTATTTCATGCTTTAGACATTCACCAGTTTTCATAACTAGTACTTGTGGTTTGTTACTCACCCAAACATTGGTTCAAGGGATGAGTTTTTCCCATTATCTATCACCCATCAGAGGCATCTTTTTGGTGTACCCAACTTTTCACAGGTATATAATTCAGAATCTGAAGCTTTAGCTACTGTATGCCTTGATACTTGCTCAATGAAATGTTTGATGAATGATAGTCCTAAGATTGTTTGGTTCTATTTTCAAACTCATGCTTTGGATAGAGGTAATTATCCCCTCATTTCTAAACCCTTCTGCTTTTGGTTTGCATATTTTTGTTGGTCGTATGTCTTCCTTTTTGAAATTTGTGAAATTTCTAATTGTAATGATTCGTGTAGGAAGATGTTGCTAAAGAATTTGGTATACCAGTGCAATTCCAACGATTCTGGCTTTGGGCCAAGCGCCAAAACCATACATACCGTCCAAATCGGCCGCTAACTCCTCAAGAAGAAGGACAGTCCGTGAGTGAACTATTGACTATTTAATATCTCTTTGTTGGCTATTACATAACTTTAAGATGGCATATTGTTGCACATATATGTTGCCTATTTTTTCCCGCAAACAGATGTCTGAGTGTTGGTCCCTATGTGTTTTTTTTCCAGTTAAACTTTTGAATGACAATGTACGAATTATTGAAATAGGTCTTGTGCTCTTTGAGAGAGCTAAATGAGGGTAGGAGAGTGGTCAAATATAGAGGTATTGAATCTTCATTTGTGGCAATTAGACTACATAATTGCTTTGAGGCTATCTACCATATAAGTTAGATCTTGATTCTTGGTTTTGGGTCATCGCTACATAAGCTAAAGTTCCTACTAGCAATGAAAATAGAGTTTGCCCACTTGCTTCATTTCTAGTGCTTTGTTAATCTACAGAATTTGACTTGTAGCTTCAGACTTAGTAATTGTGCTCTTGAGAAATATAATAAGAATACTTTTGTAAGTTAGAAAACTAGTTTACTCTCCTATATCCTTTTAACTGGAAACCAAGTTTGGGCTCTCTGTCTTAAAACGATTTAGCTAGCACAATCAATAAAGTGTTTACGTAAGTGTATTAACACAAACACATGCAAATGAAAGTCTTCCACTATGTAAGCTTTGAGAATGGAAAATTAAGCATTTGCCTAGTCCCAGTCTTTCAACTTATTTTGCAAGGCAGTGACTAACATGACATGTAGTGGTTTGTTCTATAATGATAGCAATAAAGTAGTTTGCATTTGAAGTTGTTCTTTTTTTAAACTTAGTAGCAATTTGAAGTAGTTCCTAAACATTGAATGGATTGAAAGATGCTTTTTCTTAGTTGATATTCTTGCAATGCTTGTGGCATAATGTATTATTTTTCAAGAATCATTTGAGCTATCCAAAGCTGTAGAATTATGATACAGTTTGTTATTAGTATATCTTAACTTCAAAAACAATGCTTGGCCTGTGATTTTAACACCACAGTCACTTGTAGGTTGGGCAATTGAGAGAGGTATCCAATAAAGCAAATAATGCTGAACTGAAGTTATTTTTGGAAGTCGAGCTTGGACTGGTATCCTTATTCACTCATATCCATCAATTTCTCATTTAGTGGTTTCTTAGGAAATGTTGAATCTTGTTTGGTACAGCCTTCGAATGTTACTAATCGCTCTGGTAATTCAGGATCTGCGGCCTGTTCCACCACCTGAAAAGAATAAGGAGGATATTTTACTTTTCTTCAAACTTTATGATCCTCTCAAAGAGGAGCTGAGGTAACCTAAAATCTAGTTTGTCTTCCTTGTGTAAGGGATTGTTCAAAACTTCTGCTCACACTCTAGGATGACAGATATGTTGGGAGATTATTTGTAAAGGGAACTGGTAAGCCATTAGAGATTTTGACAAAGCTAAATGAAATGGCTGGCTTTTTGCCTGATCAGGAAATTGACCTTTATGAGGTTAGTGCAAGTTGATTTTTAATAATTTTCTAGCTTTATCTCCTCACTGCAAATAGGTGATTGCTATGTTTTCTATCAGGAAATAAAATTTGAACCTAATGTCATGTGTGAACCTGTTGACAAGAAATTCACATTCCGTACAAGTCAGGTACATAAAAGTCTTCTTATAAGTTAAATTTTTCTGCAAGTTACTCTAGTTGACAAGTGTCTTCATTTTATTATCTTTGCTTTTTCCCTCCTTGGTTCCTTTTGCAGCTTGAAGATGGAGATATTATTTGCTTTTCGTTTTATTATCTTTGCTTTTTCCCCTCCTTGGTTCCTTTTGCAGCTTGAAGATGGAGATATTATTTGCTTTCAAAAATCCTCTCAGGCTGGAAGTAGTGAACAGTATCGGTTCCCTGATTTGCCTTCTTTTCTAGAATATGTGCACAATCGTCAGGTACTTGTATGATTTTTTTAAGGAAGGTACATGACTATTCAAGTTTTGAAATTGGATTTTGCTGCTTACTGGTGTTTTAAAATTTTATTGTGTTATCATCAAATAGTATGTGTCAGCCGTGCTGCTGTGGATCTAGTATAATTTACTTTGTGGGTAAGGCATACTATAAATTTTATACTAGCGAATCATCTAAAATTTAATATTGCAAATACTAGATTTAGCAATGATGATTTCTAGCATTACTAGTTCTCCATATGGTTGATCACAAAAATGAGGATTTATCAAATTGAATGTCATTCTCCGTATGTACAATTTTATGGTAAATTGTTCACAAAAGGTTTTAAATTGTGATCCACTACTGCAATTGCTGTTGTGGTCCGGAACATCTCCACAATTTAGTGACCCTCAATCACAATTTAAAACCTTGTTCACATACTTGAAGATTTATCAAGTTGAATAGCATTATCCATATTTGCAATTCGGTAATGTTTTTGCATTTAAAATTTTAAGTTGTCTAGTGATTTGGGTTAAATTTCTTATGGATTATTTTCTGCTGTTGATATTTTGACTAATTTCATGGGGACATGTAGGTGGTCCGCTTTCGATCCCTGGAGAAACCAAAAGAAGATGAATTTTTTCTTGAGCTGTAAGTAATTCAGGCGACACACAAAAGATAGTAATTAGTTGAGGACATTGAATAAAGCATATTTCATGCTTCTTTTATCGATGTTCAGATCAAAGCTTCACAATTATGATGATGTTGTGGAAAGAGTAGCTCGTCACCTTGACTTGGATGATCCATCCAAAATTCGGTTAACATCTCACAACTGTTACTCCCAGCAACCTAAGCCCCAACCTATTAAATATCGAGGAGTGGATCGTTTGTCTGATATGCTGGTTCACTATAACCAAGTAAGTTGCTGAAATGTAACCCGTACTTCATTTTTCACATTTAGGTTTTAGATGAAGAAGGTGATGTTATTTCTGTGTTTGGTAGACATCTGATATCCTCTACTATGAAGTATTGGACATCCCCCTGCCAGAACTGCAAGGACTGAAGACATTGAAAGTTGCATTTCATCCTGCTACCAAGGATGAGGTTGGTGGAGGTTATTGAAAATTTTGATGTAAGGTACTCTTCACGTTGTTGTCTCATTAAACATTTCTGGTGTTCTCAGGTAGTAATCCATACCATTAGATTGCCAAAACAGAGCACTGTTGGTGATGTTATTAATGACCTTAAGACAAAGGTAAAAGCTGTAAAGATACATATACTCTTAAATCTTTATATGTGCTTTGCATGCTTTTTGGGTAATGACTAGAAATATCTCTAAATTGCTGATTGTTTATACCACAAAACAGAAATAAAAGGAAATTCATAAAAAGAAAACAAAGAAGACCTTTGTGTGATTGCCTTCTTGTAACAGGTTGAGCTGTCTCATCCAAATGCTGAACTTCGACTGCTTGAAGTTTTCTATCACAAGATCTACAAGGTATCCACTCCCATTTTGTGTTCTGATTGTAGTGAACCATCTCGTTGAGATTCACTAAATTTTTGCCAATGGTTTTGTAGATGAGTTTTTGGTATAGGAAGGACCAATGTAAGGCTTAGATAGGGTAGCACCTTAGTTCACAGAAAATAGAGCAATTCATGTTGAATCCACCACCTGTCTAGATGTAACATAAAATCAATGTTTAAAGAGGTGATGCTCATGCAAGCTCAAGCTCTTCAGTCTTTTCCTCTTAGAGTCGAGCTCCCATTTTTATTCTTTTTCCTTGATGATGTGGATCCTTAATGCAGTTTGTTTTTGTGTTTACCCTGTTTTGGATCCTTATTTCGTAAGTTTCCTTCTTATCCTAAAAATTAAATTATCTAGTGCCTATCTTCCAAGCAGGAATATGTCAAAGTATCTAATATTGGGTTTATGTGAAAATTTCTAACAAAGAAATGTTCTCTCAATTTTTTCATTCTCATTACACAGACATGAGATAAAACTTTTTTATCTGCGGCATATGAAATATGTTGACAGGAGGAGGAACGTATGTACTAGTTATATCATTTGCATATAAAACTATTTCATCTACGGCATGCCAGTATTTCATACAACTACTTTTATGACAGTGGTAACTGACATTAATTTCATTTGTTATGTAATACAAGTTTGGGGGCATATTTTTGGATTTTCTCTGTAAATAGGTCTTGTCCATCTTATCATTATTATTTTGGGATAATTTTAGAAGTAAGATACAATTGCATGATGTGTTGCAGACAGTGATTGATAATTCTCATTTTTTGGAGGCTAGGGGATTAGGGATTGTTCATATACTCATTTAGTAAACTCAATTCTTCTACTAACACAAATTTAAATAACGTGGCTTCTTTGATTGACTTGTACATGGTAATAATATTGAGTATTTCATAAATATTGGTTTCTATCAAGATACAATTGTAGTATAAGGACAGAAAAGAGTTGAGAGCATGAATTTCTATACATAAAAGTATTTTTGAGAAATATATAAAAATAAAATAGTCTACATCGTGTGTTGAAATATAAGTGAGAGTTTGTCCTACATGGAAAGAATATATGGCTTTGGGCACGCATATAAGCCTAGGGAGTTACTCCTATCACCAATTGGTTTAGGATAAAACCATATTTGGGCTTGTATATGCTTAGTTTCTTTGGGCCCAATCTTACAAAATTTAGCATCGTGGATAATAATTCTACTACTCATTATGCTTATTTCTGTGCATTGCTGACGAATTATTATAAAATGAGTCATCTTGTTCTGCAAGCTTGTCTAGTGCATCTGTGGAGATACACATTTTTTATGCTTTTATTATGTAATTCTGTATTTGTATCTTCCAGATCTTCCCACACAATGAAAAAATTGAGAACATCAATGATCAATATTGGACATTACGTGCAGAGGAGGTGAGACTTTCTTTGCATGCATATTTGGCCATTCAGTTTCTGGGCCTTTATATTTTTAATGAATTGGACTTCCAAATATTTTCTCATTCTTACCTGGTTCTGTATGTTGCCTTAACCTCTCCCACTCTCCATGATGCCCAACCAATGGAAATGTGTGACTAGGTACATGGTACTTGGGATTTCCTTGCAAATATGTTCTTTATAAACTTCCTATGATCTTAGGCCCACCTGGCTTGGTGTTTTGAACTCAGTGCGATAGGTCTGTTTGCAAAATTGTTGTGAATTTGTCTTTGTTCTTTTTAATCCATATTTATGCGGTAGGGACTTTGCAAGCTAATGTTTCGGTTAGTTTGATATTTTGTATCTTAAATTGAATGGGGATTATTCTTTTTGGTAATTTTCATTGAGAGAGCTGTCAGATGCTATGAATGGAGATAATGCTGAATTTATCTCCTGGTTTTCAATAGAGAGGAAAGGTCATTGGTTGATTTGAAGGGCTTTTGGAAATTCAGCTCTATCTTTTAATCTTTTTTTCACTCTGTTCTCTATCTTTATATCTCATTTTCCGTGTGGAATGGATGTATTATCAAATACACTGCCTTATTTTCATGGTTTGATGTTCAGAGTAAGAATTTTTCTTTGCATTTTGTTTCTTGTTATAAACTTCAACAATTAGCCCTTTTTTGTCCAATTGTTGGATTCTGACAGTTATGCATGTTGCCTCAGATTCCAGAAGAGGAGAAAAACCTAGGTCCTCATGATCGTTCGATACATGTTTATCATTTTATGAAAGATGTATCTCAAAACCAGGTGGTGAGTATACTAATTTTGGCTTATGATTTTGTTTCTGTTTGCTTTTGCATGACTTCTACTTTGATGTTTTCTGGTTTCAGTTTTTTGACTGTTTTATTCATGCTTCTAAACTTATTTCTGAAATTATTTCACCTCAACAGCAGGTTCAAAATTTTGGTGAACCATTTTTTCTGGTCATTCATGAAGGTGAGACATTGGCTGAAGTTAAAGCTCGTATACAGAAAAAGTTACAGGTTCCTGATGAAGAGTTCTCAAAGGTATTTAGTTTTAAAACATCTGATGTTAACAAAAAAAATTAAACATTAATTATCTGCCCGTCTGGCTAACGTACAATTTGAAATGATGTGTATCTAGTGGAAATTTGCTTTTCTATCACTGGGACGCCCTGAATACCTTCAAGACTCTGACATTGTATCCAGTCGATTTCAGGTGCATACACTCTTTGTTACCCACCAAAAACACATGCAGTCTCTGTCTGTGCATACACGGATGCATTGTCATGAGTTAGAATTTGATATGTGTATTATTAAACAAAATAGCAATTTCTCTGAGATCATATATTAAATCAAATGCAAATTAATCCTTTGAAAAAAGCAATTGTTTACTTGGACTGGACTGACTAGAAAGGCTAACAGTACATAGATGTTACCTTTTGAATCCATTTACATGCACATTTGTTTGTCTTTCTGGCTGTCCTCTTTTGTGAAGTTCATTGGAATAATATTTCAACCATTCATTGACTTCATTTGATATCTTAAGCTTTTAAGCTGACATGATACTAACTAGAAAGTCGTTAGTTCAATCCATGCTGCCGTTGTTGTGATTATTTGTAAGCACTTCTTTGAGGGGTTATGTTGGAATAATGATTGGAAGCATTCTTGCATCTTCTTCAACAGTTGAGTTTTGGAATAAATGGCTTTTAGAAAATTTCGAAGACTTGCATCATTCTGATCTATGACCTTGTCTGGGTTTCTATTATATTCAAGTTGTGCCTTTCATTCTTGTTATTGAAAAGTGTTGTTTTGATAGGTTTAATTTTATTTTTTGCTTGTCCTTGAATTTTAAGGGGTTTTATCTTTACTGCATGCACCAAGTGTTGATAGGAGTTCTTTGTTCAATGCTTATTATCCTACACAAGTATTGTTTGCATCAAAACAATGGTGTTATTTTTAGTATTACTAGCTGCTTTATGAATTAGAAACTATAAGCACAAAACAAGTCCTAAATCTTTCAATTTCTTATGAATCATTGTTGCTTTATGTTGTAATAGTCAATATTAAACTGAAAGGGATACAAGTTTACTACGAAATGATCATAAAATTGCCATTTGCCAATTACATCAAATTAAATTGATAGTGTTAGTACTCGTTTGTTACTCTTTTTGTTCTGGTTTGTGAAATTTTAAGTCGATACATTTGCCAATTACATCCAATTAACTTGATAGTATTAGTACTTGTTTGTTAAAGAACTACGCTTTTTGTTCTGATTTGTGAAAATTTAAGTTGTAGAACTTTCCATATGGGTACCTCATTTAACATGCATTAAATTATTATTTTACTTGTCCACGGAGAGCTGATTTCAGTCTAAAACCTATAAAAAGAGATATACAGACAAACTAGAAGTGATCCAATAGTTTGATCAGAGAAGTGTGGCCTCTTTTGGAACTGTTTAATTTATCTATTCATCGCCTGATATTCTGGCTCCGTCACCATGTTATTTCGTCTGCTTAGTGTTCTCACTGTGCTATGTTTCACTCTGGTGCAGAGAAGGGATGTATATGGTGCTTGGGAGCAATATCTTGGTTTGGAGCACGCTGACAATGCTCCTAAAAGGTCATATGCCGCAAACCAGGTATTTTATGGTTATGTATAATCAGGAAGCATTTTAGATGCATACGAAGGGATCTGATTGCTATGCTAATTTTGCAGAATCGCCACACGTTTGAGAAGCCAGTGAAAATCTACAACTAGCAAAACCAAAAAGCTTAATGCGTGTGTGCTGTTGCAAAACAGAGCGGAGCATAAGAATTAAAAAAGAAGTGGCCGATGGCAAAATTGGGTGTACTGTCTGTTACAGTGGAAGCATATTGTTTCTTTCTTAGATGTGTAATTTGTCATGCTAGGGGCAAGGAGGACGGGAGTAGAAGTAGAACTGCGTTCCCTGAATAGTTTTGACCTTTATTGGGCCCATCGCTTGGGATGATGGCTGACATTGAGTCCTTAAAATTCCATTGTAATTTCGTACATAAGATTTTGATGTGTGGCCATGTATAGAGGGTATAGGTGTGTCGATTAAATTATTTTCCGTGTCAATACTGCCATCATCCCTTAGTGGATTTTCCTAGGTTTACCGGTGAGATAATGTGTTAATCCGACTTCTGTGGAAATGAAATACCGATTCATCTGTCAGACCCAGCTATCATCATATCATTGCTCTATGTTCTTTGAATAGATAAGTTACAAAGATGGAACCGGAAAAAATGAAGTAGGAGGCTTTCTTGTTAGGGTTCGGAATTAGTAGTGTGAGCACAAACGATTAGACAATTATCAACACATTTATGGTCGTCTAAACAAACAACTATCCTGCTATTTCTTTTTTATTGATTTTATAAAATTAATTCTCAAGTTAAATTGCATCATGAATTTTGGTTGTCTGGATAATTTTTAGATGTGTGATATTTCACTTGATTGTCATGAGAAATAACTGAAATTAATTAATTATAAGAGCATTTTGTATTAAATATATTGATTTATTGGTTTATTATTATTTATATTAAATAATAATAATAATAATTTAAATTAAATTAAATTAATTATAAGAAGTTTTTATTAGTTCAAAATTTTAAAATTAATGTTCACTTTTAATTTTTGTCAAAGAAGTCTCCTCCTTAATATTCAATAGTCACATAAGTGATATATGTATTATTAAATGTTACGAAATATTAAAAATCAAGTGATATGTGTATTATTAAATGTTACGAAATATTAAAAATCCTACATCACTTATTCCGTTCCCTTGCATTTGAAATTTTTGTCTAACAACAAGTTCTCTGACCACACAGCTCTCCTGCATTCCCCTCATGGGCTTACTTAGCTCCGTTCGTTTATACAATCCCCAACACAAACACAAAGTAGTTTCCTTAGGAAACATCGTATTGTTTGTTTTAGTTATCTGTTTTAATTATATTTTATTAAATTTTATTCATATATTTATATGAGATTTACGTAAATGTGTAGATGAGGTTTAATAAAACGTGATAAGAATATTATAATCGGTTCAAAAAATTTGATTCCCCTTTCTAGCTTCTTCCTCTACTTTGCTATTTAACGCATAAGAAGTCCTACCGTTTTGCTTACAAATTTCATTTTTGCTCATGTGAAAATTGAATTGAGACTTCTATAATACTTTTAGTTGTTGCTTTTAATATTTCCTATTCTATGACTAATGAAATCGAAACTCAATTAAATTTAGTTTTTTTTTAAATAAAAAAATGTGTGGTTAGAGGAGGCCTGATGAAAACTAGTTTCTAACTTGAATAGCCATGTTGTGATGTTGGAAATGATGCTATAAGGAATGACGTGGGACCAGAGGGTGAAGATGACTTGTTATATTGCATGAACCAGACAAAGAATCGCATTGCAGGTATTAGAGCAAGCTGAAGGGAAACCTTACCTTGGAATAACAAAAAATGTTGACCAACGTTGACAGATTGACACCCAATATAACAACAAATATTTTAACAAAATTTAAGCAATAATTATTGACTAACAATAGATTTCAAACAATCAATTTCTTTATGTTTTAAAAATATGAATTATACAAAATATAATAAATTTATTATCTTACTTATAATAAAGTATTAAAACTTATTGTAATAAAAATTTTAAATTTTTAATATAAAATATTATATTTGTTAATTAAAACTTGACAAAAGATGAATAGGGACAAACTTAATTGTATGGGCTTAAAAATGGTGAAAAAGTGTTAACCTTAATCACTACAAATTTGATACTTGTGTTGTAATGTATATTTTAATCTTTTTCTTACGGGGAATATGGGTAAGGGAATAAAGATTGAGAATTTATTTAATGGTTCCAGCATGCATTTTATTCTAATTTGCATTTTTTATTAGAAAGAAGTTTGATAGAGCTCTAGTTAACTCAACCTAACTTAAGTTATGCTTATTTTGTTCCTTCTCTATGCTCTCAGATCACTCCTTTGCAGATGTTTTGTAGCTCAACACTAGAATCTCTTTTAAAGCTCATTTTAAATTTAACAATTACTTTACAAAGTTCAATGGATTTGAAAAGACTATTTGGACTGGAATGCAAAAATAAGTGGTGCGGTGCATGGGATGCAAAGCTTATCAATTTATGGTGAAATTGAGAGCTGTTAATGATGAAATTAATAAACTAACAAGAGGCTCTTTCCAGATATTCAGTAGATCAATGGTTGTCATTAATCCACAAATTCACCCTAGAAGAGTTGAAAATCTGCTTAACACTTGTAACATTACCTGGGAACCATAAATTGGAAGTTCTCCTTGTGTGATAGTAAATGATTTAGTATATGACATGTTCTTTTCATGAAAAATATGACTTATGGTGATTTTGAGCAAATTTCATGCTTCTTTATTTCTTTTAAGGTCAGTATTGAAGGGGAAGCAAGTAGAAGGAGACCTGTGAAGGCTATGAGCTTATTTCGTATCATTTTTATGATAAAGATGTCTATGTGAATGAGAAGGAAGTTGCATGTTCTTTGGAAATAATCTTGCATAAAAATTAAGCATATTTTTGCCTTTCTTAGGTTAAAACGTAACTCATTCACGAATGCACCAAACTTTTGTTATATACTTGGAACCTAGAGAATGATGGATGAGAATGTAATTTTTATACACATTTAGAAATTGCAATATGCTCATCTGATGTGAAATTTATAAAACAATAGAAATAATTGAGTAACTCAATAAATGATTTTTTTACTTTAAAGTAGTTAAGGAAAATATTTTACTTTTTGAAAATTAGTTATGATTTGATAATTCTCTAGTTAAAATGAATTGATATTTAAAAAGTTTAATAATCATATTTCAACTACTATTTTACATGGAAACTAATTCATAATTCTATGTTTATTTGGGTCATTGGATAGTAAAATAATTGTACATTATACATTATAGCTATAAATAAATAGGTTGGGTAAACCATAATAGCATTCACAATATTCAAGCAATCATGATGTATTGCTACACACTACTTTTCGTTTATGATTATAAATTATAATTTATTTAATCTTAATCTTAGTTATAATTATAATTTTTATTCATTACTAACATATTAGTATCTTAATAGGTTACATATGGAGAAATGAAAAAGAGAAAAATTAATTTGAACTTAATTATGAAGATTAGGAAACTCTAAAGATCAAATATTAAATATTTAAATTTGTTAAGATTGAATTCTGATTATATAATTAAAGTAAAATTTAAATTATGATTTAAAGGTAAGCTTCCCTTAAGAGAGTTAAGAAGAACAGGTTTTCTTTGTATAAAGAGGCTGATAAGGAGGTAGAATATTGTTAAACTTTAGAATTTTTGTATTCCTTTTTTTTTTTTTGGATTTTATTAGAGACAATTTTTGATTGATTTCTTTATTAAAAAATTAAAAATTTTGTAGAAACATTAAATTAAATATATCTTTAACCTTTTAATTTTTATTTCAAAATATTTTATTAAAATGATTTGTTTATAAAAGGACTCAAATGTTTTGACCAAAATTTAATTAGGACCCTAAGCTTAATAAACATATAATCAACCCCTCCGTTAAACATGAAATAGTTTAATTTTTTTGTAAGACTCCATTGTCACTTAGACATTTTATTTGGCATGGCGTCCAATACAATTTGGTTTATTACTCAGAAGTGACTAATCCTTTTATTTTAACATAATATTTTTAGCTAATCTTTTAATTAAAATTCTTAAGTCTTTTTCATTGTCACGTAAGCTTGTCTTTAAGATTCCACTTACGAGTAAGGATAGCATTGGGCAGCTCCTGACCTCGCCCTATCAAACCCACAGGGTGGCTGATCCGTTGTCCAACCATCGGATGGAAGGCTCATAGCCTGGTCCCTAGCTCAATGGGTTAGTAATAGCTAAAAATATGGTACCTTATATTTTTGTTTTTTAAAAAATAAAAAAAATGATGTCGTCTTTAACAAAAAGATGTTGTTTTATGTCTTCCTGTCAAGCCACAGGCTGGTCAACTCAGACTAAAGTCAAACAAGCCAGGCCAATTTTATCATTCCTAATTACGCTTGCCCGTACATGATCATGCGTAGCAGTTGAGGGTCAAGTAACCCAGAATCTCTTTTTGAGTTTCGTAGACATTGTGAACATATAATTATTTAGGTTCGTGCGGTGAAGATGTTAAACTTGCAGATTGACATAAAATATTGGGCACGAGATGTACACATTTCATTTCAAGAGTAAAACTTTATATAATAAAAATAAAACTGCCTTTTGTTGCCCCCTTCTGCTTGCTCATACTCAAAGGGTAATATCAACAATAGACGCACACTTCTCCAACGCACAGCAAAAAAATGCATACGACATAGGTAAGGACAAAAATATGTTTTTGGAGGAAAAGGGATCAAGTGGGTCTAATTCTAAACCCTTGGTCGAGGATTACAAAGCCCATCGTCAAAAAAAAAAAAACCCACACACGTACACACATACACACTCAAAAGCCCAATTTGGTGTCACCCAGTTGTGTAGGCAGAGCTGATGACTCCCGTTTCATGTCTAACGGCTTTTATTTTTTGCAAGAGCAAGATATCTGATATCCACGTCTATTCTGAAGACGGGGCAAAAGCTTCCTATGAAACCAACCAAATTTGATGAACATAATCTATAACTTGAGGAACACAAATTCCTCAATAGCGGAGACTTCCCCAACTTTCTTGAGAGCCTCCTTGTTTGGTGCTTCATCCACACCAATTGCCATTATTGCCCGCTCCCTCTTTCCAGTCCTTCCCACACTCATAAAACTTACATTTACGTTTTGCTCTCCAAGAATGTTTCCAACCTGACCAATCATACCCGGTTGATCAACCTGCCTGCATAGTATCAGGCTGCCTTCCAGGCTCACATCTACACTGAACAAACCGATTCGTGTCAAGTGAGGAACACCATACCTCACTCTCCCCTCAATGCTAATTTCTCCACTGTCCGAAATAGCGCTTGCAAACTTAGAATCCACGTGGGATATTTGTACCTGGATTGAGTGGATTGGGAACTCAGGGTATGTGTCAACGACTACCCGTTCCTCAGTGATCCTGAGTCCTTTTTGCTTTGCTATGAAATCTGCATTGACAAGGTTTATGTATGAGGTCGATATCGGTTCAATGATGCCTTTGGTGATCATGGCCCTCAGAAGCCTTGTGTCCAAGTCGTCTGGGCCTCTGGCAGACCTGTAAACTACCTTAACTGATTTGATCCCATCCCCACCTGACACTAGCTGCACTGCTGTCCTTCCAAGCTTCTCAGCTAGCAGCACATAAGGAGCTAGTTCTGACAAAACCTCCGGAGGCACCATTGGAGCATTCACAGCAGTTGCAGAAAGTTCTCCTTTCAATGCTCCAATTACAGCCTCTGCAATTTCAATAGCTACACCTTCCTGAGAGATAGAGAGATCATCTTGCAAGTTAATATGTTGCACGACACACGATATAGAAAAACTTAGTCGAGGAAATCACTAATATACCTGTGCTTCTTTAGTGCTGGCTCCAAGATGAGGTGTGACAGTGACTTTCTCGTGTTGCACCAATTTGCAATCTTTAGATGGAGGTTCCTCGGTGAATACATCAAGTGCAGCCTATAATAAGGTGAGCAAAACAAAAGAAAGTCAGTTCTTCTCCAAGATACCACGTTTGCAGAACCCAACAGAGGCATTGAATGTAAGAACTAATACCTGAGCTACTTTTCCACTGTCAATGGCTCTCACTAATGAATCTTCATCAATAACTCCACCTCTAGCTACATTAATTATGCGAACCCCTTTCTTCATCTTCTCAAAAGTCTCATCATTGAACATGTTTTTGGTGTTAGGAGTGAGTGGCAAATGAAGAGAGATGAAATCGGCAGTAGAGATGGCTTGATCAAAGGAGACCAACTCTACACCAATGGCACGGGCTCTGTCAGCTGGGGCATATGGATCATGGGCAATGACGTGCATGCCTAGACCTTTGGCACGTCTTGCAACTTCAGATCCAACTTTCCCAAATCCCAGAACAGCCAACGTCTTCCCGACCATAGACACGCCGACATACTTGTTTCGCTGCCATTGCCCTGAAAATATTTCATACGATCACACTATTAAACTTGACAAGTCCAAATAGCAGATGCTAGAAAGGTGGACTGGTTTCCACATTTGTCAACGGTGTTAATTCGTTTCCAGAGGTTAACTCTTTTATTCAGAAACCATAACCTTGAGCCTAGCGAAAGATCGTCCAGGAATGAAAATATCTTTTCCCAGTGATTTTTCTTATCTGGCCGTCATTCAAGCTATAGATAAAATAAGTCACTGGATAACCGATTGCTTTTTCACTGAGTAAAGCTTAACATCAAAGATCGCAGAAGATTCTGGGAAGTCCTCTCGATGTCTGGTAGGCTAGAAAAGTCCAATAATTGACAAAAATGTTCATTGTTTAAAGCTGAACGCGACGCGATGATTCCTTCAACATAATTACATAAAACAAATTACGTACACATCTATACTGGAATTTAAGCACCTTGAAGATTCTGTGATCCATGTGGACAGGCATGGCAGTTGGCACCCCTTGGCCTTTGTCAACCCAAATGTATTTACTAAATTTTAAATTTTGAAATTCTGATGTATATGAAATTCTTTCTACTTCACATTTATATATGCTTACAGAGCACAGAACAATTTCTTGTGGAATTAAATTCCAAGGCCAATATTGTTTGACAAAAGACCCACTAAAGCTGTCACGTGAAAGTGACTTCAATTGTAGTGCATACCCCACCTCAAACCAACTACCATAACATTTACAAGTTATAATCGATTTCAGATTACAAAGATGTTAGTTAATGTGAGATGAAACCAAACCTTGCATAGAGATACAAAATGAAAAGTCTATTTAGGAAAAAAAAAGAAAAAATCTTTTACCATTGAAAGAAAAAGAAAATATTAATTATATTTTACTTGCCACGAGGAAAATCGGACCTCAACAAGATTGAATCAAAATATTCTTGTTAACTTTCCTGGCACCAATATTAGACTTCAACCACTTTTTCCATATTTCTTGGAATGAAAAATGAAGAAACTATGAAGGAAAATTTCATACCAGCTTTCATCGACGCATCGCCCTGAGAGATGTTCCGTGCCATGCAAGCTAGTAAAGCGATGCCGTGCTCCGCAGCTGCTATGGTGTTAGCGGTTGGGGCATTTACCACCAAGCACCCAAACTCAGTCGCAGCCTGTAGATCCACATTGTCAATTCCCACGCCAGCTCTTCCGACCACCTTTAACCGCCCCTTACTCGCCTCAAACACCTCTCTTGTCACCTTAGTCCCGCTCCTCACGATCAAGGCATCGCAATATGAGATCTTTTTGCAGAGATCATCATGGGAGATATCGTAAGAGCAGTCCACGTCGCCGAACTTTTTCAAAAGCTCAATACCCGCGTTTCCAAGCTTCTCGGAGACCAAAATTGTAGGCTTTGATTCGTCAGAGGTGGATGCTGCTGAAAAAGATGGCTCGGTGGATAATTCTACGGTCTTTATGGCGCTTTTGACAGATAAAGAACGGTGGGTGTTTAAATGAGAATGAGAGAGCTTTATGTCGACGGGTATGCTGGATACAGTGGTCGTGCGCAGGAAGGAGAGGCTGTGGAGAGACGTCGGTGGTGGTTGAGAACAAGGGGAAACGGAGGCCACGGTGGTTGTCAGTTTAAAGATGGGTTTAGTGGTGGAAGCCATAGCAAGGTAGCTTCTGGTATCTTTTGTTTTGTTGTGGCTTATGTTTGACGAGAGTGGCTGTCTGTGTTTAATTTAAAAAGGGATTGGTGCGATAAGAGTAGTCTTATAATAGAAAATTTGGAATTACCACCAAAGGATTAAGGAAAGTGTGGCTATGAACACGTAAATTCTCGGGACGGTAATTTTACTTGGCTCAAGTTTTCTTAGAAATTATCTAGTCAACCCTTTTGCAACGTACAGTTGAAGCTTTTGAAAGAGGAGCTATCGATGGGTTGCATTGCATTCTCTGTCTTTTAAGACCGCTAGAATTTTTAGGCAATAACAAAAGGTGAAATAAGAAGTTGGTATAGTATAGGTATTTGTTTCACCAATGTAATTGAAACTAATTTTGTTGCAAGATTATGGTTAAATTCAAATATTTTAAGTATTAAAATATAATTATAATATTTTTCAAAATGTTAATTTTATTCTATAAAATCATAACTCCAACTTCATTCATTCTTTTTAACTTAAAATCTTTTGTGGTTTGTTTGAAAATCCTATTACTTTTTATTGCCAAAAAAGAAGGACAACAGAACAATTTGAGCAAAAAATGGAATTAGGGGAATTAGAACAGCTCGGAGATAATGATTATGAGCAGAAAAAGGCAATGAGATGGTTAAAGGAGAAGAAAAACATTTGCAGAAGCTTCAATTTGATATTTTCCCTAGGTTTTTTTTCTTTGTTTTGAAGCAAAAATATGCTAGTTTTTATCATATAACACTTAATATAGTTTTATTGGGTAATCATTTAAAAGAATTCTTTATTTTATACACATTTATTTGTATATGATAAAGTCCATATTATAAATATATATTATAAATAAAATTATGATATTCTATTACAAGTCTTATGGAAGAGCCAACCCCAAAAGCTAGCTTAAAGAATGAGAGAGTCCATAAGTCTATAAACCCCACATTAGTCTCTCTTATTATCAACATGAGACAATTAGACTGTAACATTCTACCACACTTCGCAGTCCAGGTACACGTAAGTTGGTTGTGCATTAGACATTTTCCAACCTCGGGCGAATACTGTCATACTGGCGTCACCACCCATACACCTGTGGGTTGGCTGTGAACTAGGCCTTTTCTAGCCTGGGGTAAACTCCAGTATTGACATCACCACTTGTGGTTCGAGGACTCGAATGAGTGATGTTGGCTCTAATACCAATTCTTACAACTCTTATGGGAGAGTCAACCCTAAAAGCTAACTTAAAAGGTAGGAGGGCTCATAAATATGTAAACCCTCACATCAGTCCCTCTTATTACTGATGTGGGACAATTAGACTGTAACAAATTCATATTGCATTTATATAATATCTCTAAATTATTCATAATTATTGTTTTATTAAGACTAAATATTAATAGAGACTAGTACAAATCACTAAAAGAAAATCACGTAATAGCGTCGGAATATTACTGACGGAATGATTTCCGTAGCTACTTATCGACGGAAGGTAAAAATTTCGTTGGAGTATACGGTGATTTAGCGACGGAAAATACATCCATCGGCAATAATGTAGGGAAAACTTTCACGCAAAATCTCCGACGGCATATAGCGATGCCAAAACTCACGGCGTCAGGAAAAAATGCAGGAACCGTTCCCGCAATTTAATTGCTACGCCGCTTTACCGACGGTTAACTTATCGTCGGAACAAAACTATCATTTACCGACGAAAAAATGTTCCGTCGCAATATCTACTGGCTTATTTACCGACGGAACGCTCCTTCCGTCGGCAAATTGTTAACAAACGTCGTCGTTTCGATGAAGACGGACGATAAGCGTTAATCACCGATGGAATGTGTTGTGTCCGTCAGTAAATGTTTCCAAGAAACCTAGTTTGCAGACAGAATTGTTATTCCGTAGGTATTTAAGTTACGACCAGGCTAAGTTACCGATGTTTTACCAACGAAATGTTGTGTTCGTCGGCAACTGTCGGCAGGGAAACC
>JANIIA010000004.1:43449415-43476884 GCA_027478495.1 Erythroxylum alaternifolium
AGTAATCTACGGAAACCACGAAGACTCCGTTCGCCTCCAGATGTGCCGCGAGATCGAGATCCTCCGGGATGTTAACCACCCAAACGTGGTTCGCTGCCACGATATGTTCGACCACAACGGCCAGATCCAGGTTCTCCTCGAGTTCATGGACGGAGGATCCCTAGAAGCCAACCACATCCCCAACGAGTCTATCCTATCCGACGTCGCTCGCCAAATCCTAAACGGCATCGCCTACCTTCATCGCCGACACATCGTTCATCGCGACATCAAACCCTCGAACCTCCTCATCAACTCCGAAAAGCACGTGAAGATTGCTGATTTCGGCGTCAGTCGCATTCTCGCTCAAACCATGGACCCTTGTAACTCATCTGTCGGGACGATTGCGTACATGAGTCCAGAGAGAATCAACACTGATCTGAATCAGGGTCTATACGATGGGTATGCAGGAGATATATGGAGTTTGGGGGTGAGCATATTGGAGTTTTATCTGGGTAGGTTTCCGTTTGCAGTTAGTCGGCAGGCGGATTGGGCGAGCTTGATGTGTGCGATTTGCATGTCTCAGCCACCTGAGGCGCCTCGTACGGCTAGCAGGGAGTTTAGGAATTTTATTTCCTGTTGTTTGCAGAGAGAACCGAACAGGAGGTGGACTGCGTCGCAGCTTCTGCAGCATCCCTTTATTCTCAGGAGTAGTGGAGGTCAAAGAGAGGTTCATCAGAGTCTACATCAACTTTTGCCTCCTCCTCCTCCTCAACGCCCTCTTTCTTCTTCTTCTTCTTCTTGAATTAGCTTCTTTACTTTTTTTTTAAAATTGGAATTTTCTTGTGTTTCTCAATTGTTGTAATTTTTGTTAATCTTGTAATATCTGATGATTTCTTGAATTGAATTTTGATCGTAAAAATGGGGCTCAGACAAGTTGTCAAATATGGGCTTTGTCTTCTAATTGTTGTGTAAGAAGCATTTTTCTGCCTTGATCACCAGGAACTAATGGTTTAATGTGTTCTGGGTCTTTTGAATAATGAACAGGATTAGGCTTCAATGTTCTACTTGAATTGCCCCCTCATCTTGGCATTGGCTTATCTGATGTAATTTGGATGGTGTGTGTGTGAGTTTGTTGGTATGCTTTCTTTATGCTTTATCTCATCTCCATTTGTTTCTCTTCACTCTAGTGTTGTTCTTAGATTAGGGTCTTAAAGAAAACAACAGATTCCTTCACGATGTCACTTACTGTCTTATAGATTGAATGAGAGTTTTTGGGAAGATTGTACTCAGCAAGGTCTCGTGAGGAAGATATTTGTTTGTCAGTGGCCTAAAGGATTTAGCTCCCTCTGTGTTTTGACCGTTTCAGTGTTTTGGATTATCGCACCAAAAAACCACATCTATTATTATCTATCCCTGTTACCGGCATGGTTATCTTTTCGGTACTCACTGCAAAAAGAGCAAGTAGCGTATGCTTTGGTTTTTCTTTTCTTAGCAGATGCGTTAAGATTCCATGGCTACAGATGCTATGAGAGTGTAACACTCACTTTCAGTAGAAACCCGCGGTATACAAAATTTTCGCCAATTCTGTGATTTGTATTTAACCTTCTAGTTTGGTTGTAACAGAACTCGTTAGTGAATAAAGCACAGTTGCTGTTAAATGCATGCGTTATCCAACGCCTTTTCCAGAAAAGGTCTACTGCGAATTGTATTCGATTCTTTGTGATGATTCCAAGGATCTTTATAACTGTTGGATACCTTTGTCGAAGTAAAAATCCTCTCTTTTAGATCAACACCCAGAAACTGTTATCTACCAAATGCAAAACCAAAATGTTGTTTTATAAACAATTTGTGCAACTCAGACCAATGCTCTTAAGGTTTGGTAGAGGCGTTTGTCTTAAATTAAACAGTAGGACAATATTATATCATGTTTTCTTCTTTGTAAGGCAGGACCAAAGAGTTTGAATAGTATCTGAACGCAGCAGTTAAAAGGCTTTTTACTGAAACTGGATGATTTTTTTTTTGGACTCCCGAACGAAAGGGATAAATTAAAATTTTCAGTAAAAATATTCTGAAATTTAATTTAATATTAAAATTTTTAGTAAATAACTTTTTAAAACTCTACTAATTCAATTAAAATTATTACTTTTGTTTTTTTTTGAGGTGTCTAATAAATTTACTTTTAATCATGATATGTAGATATTTACATAAAAAAAAATTATGGACATGTGAGCATTCATGTGGACTAATACATAATTATGATTTAAATCGTAATTTATACTTATAACTCATCAACTGTATTTCAAAATAACTCAGCACTATAAATTTCATCAACCAAATCACCCTCGTCATAATCATCATTTGACACAAAGCACAAGCAACAAAAGAATTGGTTGCACTTGGATTAATCAATTTATAAGCAAGTCTTCAAAAAATGTGAACCCTATCAATGATCACCTAATGAAGCTAGTACCTCTTGGTGAGTCATGGCAAGGACCCTAGGCTAAATAGGTGTTTTGTCACTTGAAGCTCCTCCAGTGGATGGCTTATGTATGGTAATATCACCAAATCTCACAAGCATTGTAACCTATTATGTTTTTGACGTTCGTGGTTACATCTAATTTTGAAGTATAAGATATAGGATAACATGTGTTAGGATGGGTGCATGTTTCTAATTAAAGTGGTCATAAAATCTTATACGATCGAGAAGAGAGGAATAAATGAATTGGTTTCATAAACTTAAAATATGTATATATAGGTACACACATTTGTACTTTTGCAAGCTTAAAAGAACTTAGAAATAGAATAACAGAAGTTTGTTGAAATAGTTGGATTTAAAAATGGACATACGTTTCTTAATATATATAAACAATTGAATTCAACTCAAAAGGTCAGCAAGATATTGTGAAATGAGTTAAATCACTAAAAGTCACTTCTTAGAGATGTTCGTAGCCATTTTTCTTCCACATAAAGCAACAAATATCAATTGTTTAAACTAAGGAAAGACATTGTTGACATGACGATTGAATTAGGAATTAAGGATATGATGGCAATCACGGGCCTCTAATTAATTATTAAATTAAAATTATTACTAAACATTATAATCTTATTTAAATATAAATAAAAATGTTAAATTCCAAAAATACATACTAAGCTTTGGTTATAAGCGACAGACCAAGCTTAATAACGTGATGGTATGTCTCATCCTTGGTATACTTTACACCATTAAGCATGTCATTCTAACTTATGATAGTGGCCTTAAATTATTTTTAAAAACTTCCAAATAGGCATTTTTTGTGAAATTCAAACAAGAGTTTATGATTATGTTAATTTAAGGTTTAAATTATATGATTTTTAAAAACGTTAGTCTTTTTCTAATATATTTTAAGATTTGAGTTCAATTTTGGTATAAACTTTAGAATAAAAACAATTTTATTTTCTCTTTTTTACTAACTAGTTGTTATTTAAAATAAATAGAGGTCTCTTTATGTAGTTAAGTGACTGGAAAGACCTTTTTATTAGTTAAATAGAGGTCAAGACCCATTTGTTATTCTCTTACCTCATTTTATCTAGATTTAGGTGTTGGGAAATTGAGACAGTATCGAATCTTGACTGCAACGAAATAATTACAAAAATTTTTCGTATTTTGATTTTTCTAAAACTAATATCACTTTAATTCTATACAATGATTAACACATAAATCATAACAAAGCATGAATCTTAATTCGTACCTTATTTCGAAGCATGATCATATTCTTGTCGCATCCCTCGAACAGTTTCTAAAACTGTTTCATCTCAACCATTGCAGCCACACAAGTGTCTGACCTCTAATGGTATCCACATAATAGGTTGACAGAATTTTGTAACTCTTACAGAGAGGGTTAAGCAAGAAGTGTTAGCTCCATTAGAGCTTAAGCCTATTTATAATAGGTTTTGAATGTTTTAGTAATTAAATTGAAATTAAATTCTAATTTCAATTAAATTTTAATTAAAATTATTTGAATTAAATACCAATTATGCCCAAATAAGATCTACTATCTCATATTGACCCTTATTTATTAAATATCTCATATTTAATTATAAAGTTTCTCAACTTTTACAATAAGTCCAACTTGATTAAAATAACTTTGCTTTCTTTAACCCATTCTTTACGTGAGATCTATTAGGATCCTAAATTTGTTGACAATGATTATAAATTATAATTCTAATTCATAATTAGAATTAAATAAATTAAAAAATCTTTTAATTTATTTTTAATTCTCCAATTAAACAATTTATAAGCATAAATCAAGATTAGCATTTAGCAATGCATCATAACCACTCAAATATTTAGGAATGTCAAAGTGATTTTGACTACCTTCTATGCATGATTTTTCTATATAATTTAATTCTTCCATCATATAATGTTTCGATTAAACAGAGCATGAAATTAATTTAGTACAATCGTATTAGTTTTCTACCATTAGTTTTCGATTCAATTAATGACATTTGTAAACTATTTACAAAGTGTCATTCTACCTTAGCCAAGGATTTTCTGAATCAATACTAATCGAGAACTACAAACATTCTCCATAATTACTTTAGGTTGATGAATCCTCTTGATCACATAACTACCTTCATATAATTCATGCAACATCCAATGACTATCGATTAAACGACCATGATTAAATAGGTTATAAGTAGTATCAAAATATAG
This sequence comes from Erythroxylum alaternifolium, assembly GCA_027478495.1. Taxonomy (NCBI): domain Eukaryota; kingdom Viridiplantae; phylum Streptophyta; class Magnoliopsida; order Malpighiales; family Erythroxylaceae; genus Erythroxylum; species Erythroxylum alaternifolium. The sequence goes on from JANIIA010000004.1 coordinate 43,454,088, forward strand.
TAATCCCTATACAAGATAAATTTGGAGATCTCAAGGCAAATGATCACTTATACAATCATCACAATAAGAATTTCCATAGACGCACAAGTAACGTTCTAAATGGATTTCTCTTATCAAATCAGTTAAGTGAACCTGTTTGCTAATAAGCACCTACACGTTTGTTTAAGTATCTCCTTACTTTAGTTAATAAGATCGACTATTTCCTTTAAAAGGAAAAATATAATGTGTGTTACTCTTTTTACGTTCTATTAATGTCTAGTCGTAATAACACAATAACTAGGAACAATTTAGGGATAATACATAAATGCAATATGAATCTCATAATTATAATCTCATTTGTAATGTATAATTATCCCATGGACTTTATTATATACATCTAAACATGTGCAAGATAAAGAATGCCTTTAAATTATATTGTCACTAAACTGTAACCAATTAACTGATTGTAAGGCATAAACTAACAATCTCCCACTTGCACTAAGTCAATCGCTTAAGTATCTCATGCTATATCATTATATGACAATTATGCTAAAGATTCTCCATTGTGAACACTTGCTTAAATCTTACAACATCCATCTTAATTATCATCATAATCAAGAAAAATTGCCTAAATACATCCTTGGATATTTGATGAATATTTAATTCCTTTGACATACCCAATGACTCTAATGTTCTACAGTACATTACTGTCTTATACAATGCAAGGAACTATATCAAGTTCATTAAAGAACTTATTGATCTAATTAATCATTTATGCTAAATGAAATTTTATTATGGCTTAATTAACAAATCCTTATCTTCTTAAACTCAATATCAACTCATAGAATAATAGAAATCTTTAATACTTCATAAGTTTTTGATATCTTAAATGTTAGACATCTTTAATACATTATCTATGTACTTGGACTTATAAAAGGTGAACAAATTCCAATCTATCTTTATAGATCTAATTCTCAAAATTAAGTTGTTAAATTTTCATATCCAACAAGAGTTGTACTTGGACAATTATATTTTCAACAATTGAAAATTATAATTGTTGTTCTCTATGAGCAATATATCTCTACATACTCCCATTGAAGAGGACAATTATACTCTCACTGACCTTCTCGTAAACATGATAAATTAACAATCATCTCCAAAACCAAATTCTTTGAATTCATCATGAAAGTTATCTCTCAACATCTTGTAGCCTTTTAACTATATATCAAATGTATCAATAAAGGTAATAGTTCCAATTGGATGTACTATCATGCGATTTGAACTTTTTAGAAGAAAATTTGAACTTTTTAAATTTCTTCTTACTCTCATTACTTATCTTGAAAATCATTTTCCTATAAGCATACATTGAAACAAACAATTTGTTTAACAGTTCTATAAGATTATATCCAACCTTTTAGATATCTCATAATCTTTTATTATCCAATTTAGTTCTAAACTTAGTAGATAATACATGATTCAGCTAAGCATTACCTCCTTAAATCATTAACTTTAACTCTTTCAAAGACTTATCGTTTCATATCTAATATGAAATCTTGCTAATTGATTCAATTAGAACTATTGATGTTAAGTCATTGTATTAGGCATACCTATAGAAGAAATAATATTGCATCATACAATATCTCATATTGTTTTCTCCTCCTTATATAAATCCATACTCTTATGAAATTTAATTGTGGATGTATTCACCAAAGAATCTCATTCCCTATAGATGACCAAAAATTTCAAACTCAATAAATCAATATCATCGAAATGCTTCAACATTCTCAATGCTTAATTTCTACATAGATTTAAACAGTTTGAACTTTTCAAAATTTTAAATCAATATCTCATTTAATACATATGATTATATGACATAAAACTATTAGTAATCTCATGAAATATAAGTATTATCCTTTATGAATTGTTACTCCATCCGATACATCACATGTATAAGATTTAACAATTTAGTAACATTATCATCCTTTCACCAAATGTTGATTTGGTTATTACTCAACTTGACAAGTTTTAGAATTTTCTTATGATCCATAATCAAAAGGATACATATATTCTTGTATGCAACTTTATAATTCTCGTTATATTAATTTAATCAACATGACATAAAAGGATAGTCTCGGTTATCCAACTTTTTACGCTTGCCATTTATATTAAGCATAAGTCTCCTTTGATCTAATATATACAAACTATTTGCATAAACTTGGATTAACTACTTTTACTTAACAATTTATTTCTTATCATGCTTTAAACATTGTAATAATTTTGAATCTAAATTAAGTATTAAATACATATAAGCATGAACTAGGAATACATATGATCTCTATCATATTACGTATAGGTAAGAAAAGTCACGCAATCATTTTCTTCTTATGAAAAATATTATCATATTATAACAAAGCCTTTAATTGATGTCCATGTTTATGCTTTTAGTAGGTTAAATTAAGTGAAACAATTTCATCAAGGTACTATACCTTTTAGCACTATTCAATGAACCTCTTGCATCTTGCTATTATGGTGTTGACATACATCCTACATATTGTCATTAAAGTTTATGAGACATTAATCAACTCAAAATGTCAATACATTTTGTCATCTATATAATTTTGACATATCTTTAAAACTTTGCCATCGAATCCTTAACCAGGATTATAGCAAAATTTCATACGGGTATACAATTTTTCTTTTCTAACTTTGGGAACTCTTTTCAAACATAATCTTATATCTAAGAAATTTAGTTCACTAACTAAGTATCAACTATACTAAAAAAGTTAAATTTCACTCAAAACAAAATACAAATGTAAGAAAAAACAAGTAATTAATTATATGTCGTAAATACCAAGTGAGGTTAGGACTTTAGTCATGTATTTAGTTACTCTCACTATTTTATTCAAAATAATAGCCCTCGCTACCATTCGAAAAGATTACTCTAATCTTTCTAGTAGGCTATATCTTATTAAAATATAGTTAATCTTAAGTTTACTCAACAAATCAACTAAACTTAAATTAGGTAGCTAAAAACTTTATCAATCACATATCATGTGACTCCAAGATCCATTAGGTGACAACTTTTGCAAAAACATATCTTATATATTATTCCTAACCTTGCCTCTAAATTCATGTGATCATGAGTTTGCTTAGACAAATCAAACAAATTTAGTTAAGTGGAGCTCACTGTTATAAGACTAAACATATTCAGGTTAAAATGGCCTTGAATTTGCTCAATAAGCCTAACAATAAACAGAACTCTAGTTTATTCTTATAACAATGGAAAGCAACAATCACGTTCTCAATATGTACTTAACATTTTAACGAGGGATTTAATTTCATTCATCTTATTTAACACAAAATTGCAAGTAAAATTTTTATACATATAAAACATACAATTTAACATGCATCCAATATATATATTAAACATATAAATAAAGTATGCAACTTATGTACTCATAATCAAATTATATGAATAAAACATCAAGCTTCATTTAGTTCTAGTTATTGATCCTTATTATCTAAATTAATATTTCCAACTATTTGAAAAAAAATTAAATTAGATTAAATCCGTTGATTCCTGAGTAAATTAAATTCCCTTTCCAAATAGACATTTAATTTGATATGAAAATAATTTTTAAATCTAATTGAAAACTTTTTCCAATTATCTTAATTCCTTTAACAAAATTTAATTGAAAACAAATTTAAATAAATTATTCTTCTTACGTATCATAATTTTAAAAGGCTCCCCTTTCAAAATTATATAAGTAAAACATTCTAATCTATTTAGAAAGTAATTTCTAATCTAATTAGAAATTACTATTTTAATCTCATTTGAAATTACTCTTCCTTAATTAGAAAATTGTTTTCTAATATTAGAAGGAAATTACATTCAAAATTAAATAAAACACTTTTAAATTTAATTAAGAAAGTCATTTATATTATTTTTTTAGAGATTGATTTCTTAATTAATTAGAAAATATTTCTTTAATAAATTAGAAAACTATTTTCAAAAATATTAAGAAAGCTCATTTTTCTTAATTAATAAATGAAAACACTTTTCAAATTTTAATCAAGAAAAATATATTTTTTTAAAATCAAGAAACTTATTGTTCATAAATAAAGAAACGATTTCTAAATAAATTTAATAATTATTCTCTAAAAATATAACCTCATAAATTTAACTTATCTCTATCAAATTGAAATAAATAAATTTAATTTAAGAAATAGCTTAAGAAAATATTTTTCTTAACTTTAAAGAGTCTAATTAATTAATTTCAATCTAATTGAAACTAATTAATTCTAATTTTAGAAACTACTTTTCCAAACTTAATTAGAAATCAATATAAGTATTAATATTAATCAAATTAAGAAAATAATTACTTTAATTTTGGAATTGAATTGATAATTAATTTAATTTAATAATTCAACTTCTTGAAAAATTAAACTAAATTTCAAAGCATTCCTAATAAAATAACCTTTTGAAGGACAATTTGAAAACACTTCTCTAAATTTATTATAGATTTAAACTAATTTAATCTCAATTAAATTAATAAATTAAAAGTGTTTTAAAAGGGACTTCGCCGCTTTTTCAATCTGGCATGTGCACATCTATATCGTATACACGTATGCCGTGTGGGACGCATGTATTACACGTGCACCACAGTTTTCCAAATTAGTTGTCTAGTTTTTCGCTACCGTCTCTTGCTGGTTTTGCTCTTATCGTAGTTCTGCTCCCTTCCTCCGATTGTCTTTTCTAGCGAGCCACCTCTTGCAAGTGAGTTATTTCGATAGTCACCCTTTCCATTGGCCACTACATTTCATTTCCAGCAATAACACCGCACGAGGCTTGTTGGTAAAATAATTCACACATTGTCACAATCGCACCAAGAGAGACTCGCGTAATAGAAAGTTGTTTTAGAAAGATAGGGAAAGGAAGTTATAGAGAGAGAGAAATACAGAGAGAGAGAAATTCATTTCATCATAACGACATATGTTTGTAACAATTGCTGAGTCCCTCCTTTAATACATTTACGAATACTTCCCTCGACACGAGTACAGAACATCCTACTGTATTTATTCTAAACGTTGCGTATGGTGCTAATAATATTCCAGAGTCTTTTACTTCCTCTTCATCTTCAACAATTTTCCGCAATAATTCCCTTCCTCTCAACATCTTTGTCCACCAAGTTAATTTCAGGGAATCATCTTTGGAGATCAAAAACATACTCCCATGTAGCATTCGTGTTCATCTAACCATTGAATCAACCATTAAGTAACACCCCTATTATTTCTTTTGGTCTTCCTCCTGTCTAAAATTGCTACTAACGCCTTCTCTGCTGGTGTGAGAAACTCGAATAGGGAGGAAGACGTTGGAATTTGCCCCTTATGTGCTTTCTTAAGTTGAGATACGTGAAACACCAGATAGATCACTACCTCAGTTAGAAGATCTAGCTTATAAGCCACCTTCCCTATTTGTTGAATTACTCTATATGGCCCGCAGTACAATGGCAATAGCTTCTGGTTGCTCTTAAGTTGTAAAGAAAATTGCTTATACAGTTGTAATTTTAATAATACCATATCCCCCACCCTGAATTCTATCTTAGATCGCTTAGAATCTGCATACTGCTTCATGCGATTATGAGCCCTTTATAGATGAAATTTTGTACCATTAATCATAGTTTCACTATTCTGTAAAACTCGATCGACTTCTAAGACCGTCGAATCTCCTACTATATAAAGAATGTATATACTAATGGTGGGTAGCCGTATAAAACTTCAAATGGAGTAGTATTAATGGCAGCTCTGTAAGTGGTGTTGTACAACCATTCCGCCAATGCTACCTACTCTCCCCATTTGTGAGGCATTTCTCCACAGAAACAACATAAATATGTCTCAAGAATCTTGTTTACTACTTCAGTCTTCCCATCCGTTTTAGGATGGTAAATGATCGAACATTTCAAATTAGCCCTTGCATCCTAAGAAGTTCTTGCCAAAATTTGCTCAAGAAAACTATATCTTTGATACTAACAATGGACTCTGGCATTCCATGCAATTTAAACACATTGTTAAAAAACAATTCAGCTATGTCGTAAGCAGAATAAGGGTGTTTAATGGGGATGAAATGGGTTTATTCAGTAAATCGATCCATTACCACTAGGATAACCAACCTTCCTTTTGAAACAGGCAACCTTTCCACAAAATTAATACTAACCTCTTTCCAACTCCCTTAGAGTATCTTGAGAGGATGTAACAACCCAGGATATGCAGAACTATCATGTTTATTTCTTTGACAATTAATGCAATTTTGAACATAAACTCTCACGTCCCGAGCCATACCCTTCTAAAAGAACATTATTTGCAGCTTCTTCGTGGTGGCTCCTGCACTTGCATACCCCCCATGGCATCGTCATGCCTAATGCTAATAATTTGTTGACAAAGCCTCTTATTATCACCCACTACTAAGTGCTCCTTCCATCTTATTAACCCATCCTTCCATTCGTAAGGCCTAATTTAAGTGTTGTTGGACTCGAATGTTTAAATTAACTCCCGAATAGCCCCATCCTCCTGCCAGATATTTTTTATTTCATCAAGCAACTCACCTGTATTTGCGATATAGACATCATTAATAATTCTATGCTCGTGACTCTTTAGAGAGTGTCTGTAGCAGCATTTTCTTTACCACTCTGATATTGCACGTCGAAGTCATAGCCTAGGAACTTCGGAAGCTGTAACTATTGGAACGAGGTCGAAAGACGTTGTTCCAACAAATACTTTAAACTATGATAATCATTCCTGACTATAAAAAGGTTGAGACTGAAATAATGATGCCAGTGCTTGATGGCTTTAATGACTGCTAGAAATTCCTTTTCATATGTGGATAACCCATGGTGCCTCCTCGCCAGTGACTTACTCAAGAAGGCAATGTGATGGCCTTCTTATTGTAGTGCTGCACCAATTCTGTCTCCACTTGCTAACACTAGAGCTGCTATCATTGCTTCTTTTAGTCTTTCAAAAGATCTCTGTTCCTCCTGTTGCCAATTCTAATTAGCTACTGTTTAGTGATTTTGCTAACACTCCATATCCTTTTATGAATCTCCTTTAATACCCTGTGAGCCCCAAAAATCCATATAATTCATTAACACATGTTGGTTCTGGCCATTCCTTGATTTTTCTAATCTTTCAGAGATTCGTTGCCACTCCTTCTTTTGAAATTGTGTAACCCAGGTAATCCACCTACCTAGCTCCAAAGACATACTTTCTTACTTGCAAAATAATTAGTTATCCAATGATGTTTGGAGGGCTATTGAGAGGTGCTCCACATGCAATGACAAGGAAGAACTGTATATTAGTATATCATCAAAAAAGACTAGAATAAAGCGGTGTAGATAGGGCTTGAACAATTCATTCATTAGGCATTGGAATGTCAAAGGTGCATTCGTCAACCTGAAGGGCATTACTAAGAACCTATAATACCCTTCATGCGTCTTGAAAGCAGTCTTCAGAATATTTTCTGGCTGCATGCGAACTTGGTATAACACAAATGCAAATCTAGTTTGGAGAACCAACTGGCACTATGTAATTCATCCAGCAGTTCTTCGATGAGGGGTATCAAAAATTTATCTTTCACCATAAATATGTTCAACTCCCGATAGTTTACGCATATTCACCACGAATTGTCCTTCTTTTTGACAAGAACCACCGACGACACGTAGGGGCCGTAGCTACGGCGAATGAACCCCTGCTTCATGAGCTCCTTGACAGATTGCTCGATTACATCCTTCTATTCCCAGAATATCTATATGGCCTTACATTGATTACGCCAACTACTTCCTTCAACACAATTTGATGATTAAACTTATGATTCGGAGGAAGCTGAGATGGTTCTTGAAACACCTCTGCATATTCTGATAGTACTGTGTTAATCTCGTCAAACACACTTCCCTGCTCCTCCGTCATTTGCATCTGTTGTAGTTGATATTCTATTAGAGTTAAGAGTCGCATCATGAGCAACTAACCAGTCGAAGATCATTGTAGAGCCTTCTAGAACCCTTTACTCAAAACAACTCTTGATTTGCCTTTGGGATCTCCTCGTAATGTCATCGTTTTCCCTTCCTAGTTAAATGTCATTGTCCTCTACTTAAAATTGCATAAGACATCATTTAGTTCCACTAACCATTGAACTCCCAAAATGACATCACAACCCCCAAGTGATATCATTAATGCACCAGTGTTGAATTATACCCTTACATGGACCACGCGAAGTTCCTACAGTATTGTCGACATTCTAGCCGTAATCCTCTACCCATCGTGATTGAGATGGGATCAATCTCTCTGATATCGCACTTCCCCTTCTTTGTCCCTGCCATATCTACAAAGTTATGGGTACTGCTATTGTCAATAAGTATGTGAATATGCCTTCGTTGATGCGTTCCCATCAATCACATCTGTTTACATTCTATCTTCCTTGAAAATCCAGTATGGCTTGCATAGAAATTATAGGATAGTCTTCCTCTTCACCCCTTCCTCCAGATCCTCCTCCTCCTGGTCTGGTGACGATTTCCCACTACCATTCTCTTCCTAAACTAGATAAAACTGCAACTATCTCTTTTTACATTTATGACCCAACGTGTACTTCTCATCACACTAGAAACAAAGTCCCTTCGCCCTTTTTTCATCGAAATCTCTACTACTGATAGACTTTAAAGGTTTGTAAGTTCTTACTGACAGTGACTACCGTGTAGAAGAGGGTGTAGGTAATATACCTTCAGTACCCGAGCTCTGAGTAATAGTTGTGGAAGAAGGTGATTTAAAGGTTGAGTTGAAATTATTATCAGACGTCACACTCTTGGTTGCATGGGTTCTGTGTAGCATTACATTTCCCTTAGATATTAAAATAGCTTCTTGTTTCTAAGCTAGCATATAGGCTTGATGTAATGATTGAGGCTCATGTAATTTTACCGAAACACTAATCTCCAGTTTGAGGCCCTTGACAAAAGAGCCAACTAAGTATTCTTCTGGGAGGGATAGTCTATTAGAATGATGATCAAACTGGGCGCAGTATTCCGATACTAGTTCGTTTCACTTCAACTTCTTAAAATTTCCCACAGGGTCATCGAAGATTTCCGCATCAAATCTCTATTTAAGCGCCCTTGTGAATTCAGCCCACTCCACCACTTTTGCCTTATTACGATTTTTGATGAATAAACGATACTATTCTTGAGCTTGTTCATCCATATGAAGGATGTCTACATTCACCTTCATCTTCTCCGACGTTTGATCTAGTTGGAAGAATTGCACGCATCTATATAGCCACAACTTAACATTTTTCCCATTAAACAAAGGAAACTTAATTCTGTTCAATCTTGTAGGGGTCACGTCACTTTCTTTTTCATATTGTGTCTGAATGTTCTAGGACGTATGTTCTGCTTTGCCACTTAATTCCTCCTGTTTAAGCCATTCTGGAAGGAGCAGGTTTGTAACTCCAGCATATCCTTTTCTAGTTTTTCTGTTCGGTTGTGAACTTTCTACAGTAGTCGCTTACTCCGATCCTACATTTCCAAGAGCAAACGTTCATGTCAACTATGTGCTTCGATAAGTTCCTTCAAGTTATCTTCCAACCTTCTAAACTCTACTCCTCGAGCTCCTTGTGCCATATTCAGGTCCAGATTCGTCTGCCCTAATAACAAATTGTTGGTAAAATAATTCACGCACTGTCACAATCTCACCCAGAGAGACTCGCGTAACAGAAAGTTATTTTAGAGAGATAAGGAAAAGAAGTTACAAAAAGAGAGAGAAATTCATTTCATCATAACCAGACATGTCCGTAACAATTGCTAGGGTCCCTCCTTTAATACATTTACGAATACTTCCCTAGACATGAGTACAAAACATCCTATAATATTTATTCTAAACGCTGCGTATGGTGTTAATAATATTCCAGAGTCTTCTACTTCTTTCACTCATGCTTCTTAATCTTCAACAATTTTTTGCAATAGGACTCCACAAACAAATACACAAAATGTAAAATCAACCAGAACTCTATCACCTTCAACATGGTATTTTTCATTGTTCTTATTCAATGCCACAAAGACATATCCAAAATACAACTATCGCATAACTTTAAAATTTTCCATCTTATCCAGAATATAGAACTATTATAGCATTCCTAGTTTTTTAGATTGGGTTGTCGAGACTTCAAAGATTGGGTTCAAAACCTAGTCTAGGTTTCTAGTTTCTTGTTTTCTAAAAACTTTTAATTTGAACTATTTAGATTATTAATCAAATCTAATTTGAAAATTTTCAAAATCAATCACAATCAAAGAATTTAATCAAATTACAAATTAAAGATTGCTCTGATACTACTGTTGAGAAATCAAGCCGGGATCGTATCCTGATAATAGTAGAATAATTATGAAACTTTTTCGTATTTTGATTTTCCTAAAACCAAAATCACTTTAATTCTATAAAACGATTAACATATGAATCATAAAAAAGCATGAATCATAAAAAAGCATGAATCTTAATTCGTATCTTATTTCCAAACTTGATCATTTTCTTGTCGCATCTCTCAAACCACTTTTAAAATTGTTCCATCTCAACCTTGTCCGGCTTCTAATGGTATCTACAGAACAAATTGAGAGAACTCTGTAACTCTTACAGAGACAGTTAAGCAAGAAGTGTTAGCTCTATTAAAGTTTAAGCCTATTTACAATATATTTTAGATGTTTTATAATTTAATTGAAATTAAATTCTAATTTCAATTAAACTTTAATTAGAATTACAAATAATTCAAATTAAATATCAGTTATGTCCAAATAAGATCTTATATCTCATATTGATCCTTATTTATTAAATATCTCAAATTTAATCATAAAATTTCTTAAACTTTATAATCTAAGTTCAACTTGATTAATAGAACTTTGTTCTTTTAAACTCATTCTTTATCTAAAACCCATTAAGTTTCTAAATATATTGGTAGTGATTATAAATTATAATTCTAATTTATAAATAAAATTAGACAAATTAAACTTCTTTTAATTTATTTTTAGTTCTTCAATTTATAATCATAAATTAAGGCATCTAGCAACATTTTTACCGTTTTTTAATTCTTTTAACCATCATATCTTTCTTCGATAAAAATGATGCCTTCCTTCCTAGTTCAACCATATCTTCAATAAATGACAATCGTGTGCTTAGATCCCCCATTTTTAGAGGCTGAGTTTTTGCGACCTCATGTTGGGTCCAAATTTAATTACAAATAAATAAAATTGAGAAATTATAAATGAAAAATATAGACCTTATGTACACTTACATTGTGAGCAAATCTAGTGGAAAACTATGAGTTGTTCTATTGGGATATTCTTTCCTTATGTAGCTATTAGCAATTAAACCAAAACACAGAAAGCACTATCAGCTTTCTATACAATTATTTTTCGTTTTCTGCCTTACAAAAAACAAACGACAAAACGTAATACTGTTTCAAATGTATCAATCAACAGTACTGGTAAATTAAATCAGACAGATTCGATTGTGATTTTACTGCTGCTTTCCTCTGTTGAAAAGTAAATTGAACTATATGTAGATATATATATAGGAGCAACCCTTCCCATTCCCTAGTTCCATCTCACCAGGCAATGCAGTTTCGAACCCAAGTTTCACTGTTTTAAAGCTAGGAAAGGTTTGAACGTCATGAGGACAGCAATGAAGATAACCACATTGAGGACAAAGAAAACCATATGGTCACCTGCATTCAAATATTAATTAATTGCCTGACAAGCAATGTAGCTTTTTTTCTTGACCAACTTGTTCAATTAGTTGAAACCTGGAAGGAAGGCAGCATCTTGACGCCTTTGTGACCATGAAAATCTGCAAAGAATCGAAGTTGAGGAAATTAAGACCTATTTTAACTCTCTACTCCTACCAAAACAAACTGGGAATAAAATCACACTCACAGAGCACCGCCTCCAGCTGGACCAACTGCTTTGAAGATAGACATGGCTGTCATTGCAAGTCCATTAGCAGCTCCACGTTGATGTTGCTCCTAATGTTTCATATAAAACAGATAAGTAAATCGACATCTCTTCTACAAACACAAACAAGGAGCAGAAGTTACCACTGCCCTATTCTGCAGAAGAAACATTGTAGTCACGAATGATACCTAGGAAAAGAAAAATGTTAATATTTATTAATATAGGAGGAACAGAGAGGGACTGTATTTCCCATTTGGAAATATTGTCAGATTAATAGAAATGCTCTTACAGATAAAACATTTTTCATCATGGAAGCACAGTTTAGCAACAAACTGAGGCTGAATCCGGACAACATGGCTAAGAGTGGGTAACTTGATAAAAGAGGTATGGTCAGGACCTGCATGTTGGGTAACGATAATACAGATCAGAGTAGAAGCAGAAGCACACACATATGACTGACACAAGCTGTTGACATTTTACCCCTGCAAGCCGACATATAAGTATTGGTCCAAGAAGCCTCTCTAAAAGTGGATATAGAGAAAGTTGGAAGGCAAGAAGTCCGAAACCTATATGAAATCATTTTCTGGAGATTAGTCATGAACTGACATTATTCTAAGATCTAAGATTACATGACCATCACATATAATTTGATCCAAAAACTCTTTTATTATTAAGAGATAAGTAGCTGTCCATACCAGATATTGCTAGAACTTCTCCAACATCTTCGGTTGAATAGCTTAGGCCTCCAAACTTTCTGGGACTAACAGCCCACAGTGAAAATATCTGCAGAACACAATTTGACGCCAAATGCAGCTTCTTTAGATAGTTAAACAGCATAGATGATTTCAAAAACAACAGAAATATTTATTTATGGTGAGGTGAAAGTCGCAATTCACTGATATATCAATGCCATAAGCTGTATGAGTAGGAGATATACCTCTGTGTAAGCCATATCATGAAGTGAGAAAATACAATAAACAAAGATAGAAGACATCAAAGGCCAATTCTTTATGAGACTGCTCCCAGAAATTGGTTTCTGTCCTTCAACATCTGTTCTCTCTTCACGTCCTTTAGATCCATTGGAAGCAACCTCCACAATTTCGTACAAGTCACTGCTTGATGTTTCTTTCTCGTTGTGCACATGTAAAGTTTCCTACAATAAGAACACAGTTTACTCAAAACCTCATACAGTCAAAAGCGAGAGGTACAGGATCAAAGCGTCCTGATTTTGTTCCATACTTGTAATTTAAATATATCATAATAAGTTAACGTCCTTTAAATTATGATGGCAAGTGTTAGACCTTAAGTGTTAAATAGCGAAATCGTATGGGCATTAGCGAGCCTTAACTAGTATCCGACACGAGGAATAACGAAATAAGGCAAAGACTTGAGAGGAGACGATGAGGAAAAAGGACAATGTCAAGCATTGGCATGCATTGGTGCACATTGGTGGAAATCTTCAACGAGATGTAAGATTTAAATATGAGACCAAAAGAAGGCTTGAGATGAATATCGAGTAGAAGGTTAATTGTATCACACGCATGACATGAATATACGAGATTTCAAGGTGGTAGCAAGTAGATCAAGCCTGGTGCAAGTTTTGGGAGAATTTCGGACCTTGTGCGAGTGGATTTGGCTCAGGATGGGTTCTTGATGGATTAAGGACTCAGTGTGTGCTCAAATGAACGGACTATGGCTAATGGAGTTAGCATGGGAAAGCACTAGACAGACCAATGCGCTATTGGCTTGGATGACTCATCATCAACGAATAGAGATAGAGAAGATCTTGGATGATGTAGTGGATAAGATCATAGTGGATGAACATCAGCTCTAAGAGATAAAGATCATATAGAAGAAGCATCTGAAGATAAGAGGAGATCTTCGTAGATATGGATAAATCATTCCTAGATAGATGTAATCTTTTATCTTATTATTGTGATGTCGCTGAATCCTATTAAATAGAGTCCTAATTAGATGAGGATGTCATTCTATTGGTTAGTATGATGTAATCTGATAATGATAAGATATGATAAGGTTGTGATCTTACTTAGTAGAGCTCTATTAGAATTCTAACTTGCTCATTTAGATGTGCTTATAAATAACTCATTTGAGTCTTACTCTTTTAAAGAAGTGAGTGTGAGTGACACTTAGAGATGTGAGAGAGCATCATTTAGAGGCATCTATAAATAGCTCATTTGAGCATTGCTCTTATAAAGAAGTGAGTGTGGGAGACATTTAGAGATGTTAGATAACATTCCTTTGTATACTTTGAGGGAAGTAATAAAGGTTGAAGTTTTTAATTGTATCTCTTTCTCATGTTCTTATTGTTGCCATAAATATTTCGTTCTTTCGTAGTTTTCTTAAAAGAGTGTGAGACTTAAATACTACGAGGGAGTTAAGTGAGATTAACGTGCAAAGAGGTTAGCGCATCTTATCGGACAAGTTCTTGCTTGAAGGAAAACCTTTGTAACAACTGGTATCAGAGCCAAATTTCGATCTAGCAGGAGACAACAATTTGATGAAACGTGTCAATCGAGTGGAGGCACTGATGGGGTCGATTCCTCAAGGGAAAGAGGAGGTCACTTCTTACAACACTCGATTTGAGATGTTAGAGACGTGAATCTAACAGTTGCAACATCAAATAGTGGAGTTGATGAAGGCACAAGAGGAGTCTGGGTCAGAGGTGGCGATTCTAAGGCATGTCATTGCAACACAGGATGTTGGATGAGCAGAAAGCACTTTCGTGAAGGTGTGAGAGCCACAAGTTTTCAATAGTAAGCGGAGAGTCAAGGAGCTCGAAAATTCTTGTGAGACACAGAGCAGTACTTTGCAACGAAAAAGGTGGCTGACTTGGAGAAGGTGTCGATCAAGGCAATGTACCAAGTGGAGGATACAAAGTTATGATGGAAAGCCTCCAATGACATCAGTGCAGCTAGACTTCTTATCGACACTTGGGAGAAGATGAAAAAGGAGCTAACGGATCCGTTGCTCCCCTACAACACTTCATGGCTCTTGAGGGAAGCTTTGAAGAGGTTGAAGCAAAACGACTCAGAGTGGGAGTATGTGAGAAAATTCATATATTTGATGTTAGACGTGCAGAACATATCGGAGGAGGTCAAATTGTTCAACTTCATAAGCGGCTTACAAAGTTAGGCACAAATGGAGCTTCCAAGGCAAAACGTGAAGGACCTTCTAACCTCGATAGCAACTGTGGATGCCTTGGTGGATCTCCAAATGCAACCACTGATTTGAACTAGCTACAAGGGCAAGAAGAATGATAGGACACGGAATGGCTCGGAGAAAGGCAAAGAAAAAGTAGGTGAATCTTCTCAAGGTAAATCTAAGAAACGATCAAAACGGGACATTGCTTGTTTTATTTGTGAAGGGCCACATTTTGCTCGAAAATGCCCAAGATGAAAGACAGGTGAGGAGCAAGTAAATTCCATTATCGCGAAAGATCAAGGAAAAGGAGAGGAGGAATCAACGAAAGAAGTCTACATTAACAGTTATGCTTTATTGGGCTCAATGGACCTTGTGAAGGGGCGTTCGAACAAAAACATGAACAAACCTGAGGGAGAGGGAGAGGGAGAGGGAGAGAAGGACTTGACGGAAGGTGTCTACCTCAGCGTGTCGTATTTTTCTTGAGAATGCCCAAAACAGACAACGGGTGAGGAGCAAGCGAATTCCATGGTCGCGCAGGATCAAAGAGAGAAAGGAGGACTCGACGGAAGAAGTCTACTTCAACAATTATGCTATGTTGGGAGCAATGAACCTTGTGAAGGGGCATTCGAATAGTAGCAAAGAAAAACCCGATGGAGAGGAAATATGGTACATTGGAGATGAGCCAATGGCTTAGGAGTCTTTGAGAAAACCACATTCAAAGGAGCATTCACAGATAATTTCGACGAGGGCATCGAGTTTTTCTGGTGGAGGTGATTTGATAGACCTCTAAGTCTTAGATAGCAAAATCATGCAGGGATTGGCAAGCCTTTACTAGTGTTTGACAGGCAGAACAATGGAACAAGGCAAAGACTTGCGAGAAGGAAAAGAGGCAATGTCAAGCGTTGGCATAGATTGGTTCACATTGGCAAAAATCTTCGACGAGATGTAAGATTCGAATGTGAGACCAAAAGAAGGCTGAGATAGACATCTAGTGGAAGGTTTGTTAGATCACATGCATGACGAAAATATGGGAGAGTTCCAAGATGATTTAGCAACTATATCAAGCATAGTGCAAGTTTTTGAAGAGTTTCGGACCTTGCATAAGTTGACTTGGCTAAGGTCAGGTTCTTGGTGGACTAAGGACTTAGTGTGTGCTCAAATGGATGGACCATAACTAATGAAGTTGGCGTAGGAAAGCATTAGACAAACCAGTGTGTTATTGGCTTAGATGAAACATCATAAATGGATAGAGATTAGAAAATCTTGGATGATGTGACAGATAAGATCACAGTGAATGAACATCGACTCTAAGAGATAAAGATTATGTGGAAGGATCATCTGAAGAAAGAGGAGATCTTCGTTGATATGGATATATCATTCCTAGATAGATGTAATCTTTTATCTTGTTATTGTGATGTAGCTTAATCCTATTAGATAGATTCCTAATTGAATGAGGACGTCATTACACTGGTTGGTGTGATATAATCTGATAAGAATAAGATAGGATAGATTGTAATCTTATCTAGTAGAGTTCTACTAGGATTCTAATTTGGTCATCTAGAGGTGCCTATAAATTGCTCATTTGAGCCTTGCTCTTCTAAAGAAGTGAGTGTGGGAGACACTTAGAGATGTAAGAGAGCATTCCTTTGTATACTTTGAGGGAAGTAATAAAGGCTAACTTTTTAGCTGTATCTCTTTCTCGTTTTCTTATTATTGCCATAAATATTTAGTTTTTTTGTAGTTATCTTGCAAGAGTGTAAGAGTTAAACACTGTAAGGATCGTGAGGTGTTCGAAAATGAGTAAGTTAGTCGATGATCACGGGACAAGGCTGAATCTTGCTTTAAAGGAACTAAGTGAGATTGTTGTGCAAAAGAGTTGACGGATCTTGTGGGGCAAGTCTATGCTTGAAAGAAAACTTTTGTAACAGCAAGCATAGTAAGTTCATCAAACAAGAAATCGTAAGTGGAGATGATTGGGGATGACAGATGGAATAGTGGGGAAAAATTAAAAAAAGACATTTGTAAGAAAGAACACCCTAACAGCAGAATGTATAAGCTATCATGGAACAGATGCTGGAACAATGGCTTCTACATTTGACGCAACTCCTCATTGAAGAATCAATCTGATGTTCTAAAATTATTGGAATGATGCATTAGGGTGAAGTTGCTGTTTTGATAGCTTGTTTTGCTTATGGATATTCAGTAGTCAGCTTGCTTTGGTTTATGGACAGCTTCAGAGCTTCAGCTAAGCTTGCTTTAAGTCTACAAAAGCTTCAAGTTGCCAAGGCAACAAGGAGAAATACTCAACGTGTAATGGTAAGTGTATATTCCTAAAATCTTACGACATAGTGCTTTCATAGATAAATTGCCTACAAGCTCTATAGTAATTACAAGTAAAGAAACAGATGACATGCTAATTATGCATCTCCAAATTAACATGAATGAAGTATAAGCTGTGTACCGGAAGCCAGAAAGAAGCAATACAGACTCCAAATGCGAAAAGCGAGATGCAGAAGCAGGGCAAGAAGTAGGGAAATCTGCATATGAATATGATTAATATCATCACATCAATCGAAAATAGTCATAACAACAATCAAACAGTAGAAGTTCCTTACCTCCCGAATAGAGAATCCATGGAAAAGACATTTGGATATTTCTCTGCTGGCTACGCACCAAATATACCAAAAAATCAACAAATAGAAGGACATGGGGAACTAGTAAAAATCTGCAGTTCTCATGTACCTGCGCTAAAAATCCTCCCAAAGCTGGACCAATGATCAACCCAATGCCCCATGCTGTACTTATCTGGAATTCAGGGAAAAAAAACACATATACACACACACATATATATATAATGCCAACAGCCAATCCGAAAACTCATAAGCAGCATCACTTACCGTTGATAGTCCCAAAGCCTGGTGCTCCTCACGAAACATTTCACTTGCATATGCCTGTGAGATGGAGATGTTTCATACCACTATACTGAAAACATCACAAATTCACAAAAACCAGAGGTATGTACCTTAATTGGTCCAAGCAATCCATTCAAACTTCCAAGAAGAAACCTTGTAATGACAGCCATCCATAAATTTACACTAAGTCCAAAGATAGTGTTAAAAATAACCCTGAAACAAATCAGCAATCGAGATGAACATGAGATTTAAATTGATAAAAAGAAACGCCAATGGTCCCTGGAAATTAGTGGTCACTCACACTGCCATGATCCCAGTGATTATAACAGGTTTCCGACCGTAACGATCAGCCACAATTCCCCAGAAAACAGATGTCAAAGCTCTGCCAAGCATAAACGAGGACCCTTCCAAATAAACAAGCATCTATCTCATCAGATATCTCAAGACTGTAAGACACATGCCATAAATGACTATTGACAAACTAAAACTAATCTTACCAACATAACCAGCATAGAAGCCAATATCCTCTTCTCGTTTTGCTATATGAAAATCTCTTATCTGCAAAAGGAAAGTGATGAATGTTTCAAGTATACAATGTAGCTGGGGCTATAATAAAACAACCATTACAAGGAATGCCAATGGGAGAGACTTGCGCACTCAGCAGCATGCCTATCATTACAGTACAAAGAGTGCCTAGTCTTCGCCTTAAACAACAATCAAACTCTTCAAAACCAAATTTCTTTGCCACATCTTATCAACCCATGATTTCTGTAGCAGTTCAAGGAACCTGAGAAGATGCAGACATCCTTGACTAATTTCAGGGAGCACCATCCAAGGATTCTAAGGCAAAAGGAAACAATTTCCATGTTGCAATACACCAATATACATTGTTAACCAATAGAGTGTCAACGAAATAGAGAAATCATGTGGTGAACACAGAAGCCAATGGGATAAATCTAAGGAAGCAAAATGGAAGGAAGAAAAAGTTCTTAGTTTGCTCCTTGAATCTTGGGAGATTCCTTTATCCACTTCCACAGGTTAGAAACAAAAACTTGTATTCTTTCTGAATGGTCCAATGGACACAACATAGAAACTGGTCCTTTGTCGAACATCTTAAACCTTGTTATTAAATGATCAGTAACATAGTATTGAAAATTTTGAGCAAAAGTCCTCGAGGGCCAAAGCAATATTTCCATGAGAATACATTAATGTTATTCCTTCCTTTAGCATCCTTAATTCCCATTGTTTTGATCTAGAAGTTTAGGACGCCAATCACAAAGTAATAGCATAATAATGAGAAAGTGAAAAAGAATGTCTGAATTTGAAGTATCTGCGAAATCAAAAGGCCAGAATAATTGTTAGCAACTTCATCGCTAGAATATTATCCAACATAGGATGCAAATGAATTCTTGAGATGAAATATTTTATCAGCACTTGCTACTTAGACCATAAGCCAATGACTCAAAGCCATTGCAATAATTAAGCAAAGAGCACTAATTTCCATATTAACTGAATTAAATAAGTTGAATATATCAAGTGAACATAAATTCTGCAGCAAACCGTGGTCTCCATGTTCAAAATGAAACTAGGTTTGTTTAGGAGTCCAAATAAGATTACGTCCAAATTTCAGCATTCAGGACCACAGGAAGAAGTCGAAAGTGCGAGATCCTCAACCTTTTTAATGTTAATGAACCATTTTATTCAACCTTGTACAACACATCTGAAAGCTGTTAGACTTGAGCATGGATTGCTTACCATGAAATAAAGAAACGGGAAGAGAGATGATATGGGAAGTGCTGCAAGAATTAACATTGAAATCAGTATGTGCAGAAGAAATAGTAAAGAGCAACACTAAACCCTCTCCTCCTAAAGAGATGAAGAATGCCAACAGAAACTATTTGTGACTGTCTAAATATATTAACTCAAAGACAACATTTTTAAGCATCGAGAAAAGATAAACGCAGCAGTGTGTGTGTGTGTGTGTGTGTGTATGTATTATAATACAAAGATGTGAGTTGCATTGCATTGCATTGCAAGGAAAAGATGCGACCTGCGCTGCAGTGTAAGGAGAAATAACTTCCAACAGGATTACATATTATTTGCTTTCAAAAGACTACTCTTTTATGCAGATATATATGTTTTACATTAGGCTAAACAACTTAAAATTCTCCATTTCCAAAATCATACAGCTTGGAGAAGCATAGTTGAAGAATCAGTAAACTAGAAAAAGTTATTTTATACTAAAGTTTGGAGACCATCATTGTAATTATAAAAGATTATGAGAGAAGTAGTTCAAAGCTTAGCTTCTGTATCCTCTAATGGAAGTTTCATGCTAATATTCTCTCCATCGTGCTCAATCAATCGGTAGTAAAAGAAGAGATAGGTACATAAAGAAAATGAACTATCATCAATCATGCCAATGCAGATATTGAAAGCCAATTTAGTTTAGTAACTTTAAACTTGAGAATAGTGCATTGTGATTCCTTAAAAACCAATGATCGATATGAAGTGCAAATGAAAATGCTTACCAGTACAAAGTACAACGATCCATATAGAAAACAGCTCTTTTATAGGCAGTCCAGTTCTGGATTCTTTAACTTGATCAACCTTACAGCCAGAACAATTCTCGAAGTAATTCTTCTTCAACAAGGCCTCTTCACACCCTCCAGCCATGGTGCTGATGTATTCAAGCCAAACAAAAGTGCACCCAAAAAGTTAATTCAATACTTCAATGACAATCAATCCGCTGTGTTTTCAAGCTTTGTGCGATCATCAAACAAAGCCAACCAAATCAAAAGGAATATAAGAATATGTCTTTAACTACGACTAGCATCCTCCCATTTGTCTAAGAATTTGTCCTCTCATGTCATAAATCAATATACCTGTAAATCGAAGTGTAAACACCTTTCTCTATGCTTATGTGTTTCCACTCTTTGGTGATTATAATTAGCTGTTACAGTGTAGGCCACTTTTGAAGCGAAGGATGAAGAAGCAAAATGCAAAATGAAAAGCTCTCAGGGTCATTCGTAACCATGCATCAGTGTACACGTCAGTTCGAATTGATTAATAACACGACAAGAATAATAAATGTCTGGCCCTTCAACTCCATCGACGCCAATCGAACAGCGAAGGAATTCCGCGGCAGAAGTCAAATCAGACCCGTAATAAATGTATGGCCCACAAACTGCATCCAAGCCAATCGGGCAACCAGGAATTCTGGAGGAGAAGCCAAATCAGACCAGTATACCTGATGTCATCGATTGTCTCCTAATTAACAAGAGATTAAATAATCGTATAATTGCGGGCACTTACAGCCAGAAGAAACCCAAAAAGAAAAAAGTAGAAAGAGTTTGGCTTTTATTTGAACACTTCGCAAACATCATTTTCACGTGGATTAAAAAAAAGGCAGGCGCCTTTCGACTTCGCACTAAAGTCGAGAGCGCCCAAAGTGTTCCGTCTTTTGTCTAGGCTAAATTTTCGATTTGATATAAATTTATCTTTTAATCCCTAATTTGTGGTAAAAAAAAAGTTATGAAAATAGGACATCTTGTCGGTAAGATTTGAGGAATTGGTATCCCCTATTAAACGTTGTCCGCCCTGCTATATTGATTCGAGGGGTGGCTAAGCCAAGGTGTTCACCCCGCCAATTATTATGGTGGGGTGGACACTATGGTGTCCCACCTCAACTTTCCAAAATTTAAAATTTTTTTTAAAGATTTATTTTAATTTAGGATATTATTTTTTTGGGTTTAGTTTTGTTTAGGGTTGTCGTTTTTTAGCATTAAAATTTTTTTATTTTAGGGTTAAATTTTATTTAGGGTTTAGAACATTTATACAAATTAAATTTAAAGAACAAGTTTTAATTTGTTATGTTTTTCCTATATTGAAATTATTTTAACTTAATTTAATTTTTTACAAATTTTATAGTATATACTTTTGAAAAAATGAAAAATATTTAAAGTCAAGTTTTATTAAAAAAGGCAAATCAATTTTATTGCATTAAATAAAATTACTACTGTATATGACTTGAAGAGGGACAATTTGAAACATTATGACTTGACATATTACAATTACGACACCTTCGTGGAGAATCAGGACACTGACTATCTATCTCATTTTGTATTCGAGCACTTTTTACTTTGCCCCTCTTTTTAGCCAACCTTGACCTACAAAATCCCAATGAAAAATCTGCTTCCTCCCAATAATTTGGATATTGAAGCGGATAGAACTGACCGGAATGCGTATTTCTGTATGCCGCAAGACTATAAATAGGATGGATATGGATTGTCGGATGAACATTAGATCTCAAACATGCAGCAAAGACGTGAGAACATAGAAAATGAAGTTCTGTCCAGTTTCCACATGTACAAGTTCTTTCTTGAAAATTAACATTTTGAATATTTCCTCCCTTGTTATTATTCCCATAACGAGCAGTGACCACACTGTATGTACCATACCTTGAGTCATATGATTAGACAGTATGCTTTCGGTCTTTTGCTTCATTTGCCAAATATTTGTGTCAAATGTTGATTGGATAATTATTTCGTGCTTTGAGTATGATTTTTTTATTTTTCTGGAATAATTTAGCCGTTTGTTCTAAAGTAAAGCAAACACAGGCAGTGATTGGTAAATGTCGTGTCCCTCTGAGGATGTTATTAAAGCATTCAGCCATATTTGTTGTCAAAACACCCCATCGGTAACCTCCATCTTTACTCAACGCCCATCTCACAGGTGGGACTTGTCTCTTTAGCCAAGTATAAGCTTCTAGATTG
>JANIIA010000004.1:43495488-43533103 GCA_027478495.1 Erythroxylum alaternifolium
ATTATAATTAAAATTATAATTAATTTAATTTTAATAAAATCAAATATTTGATATTTGATCCTCAAAGTTTCTCAAATTTTATTATTAAGTCCAACTTAATTAAATTGATTTTTCTTTCAAAAATTGCTCTTTGATGTGTGACCCATTAGGTTCTTAATAAATTAGCAATTATTATAAATTATAATTCTAATTCAAAATTAAAATTAGAGTTCTCTACTTAAACAATTCATAATTATAAATCATGATTGACGTCTAGCAACATGTCATAATTATCCAAATATCAGGAATATCAAAGTGATTAACTAACCTATCCATGTATGGCTATGAAGTATAATTTAATCCTTTCGTTATTTAATATTTTAATTGAACAGAGTATAGATACAGTATCTACTCTTATCATCCAATCATGTTCATTCTTGCTAATTAATAATTGATTTATAATTGAAATTTAAAAATACCTTTTAAAATGTCAATTCACTCTGGCTAGAGAATTCCATAAATCATTACAAATCAAAAATAGTAGAATATTTTCTCTAATTACTTTAGAATGACAAGTCCTATATTGACTTACTCAACTATCTATATATGGTTTATATTGTATCCAATTACTACCGACTAAATTATCCTAAGGCGATTCATAAGTAGCATCAAAATACAGTAATTCTCACACTAGATACCTTGGTAATCTCAAGTCTGAATATCGATTATACAACCATCATTATAAGATAATCCATCGACATATAAGTAATATTCCATTCGAAATTCTCATAATCGGGTCAGTTCAGTGACTTCTTCTTTAATAATCACCCACACATTAGTTTAATATCTTTATAGTTTAATTTATGAGATCAATTACTTTCTTCACAAAAAAGAAACATAATGTGTGCTAGTTTTACCGTTTCAACAATATCCCGTCTTGATGAAACTACAACTAGGAACATTTAACACATAAGTATAAATTGAATCTCATAATTATGATCTCATCATAATTTCAATTACACAGTAATTATTCTAAGGATTTTATCTTTAGTATTAAAACATAAAATATTAATTAAATTAATACATAAAGATAAATAAAGTCTTTTCCTTAATTCAAAATAATGTCATACATTAATTTACATCCAATTGATTAGCTGTAAGGGCATAAACTAACAATATTCTCATGACTGAACCATCCTTATTAACAATGCGAGCTGACACCAACAACATCCTCATTCCACTCTTTGTTTTAACATGATCATTTTATTCTTGTGTCGAAGTTTGTTAATAATTCAACTCTCCTGATAGAAAATTTTCCTTGAATTCATATAGAATAATCACAATAATTGTTGTTGATAAAGAACACAAATGAATTTATGAAAAGTTTTCATCCATTAGGTAAGAACATGTGTAAAAATGTACTTTATAATTTATATTTTAGGTGAGTGAAAAAGTTCCAAGCTAACAAATAATTGATACATTTTTAAGTTTATATAGATTTGAAAATATATTTAATAATTAAAACATTCATAATTTATTTTCAAATTAGCTCTTGCCAAAAATATTAGACAGGACCATAATAATATGATCCATCTGCTTCAGTCTCATGTAAAGATGATGAAATATCCGACTTCATTTAGACAAAATTCATTGAATTAAAGAAAGGAGTGAGAGCTAGGATTCTCAAATTGAGAATTTGGGAATAAAGTGATAGATTTAGGACAACATTATCCTATTAATTAGAGATAAAAGGACATAATATGATTTCGTCCAATAGAGTGTAGTGGAAACTAATATAGATTAGGCCAAATCAGGTAACAAGATTAGACTAAACAAAACTTTATTATATAGATGCGTCCATGGAAAAGAACCTATGTGGCCACAAAACTGTAGGAGTGTATGGGAAATTTTACCTTATGGAACTCCTACTACAAGTTAAAGACAATTTTCCTGAGTCCGGTTGTGTTTTTACGAACAATCAAACTCTTTATTATGCTTTGCCTTCTGATTGTGTGGATAATTCTCATTTTGACTTGTTAGTTTCGGATTGTAAGGATATTTTAGCTTCCAGGACCAATGTTACGGTCCATTGGATTAGACGTTCGAAGAATATAGGTGCTCATTCTCTAGCTAGAGCATCTATTTTTCACCGATGCTCTCATATCTGGATTGATATTCCAGGTTGTCTGTGGGATTATTATTCCTCAAGATAATAAAGTCATTTTCTCGATTCAAAAAAAAGACATCTAAATCATTTAGAATTTTAGTTAATTAATTATATTTGACATCTTACATAAATGACTACCATTCAAAAAGAATTCAATTCTTATAGAATCTGATAAAAGGAGTTAATAAAACAAATTGATAAATAGTAGTGGATTAAGAAAATTCCTAGGATCTAAATACCTTTATGCATTGCTGTATGGAAAGAAAAAGAGTGCAAGTGCCACATAATCAGGTTATAAACGCACTGTAGAACTTGCTTACGTTGATAACTTGCTTTAGATATTGCAAAAGCTTGAACACCGTACGGTACTAATCCCAATGTTACATTGATAACTTGCTTTAGACATTGCAAAAGCTTGAACACCGTACGGTACTAATCCCAATGTACCGTTAATTTGCTATAATATTTTGGCACCAAAACTCCATCCATACTTCTCTTCTATTACAGACACCAGAGACTCTGACCAGATCGGACAAGCTTCTGGCAATGTATCTTTATCAGTGAAGCACCTCAAGTCACTCGGATTCAAGGGCAGCAATTTCATACCTTACTACTTCCAAATGTTCATTGATGGCAGTGACAGCCTCCTGCACACCTCTTATGGCTTCTTTAAGAGCATTATCATACTCAGCATCTGCCACTGCCTCTTCAGTGCCCGCTGCTTCAGTTATTTCATGGACATGCACACACTCGTGTTCCATTGGTCTCTTAAATTTGCAATTTTCATGGCTTACTAGTCGTTCAGATGGACGGCCAGCCTTTTTCAACACCTGAATTGTTGCTGTCTTCAAAATTTAGAGAAGACGATGTTAAAATTAAATTTGAGAAATCTAACATTATCATGCATCTTTTCACATCTCTTAAAAAAGTTTACAATATTTATATAAACCTTAATCCGTTCGCATATTCTATAAACTTGTGGCCATGTAAGTTGACCAGGTAAGGAAAAGTGAGGTTATCTGGTATTTAAAGCTTCTCTAACCTTTTATGAGGTTATAAGTCAATTCATCCTTGCACATATTTGATTACCAAACAATATCAAAATTTTCAACAACTATCACCTGCAGCTATCACCTGAAAACTAAGTTCATCTAGACAATCAAACAAGCCACATTAAAACCCACTGGTTCTGAAAAGACAAATTGATCATAAACACCATAATCATCCATCAACAGGCCATGACTACTTGGCAACAGCATCAACTGGACCATAAAGGGTAATAAGCAGAATACCCAGTAATGATGTATCACTAATCAAGGATAGCTTGTTAACAGTTTATGATGGGTGGGATCCATATCAATTGCCAAAGTGCCTAAAGGCATAAAACCCAAACTAAGCTCTCTTTAGATGATCATCAACAATACCATATTATCCCTTTCAAGGCCATACACTCACACGAACCATCATCACAAGATCCTCTGAGATAATGAGGTATACTCTTTAGATTTACAGCTAGGAATGTTCATGGCAATGTCTAAATAATTTATCCGGTCCAACATGTTGACAGCATTCATTCAATAAATTGACAAAGTAACCGAGAAGGTAGGTGGTGCATAAATGACCCAAAAAAAAAAAAAATCATCTTGTGAGAAAGCTTCCGAAAAAATGTAGGACGAAACGTGAACCTAAACTCATCGACTAGAATTATGCATCAACTCTAGCACCAACCAAATACATTTTTTTTACCAAAAGGGAGTTTCTGATGGTAAATATAGGTTACATGAAAAATTTTCCAGAAACATAAATAAAAGAGATAATCACCGGCGCTGATGAAATAAAAGACGCTCACCAGATGTAGTTTCTGCTTTTCCTGAGTTTGAACAGCTCTAAGCAGCTGAGCCAAATCAACACGGTCGAAATCTGAGTTCAGAAACAGGGACTCCATTTCAAGTATCTAATCAAAAGAATTATATGAAATAAGAAAACGTAAAGACGAGAATATTAGGGGGGGAACTCTGTAAGACTCAGAAGGGTATAGAAGTGAAGTGAATCTGAACTTGTTTAGAGCAGTCATTGAACTCCGTTGTAATCTGACTGCAAAGCTGCTGATAAGCCAATTCCCCTCCTGACAACATATATCCCCCAAAACCACTGCCCACACAAAACCACAATCAGACAGAGAAACTCTATTCAACCAAAAAGAAAGAAACAACAAGCTCAACGCCCAGACGCCGAAATTCACCAAACTCCTTCTGCTTGTTATTGCTAACAAATATAGATGAAATGGGTTGGTTGGTTTATACCGTTTAAGTTTGGCATAAGCAATGGCTCGGCGTTGCTGAATATGAAGAAATTGACGAAGCAAAAACAGGATTTCTGATGATTTCTTATTCTGGATTTCAAGCTTCTTAGTAGTACCACTATCTCCTTCTTCTTCATTATCCTCCATTAGTATTACCTCTTCTCTCTCTGCTAGGGTTAACTTGTCGAAATCTTCCATCCCCAATTATATTATTCTACAAATTTCATCACTTTTGTTTCTTGGCTCTTGCTTGGTACTTGGTAGTGGCGAGTAGTCAATTAATAGCAATTAACTTATGAACTAATTCACAAATCATAATAATATTTGTTTTCTGTTTTTAATTTCTGTTGTTCTTTTAAGCAAAACATAATCATGTTTAATTGATAATTACATATTAGATAAAACTTAAAGATATCTCTCTATTAATTAAGGATAAGGTTACGTACTATTAGATTTTTCTAAACCCCGCGATATGTCGGTATTCATACTGAATATTGTTATTGTTGTTGTTGTAAATAAAATTTAAATATAAATTATTTTTAATAAATTAAACTTTTAATCTCTTATGTATTATTATTAATAAATTATCAATAAAATCATTTTATTTTATTAAAATAAATAAATATTTTTTTAATTATTAAATCAAAATTTATATATTTTGAAGATATTTTAAATTTAATGGTATTTTCTAATAATTATTAAATTGAATTTATTAATTAATTAAATTGAATTTATTAATTAATTAAATATATAATATTAAATTGAATTATTCATAATTTTATCAATAATTAATATATTAAATAATTAAATATTATATATTTAACTAATAGTAAATCAAATTATAAAAAAAGGGAAAAAATACCTTTTATAGTTTTTACAAATTTAAAAAACTGAAGAAACTAAAACTAAAAGCATAAACCAAAAATTCAAAGAAATTAATTTTTTTACTAAATTTAAAAACAAAAATAAAAACTAAAAATATAAATAAAACAACCATGTTCTAATGTAATAAGTAGTTATATCTAAGGTGTTAAAACCGTCCAAGAGAATCCCAACCGAATAAAACTTAGTCTTCAAGAAAAATATCGGACAATATTCTTCAACTGTCCCAATTTGGTGCAACTCTTTGAAGTTGTCAATTGGGTCTTTACTGTGTAGTCGTTGTCATTCTAACGCAGCTCCTTCCGGGTGAACGAAAGTAGAAATGTCAACAGGAGGTCGAATTAGACTCAGGACTATGCGGCTTGACAAGTCAAAATGAGTTGACCCGCAGCTCGATTTGTAGCTCAATAAGTCAACCCGTTATTTATTTTTTGAAGCTAAAATTTTTGAAAACGACGTTATTTTCAAAAGAACTGACGAACTACAGGCTAAATTTGCCCAACCCATGACTCCCAAACAAATCATGATTACCCGTAACTTGATCGACCAAGGCCAAAAATAGACAAGGTCAGGCCGAACAGGCTGATCCAGTTTTGCTATCCCTACTTTGAAATGTTAGAAATGTGAATTCAATAAAAGGTTTAAGCTAAATGGTATTTTAGTTTACTCTTCAGCCCAATCCCGTTATTTACCAAGTTATCGTTATAGAAGAAAATGCAATAATCAGCAGTGTTTGTTAATAATTCTTTATTTCTTATATCTATTTTTCTAAATTTCCTTGAATTGAAGAGGGGTTTACAGCATGAAATTCAAGTCCAACATCTACATATGTATTTCCATGTTTCCTTTCTACCTCAATGCGAAAAATAATATGACCGACAAAGCCTATCATCTCCAGCAGCTTCGCATTTACAAGGTCAATGCTTCGATTCATCGTCCTCAATTTATGTTATTAACTCCTTAACTCATCAAAAACGTTCGAATTTACTTTAGAATGCCTACAGACAGAAACAAGTTGAAATCATTAAAACAAATTCCAATTCACAGGGGACTGCTTAATGCTGATAGAGTTTAGCTTCAAAACTGTTGAAAGGATTTTCTTGTGCTTTCTAAATGCTTGAGATCCATGTCCCAAAACATTGTTACTCGTATCAGCTTAAATTGTTCAAGTTTCACTAGAATGACGATCAACACCATCAACAGTGTCACTTTTGTACACCAGATATACATATATGTTACAATGCATTGGAAAGCGTTGCAGGGGCTTCAGCTTCTGGTTCTGCATTGTTAATCAGTTCATCTGTCTCAGATTCTGCGGATGATATCAGAGATGCTGACTGAATCTTCCCAGCGTGTTCCAACCTCATTAGAATAACTCCCCTGACACAAAAGAGTTGAAGATACGACATTCTAAATTGAAACAAAGAATCCATTCTACTCGAGACTGAATACGGTTTAGGTTAGTGTGACTCTCTCCAGTAATTTTTACTAAGATTAACGAAATACAGGAACATGAATTCCAAAGCTTACCTTTAAGGTGTGTGCATGTACGTATGCATAAACATCGTTAGATAAAAGGATTAAAGCACTTAAACAAGTACCTTGCAAAGCGGGACTGTATTGAAATATCCCTAACTTTAATTCTGTTAACAGTACCACTTTGGCTAACTAAAACCACTTGCTCATCACTTTCACCATTTTCTGTAAAAAAAGAGTAAGGACGAGATTATCAAAGAGGTCATGCAAATTTGAGCTGTGGCTAATACTTGATGCATAAAATTTATGAAAAATGTGCAGGCTCATACAAGCACCTCCTCCAACACATTAACCATGTCAGATTACCTGCCAATGAAAAGCCAACTACAAAGACTGCCGCCAAGCGATCCTCCATGGCAAACTGAAACACAGAAGACAATTGTCAAACTGCAGAAGGCCAGAGGTGTACCACGGAGAAAAAAAAGAAGATAATTCAAGCTCAAAATTTGGTGCCAGAGAGAGACATATCAATCAGGATACCTTATAGCCAATTAAGCCAACTCTATTTAAAGTTGAAAGCCGAAAGCTACCGAGTGGAACTCGCTTTCCAAAGCCACTCTCAGACACAAACAATAGCCACGGTCCAGTGCCCTTATCACTGTGTTGAAATAACAAAGTGAAAGCAATCTTTAAATGTCTTAGAGAAAATTCCAGGTTTATTGTGCATCCGTTTTCTTCATTAAGTTGCAAATTCTTAAAGGGAAACGTTGAGCCCAAAATAGACATCAATCTAGCAAGACCTTTCAACATTTCATACCAACAATTCACATTTAATATCTTTCAATACATGGCAGGATGACAGGAATAGAAGTGAACATGAGAAATCAGAGCACTGTAGAATGAACAGAATACTTAAAAGTTAGTGTGGACTTTTTGTGGTACATCTTGAAATATTTACAAGTTCCTTCGCTTCACGCGCATTCACAATTTCTAGTTAGAGAAAATACCACAACTATAGATTACAGCAAGGGCATCTGCATTATCTTGTCTCCTAGCTAAAGAGCTCTAAAATGCACGTATAAGACCCAAACTTTTCAAGCAAGTAGAAACGCCTCTAATCTAGTGTCTTGCAGTTCATTCAACAAAGACAATTAAGGCAGAATTCCCTTATGATTGAATAGAATATAAATTGAATAGAAAATTATCTGGTACTTGATGAAAATTACCCAGTTTGGCCCAATTCATTTGTTTTAAATTAACCAGTTAATCTAGCATAGCAAATAAGCAGCTGCAAACTCATACACATGCACACCATTCAAAAAGTAAAATTAGCATATGATACAAATTGTGGCAGAATACAAAACATGAGTTATGATGTTTCTTCACAGGTAGTCTGTAGAATAATTTCTCAGCCAGGTAGCTCATGATCTGACAAGATGATGCATAACATAGAATCACAGAATGACTTAGCTCGTGATGCTGACAAGATGATGCATAACATAGAATCTGAGAATGACTTAATTTACTTGCTCTCAGAATCTTTGGAAGTCTTCTCTAAGTTTTTCCTCATGGAAGATGGTATGATGTCCATGCTAGCCATCTTGTCACCCTTCTTTAACCTCATCGCCACCTTACCCCTTGTATTTCGACCGAGAGCTCGAATCTATGCTCACAGAAGTAAAAAATTAAAAGATACCAGTTAAGGGAAAATGTAAAGAATAGCAGCGTAACTGTGCAATACCCACACAGAAAAGTAACTTGTTGAAATATATGGTGAAATTGAAATTAGAAGAAAGTGAAAACAATAAGATGTTTGCAGAATAACTCAATGAGCATAAGTTTTACTTTTAAATGAATTAGAAGTGATACAAGTAAAATCACTTGAATGAATAGTCATCCATACAATAAAAACTTTTTCAGCATTCAGTTATACAAAACCTTAATTACATTAGTTAGAGAGGCAAAAGTTGCTAGAAATGTCGCATTGACAAAGAAACTTAGGTACAGCAGCATGCCACATAATGTCAAAATGACAAAAAATTTCACATATGTCCCTGTATTGTAAGTGACACAGTAAGAATAAACAGGCCAGAATATTTGGGAGATATTTAAGTATTTTAAGGAGTCAATTATATCAGAATAGTTCTATAGCAAGTACCTAAATATTTTACTTCATAGTTTAAGACTCTTTAAGTTTTGCATTTTTCGCATTCAGCTTCTTTACTAAAAACTGTTGGACAAAAGAATAAGAAAAGAAAAAAGGATTGTAGCAAAAATAAACTCATCTAGAATTTTCACATTTTTGCATGAACAGCAGTATGACCATTGATACAGCAACTCACATTCTCGCATGAGCTCAAGATGACCATTCCATTTTGAGAAGCCATGGCCACAAGATCATCATTTGAGCAACAGCGCACCCATTTTAGCTCATCCCCAGGAACCTGGCCAATTACAAGAATAAGCTTTACTGAGGAAATGGTTCAAATACTAAAAGAGTTCAGTAGTCAAGGACAGACCAATTGTATTGCTATGATCCCTGTTGAACGTATGGCCGAGAAAACACTCAAAGATACTTTCTTGATGTAGCCATTGACGGTAAGCATTAGTAGGAACTGCTCTCCAGAAAACTCACTCACGGGAATAATGGAAGTTATTCTCTCACCCTCAGATAGAGATAAGATCTGACCCCAACATGAAAACAATACAAATGAGATAAGAGCAAGTTACATGTAAAACATACAGGAGGAAGAACATGTACCTGGACCAGTGGTGTCCCAGCTGCATTCCTTGTGCATTCAGGAATTTTGTAAGAACGAGCTGAATAAACAATTCCTCGATCACTGTACAAGGAATTAGTCAGATCTGATAGAACCAAAAAGCTTGACAAACAATTAAGAAGTACAAGGAATGGTCATCAATGTGAAACTTTTATCATATAACCAGTAAATGATACATCATAAGTCATAATCACAACCCAGAGAGACAAAATCAAATGTGATAATGGTAACCCATGTTTTGATGTAACAGGAAGCAGGAAAAAGATTCAAAGCCCAAAACAGGAAACTGCATGTCCACTCAAAAAATGGATCTCTAAAGGCCTCCTGTATTTAAGTTAGTAAAAAACTATTGTAAGTTAGTAAAAAACTATTGAGCACCGAAACGATGCAAAAGAAATCATTTCTCAACTTACTGTGTGTTGATTCTGTTTGATATGAATGTATACCATATTATAATCCCTATTTAAGGGATTATAATTTCCTCAAAATTGTATATAAATATTGTACAGTGCTCTTCATAAAATATAAAAAACATATTTTCAAGACTCAATTTGGTATCAGAGTCATTTAAGGTTCTTGTTACGGTAGTTTAGGGTTTCAGCCACTGCTGTGAGCGCTGACCCATCTTGCCCTGGTCTTCCAGCTACCATATGTGTTGTTTTAGAGTCTCCTGATCTTCTTCATCTTCACCTAGGTCATCCAAGTCTAGACAAATTAAAGCAAATGGTTCCAAAGCTTTCTTGATTGAAGTCCTTGAAGTGAGTCATGTCAACTTGGAAAACATGTCAGGGTATCCTTTCCGAGTAGTGTCAGTAGTCAACCTATGTCTCCTTTTGATCTCGTTCATTATGATGTTTGGGGTCCTAGTTGTGTTACGTCTATTTTAGGATATAGGTATTATGTTACCTTCATTGATGACTTTTCAAGATATACTTGGTTATTTTTAATGAAAGTTCATTCTGAGTTATTTGATGCCTTCAATACTTTTTGTTCAGAAATCGAGAACCAATTTGGAAAGACAATTAGGGTTTTGCGCAATGGTAATGCCAAAGAATACTTTTCCGCGTCATTCACGTCATTCCTGGCATCTCATGGCATCATACATCAGTCCAGTCATCCTCATACACCCCAACAAAATGGAGTGGTTAAACGTAAACATCGTCATCTTATTGATACAGTTTGCACTCTATTAATAAATGCTAAATTGCCTTTAAAATTTTGGAGTGATGCGGTACTTACCGCATGTTACTTAATCAATCGCATGCCATCTGCTATTCTGGGTAATAAGGTTCCTCATACTATCTTGTTTCCTAGGGATCCTCTTTATGTTGTCCCCCCATGTGTGTTTGGTTCTACCTGCTTTGTTCATAATCTCTCCTGGATGTGACAAGTTGTCTACTCGCGCTATTAAGTGTATCTTTCTTGAGTATTATCGGGTTT
Organism: Erythroxylum alaternifolium; assembly: GCA_027478495.1. NCBI lineage: Eukaryota > Viridiplantae > Streptophyta > Magnoliopsida > Malpighiales > Erythroxylaceae > Erythroxylum > Erythroxylum alaternifolium. Next base: position 43,506,515 of record JANIIA010000004.1, read on the forward strand.
AGATCGTTTATATATGACTGCAGATGTTACCTTCTTTGAGGATACACCATTCTTTGCCTCATCAACTACATCTGACACGACTTCACAGGCATTACCTATGCCTCTTCTTGACTCATCTTCAGATCTGCAGTTACAGGCTGATCCTTCCTCACGTCAATTTGGTGTTACTTATGAGAGACGACGACCAGACACATTAGAGCTTCCTCTTTCAGTTGATACTCGTGATTTGCACTTCGTAAAGGTACACGCTTTACTCATAATCCTCATCCCATTTATCAATTTATGAGTTCCCACTTGTTATCTCCTTCACACTATGCCTTTGTTTCTACTTTATCATCTATTACCATTCTTAAGACTGTTCAGGAAGCACTATCCCATCCCGAATGGAGACAGGCTATGATTGATGAGATGACAGCCTTGGTGTCCAATCATACATGGACACTTGTTTCACTTCCACCTGGCAAATCTATAGTCAAATGTCGATGGGTTTTGACTGTTAAAGTTGGCCTTGATGGAGAGGTCAACCGATTGAAAGCCCGCCTAGTCACAAAAGGATACACTCAGATCTATGGTTTGGATTACGGTGATACCTTCTCTCCTATTTCTAAGATGGCATATGTTCATTTGTTCTTATATATGGGTGCCATCAAACATTGGCCCTTGTATCAACTTGATATTAAGAATGCCTTCTTACATGGTGATTTGAAGGAGGAGATTTATATGGAGCACCACCTGGGTTTGTTGCTCAGGGGGAGTTAGGTCAAATCTGCAAGTTAAAGAAATCCCTATATGGTTTAAATCAGTCACCTCGAGTATGGTTTGGGAAGTTTAGCAAAGTCATCCAACAATTTGGCATGACTCGTTGCGAGGCAGATCATTCTATATTTTTTTAAATGCTCATCATCAGGTACCTTTATTTATCTTATGGTGTATGTGGATGATATTGTCATCACAGGTGATGATCAACAAGGCATTAAGGAAATGAAGCGATATTTGTTCAAGCATTTTCAAACTAAAGACCTTGGTCAGTTACGATACTTTCTTGGGATTGAAGTGGCCCAATCAAAGACAGGTATTGCTATCTCTCAAAGGAAGTATGCTCTTGATATTTTGGAAGAAACTGGAATGCTTGATTGTAAACCTATTGACACACTTATGGACTTAAATGTGAAGCTGCTACCTAATCAAGGGGAGCCCTATTCCCCTATTCTGATCTGGGCAGGTATAGAAGGTTTAGGTTAATGGGAAAGTTGAATTACCTCACTATGACTAGACCTGACATTGCTTTTCCTGTTAGTGTTGTAAGCCAATTTCTTAACTCACCATGTGAGAATCATTGGAATGCAGTCGTTCAGATCCTAAGGTACATCAAAGGATCACCTGGTAAGGGGCTTGTTTATGTGGATAGGGGTCATACAAAAATCATTGGATATGCTGATGCAAATTGGGTAGGTGATGTTAGTGACAGGAGATCCACTTCTGGTTATTGTGTTCTTATTGGATGAAACCTAATTTCGTGGAAGAGCAAGAAGCAAACTATTATTGCGAGGTCTAGCACGGAAGTATAGTATCATGCTATGGCTAATGCCACTTGTGAACTTTTGTGGCTAAAGCGCTTGCTCCAGGAGTCGCAATTTTGTGAGATTGGTCCTATGGAACTTGCTTGTGATAATCAGTAAGCTATGTATCTCTCATCAAATCCAATCTTTCATGAGAGGACAAGCATATAGAAGTTGATTGTCACTTCATAAGAGAGAAAATCCCCTCAGGCATCATTAAAACTTCTTATGTGAACTCTAGGGATCAACTAGCAGACATGTTGACTAAGTCCTTACGAGGTCCTAGGATAATATATATATGTAACAAGCTGGATGCATCTGATATATATGCTCCAGCTTGAGAGGGAGTGTTGAGTGTTGATTCTGATATGAATGTAGATTTACCATATTATAATCCCTTAAATCTAGGGATTATAATTTCCTCAAAATTGCATATAAATATTGTACAATCCTCTTGACAAAATATAAAAAACATATTTTAAAGACTCAATTCTGTGATACAATGCTAGTACTGTGTTATAGTTTTGAGTAGGATAACTAATTTAAACTTATTCAGATTAAAAACACAGCTTTCAAGCCTTAAAGTCCTCATTTATGAGAACTTCATCAACAATAGCCCTAAGATTGCTCAACTGCTAACTTTCCTCCTCTAGGTCCAACATCTGTGGTCATATCATAGCATTAAAGCAGGAAACTACTTCAAAAGAGAGGCCCGATTCAAACACATAAATATCAACCACAATTGACACAGTTACAACAGAATCATTTTCCCATTCTAACAGCAATTAATTGGAGGTAGTTCAAGATTCTGATCTCTAATTTAGTCCCATATATGGTCTAGTTCGACATTCTGATCTCTAATTTCCCATAAATTGTCAAAAACCAACATTCCTTACTAGTACTAAACTATAAAAGCTTCTTTCTTCTCTCTTTCATCGTCCTTTTTGTGTTCTCCTCTGTTCTCTCTAGCTGCATCTCTCCCTTTTCCTATCCATTTTTCATCTTAGTCGAAAATTTAATTTCAAGAGTAGACATTTCATGTAAAAGCATATGTGTAAGTAGCTATACTATGATATGCACAGATTTATCGTATACACCTTTTCCCAAAAGGAATCAGAAAAAATAAAAAAGTTTTAATGTAAAAAGCCTTCAATCTTCCTTAACTGCACAAATCTTCTCTAGTATAGCAACTAGCCACAAAATTTTCTTCAAGACTTTGAGTTTGCAGAGAATATAGTGCAAGAAAACACAAGACAGGACAACTACCTGAAATAAAGCACATGGTCATGTGCACGACAGACAATAAATTCAGACATTGCATCATTGACCCTCAACTTCCCAACGGATTTACCAATTGTTCCACGGTTTTGAAGATTAAAGGTGTTGGGTGTCATCCTCTTAACATACCCCTTCTCGCTAAGTGCCTGAAATTACACAGCAATTGTTCAATCCAACAATTGGTTGACAAATGTCATATTTTTCACATTATTGCAGAGAGAAAGTAGATCACATACCAACAGCATTTCATCATTTGGAATAACATCGATATCTTCAAGTTGACCACCATCAGAGTCTTCCAACAACGAAAGCCTTGAACTGGGAAATTTACTTTTGAGCTCAGTTGCTTCTTGTTCTATCAACTGATGGCAAAATATGCTCAATGAATCACAGATCAGTACCAACAAAAGCAAATTAATTTCATATAAAGTCCTTAGGTATCACAGTTTTCTCTCCAACAAGGTGACTAATAAGCATAACATTTAAGACAAAAATCATACTACCTATTCAAATAAACGGGAGAGGTTTGAAATGGAAAACAATATTTTCTGCAGTAGAAAGAGGGGAGGATAACATTGGATAACCAAAAATCCGGAGGATAACATTAAAAATCTGATATAGTAAGAACTAGGCTTAGCTGATCAATTGATGGTGAAATAAAGAACAGTGAGTAGTTATTGTGTAAATACAGGAACAAATTAAAGATATTCATTGTTAAATATGAAATCCAATTACCATCGGCCAAGATCTCATTCTCAATATGCTATTGAATTATCACGGGTACATCTTAATAGTGGAACAATCCAACATTTATTTTAATACTAAAACCCATCAAGAAAACACAGAAATTTTACAGAACTGCCATATCTCCACTTCAGCATACATTTATTCTTGTCATCAAGAAGCAAGTCAACCCAAAAGCTTAACCTAAAACACAATATACCATAAAACTACTAGAAATGAGAGCAGAGCAACTTGACACCTCTTTGTCACACAAGGCTCTGACTCCATGTCAAGGAACCAATGAGGTCAGCCCTCCTTGTACTTGAGACATACTGGTCACACAAGGCTCTAATACAATGTCAAAGAAACCATTCAACCCAAAAGCTTAAAACAATTGGTGAAGCCCATCAACGAGCACAAAAAGGCTAGTAAAGTAAATAAACATGCCATTAAAACTAAAGCCCTAAACTCCAAAATGCCAGTGAGATACAAGTTATGACAAGTAAAACCTTATAAGAAGCCACAATCAAAGAAGAAATGTAGGCATAGGATTTCTAGAAAGGTCAACAGTTGTAGTTCACTTGTAGCTGATAGTTGGAGCAACTAGCATAACAAACTCTTCATATGAAGCTCGTAAGATAAAATAAAAAAATACAACAAACATGCCAGCAAGAAATTATCTCAAGCAATTCCATTAGTTATCCGTTACCTTTAGTATGTTTTCCCTCTTTGACAATAACACTTCTAGCTTTGATATTTGCTCCATCAATGATTTACCTTCATCAATAAACTTCTTTCTCTGCATAACAAGAAGCAAATATCCCTTGGATAAATATAATTTTGAAGGCATCATAACTCGAGAAATTTCGTGAGCAAAATGTAAATCAAATTATGGTAATAACAGAAGTACGATAAATGAACCTCAAGCAGGGTAAGTCTTCTCAAGCTTATATCCAATATAGCCTCAGCTTGTTTGTCAGAAAGGTTGAACTCTGCATTAAGGATCCAAAAACTCTTCGCATAATGGACCAAATTTACCAAGTAAATGACAATAACAAGCATGTTTTTGGCTTCTGTCTAATTAGTGAACAGACTACTAAATATCTCTTTCAATTAATTCAATCTGGACAATTACAAAGGCTAGATATGCATAGAAAGAGAAGGCTAGATATGCATAGACAGAGACCAATGATTTTTTGTTTTTCATGTAGGCTCATTCAACATCTATGCTTGAAATTTTAGAAGCAATGACCCAATCTGTTAACCATGTCCTGAACCTCTTTCTATTGGAAGCACTTGATTGTCTACAAACATCATCTAATTCATATCGCTGAACGTGGTTTAACCGAGGCTCCCACTGTTATGGAAGCACAGAAAGGAGAACAAGACTAAAAGAAAAGAAGAAAAAGAAAACCTAATTGCAGGTTTCTGACCAAATAAAGCAAGGATACAACCATTTTCCACCTTACAAGAGATGCTTGAGCATGGATCTCATATTCTAATATTTGATGTAATATTCCACTAAAATCATTGATGTCAGACGTTAATGAGATAATAAGATAATTATGACATACGAAAAATATGAAAACCTATTCCAGGTAAACCAAACCAGCACAATTATGAACCAAAAATAAGATGAGATATCCTAATCAACAAAAGTAAGTAGCGAAAAATACAAACAAGGATCATAACAACAACAAAAAAACAATAAAGTCTTAAATTCTCAATAAAATAAAGCACTAAACTAGGCAATCCAACCAGCATCTAACAGCGGAACCTAACACCAAGCAAAAATAAGAAATTAATGAGGTATTTTCCTATTTTAGACTGACATTACCATTCTGAAGGTAACGTTGGACCTAAATTTAAAGAAAAAAGTATGACAAGGATTGAATGAAATTTTTGGTTCATTTTTAATTCTGGATACCTGCTCATCAAATGAGCTGGTGCCTCCCTGATTTCTGCCCCTTAATACAGCATTTTTTATCATATTCATAGACAGGAGGTGGAAAGGTAAATTGCTTTGCATAGTTAATCCCAACACTTACAGGGGTAAAGATAAAAAGGACAACCAAAACTAATAACAAAATGATTTCAAAATACCGAGACATGGAATGGTAAATAGAGCAAAGAAAAATGAACTTGCATGTAGCATCTAAATACGAAGCTTGCCAACTATAAATAGTTTGTGAACTTCAATAAATCCTAAAGATAACACAACAGAAAGCATGGAAGGAACTTGAAGTTACCATTCCTCAGAGCACTAGATGCAGCTGCATTGCTTGAAGCTTTCCTAATGATCCGAATCACTCCATCCAAGTTGTCAAGACCCACGACAATACCCTATAAGTATAGGCAACCATCAGGAAAAAATAAAATGCAGCTTTACTTGGATGGAATTCAATCTTATGAATGCAAAGTCAACTAAGCCCCATGGTAGATAATGATGACACAAATTTGTTAAATCAGTTATGCCACAATAGGCATATAAAGCTATCACAATCTGCAGCTATAGCTAGAGCCATAATATTTTGTTAAGTACAAAGTTGTACAAGAAGAACAATGTCCTCACATGCACCCGGGCAAACAAAAAAAGAGGTTTACGGGTAGAGAGAGAGAAACACGGAGAGATTTTTTACAGTAAAGGATCCACCAAAGACCTCTACAAAATGGTAATGAAATTAAACAATCACTTTAACGTACGTCAACAATATGCCTTCTCTCTTGAGCTTGGGAAAGCTTAAACCTGGCACGCCGCTCAACAACAGAACATCTAAAATCTAAGAATGCCTGGAAAAGAAAACAAAAGAGAATGAGAACATAAAGAAACTTTGGTCTAGTCCAAATAATTATTTCTTTTCACAATGTTTATCAATCAAATGAGTACAAGTTGAAAATTATGAAAACAACGACATAGACAACAAGGGCTGACATGCTTCAAAGTAAATCATGTATAATGATTTAGAAGCGGTCACCTGAAGCAATTCCTTCAGACCCATCAGTTTTGGTTGCCCATCAAGAATACTGTCATAATTACAAGTAAGAAGCAAAGTGTACGAGTACAAATTACATGGTGTACAAAATAAAATTTACATATATGCAAACTGATACAAAATGAGCAAATGTTTAACAACATATCATAACGTGTCTGTCACATGAAACTACTTACCCCACCATGTTGCAACTAAAACTGGACTGCAAAGGCGTAAGTCGAAAAAGACTATTTAAAACAAATGAAGGGTCCACTCCCCGCTTCAGCTGTGACCCAAAACAAAATTCGTCATTCAAAGGATTTGATAGTAGTATATGGGTTTTGAAATTTTGTCATAAACTTCAAATATATACCTCAATGACTATCCGCATTCCAGTTCGATCACTTTCATCACGAATATCACTAATTCCATCTAAAATCTAGTAGGAAAAATATGTAAGGGGAAAATGTTAATAAATATTGGTATATAGAACAAGCAAAATCTAAAGGTCGAAGCAACTAGCGGTTAATAAATATTGGTATATAGAACAAGTAAAATCTAAAGATTGGAGCAACTGGCAGTAATTTGAATTGAAAATCAGCCTGCAGCTGGAAGATAGCTAAACGGAAAATTAACAAAAAACACTTGCATAGGAAACTATAAGGGATTGCTATAGATATAATTTGTGGAAAAATAGCTCCCAAAGTGTAGGGTAGTGAACTTTTGCATAATACTGGCCCAACTTCACAAGAAGGAAATCCAGTTCTGATGAACTTCTATCAGCTTGCTGCAATTCAATTAATGATATTACCTTCTTGTTTACAACCTTTTCTTTGCCAGCTTTGCTATAGGCCTGCAGAATACTTGAACTACCCAATTTTACAACTCTTATTTCTTAAAAACATCAGTGGAAGAGCATTTTATTTTCTTCATTTTTCACCTCTTCCTTGCTCTCCCCCATCCCCTCCTTTATAATTAATATTTTTCTTCTCCTTGTTGTTGGTTTTCTACTATCCAAAATAACAAGGCCGATTAATTTAGAAAAAGTTTTACATGACATTTGATGCAAAATCAGGAATAACAATGCATAAAACAAGTTACAAAAGACCCAGACGCTACAATTCTCCACCCAAAAAACACAAGAGGTGAAAAAAAATGTTGGGGAGAGGAAGTTTGTAGCCAGCTCCAAGTAATATAAAATCTACACCTAGTCGGACACATTGGAGAAGGCAAATCTTTAAGTATTAAGGCCAATCTGACAATACCTTACTCTCTACAAGTTCAGCAATCTTTTCCACAAGAGATGCCTTGTTAGTTTGATAAGGAATCTGCTCCAAAAAGATGAGTTAAATTTCATGTAACAAGTTAGAGATGAACAGAAAAAGTTGGAAGAATCTTAAATACAAGATAGCCACCTCTTTTATGATGACTGCAGTTCTCTTTGTTTTGGTGTCAAGTAATTCAACATCTGTTTTGCCTCTGACTACAATACGCCCTCGCCCAGTTCTATATGCATCTAATATCCTTCAACAAATAAATTGATGTCAGAACCCACAAGGCATCTGTAGGAGTACATAAATGAGAACAGTATATCTGTTAGTTTGGGACTGGCCAAATTTTATGTAAGCTAGGCCATGAATAACTCATTATCCAACTACACCACATTTTTACTAGAATGAATTGGTGTCTAATTTTTGGAGCACCACTGATCATCACCAACATCTGAAAGGCAAATTTTTTTTGCAATGCTTTTGAAAACAATCGATGCCATTAAAAAAATAAATAAAAGGCAAGGAATAAGCTGTGGTAGTACATTTACAGTCAATGCTTTCAAATGACATGGTTGATCAAGCAAATAAGAATGCATTGAAGTCAACTCACCCAAGATTCCCCATTATTAAACCTCCAGTAGGAAAGTCAGGGCCAGGCATGTATTCTAGCAACTCTTGCAACTGTCACAACGGAAACCATGAATTAGACACATGTTGGCATATAGGAAACACGTACAAGTGTAGTTCAAGGGACCGCAGGATTATACAATGATGAATTAGATAAATGGAAAATGTGATGACAACAACAAATCTGAAACAAGAAATTATTACCATATATCAAGTGTTTCTGCTAAATAGGATAATTTATCATATACACTTCTTTTAAATGATAGTATTTCCCAAGTAATTTTTGAGCAAGATAGCAATAGAATAAAAAGAAGCCATAGAAATGCTCTCCAATTTACAAAGGAAGTTTCACTACTAACCAAACAAACTTGTGCACTAATTAAATCTGCTATTAGTGTAATTATATGAGCAACAAATTCCTTTCCCTGACTCAACGATTTAGGATAATTTCAACCATTAATTTCACATTAAAAGATGGGTAAAGAGCTATTTTAATGACGAAAACAGAAATTTCCCAGAGGAAATTCACATATAGAGACAATTATGTAATTATAAATTAACTTCTTTATCAAGCTAACCATATGCTTTTTTCTAGAATTGATAAGAAGCAACACTGATAAGACTAGCCACAAATTAAAATGTGAGTAAAAAGAAGAAGCAGAACAAACAATTTCAGAAACATAAAGGAATTTCAAAAAGTGAACCCTGCATCAATAAGGCTAATTTAATAACAAAAGCTCAATTGTCCTTCCATTATTAGAGAAAATTCCAAAAGATTCTTCCTTTCTGACCACAAATGACTATGCATTTCATGATTCATGTAATATCCTTCACTGACCAGTAAAAGGAGAAGGTAAATCTAGCTTTGAACATTTCACACCTATACATTTCTAGCCAAATTGCATATGCTACCATATTAAGCAATTCATAAACTACAAGAAGTGAAAGGGATCAAGAATCATCAAATCCCAGTGCAATTTTCTTTGAATATGTTAATCATCAAATCCCAGTGCACTTTTCTTTGAATATGTTAATGTCATCACGAATTGGAAGCTTGTAAATACTAACAGTTGCTTCTGGATTGTGAATTAAGGCACATAGGACATCCACCAGCTCTCCAAGGTTATGAGGAGGAATATTAGTAGCCATTCCAACCTGAAATTTATTAAATGATTTTTCTGAATTAAATAAGCTGTACAAAAGAATGACATAAAAGTAAGATGAAGATATTCAAACAAAGACGTATTAAGCCATCACATGAAGAAAAATAGTTTAAAAGTATAAAATACCGCAATTCCCGAGGATCCATTCAACAGCAACGTTGGTAGCCGAGCAGGCAAAAGTGCTGGCTCCTTTTGAGAATTATCAAAGTTTGGTACAAAATCAACCTGAAATAGTGTAAGTATTCTTTGGAATGAATATCTTATTTGATAAATAAAAAGATGGAAATCATCAACAAATGTATAATGAAGGACAAGCTCACTGTATTCAGTTCAAGATCAGACAACAAGACTGCTTCAGTCAGTGCCTGCAAGAGTTAAACAGAATGAATCAGCTACTCTTGATACAACAGAAAAGAAGTATAAGAACAGTCAAAAGAAGCTATGTACCAATAGATAGACTATAGAACCCAAAAACAGATCAACTACAACTTAATCTAGTTTAGTTAGAAAGCCAACCAATGAGAACAGACAGCTTAAATCATCTAAGAAGGTGTTTATTGTCAGTGTATAAAGAATTTTTTAGAGATTGTTTTTGTTATTTCAAATAATGTATAATGTTTATGATTGAAGAAATTTGGTTCCCATTATATTAGCAACATATATTGCCACACAGAAAGATGATACAGGTTTCATGTGGTCCCTATATTACATAGAGTATATTATACGAATATATTTATCTTTATGGACTCCAAAATCATTAAAACCATTGAGGTTCAGAGGATGATTTATATATTACTTACAAATGATTCACATATTATAAATATAATGAAACGTCAATTGTCAATGGCACATCTATGTTACGAACCACACAACCACTAGCCAGCACCCAAGGAAGAGCACCAGCAAGAAACGCACCCCAAGTAAATTTTATGGTTACATTTGCGTGTTTGTCGTTTTGTAGAGTAGGCAATCTAGGCTGTAACCGTTTTGGCTTATATAATATTCTTGCTATTGGTGAGCTGTGATGCCAACTGTCGAGTTTGTTACAACTTTACTTTACATGCTAATGAATGAAGAATAAAAAGGGGAAGATTACAAGCAATTCATGTGCCCTCCCTCTGCTCTCTCTCTCAAACACTCTCTCATTCTTCCTCCTCTCCCCAGATTCCTCCTCCCTCCTTCCTACTTCTTCCTAGAACCGTATCAATCTAATTACTAATTCGCAAACATCTATGTATAGAGATGAATAGACATATGTATATACATGTGCAAACAAGCTTGTATTCAGAACATGAAAGGCATTATAAATGTTTGACAACAGAAAACAAACCAAAGCAGCCTTATGATGAATTCAGATTCAAGTAATTTTAAAACTGGACCATGCAAGTGCAAACAAACAAACATTTGTTTTGTAATAAATTACACAACAAGAAGTAAATAATGCAACCTACTTCCAGCCTACATTCAGTATATCGCATGGCAGCAGGAGGATCAGCATCGATCGAACCAAAATTCCCATGCCCCTGGATGAGCGGGCATCTTAAGGAAAAATCCTGCAAAATAGATAACAAATTCGAACAATTTCAAGAAACCAGAGGAAAAAAAATGAACAAAACTGAATAGAAGAAATGAAGAAAGAGAATTGAACTTCAATTCAGTGTCCATGTGTTCTTTCAACTCAAGTAGAGAGACCACCCTAGCAAAGTTGCATGTCAAATATGCAGGATCAGCTTTTACAAAAACTTCAGAGAAAAAAGATGAAAGAGAGATAACAAATCCGTATGTAAAAATGATAATCTTCTTAAGTGCAAATACTTTTGATCAGGAAAAAAAAAATAGCATATCTTTAAACCACCTTTACACCATTTTTCTGTGGGTAGAAGGGAAGAGTACTATAACTCCCAACTCATGCCTTTCAGCCTCTAAAACAAATATAGCAATTCAGGAAACCAAAAAGAAGTTACAGAAAGAGAAAATCTAGTTATAATCTGCAAAGTTAAAATATTCAGAATTTAAACTGCTGTTGTTTTTCAAATTAGGAAATTGATTGATATTTTACAGCATCAAGAAACGTTGAAACCTTTCAGGAATATAGGACATATAAGGTCTCATCATTACCTGAGCCATTCGCACCAATGCATCATACACAGCAGTATCTCCGTGGGGATGAAATTTCCCTAGAACCTGAATGACATATGTCGAACATATTCAGTAACTAGAAAATGAAAATTCCAAAGAGTAAGAGAATTACCGTCACATGCATCTAATTCATGTTTTCTTTTGTAACAGTCGTCAAAAGAGACCAGAAAGAATGCTGACCTCACCAACAACTCTAGCACATTTCTTGAAAGGTTTTCTTGAGGAAAGGCCTAATTCATGCATTGCATATCTGCAATTAAAATAATTTTATGGAAAAATTAACAACCATAGACATGGTCCGAATCAGACACAGATCGAACACTGATTAATCACCATGCAACAGCCTCAGCCAACTGCAAATGCCCGTAAATGGAATACAGGAGCATAAGTAAGCAACCGATTAAAAAAAAAAAAAAGCAGCATGAAAAACGTGGAAATGATATACATAAAAGAAATAACTACATGCAAAGAATGAAACTCCCATTCTTCTTCCCTTTTCGTAAGTTGATCTCAAAACCAAACTACGCATGCACTACATGAAAAAATATTTGGAAGAACCGATCAGGCCCAGAGATGAAAGTTCTTTCCCCCTCTTTTTCCGCTACACTTCCAAAAGCATAGTACTTAAAAAAATAAACGAAGGAAATTAAAAGCATAACAAAAACAGCATTATTAGAAGAACCCATCACGCCCATTTGACAAGAAAAAAATTCTTCTACCAAATGAAAAAACAGTCTCTGAAAATCCCATTTCCCACATTTTTCAGCATTTAAACCTGATTAAAAAAAACTAAAACGGAGCCCCAGACTGTTACTCACAGGATCCTACGGTGCACAGGCTTCAACCCATCTCTCACATCCGGCAGAGCTCTTCCGACCAAAACCGACAAGGCATACGCCATATAAGCTTCAGTAGCCTCTTTGTGAAGCTCAGCGGGAACCACACGCCCAGCTCTGCCCCCACCAGAGTCTCTCACTAAAAAACTCCCATTTGGGCCTTCACCGTCCCTCTCCTCTCCGGCGGACCCGTAGTCTATCCGGCGAGATTCCCGTGCCTTGAGGTGGGTGCCAGAGGAAGGGACTGTCGACAAGAAACGGAGCTCCGGCAGACCACGAAGGGGCCTGAAAACGGAAATGGAGGGAAGCGGGAGGTGATTGCGGGTGCGGAGGAGAGAGAAAGAACAGCGGAGAGCGGAAGAGATAGCCATGGAAGGTGGATTGGGGATAACGAAAGAGGATCTCATGCCATGGAAATGAAGATTGTGGTTTGTTTGCTTTTAGGGTTTTAGGGGGTTTAGCCGTTTAGCTGTCTGAAGGGAGGGATGGGATTTTGATAGGCTCCCTGGGCGCCAAGTTGATCTTTTGTCTGTACGTTTGTTTTCATTTTATGTTGTAATGTAGTATTTTAGATAATCAATTTTTATTTTTGATTATTTCTAATTTATTGTGGAATACTATTTTACATCAATTTTTTTAATTTTAAGCATTACTTTAAGATAAAATTAACTAGGGTTCTAATTTTTGGTTTACTTGACATGATAAATTCAAAGTGATTTATTTTAATAAAATAAAATTTAAATTTAAAAACCTAATATACTTTAAATAAAATTACAGAACTAGTGGACATATTATTCATTTTATTCGTTAAGTATAATCCTTCGAATCATACTTTGGAGCTTCAAACAAAGTTGGATTGTAAGAAAAAGTTAAAAGTATAATTTGAGTTCTAACAATACAAATTGAATGTTAATATTTTAAAACATTTAATTTAAACTTTAACGTTTCCAAATTAGTTTAAAATAGACTGTATAAAAATAAAGATGACTGTTATGAAATTTTTTGTTATTTTTTAAAATTTATTATAGTTAGCTCTGATATCATATATATGTCATATGACACAGGAAATTTCACATGACTTTTTTAAAAGAATTAAAATTAATAATTTTTTTCAAAAATAGTTCATAATTTTTATCTTAAATCTTATTCTTTAATTAAACTTTTAATATATGCACTAAAGTAGGAAATCAATTAAGGTTGTCCTAGATCTTGACCTTATTGAAGAAGCGTCAAAGATACTTACCTTACTTTAAGATTAGGACCGGAATGCTCATTAAAAGATTTGCGTCAAAGATACTTACCTTACTTTAAGATTAGGACCGGAATGCTCATTAAAAGATTTAACAAAAAATCGGTAAAGCTACGATTAAAAAAAATAAAAATATAAGTATGAAAGCCTAATAAACTCTTTAATTTTAAAATTTTAAAATTGTTTTCTATATCATAACTCCTTATTTCCTAGAAAACATTATATATTTAAATTATGTGGAATAGATTCAGATTCTTTAGAGATGGTTCGTTGATCGTTTTTAGTAGTCATGATGTGTCTTGCAAGATCTAGGAAGTGTCTACTAGAGCTTTTGTTGTATAAACATAGCAAAGCTGGAAATAGCATGAACGAAGTAACTTCACTAATTACAACTTCATTCCTCTTTGACAAGGATCGAAAGGGTGTTTTAAAAAACGATAACATGATGATAAAGAAATGTTAAAATATCCTATGAGTCCTCTTGAGCTTTTAATATAAAAAAAAATGAATTAATACGTACGATGACATTAAGGATGAAATTAAGATGGAGATCATGGTGGGTGGGATAGAAATAGTGGGATACATATTTCAAGTTCAAAAGGCATGAGAACTCCTTGGCCTTAGGAGATTTTGCAACCATTGTTAAGGAATTTGCGACATTGTTTACTGGGTTAACATAGTATAAATTCTTTTTTATAATTTCCCTAATTTAAATTTACAAGAAAATTGGAATTACAGTCCTTACTGATTTTTATAATGGGATTTATTCTCTTGATTTGAATACACCTTTATTTTTACTTGCATGTATTATTGAGCAATTCAAAGAGATATAGACAAGAACGTTAAATAATTGAAAAGTAGCACTAAGTTGAATCTCAAATAAACAAAGCTTTAGTCAAATCTAAAGATTCATTTCCAGTGTGTCATCATTACATACATAATTAGAGAATAATTAGGCACCTCACACAAGGCATGATCATCTCTCAAAAATAATTAAAAAAAATTGAACGACGGATTAGTACGCCCTTAGTTTGTAGAATCAAATTTATCTTCAAGTTCTATTTACTTACAATAGACTCAACATAATTAATCTTTTGTATTCACGACTCATGATACACATGGTTGAGCAATTTGGATGTTTTAACTGAAATTCTGACGGTTCTACTTTGGCCAGGATATTTTTTTAATTGTTCTATTATGATCAAGTCCTACATAAAGCAATTTTATTCTTGGAGGGGTGGCAAGTTCTAGAAATCATCGTATCAATAAGATCTTCAAGTTTTTACACTATAGTTTTATACTATTGATCCAAGAAGTAAACACAATTATCCATTGACCCACTAACTATGTATTTCCCATTTGTCACCAAGAATTTGGTTAAAAAGTGTATTACAACTTGAACATTTGCAATATAATACTTAACATAATCTAATATTTTGAAGCGTTCAAATTATTTGAAAACATTCAAAATAAATCGAGATTAACTTCCCGTCATGTGGCATAATTTTTTATTTTTATCCAAAACTAGGCCCATCATCAAGTGGCTAAGTGGAACTCTATGGTAATCCAATCCACTTTTTTCTATTTAAAAAATTTGTAATGCAGCCGCTTTTTGTAATTTAAAAATATAAATTACATTAATTTTTTGTTAATCTACATTTGGGTTCATTAAAATAATTTAATACTTAATTAGCAATTAGTTAATGTTAATCCTAATTAAGATATTTAACAAATAATAACATAAAATATGAAATAATTAACAAATAATAACATAAAATATGAAATTAGGGATTTGTTTGAATCCATAATCCATAATTTCTTTGTTTGTCTCTCTCTCACTTCTCAATCAGAGCAGTAGTCTCTAGATCCCTAATCATTTGTCTCTTTCATGATTTTCTCAATTGCAGCAGCAATATTTGGATTCCTAATCATTCGTCCCTCTCCTATAAGTTGTGCCTCCATGTCTAACAAACATATACAAAATCAATATCTATGGCAATGCAATCCACTTTTTTCCATTTAAAAAATTGGTAATGAAGCCCGCTTTTTGTAATTTAAAAATGTAAATTACATTAATTTTTTGTTAATCTACATTTGGGTTCATTAAAATAATTTAGTACTTAATTAGTAATTAGTTAATGTTAATCCTAATTAAGATAATTAACAGATAATAACATAAAATATGGAATTAGGGATTTGTTTGAATCCATAATCCCTAATTTCTTTGTTTGTCTCTCTCTCACTTCTCAATCAGAGCAGTAGTCTATAGATCCCTAATCATTTGTCTCTTTCTCGATTTTCTTAATTGCAGCAACATTATTTGGATTCCTAGTCATTCGTCCCTCTCCTATAAGTTGTGCCTCCATGTCTTGTACTCCTACAGACCCACCATAACTAAATGTTTAGGGAACATAAGGAAGAAAATACATCATGGTAGGTCCCTATTTCTTTTTTCTGACTGTGATTATTTTTAGTTTTTGTTTTTCTTTGATGTGGTCCTTATTTCTTATGCATATAAATGTTATAATGTTTTGTTTGGTTGCTTAGCTCTTTTTGATTTTATTTTGAAATAATAGAACTGCATATTTTTATGCTTTTAACTAGGAACAATTCGACTTTATTCTTTGTTATCTTTGAATTTAAAAAGTGAACAATAATCACTAAACTTGATACTTTGTTGGATTAGTAACTAAAGTTCATCTTGTATGGAAGACATGTATATACAAAAGTAGACTATGTTGTATATGACTTGAAATTTCATAGATCCCATCTAATTTCATGGTAAATCACTTATCAATATAGAAACTTCCAAATTTGGGGATGCAGTGGAAGGAAAAGACAAAGAACCAATGGCTTCATCAATTACATAAACTTATTTTTATATCCAATCTTCAAAGGGAAAAGTTGTTTTTTACTACAATCTCATTGATAACTATAATTTGTACTTATAATGGTGCTCCCCTTGGTTGCTTAAGAAATTTTGAATGATAATAGGATAGTAAACAAAACAGAAGGCTATTAAAAATATCTTTGCTCTCTAGAAATTTTGTTATCTAAACCTTATCGACAAGTATCTAATTTTTTTGCTTATGTGTCGATTTCCACTTTATTTGTTACTCTAAGTGAAGAAGTTTCCCTTTAAGTTTATAACTTCAATATGAATTTCATAATCCATGAAGTCTTCCATTAAGTTCTTTAAGAAAATGTTCCCTTCAACTTCTAAATAATTGAGTTTGTTATTGTAATCCTTAAGGATTAACTAAGGAGAATTGGTATAAGAGAATTGGTAGAAGAGATGACGGTCTTTAGTTTTTTCATAAATCATTCTTTTAGAAAGCACAGTTAGAGTCGTAGACATAAGTCACCAAGAACTTAACCTTTTTTTGGAATATAGTAGTTAAAACATGGATGAATTGATCTAAAGACTCTAATTGAGAAACTTGAATCCTATTTGAGTCATAAGTTATGACTATATGACCATTATAATGGAAATGATGGTTAGTAATAATATTATGATAATTCTCCAAAATTTGTAAGTTTTTGTACTAATCAACCTTAAGTTTTATTTCTACAAGGCCTATTAATAGAGGATTTATTTATAAAAGATAATCCCTTAGTGCCTATTTTTTCTTAAGGCAATTAATATCCCTATCATTACAAGATAGTATGGGTATTAGGAAACAATAACGCTTCTTGAGCTTTAGCTTTGTTCTTTCTTCCAGTTCTTCTCCTATTGTATATTTTAAAATCCTCTAAAATAAAAGAGCTAATCATTTGTTCCTTTTGAGCTTGTCCATGGAGTCATGAAGAGTAGGAGATGAATGAATTTTTAAGGATTTTAGGGATGATTCATTTAACTTATCTTCAATAATTATAATTAGGTTCTAAAAAGCGATCACAATAGGCTCCTGCACGTTAATCATATAGGGGGCATATTCAACATAACTTTTCTTAACATCCATCAGGATCTCTGGTATCTAGTTAAGGATAAGAGCTTGGTTAATTAGGTCATTCATAAACTGAGATGATATTTTAGAATACACGCTAATATATAAACCATGAGCTCATTACAATCACCTTTATGGAAGATCTTGCCTGTGGGCCTCTATAGTTTCCCTTGTTTAGCTAAAGTAGGTCTCCATTAGTATGAGACCTTAGCTAAGTCTTCATAAAAAGACTCATTGGTACCAAGTCTTAGTAGAGGGATAACTCTAGGCAAATCATGTTTCATGTCAATTACACAAAGTCTAATACAACCCACTTTTTTTACATAAGCAGTTGATTCATTCATGCATATTAGCCTCTAATATAGATTGATAAATGGGTTAACCCTTTTGTGGACCAATAATCTAAAGGAATATTATGAATATTGATCAATAAGGGACCCGTTTCTATTTCACAATATCCAAAAGAATACTACGTTAGCATGGCTAAAGGAAACTAGGCATATTATTAAACACCAAGGAACTGCATCAATTTTCTTTTGAGCATTAATGGTTGAGTTGAAAATAATCGAGAGTAGGTTGTGTTCATTTAAAAGAACCTTCTTTAGTCCTATTGCCTTCCATTGATAAAATGCCTAAGAGTTGATTAGAGGGAAAGTAGGATGTTTACCCATAAAAAAGCCCAAAAAGAATTAAGTACTACTTATCCTTAGGACCTTCAATGATGGAGTAATAATGGAACATCCCTCTGAGTTAGTAGGAGGGAGTGAAACTTACATAAGACGATCCTCCAACAACTTATTTCTAATTGAGCCTAGGGTTTATGCCAGGGGAAGGGCTTGGATGATTTGGTAAATAAGGCATGGAGGGATACTCAAATGGGGAGAAAGGAGTCATAACATGCTTAGGTAATGGATTAGATGGAGGATAGTGGACTTCTGAGCTATTAAGATGAGTAGTAAAGATTAGAATTATGTTAGTAGGAGGAGATGGGGAGGAGTTGTTAGAGAGGAGAAGGAATCAATTTTATGGAGGGGATGCTTGGTAGGGGGAAGGTAAAGAAAAGCCTAGTGTAAGGGGAATGAGGAAATTGAGTTGGTGGAAAAGTTTTAAAAAGGTTCTAAAATGGTAAAGGAAAATTGGTAGGAAATGAAGACTAATAACTTAGTTGGAGAAACTCTGTTGAGCTATAGAGAACCTTAAAGGATTCAGGCAAAAATAGTAGATACAAAGTGCCTAAAGTAAGAGAGAAAAGAGAGAAAAATTGGAGAGGAAAAAAAGGGGAGCAAAAAAGAAGACTTGAGACAAAGTAAGACACTAAAGCAGTTTGGAGGCAAGAAAAAACTTATAAAAAACAAATAAGGAAAATTTTCAAGCTTACAAGGAAAGAAAGGAAGGATTACAAACAAGGGCGAAAGAGATAACATGTCGAACAAACAAAGGAAAGCCTGGAAAATAGGAGATATAGAAGTGCTTTTCTCTCAACTGTGATAACATAATCAAATTATGAAATCTAAGAAATAATATGATTTACCACTAACTAACATTATTTAATTATTTAATATAGTTACTACTAATTATTATGAATATTAAATTTTAATTATTTAAAGTTGTATAGTTAATTTAAAATTTTAAAAATATTTTCAAGTTTGATAATTATTTATTAAATATATTTTAATTGTAAAATATCTTAAAATACATAAATTTTAAAAATATTACTATTAAATAATATTTTTAAATATCAAATATTTAATTGTAAATAATGAATTCAATTGTAATAATTAAATCAATTTAATTAAAAATATTATAACATTATTTCATTAATATTTTTCTTTTTCTTTTTTTAAAATTAAGTAAAAATGAAAAACTATTTAATCAAAAATTAAAACAAAAATTAATATAAAAATTTTATAAATCATACTCAAGGGGCCTACATACTTGGAAGATCTATAGGGGATAATATATCCATTGTTCAAAAACTTCTCAAACATTATTTTAGGAAGCGAGGTCATAAGAACCGTGCCATGAAAATTGATTTTTAAAGAGCATATGATATGGTTGAATGGTCCTTTCTAATTAATGTCTTGCATGCCTATGGTTTCCTATCCCCTTTCATAACATAGATATAATAATATGTAAGCACTGTATCTTTCGTTAACCTAGTTAATGGTGAGCCATCAAAACTTATTGATGGTACCAGAGGACTTAGGTAAGGGAATCCACTCTCAACTTATTTATTTTCATTTGTAATGGAAGTTCTCAACAAGCTACTAGCCAAGGTGGCTAAGAGAAATCTAAGTTTTAAGTTCCATGGGAAATGCAAGAAGTTAAAGATCATAAGCCTAAATTTTGTTGATGATTTGTTTCCTCTTTCCAAGTTAAGTAGTAATTCAATTTCATCTCTTAGCATTACCCTTAAGATGTTTAACACAATGTCTAGTTTATCTATCAATAGTTACAAGAGTGCTTTGTTTATTTCCAGAAGTGCAGACAATATAAGATCATTGCTATTGTCCATTACTAGTTTTAGAGTGCAGCAGCTGTCTATCCAATATCTGGGCATCCCTATCTCCACAGCTAATCCTACCTGGGTAGATTATAAACCTATGATTGATATGATCCTCAACAAAATCAATAGTTGGAGCCACAAGGAGCTATTTATTGTAGACATAACTCAATTAATTAAATCATTCTATCTTCTATAGTTATACATTAAAGTTCCCATATAGTGTTCTCTATATTCATCATCAAGGAAATAGACAGAATCCTACAAAATTTCCTATGGTCTAGACACAAGCTAGAATCTAAAGGGAGTAGAGTGAAGTATTCTAAGAGTTGTCAACCAAAAAAATTAGGTGGCTTAAGCATTGTGGCTTCTGAACTAATGAATTATGCTCAAATCACTAAAAAGGCCTAGAGGTTGATTCAAGGTGAACAGTCTCTATGGATTAGGTGGGTGAATGCATATTACATCAAAGGAAAGTCCTTATGGAACTTTAAAATCCTTGGAAATGCCTTAGCCTTTATGAAATTTATTGGAAAAACGAAAGACAATAAGACAACATTGTGAATATCAAGTTGGTTGGTTTGACCCATGGTGCTCTCTATCACATTCCTGACCTAGAGGAGTTCAAAGGATAATCAGACATAATGCTAATGCAGTGTAACAACCCCTATATGGAAGCTACAACCACCCATATATATGGCAACCAATTTCTTGTACATATATTCATGATATACATTTCTATTTAATGCTATTCATATACACATTACAAAATTTCACATCGCTTAACATTATCATTGAAAAGTAGTATTACATCTTTATATTTATACGATACAATTTCCTTTACTCTTTTACATATATAATCATCTTAAACTAAAACACATTTCAAAGGTACTTTTACTCTTAGCTATTGGCTTTAGTCCCTACAGATGTTTCCTATACCTCACTCCTATAACCTGGACCTATACGGATTACCACCGATGCTAAGCTTGAAAGCTTAGTGAGGAAACACTTAGTTTAGATTACCATTTACAACACTCATCCGCCAAGCATACACTTCAGAAATATCACAACTTATATATCATAAATTCACATTCATGGACCAAACATTGATATTCAACACTCATTGATACAAATTATTAATACCAATGCAAATGCTCATCAATACCAATTGTTTATGTTGTTATGCTGTATTTCTTATTTAAAACTATTTACTTTACCTTTTGTTTTAGGCCTGCATATTCTTGTGGGTGTGGATAACAGGAGCTGTGGATATTCAAAGATATTAAAACTGTGGATACTCGAAAGTATCGAACTATGGATACCCGAAGGCATCAAACTGTGGAGACACTATAGTCTTAAAATGAAGATATCATTGGTGTCAAACTGTAGAAACTGCCTTATAACCCTATAGGCATGCCTATCTAACCACCAGCAAGACAATAGCGCAGGCACTATAATATTTCCTTTAACCAATTACCAATTTCACAATTCATATATTGACAAATCATATGATATACATTTCAAGTCATAAAATCTGTATTTGCATTCATACATGTGAGTCATAACTTACCACCATTAGAAGGGTATCAAAATCACACTTGTATAATCGTACCATACACACATGAATGATAAATATGCATACAAATAATTTATGTACATGCAAATATATACATTATGCTCAATCTAAATTACAATGTTCAATCAATTCACATAAGGTAAGTCATATTTCATTTATTTCTAGGGGTTTGAAAAGTTTCATAAATATTCAAAAAAGTTCGAATATGATTCAGTAAACATCAGAAATGAAAACAAACTTAAAATAATGCTTTCCTTCCTGTTATATCCCCTACCCAGAATTCATTCCTCAACTTGTTTCAAAATTTTCATATGAAAATTTTGAATTATTGAGGTCTTATGGAAATTTGTTCCCCTATGTCTTTAGTTTCCAAAGAATTAAAAATCAAGCTATTTGGACTTCTAAATCATAAGATATAGACCAAACATTACAAGTTGCTCCAAAACAGGGGCAGTACCAGGTCACCATTTTCAATCTCAATTTCTAATGTCATAAAGCCAAAATTAAGTCAAAGCCTCTTCTAGAGATTTCTAGTTCTATGTCTTAATTTTCATATTCAAAAGAAATAACCTAATTTATAGATCTTTAGGTTGAGTTATGACCCAAACAATATGATTGGTTTAACAAACCCTAGAAAAAATTCCACTACACGATACTCTCTTGTCATATTCAATTAATTCTATGCAAGATGACAACAAAATAACACCAAAGCATCATCCCAAAAACCATTCCACATCTAAATGAATCTTTTTACACATTCAAAGATACACAAATATAGAAATTAACTAAGTAAAGTCTCAAACCTTAAATTTGGCAAAGTAGTTCTTCTAATGCCTTTCCTTCACTTCCTCTTTGGCTTTGCTTGACTCACCAACTAGAAACATCACAAATACACATCTCAATCCTAATTCTAACCTTGTAATTTTAGTTCTTTATAAGCAAAGCAAGAAAGGTAAAGGTGAAGAGAAAATCCCTAACTTTTACCTTGATTTCCACCTAAGATTGGCTTGATTTCTTACATGAAAAATGATGGGATGAAGAATGTGAAATGGAAAGGAGAAAAAAAATAAAGTTAAAACTCTTAAAGTGTCATCCATCTCCCCTATATATATGCCCATTTATGTTATTTCAAGACTCACAAACATGCTTAATTCCTATTGGCCACACATACTTTATTATTATTGGTCACACATGCCTTAATCCAATTAGTCCATATGTTAACTTTAGAAAAATTGCATATTGGTCCTTCTTCTTCCTTTAATTCCCACATTGGCCTATAATATTATCAGTTAATTTCATTCCATTATGTCTTAATTTTCTAATGGCATAAATTTCATGTAGTTTGGTTAATTATTCAGGGAGTTATACCCAAAATACTACAGACTATATGAAAACAGTGACAACAACCAAAACTTAACTTCAAGCCATAATTCAAAAATCTTAGAGGTAGAATAAAATTTCAGTTCCTTCATAAAAGTTATATATTTATGTTTCCAGTTTAATCTCCAATTTGAATTATCCAATTTGGAGGTCTACAGGCCAAGATATGGCTAAATTACAGAAGTCTGTTAAGTGGAACCTATCCATCCAACGAGTTACATATCCTAAATCAACTAACTTCGGTCTTATCAAGAAAAAGCAATGCAAAAATACATCCAATTTAACCAAAAAAATCCCATTTGCTTATGAAATACTTCATTTATCAATTCCCCTCATATCACACTCATAAGTCTAAGCAAACATATCAAAAATTCTCGTCCATATTTCGTATCTAAGTATGTATGTCTATGCCGAAATGAACAAACTACCCATTTACCTATGTCTTTTAAGTTAAGTACCATTCTGTCTCTTACTATTCTTAGATGTACTTAATTTAGTATGTTCACTTTTTAATACATCCTAGACATGCTATAATACATCTAGGGTATATGTTGGGGCTTTATATATAGCTTGTGATCTAAGAACTTTAAAGCAAGGTTTTGGCTATGACTCATCATAAAATTCAATTTAATTTCTATCTAAATACACCTTGGAAGGATATGCAGACACAGTAATATGGAAGCTGGGGGACTTTGGATGTTCTCAAAATTTTCAACTAGGCTAATATATTCTTTGGAACAACCTAAAGTCAATTGGCACCAGGTTGTATGTAGCAATAACTACTGTCCTAAAAATTTGTGTACACTATGAAAAGCTTTTAAGCTAAAATTATCCACACTAGATAAGGAAGGTGAACTTCTCCACATCCTTAACTAGTGTATCCTATGTAAGAATAATGGCAAAGTTTATGATCTTCTTTTTTTCCTATGCCCCTACTCTAACAAAATCTGAAGATTTGTAATGCTTTTGTGTTGTATACAAAATCCTCCTACATCTTAGTCAACAATAACATAATGGAGTACATAACTCATCCATATGTGAAAAGGAAATAGATGGACAAGTTATATTGCATTACGTTACCTTATTGCTAGCATCTAGTCAGAGAGAAACAACAAAGTCCTTAATTTCCTTTTGCAAACTGTATAAGAGACCATATTGAACACTATGGAAAAAATCATATTAGACATTAGCCTCTACAAAGAAAAACACAAGGTCTGTGGAAAAGCACTCAGTAATTGGAATATCATTTAATACACACATCTAATATGTAACTTAGTCAAAACTGGGAACTTCCTCTGAATATCTAGGGCAAACCACAAGGTTTCTTATATTAAGGTGAAGCTTGCATAAAGATGACATAGCTGTCAAATGAAAATTGCCATAAGATTATTAGGATTTGTAAGAACCAAAAGAATTCTAGAGGAGAAAACTATGTATCATCAACAAAGTGCATACTTTTGTATGGAGTAAGGCTTGGAACCAGTGGAGAAAACAACGCCAATAGGTCTTTCATGCATGAGGAGCACTTGGTTCTGAATATTGTACACTAATTAATTATTTTGTTTGATGTGTTAGAAAGACTTGCTCAAAAAGAAACTTAGTTTTGTATGCACATCGATTTAATGCCTATTTGAAAACTAGCAAATGATGTACACTCATTATTAATTCAGTGAAATTAATTATTTTATTTTTCAAAAAATCTCCAATTAAATATAGTTAGCTATAATTAAAAATAATTAGAAATAGTTATTGCTAACTAGAATTTAATTTTAAAATAATTAAAATAAGTAGAAAATAAAAACGTTATTAGGCCTAACATAATAAAAATTTGACAATAATTGGACATGATAAAATGCAATCGAACCTAAAGTGATGAAATTTATGAAAAATGTGATAAAATTGTGATTAAATATAAATTAAAATAAGTTGAATATTGCAATAAAATGAATTTAAAGCTAAATGGATGCATTTTAACCTAATCTGATACTTTCTAATTATAGAGGAAACTTATCGTTAAGGAAGTTTTTTGGTTAAGGAAGCTCACATTGGTGACATATATTCTCTAACTTTAGAAAACTTATGTAGTTTCCTTCCTAGTTGCAATAATACTCATTCTTGATGTACTGTACCTTACCCCATACTCATTAGCTTGTTTATCGCTATTCATTTGGTCCTTCATTTGGTTCTAGGGAATTAAACATTGCTTGTATTGTTTTTCTTTTGAAAATATATTATTTAATTTTTAAGGAAAAAGTTATATTTGATGTAGTATGAATTTAAAAAATCGAATGAGACTATATGTTAGGATAAATTAAATATATGATTAGTTAGACATTATATGATAACAAAATTATTGAGATAAAATTAAATGTAAAAATAATGGACAAATTAGCTAAAAATTAGACAAAATTTAAGTATTGACATTCATGGTTTTTGATAAATTCCCCTGTTTTGAATTTAAAACTACCTTCTTTATTATCATATTAACCTATTAATTTATAAACATTATGTTAGACCTAGAAAACAATTAGTTAGAGGTGAGTGCCCCAATTATTGGTTAACATATAGACTGTCATTTCTTCAGGCATTTTTGAGCCAGAGTTTAAGAGTTAAAATTTGATTCTTAAGGTTCACAACCTACCCTATACGTTTCCTTTCTTGATCCTTTAGGGTTATAATCTATTCATTAAGATTGTCAACCTACTTTGCAAAGCTGTATTCATTTTAACTTGAAAATCTTCATTCTTTTGGTTTGGATACATGTTTATAGGACTTTAACACTTTAGAGAAATTATATGGGATTTGGACATCATCTAATAATCAAATTGACTCAAACTCAAATGTTACTAAAAGTCATTACTTCTTTCAAGATCATTATTTTTTCCTCTACAAATAACCCCTCAGTTTGTAATTAATGTGATTTACTACCTCAAAGCCAACACTAAGTGTTATTCTAATTTAATTTTTATAGTTATAAATTATGTTGGTTACTAAGGGCACATAAGAGGAACGTAAATTAAGTACTTGTACTTTTAAACCCTTTTTCCACTTAAAAAAGTAATTTGAAAACTTATCAAATTGATATAGCATAGATTTAGGGTGTTGTTAAACTAGAGATAATGAATTTAATTACATTAAAGGATTCTAAATCTCTTTGAGCCAATAACTCTATAACCTTATATATTTAGTCAATATACTATCTGAATATAATTAGTTTAATTAAATTATATTACAAAGGAGTGAACAAATTTATGACAATGTGGCTTGGTAACAACAATAAAAACAATGGTAATGCTGGAACCCCTCCCCGGGCGGGTCCACGGCCCGACGTCTTACGTGACATCTGGACCCGTGGCCCACGGGGGA
>JANIIA010000004.1:43577404-43645026 GCA_027478495.1 Erythroxylum alaternifolium
GTTACCTTGACCATACCATTATAATAATATATATACGGAGTCGGAACAAAAATTGGTGGGGACAGCAAGCAAACAGGTCGGGGACAGAAATTTTCTGTCCCCGTCTTCCGTCCCCACCCATGGGGACAGCAAGCAAATGTAGGGTAAGAGTACAAAAGGATTAAGCTATCTTTGGAGCTTTATTGAGAAATTATTATATATTAATGTGGCTATAGTAGCCATGATAAGGGTCAATTATGCAAGATTAAGTATCCTAATGGATATAAAGTAAAACCTCTATGATGCCTATTTGAAGGCATAATGACAATGACAATGACAATATGTTTGAAGATCAAGTCTTCATTTCCTATTTATAGGACATGAATCATTAATGATAAAGGATATTGGAAGCCTACATGTCAAAAATTTAAGACTAGACATTATGGTGAACTATTGCAAATGGATGCTACTAAAAACAAGGATGCTAATGAGGGCTTAGATAATGAGAAGCTGAATCAATCTACTAATCTACTAGATGTTAGTGAAATCAATAGTATAGTGGATGATCCTAGCCCTCATCTCCAAAAAGTGCCAATCCGACTCCTACTTATAATGTAGAAAATATTTTAGGTAGTTATTTCGATAAAATTATGGTTCCTGGCCCTCATATTATAGATAATTCAACTAATACTTATGAAAAGATATTATTCTCTAACTGAATAGCATAAGCAGGCACTAAGTATTAGAAAATATTGCAAGCTAATTAAAGAAAAAAAACTAATTTTAAAGGAGTCTCTAAAAGGAAATCAAGGAGAAAGAAAATCATTTCCACATATTTTTCCTAATGTCCTTACTTATGTGGAATATTAGAGGGCTCAATAGCCCTACAAAGCAGAAGGCTCTACTTAATTACCCCAATATTATTAAATCTTATCTAGTAGGCTATTGGAAACTAAGTTGTTAGAAAATAAATGCAAGAATCTCTTATTTTTTAAATAAAAATTGGAAAATCCTTACTAATCACCAGAACTGCTTTTATAGATGGATTTTGATTGCATTTGACCTTGGTAAAATTGATATCTTGAATTCCTCCAACTTTTATGAATACCTACATTTATCACTAAAGCTAAAACAGGAAAGCTTGAGCTTCCAAGTTAGCTATGTATACGTATCAAACTATGCCTTTCAAAAGAACTCACAATAGAATAACCAGAAAGCTCTAAATGCGTACATAAATTCACTATAGCTAATAGTGGGTGACATTAATAGCATATTACACCTTTTTGAATATGAAGGAACTGCAAAATTTAGTAAATATAACATTGAAAAATTGTGTTGCTCAAATTCAAATGATAGATTTGAAAATGGAATGTAATTTCTTCACTTAGTTGAACAAGCAAGATGGCAGATGGAATTTAAGGAAAAAACTAGATAGAGCACTTGTTAATGCTTTGATTACTTAATTTTCCATATAGTAAGGCTACATTCTCTAAACCCATTATATATAACCATTCACCCTTCTTGGTTAAAATCCTAGATTGTGCTGAAAAACAACATTCTCCTTTTAGATTTAATAATTACCTTGTGGATATTAAGGGGTTTGAAAATGTTATCCAAATTGGTCTCAATGTTGATGTTCAAGGTTATAAAATATATATCTATTCAAGAAAAATTCACTAGATAAAGCTTGAGCTTAAAAGGCTTAACAAACAACGCTTTTGTAGCACTTATTAAGCTGTGTTACTAAAGCTAGAAAAAGACTCACAGGAATCCAAACTCTCTTTTATCTTAACCCAACTGATGACAACCTTAAATCTTTAGAAAGGTATGCCTTAATCTTTTACAATCAAGCTGATGAAGCTAACTATTCTCTACTTAAGCAATACAGAGTGGCTTAAAGAAGGTGAAAAACACTCTAGTTTCTTCTTCAAATCAATTTTATAAGAAAAATATTAATAAAATAGTTTCCCTCCCTTTTGAGAATGGTGTTATTTTGAATACTTAAGATGAGATGAAGCTGAAAACTTTTAAATACTATGCTTCTTCTCATACTCTCCTCTTTAGTGAACCTTTTATAGGATATCATAAGAGAGAATATTTCCCCATAAAAGATATAATTTCTAATAAGACCTTTGAATGCACTTGATGTTGAAAGGGACCTTTTTAAGCTGAACCCTAATAAAGCTCCTAGACATGATGGTTTTAATGTATTTCTTCCTAAAAAATATGGAACTTGATTAGCGATTCGATGATAGATGTAGTATTGGAGTTCTTCAATTATGGGAAACTATTAAAGGAGCTCAATAAAACCTTTGCAATTCTTATTCCCAAGGTACATTCCCTAATTGTTTGAAAGATTTTAGTCCAATTTCATATTACAACTCCAAACTTCTATTAAATACGCTCAAGAGTATCTTAACGAACTATATTGATTCTTCATAAGGAAAAGTGATAATATCCTTTTTGATCAAGAATTCTTTAATAATTATAACAGGAAGAATTTAGGGAAAGATTGTGCCTTGAAAATACTTTCATAAGGCCTTTGACACAATTGAATGGAGCTTAACTCTAAACATACTTGGAGCTATTGGTTTTCCAAATACCTTTATGAAATGGATTACAATAGTTTCATATTTTATTCTTGTTAATGGAGAACCCACCAAAGTGATAAAAAATGCAAGAGGTATGAGACAAGGTGACCCCTTATCTCCATATTTATACACCGTAGGTATGGAGTCCCTAAACAAGCTAATTAAACTTGTCATTATCTAAGAAAAGAGGTTTAAGTTCCACTCTAAAAGTAAGAGGACAAGGATTATAAATCTTTCTTTTACTAGTGACCTTATCCTCTTTTCTAATGCTTATTTTGATTTTACTAAGGCATCAATAACACTGAATCATCATATCAGTGTTATTTGAATGTTTATATATGATATTTATTTCATTTTGTATTTTATTATCTCTTTTAATAAAAATCTAGTAAAATAATTTTCTAAAAATTTTTAAATTTTAAATTAATCTTTAAGTTTATTAAACTATGAGAAAATCTCTTATTTTATAGGATAATTATCAAAAAATCTGAACTTTACTCAATTTTATAATACTAATTTGAATTTTAAAAATATCGTTCAAATATTTCATCTTTTAACTTTTTACAAAAGTATCTCTCCATTAGACTTCCCCATAATGGTATAGACATGATTTGCCATATTAACTTACCTTTTTATCATGTGTATAATACATATATTATTTAATACCATGTATGAAATTAATTTTTAAAAATTTTAAATAAAATTTAAATGTTTAATTACAAAAAAATCTAAATTTTGTTCAATTTTGTAATTATAGCCCGAACTTTAATAAGTAATAATTAAATACCCAAACTTTTAATTTTTTAAATTTTAGTCCAACATTAATGTTTCCGCTAAGTTTGTTAATGTGGGCTGCCACATTTTCCATAAATTCTAACAAAATTATGTCATTTAATACACGTAAGATTAATTAATTGGGGTTAACAAATTTACATCATTTGATACATGTCAGATTACTTAATTGAGATTAATCTTGATCTTTCATTCAACTTAGGTTATCTACTTTTAAACCTCTTTTGATCTTCTTTTTATGCTAACGAAAACTTTTTCTTTAAATTAGACAAGAACAAGTTGTTTCACTTTTACGTTATAAAGTTTCAATCTATCTTTTGAGTTTTGAACGTAAATGGTAGCTATAATGAGTTTCTATGATAGCATCTCTTTTAGATAAAGTAATGGTAGTGAGTTAATGCTCCTTGACCTTTTATGGAAAGTGCTTTCTCATCATCATCAACGACCCAATCTCTTTCTGATTTCATTTCTCTATATTCTTTCCCTCTTACTTCTTACAACTTTTCTTTTTTATTCTAATTCTCAACACCACAACATTATCCGTCAATAGTAACCACCCTTTTTGTATTCAGATGTGAGATTTAATCTTTAACAATCTAAGCAATATTACAAACATAGAATTCACCCAAGAATATTTATGACACAATTAATTCAACACCTCAAACCTTAAAATTAGTGCTATAAAGAAAATATAGAAATACTAACCTTGATCCATACTCGTGTAATCTCTTCTTGTTAGCAAATCCCTTCTTTACACAAAAACTTTTTCTACTCTCGCCTTCTTTCCTTTCTTCGTTCTTTTTAATGATGCAAGAACCTATGTGTTTTGATATCTGTAGCGTTTCTTAAAATTTAGGGGAGAGGGAAAGGTTTCATTATTAAGACCCTAATGACTATAATTTCCTTTAACAAGCCCAATAACCATTATTTTGGGCTCACTTTATATTAGAATCAAATAAAGTAATATGAGCCACACTTATGATTATTAAATTAATCTAACAATCTCCCACTTGGCCCATGTTACAACTTGATGATCCAACAACATAAGTATACATCATATATTGAATCTGTCAAGCCATCAAACTTGAATGAATTGAAATAATGGGATCATGGTAGTCACAAGTGATGTAACGACATGATTCCTTCTATGTATCAAACAATCATCTTAACTCAAAATAACTGTAATTGAGAAACATTGTAATTCTTAACTTTAATGTTTCTTAAAACATAATTTGTATCACCATAAAACAATGCATTTACACAACATAATGTGAAGCAAAAACATAACATTAATTAAATTTATAAGTGTCAAAACAATAATAGCAAATATCCAAACATATGTACATAGATAATATGATCTCATGCTAACAAGGACTTATCTATAATGCCCATCCTTTCAACATGGCCAGTAAATGTTTTAGACATCAATCCTTTAGTTAACGGATTCGCTACCATTAGATCAGTTCCAATATGCTCAATCGACACTTTATGGTTTTTCACTTCTTCTTTGACTGACAAGTATTTCAAATCCATGTGATTAACACCCTTAGAATACTTATCATTTTTAGAGAAGAAAACAGCTGTAGAGTTATCACAATAAATTCTTAGCAGTCTAGCTATACTGTCAACAATACCTAGCCCTAAGACAAAGTTCCGCAACCACAATAATTGAATAGTGACCTCAAAACATGCCACAAATTCAGCCTCCATAATAGAAGTAGTAATGACAGACTGCTTTCCACTCTTCCAAGAAATTGCCCCTTTTGTTAGTTGGAATAGATAACTAAAGGTAGATTTCCTTGAGTCTACACAACTAGCATAGTCTGAATCTGAATAACCGATCACTTCTAAGTGATCTAATTTCCTGTATGTGAGCATGTAATCCTTGGTGCATTGTAAATACCTAAGAACTTTCTTTACAGCTTTCTAGTGGTCCAATCTGGGATGACTTTGATATCGGCCTAACATTCCAACAGCAAAATTGATATCCGATCGAGTACAAGTTTGAATATACATCAAACTCCCAACTACAGATGCATAGGGAATAGATTCCATTTCCTTTCATTACAAATCACTTTTGGGACATTGCATTTCACTAAATTTGTCCCCTTTTTGAATTGGAACTACCACTGCTGAGCATTTTTGCATCCTAAATTTCTATAATACTTTACTAATATATCCTTTCTGAGATAACCCTAACAATTTTTGTGTCCTGTCATGAAATATTTCTATTCTAATCACATATGATGCCTCACCTATATCTTTTATTTCAAAATTATTAGAGAGAAATTTCTTTACATCATGTAACAAGCCGAAATTATTAGCAGCTAAAAGAATATCATCAACATATAGTACCAAAATAATGAACTTGCTCCTACTGACCTTCATATAGACACACCTATCAATAGTGTTCTCTACAAAACCATAAGAGGTAATGGTATCATTGAACTTAAAATACCACTATCGGAAAGCTTGTTTCAAACCAATATTGACGTCTTTAATTTATACACCATATTTTACTTTTTTGTAGTAAAAAAACTTTCTGGTTGATCCATATAAACTTCTTCTTCTAAGTCACCATTTAGAAAAGCAGTCTTTACATCCATTTGGTAAAGCTCTAATTCATAATGAGCTACTAATTCCACAACAATTCTTAAGGAGTCCTTCTTTGAAACTGAAGAGAAAGTCTCTTTAAAGTCAATGCCATCCTTTTGAGTATAACCTTTGGCTATAAGTCTAGCTTTGTACCTTTCAATATTACCTTTTGAGTCCCTTTTGGTCTTAAAGACCCACTTGCTTTGAGCCTTTATGTAACTTAACTAATTCCCATACTTGATTATTATCCATAAATTTTATCTCTTCTTCATAGCATTGAACCATTTTCAGAATTATTACATTTCATAGCTTCTTTATATGAGATTGGATCCTTATTAATGCTCAAGTCACACTCATGCTCAAGTGAATACACCACACAGTCATCTGATATAGCTGGCCTTTTCTCCTTTATAGACCTTCGCAATACTATTTCTTGTGGTATCACTTGATCATTTGTGACTTGCATATTATTTACTTGTTCATTATTCACATTCACTTCTTGTGGGTTTGGAATATTAACTTATTATTCCAATATGTTGCGTGGCTGTGATACAACAAGAAGAACAACAACCTAAGAAGAGACACTAGGTGAAGGATTTTCTACCTGAATTTTTTGAATATCCACCTTTTGTGGTTCCCCACTCCCACTTATTTGTCCATTTTCAATGAACCTAGCATTACCAGACTCAACTATTCTTGTACCATGGTTAAGATAATAAAATATGTACCCTTTGGACTTTTTTGGATAATTGATGAAGGAATCACTAATGGTTTTTGCGTCAAGTTTCCTTTCATGAGGATTATAAATCCTTATTTCGACTGGGCAACCCCAAACATGCAGGTGCCTCCAGCTAGGTTTCCTACTTGTCTATAATTCATAAGGTGTCACAGGAATGGCTTTACTAGGAACTCCATTAAGTAGATATGTAACTGTTTTTAATGCATACATTTATAAAGATAAAGGTTCATTCTTATAACTTAACATACTCCTAACCATATCTATAAGAGTACTTCTGCCTTTCAGCTACATCATTCTATTGTGGGGTACAGGGCATTGTATACTGTGCACAAATGCCCCAGTTTCAAGAAATTTTGCAAATGGGCCTAGACATTGTCCATTCTTATCATATTTACCATAATATTCATCATCTCTATCAAACCTTACGACTTTCACTTTTCTAACTAACTGCCTTTCTATCTCATTAATGAGCACCTCAAGAATGTCCGTTGATTGAGACTTTTCATGCAGTAAATAGAGATAACAATAACGTAAATAGTCATCAATAAAGGTGATAAAATACTTTTTACCGCTCTAACATGGGACATAAAATACACCACATATTTCAATGTGTATTAATCTAAGTAACTCAATATTTCTTGTGGCTAAATTCTTAGATATATGTTTGATTTGCTTGTCTTTAATGTAATCTACAGAGGCAAGATTTCACTTTTCACTAATCTTATCACCCTTTCTCTAGATATATGGCCTAACCTTTGATGCCACAAGTAAGCAAAGTGTTCATTATGTGCACTACGTTTATTACTAATATTATGTTCAACATAAAACAGAGATTCAGAATAATTAACATTAAGGTTGAAATGATATAAACCATCTATTAATGTACCAAAACCATAATAGTACTGTCGTTTATACAAAGGAAAAACATAATTTCCATCATTGAAAGTAAAACCTATATGATCTAACTTACTGACAGAAACTAAATTTCTAGCACATTCAAGAATATAAAGACACTTTTCAAGATCTAGACTACAACCAATGTCTAAGATTAATCTGTATGTCGCTATTCCTTCTATTCGTGCCTTCATATGTTACCCATATATAGGAACTCTTCAGTTCCATTTATGGTTTGGATCAAAAGGAATCCCTGCATAATATGTGACGCATGAGTAGTTGCACCTGAATCTAACCACCAGGTATTATTGGGTACCTAAATAAGATATGATTCAAAACATACTGAAGCATAGTACTTGCCTTTCTTTTTGAACCAAGCTTTTTTATTAAGACAATCTTTCTTGAGGTGACCAGCTTTCTTGCAGAAGAAACAACGTTGCTTTTTATAGATTTGGCCCTGATTAACCTTCATTGAGGCTTTGTCCTTCTTGTTGCTCTTCTTTCCTGGCTTTTCCTTTTTGCTGCTAGCTTCTTTGTGTACTATGAAGTGAACAAAGTATTCCTTCATTTTCTTTAATCTCCCTTCCTCCTCCACCAACATTTTCTTGAACGTTCCAATTTTCCTTTTGAGTGCTTTAATTCACTTGAAATTGATCAAATTTAGGAGGGAGTGAGTTAATGATGAACAGTACTAGGAAGAATTTACTCACATCCATGCCCATTAATTTCATCTTCGCAGTTAGATTTGACATGCTTGTTATATGATCATGGATAAGTTGTGACTAGTCAAACTTCTTGGTCGTCAATTCGCTCATCAAGCTTCCTACAATAGACTTTTCAGTTATGTCTGATTGTGAGTACTCTTTGATTTTCTTCATGAATTCCTTTGCATTTTTTGTAGGAGGCATTCATGACTTAACATTTTTAGCCATTGTCAATTGCATCAAATTTAGACTTAACCTATTAGACTTTTCCCAAGCCTAAAAATATGTCATTTCAATTTGGGTACTGATCGTAATAATGGTTGTAGGCTTCTCTACAACTAATGTCAGGTCCTTATCTATAATACCCAATTGAAATTGTATTTGCTCATATCAATTGGCATAGTTTAGCCCATTGAATTTGATCAGAACATTCCCCATAGCTAAAAAATTAGTAGAAACTGCAAACGTAAAAACAAACTCACACATTAATACTTACAATTAATAGATTCAGACAATAATAAACTTTACACACACACACACACACACACACACACACATACACACACACACTTTGATAGACAATCAATCATACTCAAGCTAATATGCATGTTATTTTTGGATATACAAACATATTCACCAAATAAGTAGATAAGTTTCTTTAATATTATTAATTATAAGCAATGATCCATCTTTGGGTGATATCTTAGTATTATAATTAATAAACTCAATTGTTTAATTCATCTATTATGTCATTTATCAGCATCATATAACATGAAAAATTGAAAGAATGCAAAATTAAATGTCAAATATGTTTTTAAGCAAGGTCACATTGGTGACTAACAAGCTTTCTATACAATAAACATTTGATTAATAAGTATGCATGAATTTTGGAATTTAATTGTAATGTTGAAAGATGATGTTGTAAAGTCCAAAACTATACCAGAGACTAAAATGTAATTGACCCTATACGTTAACAACCATATTCAACCTTTTGACTTGTCAACAAAGAAGTCACAGTTTTCATACATTTTAACCCCTAAACATACATTTTAACCCCTAAACATTCTGCTTTACAAAACCTTCATTTTTATAATCCTCTGATAATCAAGGACAGACAAAAGCAAAGAGAAAAAAAATGATTCGTTACATAACCACGGACATTGAAACTACTCTGCGATAGAACAAGTCTAGGGGCAATCACAGTCAATGATTTCCCCTTCCTCTTCTTCAGTTCTCTCATCGAAAAAGTCCTCTCCCCCCGTTAATTTACCATGCTTGACACCATAACAATCTGCTTCAACGCCTTCATCATTTTCATTGTCAAAGACATCATCACCCATGTTTTGAAGAGTCTTGTTTTTGATTTCAGAAACATTTTTCACAAGTGAGGATTCTTCTTTAACTTCCACCAAGGGAAATTCTAATGCCTTATCTGGCCAATCCTTGAAGAAAGAGTTTATCACCATGAATCTCAGAACCTGCAACAACCGGCACTTGTCTCTCCTGATGTCTGAGCTCAGAAGCTTCTGCAAAAGAGTTAGCTTTCTTTCTGAAGGATTCCCGTTTGCACATGTTTGCTGCTTTGGCCACTTAATTTTTTTGCCCCTTCCTCTTTTAGCATGCCTGTTCCTGGATCTTCCCTTCTTAGAGTACATTCTTCCATTCTCTTCCCTTTCATGTTCTTGTTTCTGTGAATCTGTTAGATAGTGTGATGGTATCTCTGCAACTTCAACTCCCAACGCTGCCTGCTTTGACAGAATCTCCTTCAGTTGCTGCATACAAGGGTTGAACAATTTATCAAAAGTTAAAAACTGATTTTATGATATGACATACAAAAACGGGCGCGCATACACACACATATAGTATTTATAATTTATAACGAACATATGAAATCTTCTTTCTTGTTCAGAATTTTTGTTGACATAAAACAAAATACAACTCCAAAGAAACTTTGAGGGAGATTAAATTTTTTTCTTTAATAGATCATTTATTTCTTGTTTGCAATGATTCTTTAATTTCTTATTATTTATATAGGTCTAACTTTAATAAGTACTTGTTTTTCATTAATTTTTTTTTCATAGAGTAGATTTACAATATATTATTTCCTATTCCAAAAAGGTATAAAGTAAATCGACACAAATTTCAGTTTTGGTTTCTTTTTGTAAGTTTTTAATTTGTAATTGTTTCTCTATTTTTCAAACAAAATATCTTTTCAAAAATAGTTTAATTGTTTTTGTAATGCATGTATTATGTTGTTCAACTGGTTTTCATATATCCTACATGCTTTGTTTAGGTTTATAATTCTAATTTTTATTTTTCTATAAAAGGGAATTATTATTTTTTATTATTTATTTTTGTTGATAAGTGATCATGATTTACTACATAGGTAGTAATTAATTTTATAAAAGGACTTCTTAATATGACATTATGATGAATGCCTTCTACAACAACAAAAGAGGTTTTTGTTATGAAGTAAACATTAGTTTCATGATTAATTTTTAGCGTTGATTATTAGCAGTTTTGATCTTTTCTTTACTCTTATGTAACATTTTTATAGGGACAACATCATGTATTACACAATTCAAATCAGTTTTTGAATCAAACAAAGTTATTTTATAAATTATAAAGTTTTCATCAAATATAAAAGTAATTTAAATTAAGATTTTCTAAAAATTATTTGATTTAGTATAAATAAGAAATTATTCAATAATTGCTCATTATTAGTTAACTCAATATTGTCGTTGCTTTATTTATCTGAACTTTTGTTGTTCATATTTTGATTGTATTTGTTAAAGTAAGTTTTGAATTGTTTCATTATCTACCTTTCGTTTTTGTTTAATAATTATTAGCTCTTGTTTTGAAGTTATTTCCTGATCAAGGCTGAAAGAGTTACTCGAACATTTCTTAATCTTTTGCTAACAAACTTATATGTTTTTCTTTATTGGCTTCTTCATTACACAATATATTTATCTATGAGCCACTAGTTTCTTGTATCATATTCATTATTTAGAATCAAATATCATTAAAACTATTATCTGATCTAAATCTGATTTTTGAAGTCGTCTATTAATCCTGCAATATTTAGCTGTATGTCCTTTTCTCCACATTTATAACACTACATTTTTATAATTGAGAGAAGGTGAAAATGTGTTTTGTTTATATTATATATATATATATATATATATACACGTGTGTGTGTGTGTGTGTGTGTGTGTGTGTGTGTGTGTGTGTGTTTATATTGTTGATGAAAATAAATTTGTCCCTAAAAAACCTGTAGTACAATCACGGCTTCCCCCCTGACAGTCTTAATCCAACTCTTCTATCTATCTATCTATCTAAAAATAATGGCCAGTTCACTATTGCATATAGAAGAAGCAAGACTATTTCTCCAAAAGGACCAAAAATCTTAAACCTATATATGATAGAGAACACGAAATCAACCCAAAAAATAAAATTGACGCATAGCATAAGACCCAGGCCAAGCTTTTGCAAAAGACCAGAACTATGTATTGGAAAATTAAAAGTTATGAGCTACTATTAGAGCAAGACGACTTAATTGTGAAATGTCTCATCAAACTGAACCACATTTACATTATAAATCCATGTATCTGAGGAACTTATTTATTATATGACCATAGTTTCGGAACAAGAGAAACAATTTATACAGGTTTAAGCACAAAATTTGACAACGGCAAAGCTGAAGAATAAATAAAAAAGTAAAGCAAAGATGTCACATAACAGAAGCATGAAGGACAGAATGCAATGTGACTATTACCTCACGACGTAATTTGGCCTCCCTATTGATAGCATCAGAATCTGCCAACTTCTCAGCCTGCTTGTGCAGCAAATGAAACGCATCTCAGCACAACTGTGCAAATTAGATAAAAATGGTTAACAGGTAGAGCAGGAAATGAAACCTTTTCTATGTTAGCATTAGATGGATAATTCCTTCTACGCTGTTCACGCCACATCTTGATTTCTTCTTCCGAGTAAGTCCAAATAAGAGATCTTCCCATTTTCAGTCCAAAAATAAATAGAAAATTTAGGAGAAAGGAATATTTTCATGCAGAAAAATGCATTAAGAAAGCAGTAATAAAATAAGTAAAATGAGCATCAGCTATGATAACCAACCAACAAAAAGTTAAAGCAAATAAATGAGGCAAAACTGAGACATAAACCAATGTCACATTGACTATAAATAGGAAATGAAACCCATTTCAGCAGTTGCAAAACTTATTAGTCTCAAGACTGACAAATAGAGACAAAATTGGTAAGCAGTATAACAAAGAAACACAAGCCATAACATAGATTTAAAAAATTTCTCCCTAAAAGACCTCAGTGTTAACAATTAGTAGCCCCATAACAATTTCTTTATCACCAATTGTTAATTTTCTGAACAGATTTTCTGGGTTTAATGAATTCTACCCCATAAACTGACTTTAATCAGACATCATCTTGCAGCCATTTTGGGCAAGTGTCATCTGGTGGTGGATCGTTACTGAGATGATGATCCTTAGAAATGCTCCTTGGATAAATCCGTGCAGTCTTACACCTAGACGTTTTAGACTAGTCAATTTATGTTATGTAATTTTAAATATCACATGAATTACATCAGTCACAACCAAATTCTTGTTACTTGTTAGATATAGAAACTATCAGGGCACTCTTATTCTAAATGCAGGTTCCTAAAACACATCCACAACTTGTTTTCTCATTAATTCCATGTCTTCATCTATTGTTTGTAATGAGATTCCCTATAGTGTCCTATTTTCTACTAAACCTATTTTCCCAATCACACCCCGACTATTTGGTGGTACTTATTTTGCTCATGATATTTGTTTTCTGGCGACTAAATTATATCCCAAATCCTTAAAATGTGGTTTCCTGGAACACTCTTGTCTACAAAAGGAGTACCAGTGCTATAGTCCTAATTTAACAAGTATATTGTGTCAAATGATCTTACCTTTTTGGAGCACATTCATTTCGTTCCTACTTATTCGTCTTCTTCCAGTAAGAAGGAAGATGATGACTTTTTGGTTTACAATGTCAATTATGAGTCAACTAATGTTTACTTCTACACCTAATAATCCAACACCACCGCCACCGCCACCACGACCACGACCACGACCACGACCACGACCACGTATTTGCCAGGTTTATTCCAAATGGCGAGACCCTCTCGTTACATGTTTGACACCTATCTCTTCTTCAACATCAAATCCAATAACCAATGATCCTAATATACCGATTACCCTATGCACTTGTCTCATCTCATTCTTTGTTTGTTACGATCAATTGTTTTCTTCTTGCTCCTTTACTACGTCCCTTAATTCTGTAACTCTTGGAAAATTGTGATGTTTTATCCCATTTTGCCTGGTGTGATGCTATGATAGACGACATGAATGCTTTACGAGATAATGGTATTTAGAATTTAGTGAACTTACCTGTCGGAAAAAAGGCTAATAAGTGTTTGAAATCAAAGTGATAGACCAAAGGTAACTCAATTCTATGTTAGGAGAAATAAAAAGAAGGCAGGGGAGCAAAACAGTAGAGGGGTAGTCTTGGCTATTAGTTTTCCATATTCAGTTAGTTAGTTAGTAGTGCTGACAACCAATCATCAGGTTGCCAGCTAACCGAATCTGTTAGTAGCTACAGATTCTCAGTATAAATAACAACATAGGGAGGAAGAGAGGGAGAGGGTGAAGTGTCATTATGTATGAGCCTAAGGCTGGAGGTACTAGACCTCGAAAACCAATTTATCAATTGTATTCTTTCTAAAGAATCAATACCAGAATACATATTTTTCATACCTAAACTCTGGATCCTATCAACTGGTATCAGAGCTCGGTCTCGAAGTGGTGGCCCACGGAGTGGTGGCCTAGGAGTGCCAGCCGTGACTAACGTAGCCGTGACCAACAAGGATCTCGGAGTGGTGGCCCATGGAGTGGTGACCTGAGAGTGTCAGCGGTGACTAACATGGCTGTGACCAACAAGGACGTGGTCCTTATGAGGGAACCAATGTTACGGTTTGATCCAATTGCAAGGTATGAGACTTGGATTTCACATTGATTAAATACAAAGTTGATGTGGGATTTATAAAGACTTTGAGCTCTCCACCCTCATAAGCTAGCTTTTGGGGTGTGACTCTCCTAAAGAAACCTGAACTCCAGGCTGTGTTGGAAGAGTTCAGGGCGGTCTTCAACATGCCTCAGAAATTGCTTCCTGAAAGAGCTAAAAACCATGCCATTGTACTTTGAGAAGGAGCCAATCCGGTCACGGTTAGATCCTATAAATATCCACAGTTCCAAAAGAATGAGATTGAGAAGCTAGTAAAGGAAATGTTGGATTCATGGATCATTCAATCAAGTGAGTCCATATGCTAGTCTAGTGTTGCTGGTTAAGAAAAAGGATGGGGGTGGCATTTTTGTGTGGATTACCGTGCCTTAAATAAGGTGATAGTAGTGGACAAATTCCCTATCCCTATCATAGAAGAGCTACTCGATGAATTGAAGGGAGCTACCATCTTTTCGAAGATTGATCTAAAGGCAGGGTATCACCAAATCCGAATGAGAACGGAAGACATAGAAAAGATAGCCTTTAGGACTTATGAAGGGCATTACGAGTTCCTTGTAATGCCCTTCGGATTGACCAACGCACCAGCCACGTTTCAATCCCTCATGCATCAGGTTTTCAAACCTTATCTCCAAAGGTTTGTAATGGTTTTTTTTTTATGACATCTTGGTCTACAGTGCCAGCAATGAAGATCATGTTTGTCACTTGAGAGCAGTCCTAAATGTGCTCCTATCCCAGCACTTGTATGTGAATTGGAAAAAGTGCATCTTTGGGCAAGAAACATTGGAATACCTAGGGCACATTATATCGAGAAATGGGTTGGCAGCTGACATGAGAAAAATTCAGCTTATGGTCAATTGGCCAAGGCCTAGGAATGTGAGAGAATTGAGGAGTTTTTTGGGGCTGACAGGATATTATAGGAAATTTGTGAAGAAATATGGAGACATTTCTTGGCGTTTGACACAATTGTTAAAAAAGGAAGGTTTCAAGTGGACTAAGGAGAGTGAGGCTTCCTTCCAACAACTCAAACAAGCCATGATTTCAGCAGCTGTATTGACATTACTAGATTTCACTAAACCGTTTATAGTGGAAATCGATGCCTTAGCACACGCCATAGGAGCTGTCCTGATGCAAGGGAACCGACCTATTGCTAATTACAGCCAGGTTCTGCCAACTTCCAGCCGACATAAATCGGCTTATGAGTGTGAACTACTGGCTATTGTCTTGGCGGTGAAGAAATGGCGTTCATACCTTTTAGGTCATTAGTTTATCATCAGAACCGACTAGCAACTATTTAAATTTCTACTGGAACAACGTGAGGTACACCCTAAGTAACAGAAGAGGCTGTCCAAACTGTTGGAATACACTTTCAGCATTGAGTATAAGGCTGGAAGAGAGAATAGGGTAGCAGATGCCTTGTCTAGAATCCCTAATCAGGCGGAATTAATGGCAGTAGTAGCAATCAGGGCATTGGATATGGAGCAAATAATCAAGGAGATTGATGCTGATCCAAAATTGTCCAAATTGAAGCAAGAGCTCCTAGAAGATGGTGGGTCGCATCCTTCATACACATTAATCCAGGATCGCTTGTTTTACAAAGATCGGTTAGTAATTCCGAAAACTTCATCCTCAATACTAGCCCTAATCACGGATAGCCACCAGAGTAACGTAGGAGGGCATGGGGGTGCTTTAAAGACTTACAAGAG
Organism: Erythroxylum alaternifolium; assembly: GCA_027478495.1. Taxonomy (NCBI): domain Eukaryota; kingdom Viridiplantae; phylum Streptophyta; class Magnoliopsida; order Malpighiales; family Erythroxylaceae; genus Erythroxylum; species Erythroxylum alaternifolium. The sequence goes on from JANIIA010000004.1 coordinate 43,593,477, forward strand.
GCTAGCAAATGAACTATTTTGGGAAGGAATGAAAAGTGATAACTACAGGTTTGTGGTCGAATGCTTCATTTGTCAACAAAACAAGTATTTGTCGCTATCTCCGGTTGGACTTATGCAACCTTTACCAATGCCACAGCAAGTTTGGAAGATATTTCTATGGATTTCATAGAAGGGCTGACAAAATCAAAAGGATTTTCGGCTATCCTAGTAGTGGTGGACAGACTTAGCAAATATGCTCATTTCATTCCACTGAAACATCCATATACTGCACAATCTGTAGCTTATATTTTTGTACAAGAGGTGGTGCGTTTGCATGGGTACCTTAACATGATTGTGTCCGATAGGGATAAAATATTTCTGAGTAAAATTTGGAAGGAGATGTTTAAGTTGCAGGGCACAAAGTTAAGATACAGTTCAGCCTACCATCCACAAATGGGCAGACTAAGATTGTCAATAGATGTCTAAAGGCGTATCTTAGATGTTTTACTAGCAACCAACCTTAACACTGGGCACATTGGATGGGATAGGCTGAATATTGCTATAACACGTCCTTTCATTCAACTTTGGGCACTACACCATTTAGAGTCCTCTACGGACGAGATCCTCCCACTTTCACCAGGTACAGAATTCAATCCACTGCCATAGACACAATTGACACATTGCTACAGGAAAGGGACCAGCATTTATCTGAGTTACCTCATCACTTGATGTTAGCTCAATAGAGGAAGAAGTTGACAGGAGATGGTAAACGAAGAGAAGTGGAGTTTCAGGTGGAAAATAGCGTCTTTGTTAGGTTGGCACCTTATCGCCAACAATCTGTGGAAACAAGGAGTAACACCAAGCTGGCTCCGCGTTATTTCGGTCCCTTTGAGATTCTACAACGCATCGGGCCAATTGTGTATCAATTACGTTTGCCCCCGAAAGCTAAAATTCACTCTGTTTTCCATGTTTCTTAGCTTAGGAAGGTCTTGGGTACTAATGATTCAGTCATAAGCATGCCAAACCATTTACTCATTCCTGAAGCTACCCGGGATTATCTAGCTGCACTTTTGGCCATCAAAAACCTCACTTCTAGCCCAGAATTAGAAGTGCTTATTCAGTGGACAGACCATCCGGTTTCTGAGGCTACATGGGAGCTATTTGAAGACATGAAAGTTCGATTTCCAGACTTTCACCTGGAGGACAAGGTATGGGGGGGAGTAATGATAGACCAAAGGTAACTCAATTCTATGTTAGGAGAAATAAAAAGAAGGCAGGGGAGTAAAAGAGCAGAGGGGTAGTCTTGGCTATTAGTTTTCCATATTCAGTTAATTAGTTAGTAGTGCTGACAACCAATCATTAGGTTGCCAGCTAACCGAATCTGTTAGTAGCTACAGATTCTCAGTATAAATAACAACATAGGGAGAAAGAGAGGGAGAAGGTGAAGTGTCATTATGTATGAGCCTAAGGCTGGAGGTACTGGACCTCGAAAACCAGTTTATCAATTGTATTCTTTCTAAAGAATCAATACCAGAATACATATTTTTCATACCTAAACTCTGGATCCTATCACAAAGTCAATTATGATGGATCAATGACTCGACTTAAAGCACGACTTGTAGCAAAAGATTATGCTCAAACTTATGGTGTTGATTATTCTCACACTTTCTCTTTTGTTAAATTGACCTTTATTCATCTATACTCATTTCAACAATAGCTACTCATGGTTGGCCTTTACATCTATTGGATGTCAAAAATGCCTTCTTATATAGTGACCTTCAAGAGAAAGTGTATATGGAGCATCTACCTGGGTTTGTTGCTCAAGAGGAGAATGGAAAGTTTTGTCATCTTCAAAAGTCCTTGTATGAAAATAGAGTCCTCGTACTTGATTTGAAAATTTTAGTCAGAAAGTCTGGAATGAATAAGAGTAAGTCTGACCACTCATTTTCTATAAACGCATTCAACACAATTCTCCTTGTCATGTATATGGACTTTAGGGATAATTCTTTTTCACTATTGTAAATGATATTACCATTATTGTAAGTGATATTACTAGAACTATATGTTTGAAGTCCTCTCTTCAAAGCCAATTTCACAGGAACGATGTGGTTTTGAAGCAAGAAAAGGCATTTTCTTACCTTAGAGAAAACATGTGCTTGACTTATTAACTGAAACTGGAAAGTTGGGGGCTAAGCTATACAATACTCCAATGCTTCCTAATCTACAACTCACAAAAGATAGAGACTTATCTAAAGATCCTAAGAAATATAGAAGACTAGTTAAAAAATTAAACTAGCTTACAATAACTCATCCTAATAAAGCATTTTTTGATAGTATTACAAGCCAAATCATGTCTTCCCTAATAGTATACTATTGGCCTACTTTAGAAGAAATCTTATGTTACTTAAAATTGTATGCAAATCATGGACATACTCATATCAAATGTTTCTGATGCTGATTAGGCAGGTATGCTATTTGACAGGAGAATAAAAGAAGGCTGCAGTGAAAGAAGAGACTATGTATGCTAGTTGGGATGCTGAAACTCCATGGTCATGACGTTCTAGCGAATTCCACGGAAAAGGATATCAGTCCCAACTACGTGTTATCCAACAACCAAAGAACTTTGGGATGATGTCACCCAGATGTATTAATGAGAGGATAATGTCACCAAGTATTTCAATTCATTGAAAAGGTTATAGCAAGGTTTGGATTCATTAAATGACTATGAATGGAAATAAATCAAGGACTGTAATCATTATAGAAAGATGGAGGATTATCATATCTACAAATTCTTCTTTTGAAAGTTATATCTACAAATTCTCGATTGGTCTTAACATTGAATTTGAGGACGTTAGAGGGAGGATAATTGGCCGCCAACCACTTCTTCCTATTAGTGTAATCTTTGCTAAAGTTAGAAGGGAACAAAGTCGTCGATATGTCAATTTTGATGAAAGGAGTGAGGCTTCGACTATGAAAAATTCAGCCATGAATGTATCAAAAACAAGTGCAAACAAGGTGTTTAAACCTTGATACGTAGAAACCAATTCCTTATCTAGTACTCTTAGCGGTTCTCTTGCACAAACAGGCAGCAATCCTAAAGCAATATCTTGCAGTAAAAATTTTGCCTCATGGATCATTAATTCAAGGGCATATGATCACATGACCTTATGTTCTTTGTTCAAAACTTATTTTACCTATTCTAGAATCGAAAGAGTTAGTATAGTTGATAAGAATCTTTCAACCATTATGGAAAAGTTCAAATAAAAATTTGATGAACTTTAACTCTTAAATTGGCTCTTTATGTTCCTAAACTAGCATGCAATTTGTTGTTTGATAGAAAATTATCTAAAGACTCTAACAGTCATGTTGTCTTCTTTACATCTCGTTGTGAATTTTAGTACCAAAAATCCAGGAAGATGATTGGCAGTTCAAGAATAGTTAATGGTTTTTACCATTTTGATGAGGAAGTCTCCAAAATTAAACCAACTGAAGGCTATAGTAGTGGTATCAATTCAATTTATGTTGGCAAACAAATAATGCTTTGACATTATAAACTAGGACATCCTAGTTTTCCATATCTTAAACATTGGTTTCCTAAGTTGATTGTCCTTTTCAATGTGAAAGTTGTTATCTTTTTAAAGTCCATCAAGCTGCTTATCTTTCAAAACCCCTCAAAGGTCACCACCTACTACTGAAAAAGTAGCAGATGCGCTCACTTGAGAATTATCATGATTTCTATGATTTAAATACCCACTACTGAAAAAATTGCAAATGCTCTCACTAGAAAATTAATAGGATTGCTATGATTTATAAACCTACTACTAAAAAGTAGCAGATGTGTGGGAAAACATAATCTGTACGATTATGTCCACAAAATCTAGTACTAATTATGTCCATAAAATTAGGATAAAGTATCTCATAAATCATGGGATCGAACAAATCTGTATAAACTTATTCCCTATTTTGTACTAAGGTTAGTGTGTAAAAAGCTAATATATATCTATTAGTTAGATATGAATAAAAAATTCCTCCTTCAAATTATGTAACAGTATCAGAGCTGTAGGTTTTCTTAGAAGTGAAACCTTCAGTTGTTTAGCCATTCCTTTTCTCGCACTATGTTTTCTGTCACAGAAATATAGCTGTTGTTAACATAATCATAGGAATTATATAGTTAATGTAAATAACATAGTCGTAGGGATTTTAGCATGATTATAGGGATTACTTTCCTAGTTTAACCTATATATTCCTGTATAAATACCTGTAGTGTCATTCTAATAAAGATATAGAAAACTTATTCTTCTTATGGTATCAGAGCCTAGTTGAGTTTCTGGGTCTCTTCTTTAGTTTTTTGTCTTCCGTTTTCTGCCCTATTGTGAGGCAATGTACCGCTTATGTGGGTGACACATTTTTTGGAGAAATTTTTTCTTACCTCCTTCACAAGACTCTACTGGTGCTGATCGGCCATCTCTTCAAATCCGATCGTCAGATTCCAAGCGCGTGACCCGCACATGCCTCCCAGTGGAAGACGTTTCCACATACCGATGGGTGAGGGCGTGTGAGCTGCCGTCTGCCGAATCGATTTCTTACTTCGACATCGCCTCCTCTGTCCCTATCTGAATAGCTGGTCAGTTTCTAGGTATTGTTGATCTGTGTTGGTGTGGTAGACAATCGCAGTGGCAAAGTGGAAACAATAGTGGTTCTATTGTTGGGAATAGTGGCACCCCTCGCACCTGTAATTACTGTGGAGTCGAAGGACATATCCAGAAGAATTGTTGGAAACTGCATGATAAGCCTCTCAAATACTCGGGTCAGAATAATAACAAAAAATTTGCAAACGTGGCCACTCAGGATGGTATCCTACCCCTTCCTCAGTCATCCTCGCCTTCTATCACAATTTCAGCGGATGAGTATGCTCATTTAACCAATACCTATCAACAAATTTCGGCCACCTATGATTAGCAATGACCACACTCTGCCACTTCAGCTTTGGCTAATATAATCAACCCTACTACCTATCTCTCCACCTCATCTCGTAGTTGGGTTATTGACTCAGGTGCTACTAATCATATGATTGGCAACATAGGTATCCTCTCTTCTTTCAAGTCTATTACTGATTTACCTTGTGTTACTTTAGCCAATGGATCTACTGCTTCTGTAATTGGACGTGGGACAACAAACCTAACAAAATCTCTCCCATTGTCATCTGTTTTATGTTTATCACCATTTCCTTTTAGCCTATTATTTGTCAACCAACTCAACAAAAGTCTCAACTCTTATGTTATTTTCTATCCCGATTATTGTCTATTTCAGGATCTTGGGATAAAGCAGATTATTAGTAAAGGGCGTCTAGTGAATGGCTTGTATGCTCTTGATTCGACTTCTGAAATGGTACCCCGATCGATTGCTTGCACAAGTTCATCTTCCCTTTTGCAACTTCATTGTCATTTTGGTCATCCGTGTATCTCAGTTTTGCAAAAGTTATGTCCTAGTCTTAAATGAGAATCTGTATTAAGAGTGTGAAGCTTGTCAATTTGTTAAACATCATAGGATATCTTATTCTCCTAGATTAAATAAACGAGTTGAGCCTTCCTTTTAATTGGTGCATACTGATGTATAGGGTCCTTATCATATTCCATCCAAATTTGGTTTTTGTTATTTTGTGACATTTATTGATGATTAGTTTTGGGTTACTTGGTTTTATCCTATGAAATCTCGACCAAACTTGTTTACTATATTTTATGCCTTTCATGCTAAAATTAAGACTCAATTCAACAAATCCATCTGCATTTTGAGAAGTGATAATGCTAAAGAATATGTTTCCCATACTTTTCATTCTTATCTCTCTCAGCATGGTATTATTCATCAGTTATCATGTGTTGTTACCCCTCAATAAAATGGTGTCGCAGAGCAGAAGAATTGTCACTTGTTAGAAATTGCATGGGGACTAATGTTCCATATGCAGGTCCCAAAAGTTTTTTGGGTCGATGCAGTTTCTACCGCTTGTTTCCTAATCAACCAAATGTCTTCTTCTGTTCTTGACGGTCAGATTCCATATTCCCTTCTCTTTTCCTCATCTACATTGTTCCCTCTAGCTCCTCGAATTTTTGGGTGTACTTGCTTTGTTTAAGATATGCGACCTCAGGTCTCGAAATTGGATCCCAAATCATTCAAGTGTGTCTTTCTGGGATATTCTTGTGCACAAAAAGGATATCGTTGTTACTCACCTTTATTGGGTCATTACTTGGTCTCTGCTGATGTTACCTTCTTCGAGAATACTCCTTTCTTTAGATCTCCTACGTCTTCTTCTTCGTCTTCGCATTCTAGCGATTCAGGGGACGATTTTCATATTTATATTGTCAGTAAACAGGTAGTTTCTCCTTCCTCTCGACTTGTTTTTCGTCAGGTTTATTCTCGACATGTGCAGCAGTCTATTGAGGTACCTCTCATTGGCCAGGATATGGACCCGACCCATTCTGCTTCGTCTCCAGATTCCTCACCACTACCTGATGTTAGCCTATATCTTCCTATTGCTCATTGTAAAGGTAAACGCATATGCACCTACCCTGTTTCTTCTTTTGTATCTTATCATACTTTATCTCCCTCGTCTAAGTCTTTTGTAGCCTCCTTAAACTCTGTTGCTGTCCTAATGTCCCTTGCGGAAGCACTAGCTCATGATGGTTAGCAAGTTACAATGAAGGAAGAAATGATGGCCTTAGAGAAGAATCATACTTGGGATCTTGTGCCCCTTCCTTTAGAAAAACGGGCTATTGGCTGTAAGTGGGTGTTCACTGTTAAAATGAATCCTGATGGTTCTGTTGCGCGATTGAAAGCTCGGTTGGTTGCTAAAGGATATGCTCAAACATATGGGGTGGATTACTCTGAGACTTTTTCTCCAGTTGCAAAACTTTCTTCTGTCCGCTGGTTTATCTCCTTAGCTGCCACTTACAATTGGGCACTTCACCAACTTGATGTGAAGAATGCTTTCTTGCACGGGGATTTATCTGAAGAGGTTTACATGGAGCAACCACCTGGATTTGTTGCTCAGGGGGAGTCAGGGAAAGTGTGCAAATTACGGAAGTCTTTGTATGGTTTGAAGCAATCACCTCGTGCCTGGTTTGGAAGGTTTAGTACTGTAATGATTGAATTTGGCTTGCGAAGAAGTGCATATGATCACTCAGTGTTCTTTGCATCATCTAGTTCTGGGTGCATTTTATTGGTTGTATATGTGGATGATATAGTGATCACTGGAAGTGATGAAGCAGGGATCACAAGGTTGAAAGCATTCCTTAGGACTCATTTTCAGACAAAAGATTTAGGACCATTGAAATACTTCTTAGGAATTGAAGTTTCTCGCAGTCATAAAAGGATCTATCTATCCCAAAGAAAATATTGTCTGGATTTATTAGATGATGCTGGTTTTACTAAGGCAAAGACATGTGATGCGCCTATGATACCAAATGTGAAGTTAAAAGTTGAAGATGGAGACTTACTTGAGAATTCTGAAAAATATAGGAAAATTGTGGGAAAATTGAATTATCTTACGCTCACTCGTCCTGATATTGCCTTTCCAGTAAGTGTTGTAAGCCATTTCATGTCATCTCCTAGAATCTCACATTAGGATGCTGTTATTCATATTTTAAGATATCTAAAAGGTGCGCTAGGACGTGACATCTTATATCGAAATAATGGTCACCATACTATAGAAGGATTCACAGATGCGGACTATGCAGGAGATCTTTCAGACAGGCGCTCTACCACGGGTTACTATGTTTTTGTTGGAGGCAATCTTATTTCTTGGAAGAGCAAGAAACATAGAGTTGTATCCCGATCAAGTGCAGAATCCGAATATAGGGCTATGGCACAGACTACAAGTGAACTTATATGGTTACGTCATTTACTTGGTGAGATTGGGTTTGTTCAATCTAAACCAATGAACTTATGGTCTGACAATGAAGCAGCACTCTATATTGCAAATAATCCTGTGTTTCATGAGAGAACTAAACATATAGAAGTCGATTGTCATTTTACCCGGGAAAAGCTAGAAGATGGATCAATCTCAACTCAACATGTTAGAATAGGGAGCCAATTAGCTGATGTGTTCACCAGAGCATTACTGGAGAATCGAGTTAATTCTATTTGTAACAAGCTGGGCATGATTAATATCTATGCTCCAGCTTGAGGGGGAGTGTTACAGAATATAGCAATTACGTAATCAGAGGGATTATGTAGTTAATGTAAATATCATAGTTATAGGGATTTAGCATGATTATGGGGATTATTTTCCCAGTTTAAACCTATGTATTCATGTATAAATACCTGTAGTATTATTTTAAGCAATATACAGAAAACTTCTTCTCATTCTACAAGTACTATCTACCTCAAAGACAGATTGAGCATGAATTACCTTTTATTTCCCTGAATTTTGTCCGTAGGATATATTGAAACGAGGTTTTTAGCCCTCTTATGGCCATGCCCTATCAAGAATACATTACAAACAACATTAATCATTATCAACAAATAACAAGAGAAATGAAATACTTTGTTTGATTGACATTTTAATTGATTGAGAAATTTAGAGAGAACTGAATAAATAGTACTTCAACATATAATTGAATTGAGTTTTAAATGAAAATAATTATTTTGATCAAGGACATTCTTTTCTCCTTTCTAAACTATGTCAAACATTTTTCATGTCAAAATATTTTCTCAAAAAGTAGAAGATGCTCTCTAAGAAAAAAGAAGACAAATGTTTTGTCACTAGCAGCCTTAATCTTTTCCATAATCCACTAATCTAAATAAGCAAGAAAAATGAACCAAATTCCAATCCATGACAGCATGGAGTGACTGTTGCTACTTGTTACAGAATATCTAGATTCTAAGATTTATTATAGTGAACCAAAAGGCTTAATTATAGGGATCCTAATTACCTTTCTAGTTAGTAGATCATCAATCTTACCTATGTACAAAATATTAATAAGACACAATTTGCCCTCTTTGTTTCATGGTATCAAAGCCAAATCTAGCCTAGTGAGCAATCTTGGTTGTTTGATTTTTTTTTTTTTTTCATTTCGGTTCTGCCTACAGTGAGTAGAACTTGGAGAATTTTTTTGGTCACCCTTTTCAAGAGACTATATGTTCTCATTGTTGGAACCAATAGAAGTGTCACTTATTAACTGACTCATCCCTAAAGTCTAATCACTAAAAGCCTAATGCATGAGACTCACACCCTGCCTAAAGCGATACCATGTTCTTTGGTTAGCCTCTCTAGTGTCAACCCTCTCCTATTGTGTGTCCGTTTGCTTTAGTACCTCAACAGGGAAGATTATTTTGCCTCAAAATTGATTTTCTTGTTATTGTGTTGTTTCAAACAATGAAATTCTTTTTGAATGAGATTTTCTAGTTAGTTGCTTTTGATTCATATGAATATCCCATGGCTGACAAACAAAAGAATTTGGTTATGACTGATGTAATTCATGAGATGTTCAAAATAACAAAACATAAGTCAACATTTGAATTTATCTTAGTATTTTTAAGGACCATCACCTTACTGACAATCGACCATCAGACAACATTTGGAATGAATGGTTGCAAAATGATAATCGATTATTCTTATAGATTAGGAATTATAACGATAATGAGGCCGTCAACTTGATTAATCATCATGAGAATGTCGAATAATTTGTAGACTATTTACAATTTATATATTCTGGAAAAGGGAAGATATTTTGTATTTATGAAGTGTGTAAGGACCTCTATCATGCTGAACAACAAGATTGATCCCTTCAAGACTACTTCATGAATTTCAAAAAGACCAATGAAGAACCGAATGTCTTGTTACCTTTTAGTTCTAATGTCAAAGTCCAGCAAGCTCAATGATAACAGATGACAGTAATGAAATTTTTTGCTGGTCTTGATTCTCAATTTAAGATTGCTAAATCTCAATTTCTCTTATAGTCCTAAGATTTACTCCTCATACAAGGTCTTTACTTGAATACTTTGCAAAGATGACCATGCATTTGTTATTCCCACTATTCAAACACTTAGTGCTCTTGCTAGTAGAAATAATGGATCTAACACTAGGAGGTCATATTGTAGGAGTAATACCATGGGAGGTAAAGGGAGATGGGACAACCAAAGTCAGGATGCTGAAGGAGTTGTCTATTGTTATTGTCATGAGCTAGCAATACCAAAAAAATGTGCCGAAATTTTCAAAACAAATCTCAAAAGTCCCATTCAGCTCATATTACAACTATTACCAGTTCACTCAACTCATTCACTAAGAAGAAAACTATAATTTCTACAAATGAAATTTCTAAATTCACTCAATACCAAGAAGCTTAAAAAGTTCATCTCACCCTATCATTGGCATTTTTAACTTAAACATAATTACGTGTCTTTTTTCCTGTTCCTTATAATGGGTCATTGATTCTAGTGCCTCAAATCATCCGACATAATTCTAATATTGTCTTTACTTCTTAAAAACACACATCTCCTTCCCAGGTTACTTTAGCTAATGAATCTATTTCCTCTATTCTTGGCTTTGGCATTTTTCACACTACTCCATTACTTTCCTTGTCCTCTGTCTTGAACCCACTAGGATTTTCCTTTAATTTGATATCTTTTAACAAACTTTTCCATACTCCTCCTTAAGATCAAGATCAATGGTTGTTGGATCTCATGTCGAAGAAGAGATAGGGACTGAACGTGTATTGGGATGGTCTTGTCTTTTGGAATATATTAGGCGAATAGGTGGTGGTGTTGGTTGGTAAGAGTACTAGGTGTAGAAGCAACATTAGTAGACTGATATGTGACCTTACAAACCAACAAATCATCATCCTCCTTACCAAAAGAAGTTGAAGTAGGGAAAAAATGAATATGTTCCAAAAAGGTAACATTAGCTGATACAACATACTTATTAAGATAATGATGGTAGCACCCACACCCCCTTTGTAGCAAAGGGCAACCTAAGAAAACCTTTTTTAAAGATTTAAGATATAACTTAGTTACCTAAGGAAGAATATCACGAGAAAAACAAGTACTGCCAATATTTATTATGTAATAGAGAACAAAGGTTTAGTAGGAAAAAGAATACTATAAAAAATCTTACATGAAGAATAGATGAAGACATGTGGTTAATCAAAAATTAGACTGTGAAAAGTGAATGAGACCAAAATTGCTTAAGAGTGTGAACACTTGGAATAAAAGTGCCTGGTTGTTTTAAGGTGACGTTAATTTTCTTCTTTTAGCCATACCATTTTGAGATGCCGTGTCAACATATGAAGATTGATGAAATATTCCATCCTAAATCATGCAAGTTTGAAACCATTTGAAAAAATATTCTTTGGCATTTGCTTCTCAATGTATGGGCAGGCATTAAACTGCATTTTATTTTCAAAATAAATATCAGTAAAATAGAAAAATAATTCAGAATGATCCTTATAAAATAAAGTCAAGTCACACAAGAAAAATCATCAGCAAAAGTAACAAAATATCAAAATCAAATTTTCACAAAACAAGACATGAATCCTAAAAATCATAATGAATTAACTCAAACGGAAAATTGGCTCTTTTGGTGATCCGAAGGATTAAGGACAAACGATGGCTGGCAAACTAACAATACTCCCAATCTAAAGAAGATACATTATGAAACTAAAATAATAACTTCTACAAAAGAAGTAAGGAGGCATGTCCTAACAAACAATGAGCTTCAAAACGAGTTAAAATACCTGAAGAAGCAATGAGTTTGAGCAAATGAGTATTCAGAATGTAGAGACCTCCTCATTTAAGTCCTTGAACTATAATCTTCTTTGTCATAAGATCCAACAACCAATGATCCTAATCTTCCAATTTTTCTTCGTAAAGGTAAAGGATAGTGCACTTATCCTATCTCATCATTTGTTTCCTATGATGCCTGGTCTTCTTGTTCCTTTGATGCATCCCTTGATGATGTGACTCTTCCAAAAACTGTTAATGAAGTCTTTTTCCATCCTACCTAATGCGATGCTACGATAGAGGAGATTAATTATTTAGATGCTAATGGTACTTGGGGTTTAGTGAACTTACCTATTGGAATGAAGACTATTAGATATAAATGAGTGTTTGCAATTGACGTCAATTATGACGAATCACTGACTTGACTTAAAGCGCTACTTGTAGTAAAAGGCTATGCTCAAACTTATCATATGGATTATTTTAACACTTTCTCTCTTGTTGCTAACTTGACCTCTTCGTCCATTCATTTTAGTGACAACTATTCATGATTGACCTTTATATCAATTGGATATAAAAAATGTTTTCTTATATGTGACCTTCAGGAAAAAGTTTATATGGAGTAACCACCTAAGTTTGGTGCTCAGGAGGAGGATGCGAGAGTTTTTCATTTTCAAAAGTCCCTATACGATTTAAAAAGAGTCTCCACGGTTGGTTTGTAAAATTTAGGTAGGTAGTGAAAACATTTGGATTAAATAAGTCTAAACACTCGATTTTCTATCAACATTATACAACTAACATTATTCTCCTTCTTGTGTATATGGATGATGTTGTCATTATTGAAAGTGATCATTTCATCCGTGAAGTCGTTTCTTAATGGTCAATTTCACAAAAAAAGATTTTGTCATTTTGAAGAATCTTTTGGGAGTTGAGGTGACAAAACAAAAAAGACATTTTTTTTATCACAAAAGAAATATGTGCTTGACTTATTAATTGAGAATGGAAAGTTCGCGGCTAAGCCATGCAATCGTCCTAAATTACAACATACAAAAGATGGAGACTTATTTGAAGATCTTGAGAAATATAGAAGACTCGTTAGAAAATTGAACTATTTATAGTTATTTGTCCTAATATTGCATATTCTTAGCGTTGTAAGTCAATCCATTTCTTTCTCAATAGTTTATCATTAGGTTGTTTTAGAAAAATCTTATGTTAGTTAAAGAAGCTTTTCAGCGAGAAATACTATATGAAAATCAAGAATATAATCACGTCAAGTGTTTGCAGATTGGGTATTTCCAAGATTGGTAAAAAATTCACTATCGGTTGTTATTTGTTTGTTGGAAAAAATTTGATCTCATAGAAAAGTAAGACGTAAAATGTTGCGTCCCAATCTAGTGTAGAATTTGAATATATAGTTATGGCACAATCTATGTGTGAGATAATGCGAATATATCAACTCTTAAACTGAAAATGATCTTAAAGCATCTGTTATGAACTAAGAAAAGTATTCTATATTATATATATTGTATAGAATATTGATACATATTTGTAATAGTTAAAGAGAACCAATTATAGAATAATATGTTATAATCAAGGATAAAATCAATCCTAACTAATATAATCTTATCTAATTAATAACATCTTATTTGAACCTACTCCAACATCTTATTTGACGTTGCTTATTGAATCAATAATTCCCCCTCAAGTTGGAGTATAGACATTAATCAAGCCTAACTTGTTACAAATATAATTGATGTTTAAAGCTTTGTTAAAGTATCACCAAGTTATTCTCTAGTTTTGACACTGGCTAATGCAAGAAATCTAGGGCATAAGTGAGTTTATTCATATATATTAAATTAAAGGAAAAAGCTTGGGAGGTTTAAGACCGATGGCAAAGATAGTAATGGAGTGAGTTTAATAGTTTTAAAACCAATAATAAAAGAAGTAGATCCATCAACTGAGGTAACATGGGAAAAAGATGAGTGTTTCTGGAAAGTAGAAAGGACATTGGAATTACATATAATTTGATTTGAAGCACCAAAATCAATGAACCATAGTTAGGAAGACAAAAGAAGACAATTATATGTGTCACCTAAGTCGGCAATAGTGGCGATAAGGTGAGATGAACTTTTTAATGCTTTTAGGTACTGGGTAAATTTAGCAAATTCATCTGTAAAACTAATTGTCTTCTTAGTGGATGAGTTTGATAAAGTAATAGTAGCTGCAGCATGAGCCAAAAGGAGATCTTTGAGATTTATTTAGCAGCTTTCAGTAGGTATGTTTGATATGACCCGACTGATGACAATATCAACAAATAATTCTTCCTGCATCCTGTCCCAATTTCCTGTCCTTCCTATGTTATTGTTCTTCTAAGATGATTTTACAATGCCAGATTTATTTTTTTGACTAACAAGAGTCCTAGAAGTTAAAATGCTGGGAGTATGAAAAGTATTGTCATAATGCAAAGTATCCGAGTAAAGACCTCGTGCAGACAAGAAATCTCCATACTAGAAAGAATCTAAGACTTAAGCAATTTCAAACTGAGAATTAAGACTAGCTAAAAAACTCATTATCGCCATTTACTCTCATTAAGCTTGTTGAACCTTGACATCAAGACTAAATGATACAAAACATTTAATTATTCATAATTTTTTTAAATTCATAAAATATGCATGAAGAGATTGGTCTTGTTATTCAATCTGATAAAACCCCTTATACACTTCATAAATACGTGCAACATTTCCCTTTTTGTGAATATAAAAATTCTAAATATTCCATCAACACTTTGACAAACTCACAATGATTGATAAGACTGATGACCTTATTGTCAATAGAATTTTGGATTTGTAAAAATAATTGAGCATCATCTTATAGGCATTTTTTCCGAGTACGATTTGATGGTGGATCATCAAAGAGGTAATGGTATTTAGAAATGCTTCTAAAGTAAATCCAAAATGTCTTACACCAATCTAGATAATTATGATCAATCTACTTATATTATATGATTTTAGACATCACAAGAATAACATTAATTACGACCAAATATTTTTGTTCAACAGCTATAGGGACAAAATAGTAAGAATCAAGTATGCCCACAAAGGTTCCGACCACAAACATGTATTCAATTATATTAAAATTGTTTGTCAGGTAAACCAAAAAATTTAGTGAACAAAACAAGAATACTTGTTAAGAACTAACTTTCTTGCTAAGGTCAAGCAAAAGCAGCCTCTAGTACTAGCACAAAATTACCAAAACATCAACACAAGCACGATGTCAAAGATGGACACCAAAGTGGCGAGATAATTAACCACACCAAAGTTTGGGATCTACATTGCGGCACGAGAGGAACTGAAGAGGCATAAAACAGAGAGGTATAATCAGATTTGGGTCTTCGTAGTAGCTTTGGCTTTGTTCGACATATTAGTGTTTGCTGACAACATTGTTATTTTTATGGAAGATAACTACGAGAAGGACGTCGGTCAAGATAAAGGAGCTCTCATCATGTTCTACACTCCTTTGTGTCACATTGTATAATAAAGCTCGCACATGAATGAGAAGCTTAGGGCAAGCTTTAAGAAGGCAAAGTCTGTTTTGATATTGAATAGTGGACTGTGATAAGCACAAGAGTCTATGTAGCAAATATGGAGTTTCTAATTACCCAACTATCAAATGGTTTTCTAAAGGATCTTTGAAACCCAAAAAAGATGTCAAGGTTCTATTCACTGGACAAGACTGGCATTAAAACAAAATCAAATAGCGAAGATTGACTTTGATACCATGTTATAAATAGAGAAAAGTATTTTGTATTTTGTATAGAGCATTGATACATATTTATAGTAGTTAAAGAGAAAACTAATTATAGAATAATATGCCATAATGAAGGATAAAATCAATCGTACCTAATATAATCTTACCTAATCTATAAAATCTTATTTGAACCTATCTTATCCAATCTATAACAACCCCAATACTAGCAAAGTTATGGTGTGAAATCCAAGTTGCTCTACATATTGCTTCTAATCTTGTGTTTCATGAACGAACTAAATATAATGAAATTGACTATCATTTTGTTTGTGAAAAGGAGTAGCAAAACTTAATCTTTACAGGATATTTGAAAACTAGGGAACAATTGAGAGATATTTTCATAAATTGTCTAAAACAGAGAACATGTCAATTTTATTTGTAACAAGCTGGGAATTATTAGTATCTATGCTCCAGCTTGAAGGAGAGTCTTACAAAAAGTATAGAATCTAAGCTTGCTATAAGGATCCTACTTAGGATACCTTCCTAATTGGTTGATCATCAATCTATATGTATATATACCTTTACCTATGCAAAGAATATCAATAAGAAACAAGTTTTCCTATCTTTGTTTCACTAACCTTTAATTGTCACTAAGTCATGTTTTTTATTAGAGTATAATACTGAACACGAGCGTCAAAAAATTTTCTATAGCAGTAATCAAGTTATCAAAAGCTATGACTGGTCACAATTAAAGACATGAAATTAAATAAGCAATATCATGTTCATTAGATGCTTGATAAATTCTTGCAGACAAGCTTTAATGCACCAAAGGCAAGAGTATGGTTGTTCTCAATAACAAGCCAATCAAAGAAGGAAGTAATGAAAATGCTCCTTATCAAGGAAGATACTATGAATATTGGAGATCTTCTAAAAAAAGAACTTCCCACAATTGAGAAGGATTTGTTCAATGTTCAATTTTCATATATTACAAAAATGAAGAACAAGGAACACAACATGCTATTAATTCCTTTAAGGGTGGGGTAGGGATGGGGAAGAAGAAAGGTAAAAGAATAAACAAGTACAAAATGCACAAAACACATCGAAAGGCTATATTCAATTACCATGCTAGCATCCTTGAATGACAAATTGTAGTGTAGGGTAAAATCCCAAACCTTTTTCCTTTTGTCCATTAGAAGAAGCGAACTTTCGTTTGCTATTTTCAATGTGATTGAACCGTGACTTCTGATGCCTAAACAAATTTAAGGGATCATGATAATGGGCAACATGCACATGCATACCATTCAAATAGAAGTATGAAAGAAACAAAGTGAAAAGTATAGACCTTGAATGAGATGCTTCTTTATTTACATTTCTCTTAAAATATTTGCCTCGAAAGTTTTTGCCATTGAAGTTGGAACTACTATCCCAATCATTTTCCACTCGATTTCTCTACAACAAATATATATGTCAAGTCTACATAAAGGTGCCAATGATTATTAGAACATAAAATATACAGAGCTTAAGTATGGGGCAAAAGTCCATCACAAACTTTGAAATAGGTGTCAGTAGTCAAAGATTATTAAAAGGCTATGTCATTAATTTCACAATTCTCATACATCAAATAGAATCTGTTTGATGATGATGATAATGAAAAGAGATGAGCTCAATCATAAAATACTCAATGGACAAAGGGGAAATACCTTAAAAAATGATGGGGCTCTATCCAAAAGACACATTGAAAAAGTTCACATCAGTAGAGGAAACTATTTCCAATTACGATGGGAAAAGGCTAAGCCCAAATTAATAATTCAAAGAAAAGAGGCAATCAATGACATATGTGGATATGCTTTTCTCTTTGTACATTAAGTACATATAAGAAAAGATGTCAATTATTTTGACTTAGTCAATAAAATTACTCTGTAACAAAAACATAAAAGAAAGACCTGATTAGCAGCAAAACAAAAAGCATTTAACAAGCTTCATAGGACTAATAAAATGAGTATTACTTGATCATGTTCAAATTAATTCATCCCACTTTCACATAGTGTTATATCATTCCTTATCATCCTTTTAATCTCCTGTTTATTCCTCATTTCTGTCGAGTACTGATGTTAACTTTGTGTCACTACAAATATACGAAGTAATAAATCAAGGTTATTTATATATTCAAAATGCTACAAAGGCACAAAAATGGCTAATTGGGTATTGCCTGACATGGCACATATACTTGCCAAAGCAATGGCTTGGTTTTGACGCCCAATACAGCGAAAAAATAGAAGACACAACAGTAAATGCTCAATTGAGAATTCCTATGAACTAACCTATTAAGATGATAAGAAGTAGAAAAATAAAGTGGGTAACTAGCAATGCAGGGCACCTGTTGCCTACTGAATGCGGAGGATTGAGAGTTCTGTGCAGATAAGTTCCCTACTTGAGTTGCCGCTAGCATTGGTTTTGATGTGTTTCCACCATTTGCAGATAATACAAGGTTCTGGTCGTTAGGGTAAGCTTGCTGTCCAACAGCCATCATAGAGAAGTTGTGATTCTGAGGGCCCACAGCTCGGAGACTGCCTTGTGAATGATTTAGGATTTGCATAGAAGCAGCTTGATTCAAAGTCTGAATTGGAATTTGTATATTTGGGGCTTGTAAGTTTTGGAAACCAAGATTGTGAAGGAGCTGCCGAGGAAAATTTGAAAAATTAGTAGCAAAATCGTGTCCTACTGTTTGGCACTGGCCCATTTGATTCACAAACATGGGAAGAGCATTGAAACTGTTTAAGAAGTTCTGTTCAGAAAATCCCATTTGACACTGACTCATCTGTGACAAACCCAGTTGATTTGGAGCGCTCATGAAGCCAGTCGGTTGTGCCATCAAAGGTAGCATAACCGGAGTGCTTTGCCCGTTGCTCAACCGGGTATTGCAATAGTTTGAAGGAACGGTAACTTGACGATTGAACATACCCATCTGCGACTGCATTTGCATTGAATTCTGCATCACGAAAGTCGCGTTCCCTGGACTTGGATTGCTTGATAAAACCTTCCAAACAAACAAGCGTCACACAAAGCGAAGAAACCGTCAAAAATTGCAGGTAGGAAAATCCACAAAACAGGGGGGTTGAGAGATACCTGTGGATTTTGAGGAGCAGAAGCGCCACTGCACTGGAACTGATTAGCATGTTGAGGAGGACAAAAATTCGAAGAAGGTCGCATGCTTGGGCTTGAATATAGACAAGAAAAGCTTCAATTTTATCCTTCTTTCGTACAAAGCATCAAAGTTTGAATACGCAAATCCTACCGAATCAGGAGCCAAACTAGGGTTTAAGCCGAGACGGGGTTTTAGGTTCACTGTATAACGATGTCGTTTTCTAGAACATTGGAAAACTCTTTTTTGTGTACAATGTTAAGAAAATAAATAAGATACTAAAAAGAAGCTAAGAAGAGAAGCAAGCAATGTTTTGGAAGAAAGTGATTAAAGGAGTACATCTTGTTTCATGGCGGTTAATAGCAACTCGCCGGCATTCAAGAAACCCCGCATCCTCCGCCGTCGACTCTATGTTGCTTCGCTCCCTCAAAGACCACTATCTCGAAGTCGCCAAAATGAACCCTCCCCCTGTAAATTTCGCCTTTTCTTCGTCTAACTAAGTAACTATTGATTCTTACTTTGTTAGTATCTTGAAAACCTGTTCTTACTTCACTTATTGATACTGTTGAGCGTTTGCTTTACTAAGATTGTGTTGCAGATTTGTTCAAATTCACATCTGGTGTTTGTTTTGGTTGTTGAATTAGGTTTTGTTATGTAGAGTATGTTATTGTGGAGTAATAAATTCCTTACACGTTGTTTAATGAGGGTTATGTTCCTGTAGAAAGTGAGGCCTCCATCTGATTTCACCATTGTCAAAGGTGCACTGGAAGGTTCTGGACCAGTCCTCACTCGAACATATGGCAATGAAGAAATTAGTGTTTCGGTTATGCGGATGGCCAATTTTGTGCCTGGTGATGGTGAAGATGATGATGGGTATATTGATCAATTATTTCTTCATGTTGACATATCAAAGTCAGGGCGGGAGAAATCTTTGCAGTTTCTTTGTGGACTATATCCAGATGCATTGGGTATTCACTCTGTTTCCTTCAGGCCTAAGGCTGAAAGTTTGAGCTTTCAAGGGGCTCTTTCAACATACAATGGTCCTACTTTTGAGTGAGTTAATGTTCTTCGTTATCTTTATGTTCTGGTTTATAAATATGTTCTAGTTGATGATTAACGTGAAATGATGGAGAGGTTTAGTGTGATGATTGAAAGGGAATTTATCTCATTTATGTGTTTATGGATTAAAATTCTGGTTAATTTCTTCTATGGTCTCCTTAGGCATAAAGGTTAGAGTTTGTGATTGAAATTTTAGAAGTTTAAATTGAGCTGTTACATGAAAATGGATGATGGACAAATTAATATTTTGGAAAGATATTATGAGGATAGTCATGAGATACAAAATTTAGTTTATTACTCATGGAAACAAGCTTTGTGATAGGTTCTTTTCTCTTTTAAATGTTTTATTCTAAACAAAATTAAACCTTACTTTAATTTTAAGTTGTTCAGAATAAGAGTTTAAGACAAACTTTTTATCAGTTTTTGGACCTATAGTCTCATCCTAGATTTGTGAAGGTGGGTGGGTTTGGGAAAGAAGTGCTACCCCTATTGTTTGTAGTCCAAGTAGGCTCATAAGTAACCAATTCTATAGAAACTTGAAGGCTTCATTTAAAGAATGTAGTTTCATACTCTTGTGGATTATGTTTACAAGAGTTTCTTCTTACGTATATGTCATTCATATCAAAAATAAATGCTAATGTCCCCCTTTAAGTTGGAATTTATGAAGAATCAAACAAGCCCAAAGTCTGATGTTATGCTCCATTTAAGGTTTCATGAATATGTGATGTAGGATGAGTAGAAGATATAACAAACTAGCGGCAAGAACCCACAAAACTTATAAAATTTGGCTGCTGGAATTTGAGTTTTAGGTTTAGGATTGCAGCTTATGTTGGAATTTCCGGTTTGGTATATCTGAAAATTTAGGGTGGTTGTTGGAAATTTAGGCTAACATTTTAAGATCTACTTGTCAGAAATTTTGGCTAGAAGTGCTGGAATTTAGTGAGATAAACAAGTAACGGAGTGTAGAGAATTATGAATCAAATGACTCATGCTTGAAAGCCTATCCACTACACAAAAGTCGAATCATAACCTCTTATAGATTTAGGAACTCCCAAGACAAAAGTCATACTTATGTCCTACCATGGTTCATGGGTTGCGATGTGTGTAGTTCAAAAATCAGTTTATTTTCTTTAGCTAATTGACATGTTTGAAATTGTCGTATGACTTTTGAGATGTATCACTTTAAAGAAGGCCAATAAAAGTGATCCTCAACCATTGTATGATTTTATCCCTTCCAAAGTGACTTGTTGTCCCTCCATGTAACTCCCAAGTCACCTGCTCCTTAAGGTATTGAGTAGGCAAAGTCAGTTTTCTCTAAAAAGGTATTCATCGTAGATTACAAAAGGGAAGTGATTGCCCCTTTGTCTAGCTGCAATTTTTGAATAAATTACCCCAAAATCTTGGTCTGAAACGTAATTTGTTTTTAGTTTTTCAAGCCGTACAACTTTTGACTACCTAAATATTAAGCAAATGACTCCGGCATTGGTCCAATCTCAGCTGCTATAGTCTATTGGAAAGGCCACCCGATCCACTCCCTTAACAACAGAACCACCAAGGAACTCTTGCGAAGAAGACAACTTGAGGTGAACTAGCACACTGTCGTATGGAACAAGGCACTCCCTTCTCGACTCTCATTTATTCATTGGCTTGCTATCAAAAACAAACTATCTACGGTAGACAAATTACCTTATCTGCAAGTAAACCTAATTTGTCCTCTGTGTAAACTCTATGATGAAAAGCTCAATCACCTCTTCACTTGCCCTTTCAGCCTTCCTATATGGCAGAGGATTGCGAGCCAATGTCGATGGATTGATCTAGGTAGTACCATACTAGAAATTATGCAATGTCTATTAGCTGGATCAGCTCGTTCCTAAATTTCTCAATGTACATTCATACTTGCTTTGAGAACTTGTGTATACACCCTATGGAGGGAACGCAATCACAGGCAATTTGCTGACCAAAGAAGCCATTCAGTCGACCATCATTCGACATATCCGTGAGCTACTGATTGTAAAGAATCTGCATCAACAATGCACAATTGACATATTATCTTCCTTTAACATATTAACATATGTATGTTTGACCATTTATTTTGATTACCACATTGTTCTTTCCATACATCGTTAGGTAGGGAGAGTAAAGGGTACAACCCTTAACATTTTGCTATTAGGTATTCTTCCTATTTTTATATATAAATTCCATTTTCCTTTTCCAAAAAAAAAATACTTTGCTTGTCATTATCATAAAAGTGCTATGTGTATTGTGTGTCCAAATGGCATCACCAACCATTCATAAAGTCCTATTCAGTCTAAAGTCCTATTTAGTCTTGAAAGTTGTTTTCCATTCATCACTAAGTTTGATTTTGATTGATGGTACCCACTTCTCTACTCTATCTTGGTGAAGATAATAGCTCCAATCAACATGTATAACATGCCATCATGTCAAGGGATTGGAAACTTATACCTTATTGTGATCTTGTTTATTGCTCTACAATCAATGCACATTTGCCAACTTCTACCTTTTTCAAGGGTCAATAATGCTTGAACTTCACATGGACTAATACTTTCTTGAATAAATCCTTTTTTTAGCAACTCTTTTGCTTGTCTCTTCAATTTTTCATTCTCAATAGGATTTAAGCGATAGGTTGGAAGATGTGGCAGGGTGTTACCTAGTACCAAGTCAATAACATGTTGAATAACTCGTAAAAGAGGTAATTCACCTAATAAATCATCTATGTAGGGTCTGAAAGACCGATCAATAGTTCACCCACTTCTTTTGGTAATGCAAGGTGTGTTTATGGTGTTGTTTCCGTTACTTCCTCCACTACCATTGCAAACACAATTCCCTTCTCCTTGTTGACAACTTCAAACTCTCTCTTTGCTTTTATACACTATCCACCTTCATCGATTTCAATATTAACTTCTTTCCATGAAACATAAACTAATGGGTGATAGCTTTCCAAAAAGGATCCACAATTGACCAAGTAAAATGTAAGATACTTTCATAGGAATGCCTCACACTAAATAGAATCTTCAGATATTCCAAATCTAAAAGAAGCCAAGCACCTTCGAGAAATTGGTATAGTCCTATCAGCCACCCAAGTAACTGTGTAAAGATGTGGATGTTTCTCTAAAAGTAAATCAATATTTTCACCATATTCTTCGATACCACATTCATACTACTTCCTCCATTAATGATAGGCTTACATATTTTGTCTCAACATCTAACTCGTGTAAAGAAAAGAGTAGCACAAAGTCATCATTCTTGTTCTTCCACCTTAGAGTTTGTACAAGGCCATTTCATGTTCCAAGAATTATGATGTTGTCTACATTGCTAACTTCCTATTTAAAGAGGTTGTACGTCTCGATGGATTATTTTTAACCATTGTCTTTGATCTCAATATGAACTTTATGAGTTAATTTTTTGAGAATTCTTTAAAAAACGTTGAACACTATTATTTGGTTTTCAAGTTCTTTCCATCCTCAAATTGATGGATAAATGGAGGTGGTGAATACTATCTTGGGGGACTTTTTAAGATGCTTGATTAGGAACAATGTGAATAATTGGGATCTAATTCTTCCTACAAGAGAATTTGCATACAACAGCTATGTAAATAGGTCAATTGATAAGAGTCCTTTCAAGATAGTTTTAGGAATTCAAACAAGAAAATCTATTGATTTGGTTCTTTTAACAAAACAACATGAGTTAGTGTCAGAAGATGAGGAGGCTACCATTTCTTTGGAAAAATTTTCCATTTCTCGGTCCATTTCTCCAGCTGATACTAACCAGCTCATTTTTGCTCCAGACCCCATTTCCTTTCCAGACCAATCCATTTCTGTTCCAAACCAGTCCATTTCTGTTCTAGACTAGTCTTTTCTTGCGCCAGATCAGTCCTTTACAGAAAAGCCTGCACCCAACCAATTCACTCCAGACTTACCTGACCTCTCAACAGATGCATCAGACACTCATCATCCTCATCCAGCATGTGTACTTAAGAAGTTTGGCATAGTGTACTCAAGGAGAGGAAAAGGAAATTTTGCACCTCAGCATGTTCAGGATTCCATCAAGGATCCTAATCCAGAGGTAACAGATCCTAATGATGAAATACATGAAAATTTTGAGCAGCCTATTTTATGTGATACTGTTGATAAACCCATTGCCTTGCGAAAAGGTACAAGAGAGTGTACGAAGAAATCACTTTATCCCTTAGCACAATCCGTGTCACTCAAAAATTCCTTATCACACAAGACCTTCCTTGTCAATCTACATGGTGCCAAAATACCTAACACATGGACTGAGGCCTTAACTGATGAGAAATGAAGACAAGCTATGAATGTGGAGATGGAAGCGCTAGAAAGAAACAAAACCTGGGATCTAGTACAGTTGCCTCCAGACAAGAAAACAGTGGGTTGTAGATGGATTTCTACCATCAAATACAGGCAGGTGGGTCAATTGAGAGGCACAAGGCAAGACTAGTGGCCAAAGTTACACACAGTCATATGGAATTGATTATTTGGAGACCTTTGCTCCAGTTGCTAAGATGAATACTGTGCGGGTGTTATTGTCCTTAGCAGCAAACTTGGACTGGAATTTAGAGCAGTTTGATGTCAAGAATGCGTTCTTACATGGTGACTTAGAGGAAGACGTTGATATGGACGTGCTGCCAGGTGATGGGACTAAACTTCCAGTTAGAACTGTGTGTAAGCTGAAGAAAGCACTCTATGGGCACAAGCAGTCACCTCGAGCCTGGTTTGGAAGGTTTACCAAGGCTATGCTCACCTTGGGTTATGTGCAAAGTCAAGCTGATCATACTCTCTTTGTTAAACATTCAGCTTTAAGGGAAGTTACGACACTAATAGTCTATGTTGATGATATAATTGTCATTGGCAATGACGAAAATGAGAAACAGAGGCTAAAGAGGCATTTGGCAACTGAATTTGAGATTAAAGAGCTTGGAAAACTGAAGTACTTCTAGGGGATAGAAGTAGCTCACTCAAGAAGAGTTATTTTTATATGTCAGCAAAAGTATATTATTGATTTACCGACAGAGACAGGTTTGACTGGATGTACACCTGTTGGGACACCCTTGGACCCAAATACTAAGCTGGGAGAGGCAGAAGATGAGGCACTAGTGGACACTGGGATGTACCAGCGACTAGTAGGCCGACTAATATACTTGTCTCACATAAGGCCAGACATAGTCTTTGCTGTAAGTTTAATTAGTCAGTTCATGCACAAACCAAAGGAGTGCCACCTTCAGGTAGTCCATCGTGTTCTCAAATATTTAAAAGGAACATTAGGAAGAGAAGTCCTATTCAGCCGAGGAAATACCATATATTTGGAAGCTTATATAGTTGCAGATTATGCTGGTTCAATAGTGGACAGAAGATCAACGTCCGGATATTGTACACTTTTGGGAGGAAATCTGATAACATGGAGAAGTAAAAAACAGGGGGTTGTAGCCAGATCAACTGTAGAAGCTGAGTTCAGGGCAATGGCGCAAGGAATATGTGAGTTGTTGTGGCTGAAAATTCTACTTGATGATCTGAAGGTTAGATGGGAGAAACCTATGAAGCTATATTGTGATAATAAATCAGCTATAAGTATAGCTTACAACCCAGTCCAACATGAGAGGACAAAGCATATTGAAGTTGATAAACATTTTATCAGGGAGAAGCTGGAGAGTGGCCTGATTTGCACATACTTTGTATCCAGTCAACAGCAAATTGCAGACATTTTTACCAAAGGGCTGAGTGGACATCATTTTGAAAACATTATTAGCAAGCTGGGGGTTGATAACATCTACCTCTCAGCTTGAGGGGGAGTGTTAAAATAAATATTAATTACTATTAGAGATAGTTATTATTTCAGTAACTGTAAATAGGGGCAGTTATTTCTGCTTTTATTGAGGCAGTTACCGAAGCAGTTATTTCTGCTTTGGTGAACCGTGTATATTAAAAAGGGGAATAATCCCTGTTGCATGTGAGAATGTATGCTGTCTCTCCACTAAGAAAAAATTCTTTGTAGTTTCTTGACAATATATATATATATATGATATGTCAGGAAAAAAAAAACTGTTATAAACTAACTGACAAACTTATTATTAGAAACTACTGTCAAAATAATTTCTAATAATAAAAGACACCTACTTTTTAGTATGTTTTACAAATACTTTAAAGTTTTATCCTCCATTAGATTAGAAAGCATTATTGAAATGCTAAACTTTTGAATCATTTTTTCTTTGGTATTCTAGAGTAATCAGCTAATTGTCTGGATGCTAGGTGGTGCATTTCGTAGCACAGTAGGGTTTTAGTTCTGAGGTTGGAGCTTATTGCTGGTCCAATTGTTCTGGGGAATATAAGAATAGTGAAGGAGAATATTCCCAATTTCCTGCTTCAGAATTAATTGACTCCATATGAGTAACTGCTTAGGCATCCTCTGGTGAAAGAAATTTACCAGATGAACAGGAGGTTTCATTCCCCCTCCTTGTTTCTGACCTCATACTTTGTCATTCATCTCATTCACGTGTGAAAAAATAATTTAGTTTGCTGCGGTATTATTGTGTTGTTTCAAAGGCTGTCTTCTGGACCAAGTCTGAGTTATTTGTTTAACTGGAGAACTTTTGTTGTAGGAAGATGTGGAAATCAAGCTTTTTGTTGATAAATTTTATTTGACTCATAATGGGAATTCACTGTTAGTAATGCATTTAAAAATTGTAAAGGCCGCTGTAGGCTGTTTCCATTTCATTATCCCTCTAGCTTCTCACTTGTTTTATATCTTATATGATCTTTTCCAATTTGCATTATCCAGTAAAGATTTCAAAATTGTCTGAACTAAATCCACATATACCCTCAGTCAGCTGCTATTTTAGCTGAGCCAATAGATCTAGCCGTTAACCATTCTTGAATCCTGCTGTTAATTAGTCAAATTAAATTCTGAAAGTTATACACTGCTGTTAATTTGAATCCAGCTGGTGATATTTTCAGATATGTTCTGAAATAACCCTAAACCATTAAGGCACTAGAAAATGAGCAACTAATGTTGTGACTGTAGACGCTGCTAGATTGACTGGATTCTGTATACTGAAATTATCCTTTCTGATAGATAAATATCTCCAGTGATTATCTTCTCTCAAGTACGTGCCACCATGCTAGAACCATAAACCTTTCTATTTATTTATTGCGGACTTTCATTGCTTGGGCAGGTATCTTGATGAAAGAATGAGGGATGCACTCCACAGTTTTATTGATGAACGAGGTGTGAATGAGAGCCTTTTTAACTTTCTTCAAGCGTGGATGTATGTGAAGGATCATCGAAATCTTCTAAGGTGGTTTAAAACAGTGGGTACATTCATTAGCAACACCAAAACACTGGACAATGCTTAGCATTTTTAAAGTTAAAGACCAAAACTACTGAACAATGTTTAGCATTTTTAAAGTTTAACACCAAAACCACTGGACAATGTTGGGTGGCCTGAGTTGAATTTATTGTTGCATTGCAAGGCACTTAGCCAACTCTTCTTGTGATGATAAAATTGTCTTCCTTTTGGGCTAAACTCATCCTAGCGCGAGTTTAGTACCTTCAGTTTTTACGATTAATTCCCCGCAGTATTCCTGTGGATTTTTCACTTTTCCTTATTAACTGTGTTTAGCTTATTGTATTATTTATCTTATAATATAATGTAATTTTTACTTTACAAAATACGTCACAATTTATATGAAACTAAGCCGTATGTATTTTTTGGTCACAAGAAAAAACACTATTTTATCAAACCGTATCTCCTTGTCGACTTATAGTAACATGAATTCTCCAGTCAGAAAAAACAGCAGGAAATTTGTCAGCTGTTTGTAAGCTTGAAACTATTTTGTTCAAGTTTACAATAATTTGGTTAAATGTCAGATGTTGTGTGATAGTTTTAAAAGTATTTGAAAATAAATGAAAAAAGTAAAAATCTGTAAAAAGTTGCGTGTACTTAAAACTGTCAATAAGTACGAGTTCTTAAAAAAAAAAAACAGAAGAAGCAGCAGCAGCTAACTCTGGGTTGTATACATGTTTTAAATTCTAAATTTCAGGATTTAACCTTCTCATGCTAACTTTTCCAGCTTCTTTGATTATAGAGAGTGAATTTGTTGTACTAGGAAAGTTTACGGAATCGCAATTCTTAGGCTAAAAGGAAAGAACTCAAATCTTAAGGTTGTTTACTTCTATTTTTATTTTTCAATTGTAATTTTTAGTTTTATTTTTATTCCTTATTAAAAAATTTGTTTGCTCGAGATTTGTATATAAAAAATTGAAAATAAAAAATATTTTGTCGAGATTGATAATAAAAATTAAAAATAAAAATATGCTTGATTTTATCTTCTTATTTTTATTTTTAATTATACTATTAGATGTTGATATTAAATTTAAATTTAATTATTTTTATATATCAAAATTTATTCTTAAATTAATTAATTCTCATCATGATTAGAAATAAAATTTATGAATATTTATAAAATTAAAAATTACTCATCAATTTATATAATAAAATTATATAAATTATAAAAATTACATTAAGTCATTCTAGTTAATAAAAGATGTACATCATACTATGATGATTCAGAATATAATAGTAGTATCAATTACAAAAAGAAATGTAAATCAATTAAAACTAATATAATTATTTTACATTTGCTTAGCAACTTTATCTCTCTTTTGAGACATACTTCAAAATTGTACTGAAGCAATATTATACTTCATTTGAGAACTTGTTTCTTTATTTATACTTTTTTCTAGTTTGCTCTTCATTTTTAACATAATTGTTAAATGATTCATCGCTTTGTCCATACATTCTAATATAATTGTGTATCTCCAAAAATGTGACACAAGTTTGAAAACTTTTGCATCTTTTTTTCTTAAATCTGAGAGTTATTTTATGCACATACAATGGTGAAAAGGAAACATGAAGACAAAATTTATATAATATGATATATTAATAAACAGAGACATATTTTAGCTTAAAAAGTTTTTCCCAACTTTCATTTATAGAATCAAATTCACCGGTGAAGGAGTTGCAAACGATTCCAATTTGTTTTAGTAAATCGTTAAAATTATTCAATCTAACCCTTAATGCATCATACTTATTCTTCAATTGAATATCAACATAGTCTTCATCGAATTTGTTTGAAGACCTGATTTAATATTCTTCTAACCAGGTTTGGAAAAGTGTAGTTGTTGATTTTCCTTCCTCTCTTCTTCAACTATTAATGAGATTAAATGCATCTCTATAGTATCATTCATACCTCATCCTTTTCATTTGTTTTCACACAATCATTGTAATTGCTCATACTGTTCAAAGCTTCCATCACTAAAAAAAGACATATAGTACATCTAATTGTATGCAAAAATGCATCTAAGTTACTTTTGGAACAAAATCAATCGCTTTGCATTTAATCACACGAAAATAGCATCTGAGTTACTACTTCAATGCTATACAACTTCTATGTGATAACATGTGTCTTAGACCCGAAAAATATATTGTTTAAAAATAGTTATTGTACTTTGTATTCCCCCCCCAACACACACACACACACACACACACACATATATACATACTTATAAATTTTATATATCTACTTCCAGTAGATATACATCTTAAGCTTTTGTTTATCTGTCATATGTTATTTATCTAGTATCTACAATTTTCTTAGTCGATGAAAGCTAAATAAAAATAGAAGAAACTGGTAAGGAAGACTCCATTTAAAGAATTCAAAGTATAATAACTCTCTATTGAAGAATAATCTATACCAGCAGAAATTTCACTATTGGAGCTCTAATGATTTAATAGTTGAAACTTCACTAGAAACTGGTACTATAATTGAAAGGGTTTCAAACTCACTTTTGGGAACAGGGGCAAGCATATCCTGTATTGGAAGGCAAAGGCTAATTGTAAAAATTCTGACACTGAAAAAAAGACTCCAAGGTGGTACTAGTTTTACTCCCTCCCTAGTATTAAGGGATCCAATGCCTCTTACTAATAGGAAAGATCTTATTAAAAAATTTCTTGGCATGTAATAGGCATTTGGTTCACTGCTTTAGGTGTTAACATTATGACTCACTAAGTGTTAAATGTACCCATATCATATGTCTTTAGGATATAGCTATAAATAGTGTTCGTTCTAGTTTTTAACTGATTATGAAACAAATTTAGTAACACTTCCCCCAAACTAAATTAAGGCAAGCACCTACTCCTAACAAAATGAAAAAAGCTCCATAACAAAATGGACGCTTTTATGATATCATAATAGTGATTACAACTTCTTCAGTTAATAGTGAACAGAATACACCAACTTTATAATAGTGAGTTGAGTATGCCAAGTCTTTGCAAATTTTCTTTTTACAAAAACCCACATGAAAGCGATGAGAAGCTAGGAGAAACAAAGAACAATCGAGAAGTTAAGATAAACAAAGTTGGGAGAAATGGAAAATTCTATAGCTGGGAGAAATAAAGAACAAAATAAGGAAACAATCGATAAGAGAAAAAAAGAAGCATCTAACAGATAATGTGACCCAATTCAAACCCAAAGCATAAAACCCATGAGAAGCATTAGAGAGGAACAATCTGGAAAATAAAAAGGACAAAGACAATACCATAAACAAACCCAAAAAAAGCAATATATATAGACACAACAATAACTTAATTTATAACGAATCCATATATGAAAATATCTATCCGTTTTAGAGAGAAGAGGTGATGGAGGTCCATCAAGCCAAGCATTACAAAATGTTACTATATGGGCCTCGATCCAACATGTAGTAATGAAGAAGGCATAGTTGAAGAAGAACTTGAAGAGGAGCCCAACCTTATTTTGAAGTTGCAAATCTTGTTGAAACCCTTCGGAGTTTGCCAGGCCTTGATTTATGAAGCCCAAAAACAACCATTTGAAGTAGCTATTTTGGCCAACAAAGGGAGTCTTTTCTGTACACTTTGACATGATTTTTCAGTTCAAAAGGCATCTTAAGCTCGACCAAAGTGATGAGAAGAATAAGAGCCTTTAGTTGCTCATTTACTTTCCTTTTATGCGTTGATCTATTTTCCTTTAAGAGACCTTTTATTTGCAGCTTTTATGATAGTAGTTATGGAGGTTTTATTTCCTTATTTATGATGTTTAATGTTAGTATTATGGATTGATGAGAAACCAAATTTGTGGTGACCCTTAGTTTGCCTTACATTTCCTTATATATGCATTTGTAATCTCTCTAAGATACACACATTTTTTGAATAAAAAATTAAGAGTGAATTTGCTTTTGCAATTTATTATCTCTCCATGGGTTTTGTTAGTTTCCAAAAACTAATAGGGTTATGTTTGTTTCCAAAAACACTCATCCTTTTCATCCATTTTCTTATTTAATCCCGTTGCCACACCTTTCCAGACACAGTCGATCTAAATCAACCATAACTTTTAAACCATTGATCCAATTGAAAAACTTCCTTCATCAAAGTTGTAGCCCACTTCCTGCTATACAATTTCCCCCCAAGAATCACCTCCAAATTCTAAGCTGTTTTTTCTAAATTTGCCTTACAATCTGCTTGTTTATTTGTATTCGGGAAATTCTAGATTTTACAAAACTTCAATCATCATCCCTAAACACCGTAGCCACCACTTCCAGCCACTTTAGACCACCACACTCCATCATATTGGTATCAAAGACAAGGTTATTAAAGCTTGATTCCTTTTAAATTTCCATTGCATGACCGACGATTCCAAAACACCATTAAAACACAAAAATATCATGTCCAATGATCAAAACCTTGCAGTCAAGTTTCAAACTATGTGCCTAGAAATAAAGACTTTTAAGGCAAAGAATGAAGTCTTAGAAGCTCTTATTCATAACTCTCTATTAGTCTCTAGGTCTACGGAGAATCCACAAGAACATATTAAAGATGAAGAAGACGAAAGGTCCTTTGTTATAGCCCGTGGAGAACTACCAAGAGGAAGAGGGAGAGGGCAATACCATGGCATAGGAAGGACAGCCGTGAGGAACCTCCCACAAACACCAATTCGGAAACAAGAGAGGCAAGAAGAGTTCTTTAATTATAAAGTTGAATTGTCAGAAGTTCATGGTAAGATAGATGTTGGTGCTTATCTTGAATGGGTTTATACAATTGAAGAGCCTTTGAATTGAGAGAGGTGAACGAGGAGAAGAAATTGAAACTGGTTGCCATGAGATTAAAGGGATATGCAGCCCTATGGTGGGAGAATTTAAAAAAAAGAAGAGTGAAAGAAGGAAGACCTCGAATCAGTGAATGGCATAGAATGAAAAAAGAGATGGATGTTGTGTTTTTGCCTCCACACTATAGGCAGAAATTGATTGAACAAATGTTGAGCATTAAACAAGATTCAAAAACGGTGGAGCAATATACTATGGAGTTTGAAGAGTTTTTGATGAAGTGTGAGCTTGAAGAAACCAAAGAGATGATCATAGGAAGATTCCTCAAAGGGTTGAGAATTGACATACAAGACATGGTAAAATTCCATTCCAATGACTCTTGCTTTGAGTTAAAAAAATAGCTTTGAGAAGTGAAACTAGCCTCAAACACACCCGACAAAACAAATTCACGCCTCCATATGCTTTAGCCCCATCAAACTACACTCCACCATCCAAACCAAGCCCACATGCTAGTGCATCCACCCCTGCCCCATACAAACAGAACCTTACACCACCTCCAAAGCCATCTGCAAACTCTCCAGATACCTCTTTCATACTAAGAAACACCCAATCTGCCCCTCCAATAAAAAATTTTGTCCAAAAAACCACCTCAAATGTTTCAAATGTCAAGGATACGGTCATTTCCAATCCGAATGTCCCACCAGAAAAGTTATGACTATCCAAGAAATTATGGAGATTGAAAATGAGCTTGAAAATAATTTATAGCATGTTGATGATATTGATGATGGCTCACAGTCAGATTTGTATGATGATCATAATGCACTTGTTTGTGATCCAAATGTACTAGATGGAGAGATGCTTATGTTGTTGAGAGTTTTAAATTGTGAAAAAAGTGAGAAAGATTGGAGAAGAAAATCTTTGTTTTATTCTAGGTGTATGACAAAAACAAATTGTGTAAACTTGTAACAGATAGTAGAGCGTGTGACAATGTTGTATCTAGTGAGATGGTTGATAAATTGGACCTTAAAACCGAGCCATTTGATTCTCCTTACAAGTTGACTTGGTTAGATTCAAAGCACGAAATTAGAGTCACAAAAGATGTCTAATTCTATTTGCTATAGGTCAATATGAAGATGAAGTTTGGTGTCATGTAATTCCCATGACGGCTTGCCATTTGCTACTTGGAAGGCTGTGGTTGTTTGGCAAAGATGTGCATCACCAAGGGAGAGAAAATATTTACACATTGTTTTATGGAGGTAAAAAAATTCTACTCAAACCTTTGCTACCCAAGAAGAGGAGAAAGAAAAGAGAAGTTGGCACACTTGGTTTGCTTTCAAATGAGGAGAAGAGTTCAATCATGGAGGAGCTGCCCAATTACATTCCCGTGGACATTGATGATGAGCCTAAGCCAAACCATCCAATTCCAAGTGAGGTATAATCTTTAGTTGATGAGTTTGTTAGAGTTTTCCCTAAAACACTACCAAATGGCCTACCCCCTGTTAGAACTATTCAACATGAAATAAACTTCATTCCTGGAGCCACAATTCCCACAAACATTCCTATAGAATGAGCCCAAAAGAAAATGTTGAGTTGCAAAAGCAAGTTGATGAGTTGTTAAAAAGAGGTTTCATTAGAGAGAATATTTCACCAAGTGTTGTTCCCGACTTTGTTGTTCCTAAAAAGAATGGAAAATGGAGGATGGTAATTGATTCAAGAGTCGTCAACAAAATCAATACTAAGTATCGGTTCCTTATTCCAAGACTTGATGATATGCTAGATAGGCTTCATGGAGCTTCGATTTTCACAAGGCTTGATCTTGTTAATGGATTCCACCAAATTCGAGTAAGAGAAGGAGATGAATGGAAGACTGCTTTCAAAATAAATGAAGGACTTTATGAATGGTTAGTCATGCCAATGGGACTTTCCAATTCACCTTCAACTTTTATGAAGCTTCTGAATGAGGTACTTAAATCGTTTCTCAATAAATTTATGGTAGTTTAGTTTGATGACATCCTAGTTTATAGCAATAGTTTACATGAGCATTGCATACATTTGAGACTTGTTTTTGAGGTTTTGGACCGTGAATCATTGTATGCTAATATGGAGAAGTGTCATTTTTGTGATAGGACCATTAGTTTTTTGGGATATGTTATGTCTAGAGAGGGAATTAGCCTGGACCCAACCAAGATAAAAGCAATTGTAGAATGGCCAATTCCTAGTAATTTGTTTCAAGTAAGAAGTTTTCATAGGTTTTGTTCTTTTTATAAGCGATTCATTATGAACTTTAGTACTATAACCTGCCCTATAACGGATTACATGAGAAAAGGTATGTTTAAGTGGACTCCGCAAGCCACAATTGCCTTTAATACTTTGAAAAATGCCATGACCAAAGCACCGGTTCTAACCTTTACTAATTTTTGCTTGCCTTTCGAATTAGAGTGTGATGCAAGTGGGGTAGGAATAGGGGCTGTTTTAAGTCAAGAGGGTAGACCTATTGTTTTTTTTAGTGAAAAATTGAATAAAACTAGAAAAATATTCTGCTTATGATTTAGAGTTTTATGCTTTGGTCCGTGCACTTAAACATTGGAGTGCATATTTGTTGACAAATTCCTTTATCACCGATCATCAAGCTTTGAAATATATTCAAAGTCAATCCAATTTAAGTAGAAGACATACATCATGGGTAGAATATTTGCAATCTTTCAATTTCGTAATGAAGTATAAGGATGGTCCAAGTAATGTGGTGGCCGATGCATTTTCTAGGAGATATAATATTCTTAGTACTATGCATGCTCATGTAATAGGATTTGAGAACATTAGGAATTTAAATGAGGCAGATAGTGAATTCGGTGAGATTTGGGAAAGGGTTAGGAAAGATGGTACGATTAAGGATTTTGTCATTCCTGATGGTTGCCTTTTCAAATTTGATGCTTGTTGCATTCCAAAATGTTCATTGAAAGAAGCAATTTTGAAAGAAGTCTATAGTGGAGGCTTTGTCGGTCACTTTGGAAGAGACAAGACTAATGAGTCTGTTAGTGGAAATTTCTTTTGGCCCAAGATGTGGAAAGATGTAGCAAAGCTTGTGGAGGGATGCAACACATGTCAACAAGATAAAATGACTAAGAGGGCCCATGACCTATACTTACCATTGCCAATTCCAAATGCTTCATGGGAAGATGTAAGTATCGATTTCATTGTAGGCCTATTAAGAACTAGGAAAAATCATAACTCCATTATGGTTGTTGTGGATAGATTCTCTAAAATGCCCCATTTTATTACTTGTAATAAAACTAATGATGCACCTCATGTTCTAAACTTGTACTTCAAAAATGCTGTAAAACTCTATGGAATTCCTAGGAGTATAGTTAGTGATAGAGATGTAAGATTTCTGAGCCATTTTTGGAGACATTTGTGGGTTAGACTAGGAACTACTTTAAAGTTTAGCAAAGCCTTTCATCCTCAAACAGACGGTCAAACGGAAGTGGTCAACCGAAGTCTGGGCAACATTTTGAGAAGCTTATTGAAGGGGAAAGTAAAGAATTGGGACAATTTTTTGACCATGCTGAATTTACATATAATAGTTCAAAGAGTAAGACTACAAATTTTACTCTTTTTGAATTAGTTTATGAAGCTAACCCATTTGTTCCTTTGGATTTGAGTCTGCCCATTCTAACATTCCATCCAACATGAAGGCCGAAGATAGAGCTCAAGAAATTGTCAACTCCATGCCAAAACCAAAGCCTACATTGAAAAGAAGAATGAGGCCTACAAGAAGCAAGCAAAAATGAAGGTCATTGTGGAATTCAAAGAGGGTGATCTTGTTTAGGTGCACTTAAGGAAAGAAAGGTTTCCTACAAAAAGGAAGAACAAGCTCATGTCAAAGGTGGAGGGTCCATTTAAAAATCCCAAAAAGGTGAATCAAAATGCATACAAGATAGAATTGCCAAACACTTACAACATTTCAAATACTTTCAATGTTTGTGATTTAGCCAAGTATGTGGAAGACACAATGCAATCCGACCAAGCCAAAGTCCAAGCCCGAGAAGAAGCCTTTGAAGGAGAGGAGAATTATGGAAATCCATCAAGCCAAGCATTAGAAGATGTTCTAATATAGGTCTCAATCCAACAAGTAGTGATGAACAAGGCATGGTTGAAGAAGAACTTGAAGAGGAGCCCAATCTTATTTTGAAATGGCAAATCTTGTTGAAACCCTTTGGAGTTTGCCAGGCCTTGATTTATGAAGCCCAAAAGCAACCATTTGAAGGAGCTATTTTGGCCAACAAAGGGAGTCTTTATTGTGCATTTTGACATGATTTTGCAGTCCAAAAGGCATCTTAAGCCCGGCCAAAGTGATGAGAAGAATAAGAGCCTTTAGTTACTCATTTACTTTCCTTTTATGCATTGATCTATTTTCCTTTAAGAGACCTTTTATTTGCAGCCTTTATGATAGTAGTTATAGAGGTTTTAT
This sequence comes from Erythroxylum alaternifolium, assembly GCA_027478495.1. Classification (NCBI taxonomy): domain Eukaryota; kingdom Viridiplantae; phylum Streptophyta; class Magnoliopsida; order Malpighiales; family Erythroxylaceae; genus Erythroxylum; species Erythroxylum alaternifolium. Next base: position 43,629,728 of record JANIIA010000004.1, read on the forward strand.
TTCCTTATTTATGATGTTTAATGTTAGTATTATGGGCTGATGAGAAACCAAATTTGTGGTTATCCATCAAGACCTTTAGTTTGCCTTACATTTCCTTATATGTGGATTTATAATCTATCTAAGATACACTCATTTTTTGAATAAAAAATTAAGAGAGAATTTGCTTTTGCAATTTATTATCTTTCCTTGGGTTTCGTTAGTTTCCAAAAACTAATAGGGTTTTGTTTGTTTCCAAAAACACTCATCCTTTTCATCCATTTTCTTATTCAATCTCGTTACCACACCTTTCCAGACATAGTTGATCTAAATCAACCATAACTTTTAACTATTGATCCAATTGAAAAACTTCCTTCATCAAAGTTGTATCCCACTCCCTGCTCTACAATTTTTCCTCAAGAATCACCTCTAAATTTCAAACCATTTGTTCAAATTTCGGCTTACAATCTACCTATTTGTTTGTATTTAGGAAATTCCAGATTTTACAAAACTTCAACCATCACTCCTAAACACCAGAGCCATCACCTCCAGCCACTTTAGACCACCACACTCCATCATCTCTGCTATTTTCTATAACATGGACTTCTGAATGTGAAGAAGAACCTCGCACCTTTCTTCTCATCTCTTCGTCAAGGAAATTTTAGAATTTGTAAGTGAGCTCCTAAAAGTCTCCCACGAATCTGACAAAGAACCAAGAAACATCAAAGCCTACACATCTTCCTCAAACTTGATGTCTGTACTTGCCAACTGGTTAATGATCCCTTGATATGTGTTCATGTAATCACACATAGGAGTACCATCCTGGTATCTCAAATACATCAGTTGCTTTATTAGGTACATTTTATTGTTCCCTGTCTTGCTAGCATATAATTCTTCTAGCTTTATCCACAATGTGTGTGCATGAGTTTCATTAATAATGAGGTTATAAACATTTTCATTTACCCATTGTCTAATAATACCATATACCTGCCGATGGTGCAAATTCCATTCATCATCACTTTTACCTTCTGGCTTTTCAGTGACAAAAATAGGATTATGGCAACCTTTGACAAAAAGTAGATCCTCCATTTTACCCCTCCAAACATGATATCGGAGCCATTCAAACTCACCATCCTGCCTGTATTATCTTCCATGTTTACCGCAGGATAATAAATGTGCCCAAAACTGACAGCTTTGATACCAATCTGATGGGAGAAACGCCAATAGATGCAGGGAAAGTGACCTACCAATTAGTTGATACAATAACAATGTGTTATGCATGACCCCGAATATAAATTAATTCTCCCAATTTGTGTATACCTTTAGGAAATAATTAGGCCAAAAAAATTAATCCAACGCCCAATAAAATCAACACCACGATTTACGTGAAAAACCTCCTCCATATGAGGAGTAAAAGTCACGGGACTGAAGTCTAGGCAAAATCTCCACTATCAACAAATAATGGATACAACAACAAGTTCTCTCTAGTATCCCACTAGAGGCGACAACAATAACATAAAAAATACAACAATTCTCAGCAACAACATCAATAATAACAACAAGAGAAATCAAGAAAGAGAGTTTGCGAAATCACCCAAAATCACACTCTCCAAAATAGTCCAAGTAGATTACCCAAAAGGTCTCCAAACAGTAAACCTACCGTTGGATATCAAGATAAATGTGTTCTCTACCAGCTGTCAAAGTTTCAGCCGAATTGAACCATGTTTCACTATCCGACAGTGAGTTTGATCAAAACTGCTCAATGCTAAAATTTCAGGATCCCAAAATTCAATCTCAACTTTGATCATGAATCATCGGAAAATTCGAACTCTGATCACGATTCTGACTGTTAGATATGAACTATTACCAGTGTAGAGTAAGCGTTCAAAGTTTGAGCTTGATCTAACCACAAACAAATATCCGATCGAAGACTTAATCAAGACTGTTTAAAACTCTCTCCCACTTACTAATATTTTCTCTCTTTACTCTCTTTTTTTTAATTCATTGCAAACGATGCAATCCTCTCCTCTCTTTTTATACAACAGAAGAAAGAAGAAACCAAAATAAATTCAAACAAAACCATTTTTTTAAAATTATAGAGGCTGCTTTTTTCAATTATGGAGGCTACAAGTGTCAAATATGGAGGGTTGGCTAATAGTTAATAACTCAATGTTGGACACAAGTGACAAGGTAGCGATAACTTTGTTCTCCTTTCCACTTTGATATACCACCTCAAAGTTGTATCCCATTAGCTTTAGTAACCATGTATATTGGAACAGTAATGTAATCATTTACTCTAGTAGATATTTTAAGCTATGATGATTAGTTTATACTCCAGACTTCTTACCACTAAGATAGTGGTGCCACTGTTTAATAACTTGGATAATTACCAACAATTCTTTCTTGTACATGGAAAGCCCTTGATATTTTTTAGCTAAGGACTTACTTAGGAATGTGATAGGATATCTATTTTTCTGGAGTATCGCCCTTATACCTGTTCCACTGGCATCCGTCTCTATAATGAAAGATCGTGAAAAGTTTGGTAAAGCTAGCATTGGTGGTAAGACAAGAGCTTCCTTGAGTTTTTTGAAGGCCTTCTGCTGTTGCTCACTCCAGTCCCACTTTCCCTCATTTTGCTTCTTTAATAATTCAGTTAAAAGCTTGGCCATTATTACAGTGGTTGAATTTCCTCTATCATTCTACCTCTTTTTTAATCACAAAAACATCTATGATGTTATGAGTACTGCTATTGTTGATCAATATATATATAATTCTCTTTTGATGCCTCCCTATGACCCTCATTTGCTTGTATTCTTCCTCGTCTCCTAAGCCAATCATAGCTTGTAATGAAATGTTAGGTTGTGGTTTCTCCTCCTCTTTATTTCTTCCTTGATCTTCAGCTCCCACTTCAAAATCTTCATCATCCTTCACCATATATAAATCAATTTGCTTTTCCTACATTTATTTCCTAGTGCATATTTCTTATCACACTAAAAAAACCCTTCTCCCTTTTTTCATCAAATTCTCTACTATTCGTTATTATTGGACCTTTATGAGTTTTACTGGAATTACCTTTAGTAGTAGTTCTAAAGTTAGGTGTAGGTAGGATTATGCTAATTTTGTCTGTTTTTGCTTGCGAACTTGGGGTTGAGATTGCATTGCCCTATAAAACTCCTTTAGGTTTAGGTAGAATTGATCTCTATAGAACTCCTTTAGGTTTAGGTAGAATTAATCTTCCTTTCTTCTTATGAAATAGTTGGTGATTAGTTGCAACTAAGACTTCTTGTTTCCTTGCTAAAATGTAGGTCTGTTCAAGTCTTTAAGGGTCCATCAATTTGATTGCGAGTTCCAGCTTGAGTTTTAAACCTTTCAGAAAAAACACTATCAAATAATCCCTCTGGTAAGGAGAGTTTATTGGAATATTTATCAAATTGGCCACATTATTCTAACACCAAGGCCTATTATCTTAGTTCCTTAAGGTTACCTATTGGATCTTTGAAAGTATCTTCATCGAACTTTTGCTGAATCGTAGTCACAAACTCATACCATTTCACGGAAACCGACTGTATTTTGTATTGGAAAATCGAGTTTGTAAAATAATTAACACATAAATCACAATAAAACATAAATGTTAATTCGTTCCTTATTCTAAAGTTTCTTCTTTTTCTTATTGTTTTTCTTGAACTGTTTCTGAAATTAACTCATCTCAACTAATATACTCGCACAAGTGTCCAACTTCTAACAGTATCCACATAACATGTTAAGAAAATTCTGCAAATATTATAAAAAGGGGCAACAAATGCTAACCCCTTGTAACTTAAGTTTATTTATAATAAGTTTTGGATATTATAGTAATTTAATTGTTATAATTTCAATTAAACTTTAATTATAATCTAATCAAATATCAACCATGTCCAAATAAGATTTAATAACTTATATTAATTCATGTTCGTTAAATATCTCATATTTAATCATAAAGTTTCTCAAACTTTACAATCAAATTCAACTTGATTAAAATATCTTTTCTCTCTTTAACTCTTTTTTATGTGTGACCAATTAGGGTCGCAAATATGTTGACAATAGATACAAATTATAACCTTAAATCATATTTATGATTAGATAAATTAAACTCCTTTAATTTATCTTTAATTCTCTCATTATACAATTTATATCCACAGATCAACATTGGTGTCTAATAACACATCTTGACTATCTAACTATTTAGGAATGTTGATCTTGACCAACCTTTTCGTATATAATTTTTTGCTTATAATTTAATTCTTTCATCGTATAATTTTTCAATTAAACATAAAGCATGAAATTAAAGTCCACTCTGTTTAAGTCCAATAATGTTAATTCTCTACTATTAGTAATTAATTCAATTAATGGAATTTAAAAAATATTTTTAAAGTGTTGTTCTACCTTCGTCAAGGACCTCATGAATCAATATTAATTAAAAACAATAAAACATTATCCTTAATCACTTTAGGGTGGTGAATCATGTATTGATCATCCAGTTATCTCCATGTAATTAATGATATATCTAATAAATGCCAACTAAGCTAACTTTGACTAGAATAAGTCATAAATAGTGTCAAAACATAAAAATCTCTATACAAGATAACTTTGGAGATCTTAAGTCAAATGATCGCTTATACAATTATCATAATAGGAATTTTCATAGGCATACAGGTAACGTTCAAAATGAAATTCTCATATAGGGTCAGTTTAGTAAATTTGTTCTCTAACAAGCATCCACGTGTTTTTTTTAAAAGTATTTTTATACTTTAGTCCATAAGATTGACTACTTGCTTGATAAAGAAAAACACAATATGTGCTAGTCTTTTACTATTATATTAGTATCAAGTCTCAATAGAAAAATAAATAGGAATAGTTTAGGGATAACATATAAATAGAATATGAATATCATAATTATGTTGTCATAATAAAATCATTTGTAATGTATATTTATATCGTGCATTTTATCATATATATTTAAATATTATAAAATAAAGAATGTCTTTAAATTATTGTTTTACTAAATTATAACCAACCAATTGACTATAAAGCATAAAGTGACATCTTGTTCTCGAGGACTAGTTCGTACCATTCTTGAGTCTATCCTCCCAAATGCAATACTGCGAAATTCACTCTTGATTAGTCTGGAGTTTGATCGAGTATTAAAAAGTGTTCACATTTGAAGAGTCATTTCTCGATATCCCTTATTGCTCTATGTTGAACATTTGTACATAGTTTGTTACAATTATTAGTGAAACTTGACGCTGGTTATTTACATAGTTTATGATTACGACTCCAATTCACTTTGCTTCTGCTTTGTTCCTCCATCTCATTCATTTTCTAACAACTCCTCACCATTGTATAGAAGTTACAAGAAACCTAACCCTACTCCTAACTATGAAATATTTTTTGGATGAGGCTACTGACATGAGACTTGGAGGAGGTAGAATGGGAGGATGGGATGGGATGGGATGGGTTGGACTGAACATGATTACGGAAACATGTTTATGAATTAATTAATGTTTGGTTTTGGGATGAAACTAAACCCATTACTACTATTCATGTTAGGACTTATTAGGGTAATTACTGCTTGGCGGGAAATTTGCAGAGAGACACACGGAGACACAAACCCACCGGATTCAAATTCGAACACTGACCCTTTTGGCTTCTCTTGCACTCTTCTCTTGCTTCTTAACCACACCAACAGCATCTCTCTCTCTATATTTGTGTTTGTATATATACAAACGACGACCCACGCTCAACTCCCATAATCTGTTTGACAATTGTTCTCATTCACTCTTCTTGTCTTCCGAGAAAGAAAGTTAGAAAGATGTATGTTATCAAGCGTGATGGTCGCCAAGAGCCAGTCCATTTCAACAAGATTACGGCCCGTTTGGAGAAACTGAGTTTTGGGTTAAGTAAGGATCACTGCGACCCGGTTTTACTGGCGCAGAAAGTGTGTGCCGGTGTCTACGATGGCGTCACTACCACCCAGCTTGATCAGTTAGCTGCCGAGACTGCTGCGGCTATGACTGCCAACCACCCTGATTACGCTGTGGTTAGTCTGCTTCTGCTTCTGTATCTGGTATCTGGATGGAACTCAGTTATGCAGTTGACTAACTCTGTTCCTACTTTGTGTGAATTGTAAATGATTTTGGTGCAGTTAGCTGCTAGAATTGCTGTTTCAAATCTGCATAAGAACACCCTCACTTCATTCTCAGAGACGTGAGTGCATGATTCATGCTGTGTTTAAATTGGCTTTATCTTTATATATAAGTGATCCAATGTTGATCTGATGTACAGTGTCAAACTTATGCATTCTTACGTTGATAAGAGGTCCGGAAAGAACGCTTCTCTGATTTCTGATGATGTTTACGATATTGTTATGAAGGTAGTATTATTTATCGATTTGACAACACACAAATTGTTGGATAAGAGTTCTCTGGTTTAAAGCTCACCAAATTGTTTCAAATTGGCACAACAGAATGCTGTAAGCTTGGACAGTGAGGTTGTCTATGACAGAGATTTTGACTATGATTACTTTGGCTTCAAAACACTTGAAAGGTCCTATCTTTTGAAGGTCGATGGTAAAGTTGTGGAGAGGCCGCAACACATGCTGATGAGGGTTTCTGTTGGTATACACAAGCATGATATCGAGTCTGCAGTCGAAACTTACCATTTGATGTCTCAGCGCTGGTTTACTCATGCAACCCCCACCCTTTTCAATGCAGGAACTCCTAAGCCTCAGGTTTGAATCCACTGTAACATCATTCCGTATGAGTTAATACATGAGCATATATATCCCAATATTTACTTAAATGGTTCTCTCCCACGATATGGCAGTTAAGCAGTTGCTTCTTGGTGTGCATGAAAGATGATAGCATTGAAGGCATATTTGATACTTTAAAAGAGTGTGCTGTTATTAGCAAATCAGCTGGAGGAATTGGTCTTTCCATTCATAACATCCGTGCAACTGGCAGTTACATTGGTGGGACAAATGGGGCATCCGATGGCATTGTTCCTATGCTTAGAGTGTTTAATGACACGGCTCGTTATGTTGATCAGGGTGGAGGAAAGAGGAAGGGTAAGATTGTTATTAATTGATAACTCTTCTTTTTATTCCCATGTTTTTGGGTCACACATTTGCACGGGCATACATGCAGATAAGGAGTTTTATGTTTTGAAAGCAATTTTTATTTTGATCATAGGAGTGGGATGTTCTGTTCGTGATAGTCATGTTGGTTTTTTGGCTAATGATTTACATCCATTTGCACTTAAAACTGCAAAGTTAAGTTCGCATGTAGAGTGCGCAGGTTGTTCTTGTAGATAATAATGCAATGGAGGGCAGGAATTCATTTCTCAATAGCGTGTAGGGAATTCATTCAATATCTTCTAGCGAATGCTGTCCCTTACATTGCATTTTGCGGCACTATAAAATGTCATCCTGTATTCTTCCACAATATTATGCATCTAAATAGGCCGTGTACCTAACGTGTATGCCGGAAAAGTTTCCTTATTGTGTTACTCAGTTTTTTTTCAATACTTTCTATTTTTTTTCCTGTTTTATATTAACTTATCTGGTTTAGGTGCCTTTTCTGTATACCTGGAGCCATGGCATCCAGATATCTTTGAATTTCTTGATCTTAAAAAGAACCATGGGAAGGTACTGCGTCATTGTTTCTTATTTCAAGAGATTTTACTCAAGGCAATAGCCATTTAATCTTCGACTCTTTTGCATCCACTCATTCCTTTCTCACATCTCTGATTTCTTACATATTTTATGCCTTATCTTCAGGAAGAACAACGTGCACGAGATTTGTTTTATGCGATGTGGATTCCTGATCTCTTTATGGAGAGAGTACGAGGTGATGACAAATGGTCGTTGTTTTGCCCAAATGAGGCTCCTGGTTTGGCTGATTGCTGGGGAGAAGACTTTCAGAAACTTTATCTACAGTTTGAAAATGAGGTTGACACCTTTCTTCACTTGTACTGACTGTTGGAACTAAAATGAACTATTAAATCGGATGGGAATTTACATAGTTTGTTTTCCTTGGGTACAGGGTAGGGCAAAGAAGGTCATCTCTGCTAGACAACTCTGGTTTGAGATTTTAAGTTCTCAAATTGAAACTGGAACTCCTTACATGCTTTTCAAGGCATGTCAGCAAAACAATAAAACCGGGTTTCTCATTGCATCCTTTTGTTCATTCCCTGATGCATCTTATTCTTCCTGTTAGGATTCTTGCAATAGGAAAAGCAACCAGCAGAATCTGGGAACTATCAAATCCTCAAACCTTTGTACTGAGGTTATTGAATTCACAAGTCCAACAGAAACTGCAGTTTGCAATCTAGCATCCATTGCTTTACCTCGATTTGTCAGGGAAAGGGTAGGGTCTTGAAATCTGTTTCATGTTCCACCTGTCTGACCTTTTCCCTGGAAAAAATTCCTGTTTAATAATACATAATGTTTTTCATAGGGAGTGCCTGCTGTTTCGCAACCGTGCAAACTTGTTGGAAGTAGAGAGTCAAGAAGCCGGTACTTTGATTTCCAAAAACTGGCACAGGTTAGTTTGGACATGCTGGCAAGATCTTATCTACATTTTAGCTTTAAGTTTGTGTTCCAAGTGAGTTAGTACCAATGAATTATAACTTTGCTATTCAAGATTAGAGCAGAAAGATATGATGCTTTGTAATTCCTAGGAATGTTGGTTGAGCATTGAATTGCATCAACCAATAGTTTTTGACATATAACATTTAGCATTTCTGCCTTTATAGGTTTGTGCAACAGTCACGGTGAATCTTAACAAAATTATCGATATTAATTACTATCCAGTTGAAACTGCAAGGACATCAAATTTGCGACACAGACCAATTGGTATTGGGGTCCAGGGTCTTGCTGATACCTTCATACTTCTTGGTATGCCATTTGATTCAGCAGAGGTATTACCATATTTCTGTTGGATATGAATATGTGATGAATTCTTATTGGATCATGTAGAATGACTACTTGATTTTTGATTCTAAAGGCCCAACAGTTGAATAAAGACATATTTGAAACTATATACTATCATGCACTTGAATCTTCTTCGAAGTTGGCTGCAAAAGATGGCCCTTACGAGACTTACTACGGAAGCCCTGTGAGCAAGGTAAAATGTTCCTATTTCTTCTATTCTCTTGATATACCATGCCACTGTGTTAGACTGATACGAATCTGATTAGAATATTATATGAATTTTCTGTCGATTGGTGATTTTGGTTTTACCTCGGATGACATCAAGTAGCAAAATTTGGAACTTTATGTGATTTAGTTGCAAAGAATTTCAGCCTTCATATTGTTGTCACTCAATCTATTGTTAGTGAAAATATAAAGGTTGCTGACATAATGTTAGTTTTTTTTCTTAAGTTGTGTGCCTAATACAGCAAGTTGTCGCACACATTTGTTACCTGAAAAATCTTGCGGAAATTTTTTTTTTTCTGCTCCTAATGTGAATACAAGAAGAAATTTGCAAATAATGTTGTGTTTTGCACCTTTTACTTTTCGAATTCCATGTTATGTATGTTGTATGCCAAGTTAAAACTTAAAAAAGGAACAAGAAACTTACTGTAACTTTGTGACCGTTTCTTTCTTCATTTAGGGACTTCTTCAAATGGATATGTGGGGAGTGATGCCTTCAGACAGGTGGAACTGGGATGCTCTTCGGGACATGATATCCAATAATGGAGTTAGAAATTCCCTTCTAGTAGCACCTATGCCCACTGCTTCAACAAGCCAGATCCTCGGTAACAATGAATGTTTTGAGCCTTATACATCCAACATTTATAGCCGCAGAGTTTTGAGGTTTGCACACTTTACGAGGCTGGTTCCTCTGAAATTTAGATCTAACATTTTGTCATATAGCTCTTTTCATTTTTCAGTGGTGAATATATTGTGGTGAACAAGCACCTCCTTCATGATTTAACAGAGATGGGCCTCTGGTCTCAAACTCTTAAAACCAAGATAATTTATCACAATGGTTCTGTTTTGAAAGTACCGGAGATTCCCGAGCGGCTTAAAGCGTTATACAAGTACAAATCTATCTTCCCCTGTTGGTTTAAAGTGCTTGCTGATACATCAGTTCTCCTTTCGTGATAAAAGTAGCATGTCACTTTATATCAGGACAGTGTGGGAAATCAAGCAAAAGACACTGATTGATATGGCTGCTGATCGTGGGTGCTACATAGACCAGAGTCAAAGTCTGAATATTCACATGGAACAACCTGATCTTGGAAAACTGACTTCCATGCATTTCTATGCTTGGTCCAAGGTATGACGTCGAATGATGCTCAAAGGACCAGTTTCAGTAATTTTTTATTGTAGGGCTGTTAATAATTGTAATTTGCATTGCTTTGCAACTTTTATCACGTAACTAAAATCTATAGACATGGGCTGTTCTAGTGGTGAATATACATATATTATACGGGCTTTTACCCCATTTAACTAAGGAATGGATAAAAGTTAACCTAGAAGGTTATCATTCTATCTTCGCTGGCAGCTGATAGTTTTATTGCACATCGAACTCCAAGGCAGACTTTGAATTAGGTCTTGGTTTTGAAATTCGTGTATAATATAGAGGATGAACCTTCTTGTCACTTCAATATGACTTGGAAATCAGAGTTGACAGCCTTTGATTGGTAAGGGGACAACATTTGACCATCTCTTGATCTGAGAGAGGTAGAGAGTCTCAAAACCGATTTCCAGCCACACTGTTGTTGTTAGGATGTCTAAAATGATGATTTTTTATGCATGATGTTATGTGCAGGGCTTGAAAACTGGAATGTACTACCTTAGAACCCGTGCTGCAGCTGATGCTATCAAGTTCACAGTTGATAGTAATGTTGTTAAAAAGGTAACGAAAATTTCTTGGTTCATTATATCTTCTTCAAGTGGTTGGTGAAGCTTCAATCTGGCATTTTCCCGTCGGTTTTTAATGGGATAAATCCAATTTTAAGAATGATGACATGGCGGTTAATTATTTTCAGTGAAACCTCAAGATGCTTTATATATACATATATATATGTATGTATGTATAAAACTGTAAGCATTGTTTCAAAATGAAAATCTTATACACTCAAATGTGGTACTTTGTATGTTAATGTCGTGAGAATATATTGCTCATGCATCCTTTGCATCAGAGTGGCACCATTATTTCTAGTATTCTTTCCAGTAGTGGTTGACACAAATTCTGGGTTGCTCTACTGGTGACCAGGAAACTGTTGACAGGGTTGAGTCTGATGTCGATATTGATATTGCCCAAGTGCAATGTTCCATGCAAAATCGAGAAGAGTGCATGGCTTGTGGAAGTTAAACTGCCTCTGTGTCAAGGGTTCTTGGGGGGATCAACCGATCAGCTGGATGTGCTAGTTTGTATCAATCGTTCCCAAGATGGATGTAAATCATAGTGTACTTTTGGGGAACTCATTTTGTGCCATACTTGGGCTTCAGGATTGAAGTACTGTATAGAGAAGCGTGTACATAATGTTAATAGGCATCATTATGTCGTTGTCCTGTTTTTTTGTACTACTTCTGGTCCTCGTAGATTGCAAAAGTTTTCACGCTTATTGGTTCTCTCTATAGTCCTTTCATGTATCCTAACATTAACAACACTAATACACTAACCTGGGGAGGTGTTCTTTTCCAGTCTCTTCCGTTGGTAGTTGAGCCGCGCTCAAATTAATGAATTAAACAAACTAGGCTTGGAACAACTGGCCAAGTTAATGAATTAAACAAAGAAAGCAAAATTTTTTAATTTCAAAAAAAGAAAGCAAATTGAACTCCTAAGTTTGGTGTTTAGAGGTTGGCCATCTATTTTAATGGCTTCTTTGCTTGAATATGTGATGCTAAATATCCTCTACAATCTCCCTATGAAGTTCATACTGAGATTAAGTTGTCTACAAACGGTGGAGCAATCTAATAAAGAACCTTACTTTCATATCCACCCACTTGACCAAATGAACTAAAAAAACCAAATTCTTCACTGCCTCCTTGCTAGCTTGTACAATGACAAAGATAAACTACGCACTACTTTCCTCCATCGCAATAACAAGGAGCTCGACAATTACATACATGCATATAGCCCTCCCCAAAAGTTAACAATTTGTAGATTCCTGCAAAGGATTGCTTTTGGCTGTCCAACTCAAATTCACAGTTTATTCACTTGGAATCCTTCCATTGCAAAAACGCTTGCTCTTCCCAAGTTGCCAAGGACGATTGTCGACTGAAATAATATAACATCAGAATGTGTTTCCTTTGACGTATTGAGAAATACAATTCTTGATTATGAAGACATGTGCAGGTATAATTGATTCCAACCACTAACTCATGTTCAATTGCAGTAGCTATACTCCAATTAGTCTAACTATATCTCTTCTGAATATAAAAATCAACATTGCAATTTTAATGAGTTTGCAAACTCAGTGAGTTAACCATCATCGATGTGCTTATTCATATCAAAACGCAAGGATAATACACAAATCCAATTCATAAGCAAATCATATAATCCAATATTGAACATCACATCACATTTCATCATACCTTATCAAGTACATCAAGTTTATCATACTTTCATAAGTATATCAGATAAATTAACATTTTATATCATATCACATCATTTACTTTTTCAACTATATTTCAAACATTTCAATAATTCACTTCAATTCAATCATATGATAGACATGAGGATGTATATACAAATGCACATGTGACTTCATTCATTTTTACTTTGTTATGACCGAGCGCCTATTTACTGTCACGTATCCGTTGTGGATACCAGACTCATTTCATATACTCTCTCGTACCTATTGTAGATACTGGTTTCATTTCATATACTCTCTCGTACCTATTGTGAATACCGGGCTCATTAATAACTAAGTTTGTGGCTCTCAGTGTACATTTATGAGCTTTAAGCTCTTTTTCAGACTGTTCATTTCGGTTACAACTCCTTTATCTAATCATGCATATCAATATGATGAAATGCATCATTTCACAAAATGTACTATAAATATCTTTCATTTATTGTGCACAGACGTTTTCACATATTTATTGAATCTAAGTCCGGCATTTAATCTTAGTTGAGTGCACATATTTCTTCAGATTCACATTTAATTAGGAAACACTCCCAATACAACCTTAATTATCAAACTCCTCAGACCATAAATGTCCGGAATTATCTCAATCACATCAACAATAGTTCAATAGCTAAAATTTAAACATAAACAAATCAATCCTAGTGAGAAAACATCTAGGATGACTCATAGTACGCTCCAGATTAGCTATTGCTTTGATGAACTGGCAATGTCTGGATGCTGACGTTCAATCTTGTGTATCTTTCTTCATGCAGTGCACACATATTTCATACATCTTTAAGTTGTCAATCATATGATTATTCAATCATTCACACACACACACACACACACACACACACATTTATATATACAAAAATCAAATTAGAACCGGTTTCCTTTTCTCAATGCATGCTTAATTGACCTTTTTGGGTATAAATCCTTAAATCACATCTCTTAACCATTCACTCATCATAACTTGGATATAACTAGTTCGCAATTAGGTTTATACCTTAAGTATACTTGATTAATCTAAATTCATCAATCATACATTCATCAATCATTTTCTAGCATTTTAATTACACAATATCTCAATTTTCATTTATTTGTACCTAATTCACCTTACTTATGTCCTATGGATCATATTTACATTCATAAGAACACTTTCATTCCTTTAACACTCATAAATTTCATATTTTTGATACACTTATCAAACAATCCATTCCCTATGTTATAACCTCAATTAATAATCTAAACTTATCAAACCTTTAACCAATTAACTAAGCATCAAACTAGGTTCATTTCAAGTCTCAGTCAAGTCTAAATGTATCAAAGTAAAGTAATTTATCTTTAGTTAGTTCAACAATCACATAAAAGAGAAAAGTTCACATCCAATGCCTTTCCCACGATGGTGGCGGCCTTCCCACGATCGTGGGAAAGGCATTGGACGTGAACTTTTCTCTTTTATGAGATTGTTGAACCAACTAAAGATAACTTTCCTATGATCGTAGAGGCCTTCCCAAGATCGTGGGATATGTTATCCGAAAATATTTTCTTCCCTTTCCTTCAGAATTCTCCAGATTTTAACCCTTGCATACTACATCCAACAGATCTTCTTTATAGTTCATTATTTATACCTCAATTCCTCATCATTATCACCCCAATTCTAACTTAAGATCATCCATACAACAATACATAATTAGTCCATTTGTCTCTAAATCTTCAAGCCATTTGTCACTCAATTATCTAGGCCATCTGTCACTCATTTCTAATGCCACATGTCATTTATTTCTACTGCCATGTGTCAATTAATTACTCATGCCAATTGTCACCCAATTTATAGGATTAGTCATCCTAATTTTTAATGAGTCAATTTACCTTGCCACTTAGTATTTTTCTTAGTCCGAATATACATATTACTTCATTAATCTCACAATTGTAACAATTAATTCTAAATTATTAATTATAATCTATCAATTCTTATCATTGGTAAACCAAAGTACAAGAAATGAAAAATGCACATTCATATCATATTCATTATGCTTAGTCATTTATTACATTTATCTTAGTTTCATACCTTGGAATGTGTCAATTGAGTGCAATTTGTCTAACTCATAATTCATATGTGTATGCTAGTATTATGCATTTGAACGCAATTATAAAAATCATGTCATAAATGCATTAATACGAATACCGTACCGTACCGAAATATTAGTTTTGGTACCTGGTTTAAATATCGGTTGGTACCAGCTAGTACCGGCCGGTATTATAAATACAAGACAAATACCAGTCAGTACCAAAAATTTTGAAAAATACAGGGACTAAATTGCAAAATTTTCAAATTTTAATTAAAAATTAAAAAATTAAAAAATTAAAAAAATTTCTCTCCTCCCATCTCCCGCCTCTCACTCCACCCTCCTTTCTTTTTTCAAATGTTTTTTAATTTATTAGTTAAACTTTTATTGTAAGTTTTATTTTTTAAATAAAATAAATATTTTATTACTAATAATAATTATATATTAAATAAAAATAAAAATAAAATTTTTATTTAAATTAATTTTAATATTTTATATCATATCATATTTATTAATAAATTATTAATAAAAATATTTAATTTTTGAAAATAAATAATTTAAAATTATTATTTATAAACTAATATTTATTTTATATATTTTTAATTATTAAATCTAATTTTATTTGAAATATATATA